>CP032248.1:33695248-34336365 GCA_005610355.1 Gossypioides kirkii
CTCAAGAGGAGAAATTGAGTGATAAGAAAAGCGATGATTATGTTTTGGCATACGTTGATACTTTATTGGATTTGGAGTTACCAGAAGAGAAAGGAAACTTACTGAAGGAGAAATTTTTAGTTTGGCCTCTGAATTCCTTAATGCTGGCACTGATACTACCTCCACTGCTTTGCAATGGGTTATGGCAAATTTGGTGAAATACCCTCATATTCAAGATAAGTTATATCTTGAAATGAAAGGGGTTTTGGGAGATGGAGAGGAAATCAAAGAAGATGATTTACAGAAGATGCCTTATCTGAAAGCAGTGATACTGGAAGGGCTAAGAAGGCACCCACCAGGGCATTTTGTGCTTCCTCATTGTGTGACAGAAGACACTGTGCTGGGAGACTATTTGGTTCCCAAGAATGGAACTATCAATTTCATGGTGGCAGAAATGGGGTGGGATCCAAAGGTGTGGGAAGATCCCATGGCATTTAAGCCAGAGAGGTTCATGAGAAGTGAACAAGTGTTTTGATATAACAGGAGTAGGGAGATCAAGATGATGCCTTTCGGTGTTGGGAGAGAATTTGTCCTGGATTTGGCTTAGCCCTTCTTCATCTGGAGTATTTTGTGGCAAATTTGATCTGGAAATTGAATGGAAGGCGATGGATGGAGATGAGATCAGCCTGGAAGAGAAGCAAGAGTTCACAGTGGTGATGAAGACTCCATTGATGGCCCACATTTCAGCAAGGAATGAGATAAGTCTTGATTTTTATACTTAATTTAGAAACGAGGTACATATAGTGATGTATGCGTGTTCGGTATCTTTCTCAGACACGCTTCTCAATTATTATCTCACTTCAATGAATTCACCTTATCATTATATGGAATAATAGCTTACACTTACAAAATTTTAGTGATAGGTTCTGACTCAAAAATATATTTAAAATTTTGTTCTATTTGAATTGTTCGTATTAATTTTTTTAAATAATATATTAAAAATATAAAATAAAATTTTAAAAATTTTTATATTTAAATAACACTAAAAAAATATAACTTAACAAGCAAATAACTCTAAAATAACAACAATAATCATATAATATCCAAACAATAACAATAAAATAATAACAATATAATAATAAATGATAATAGAACTCTTAGATAACGTCAAGAAAACAACAATTTATTTTGCAAATTCGGATCGAACTTGAATTGAAAGAGTCTTATCTAAGACCCGATTTATTTTCTAAACGAATCTTATTTTTTATTTTAACTCATTTTTTAAACATATATTTATTCAAACCCTCATTTTTCGAATAGATGCGATTAAGAGTTGTACTTACACACACGGAAATTTCTATAGCATTTGTCATGCAAACTTTATGGAAAATAAGGTAAAATAATGTTTTTACTCTGAACTTTTCTTCATATTTACAATTTACTAGGGTTACTCATTGTTGTCGTGGCTTTATGCGTACTCAGGTAGGTTATCTGTCGCTCTCTATGTTGTATTCGTCTGTGTATAAATGACAAACCAAAGAAAATAATGCATTTACATAATTTGAATGATTGCCTAATTAAATTATATATTATTTTTTAATTAATTAATTTTTATACCTAACCACTGGCTAAATAAGGCTGATATACCATTTTTTTTAATTAGGTTTCTTTAGGTATTTTTAATTTTATTTAGGAAAATTAATTATTTTTGGAAAGAATGTGTGAAAGCGTGTCTAGTTAAAGGCGCTTTCATTTTAAGTTGCAATTTTTTTTTTTTTTTAATATAATTAATTTTTTGTTGATTGGTTAAATGTTGGTGGTTTTATCTTTAAATTTTAGGTTCAATTTTTTTTCCCCCTCACATTTATAATTTTTATTTTATGTTGTTTAAACTTTTTTTTAATGAATATTTTAATTAAATGGTTAAATAAAAATGATTTCATTTTTGAAAATTAGGTTCAATTCCCCTTTTCTAAACACATTTGTAACTTTTATTTCATACTGTTCCAAATTTTTTATTTTAATTAATTAATATATTATTTTTTAATTTTTTATTTTAATTAATCTTTTTATTAATAACTTTTTTATTCGTAAAATTAAATAATAAATATGTAATTATATAATAAAAATTATATTTCACATATATCACTATGTTAAAAATGTTTGAAATTAATAACTTCTTTATATATAATATAAACATCAATTAATTTTGATATATTTTTCTTTATATATAATATTTATATGTCAAATGTTTATTTTCTCCAAGTATAATATGGATATGGTGATTTTTAATATTATAAAAAAAATAATTATTTCGAATATTATTATTATTTTTATATGTAAAATATTTCAAATATCATTATTTTTCATATAAAAATTAGAGGATCATAAATATTATAAAATAAATAATAAACATATTAAAATTATATTTATTAAAAATTATCATATTTTTAATAATTATTTAATTTTATGAATAAAATATTTATTAATTAAAAAATGAATTAAATAAAAAAATTGAAAATAATATATTTGTTAATTAAAAATAAAAAATTTGAAACAGCATGAAATAAAAATTATTAATGTGTTTAGAAAAGGGAATTGAACCTGGATCTCAATGATAAAATTATTATTATTTAACCATTTAATTAAGGAGGTTAATATGTTAAAAACATTCATTAAAAAAAAAGAGAAGAAGCTTAAACAACATGAAATAAAAATTATAAAAAATTATAAATGTGAATGGGAGAATAATGGAACTAAAGACTTAAGGATAAAACTACCAGCATTTAATCATCCAACTAAAGAAATTAATATATTAAAAAAGTCAAAAATTGCAACTTAAAGGGAAAGCGCGTCTAGCTGGACGCACTTTCACACTCTTTCTCCAAAAAGGACATATTTCCTAAATAAAATTAAAAATAGCCTAAAAGCCTAATTAAAAAAAGACATAATGACAAAATTAACCCCTAACATTTGAGTGTTTGGTCACTTTGACCCTTAAGGTTTTTTTGAGTCACTTTCATACGTAATCTTTTTTTGGTCGAATTGGTCATTTTTAACAGTCTTGTTGAAGTGGCCGTTAAGGGACTAACGACGTTGATGTGGTAAAAAGTTTTTTCTACCTAGACAAGTTCACGTATGAATATGCTAACGTGATACTATTTTGTCTTATATTTCACGTCAGTAAATGATTTTAAAATTATTTTTTTAAAATATAAAATTATTAAATAAATTTAATTTCATCATTTTTCTCTCCATTATTCTTCCCATTTGTTTCTCCATTTCACAATATCTTTTTATTGTTTCTTCACCATAGCCCATTTATCTTCACATGTTCATTGCTATCCACATTAAAAACTCATTTGCTTGATAAAACAAATTTCCTCATCTGGATTTTAATCAAAATAAAAAACCCACATGGCGAGTTGGTGTTTGGGTTCTTACCACACTACACTGCAGATACCTTTCCCTCATAAAATAAAATTGTTTTCCCATGTTGCCTCTATCATCTAGCATCAACCTTCTCAGTCTCAATCTCAGTCTCACCCTTTCCTTTCCCTCCCCACTACTTACTTACTCCACACTTCTTCTGTTCTACATTTTGTTTACAATGGATACCCTCAACCTTCCTTCTTTCACCATTTCAGTCTAGGTTCCTTTTGGTCTTCTTCATTATCTGACCTTTGAGATCTGGGTTTTCAACATTTACTGTTTGCTAGTTGTAGTGTAAGAAAGACCCACTGAATTGAAAATGGCTTCGAGCTTAGATTTCTCGAATTGGTGGCCAAAGGATGCTAGGAAATGGACACCCGTAGTAATAAAAATAGAACCCTAACTACTTAGTGGTGGAAATCAACGGCCTAGATGCTGCATTCAGGCCTGTAGAAAAAATTTGCTTATTCATTGCTATCAAAATAAAAAACTCATTTGCTTGATAAAACAAATTTCCTCATCTGGTTTGAGTCAAAATAAAATACTCATTTGCTTGATAAAATCCAAACTGGAAAGCAAAGACTATAATTGGAAAGAAAAGATTTGTTTCTTATCAAAACTTAAGAACAAATTTCACAAACCTTGAAAAAGATTAAGGAGGCTTCAAGAACGAGGTGATGATGATTATAATTTTAAAATAAATTTAATAATTTTATATTTAAAAAATAATTTTAAAATAATTTTAATAATTTTATTTTTTAAAAAATAATTTTAATAATTTTAAAATCATTTGCTGACGTGGCATATAAGAGAAAATAGTGTCACATCAGCATCTTCATATGTGGACTTGCCTAGGTGGAAAAAAAACTTTTGCCATGTCAAAGCTGTTAGTCCCTTAACGGTCACGCCAGCAAGACTGTTAAAAAATGATCAATTTGACAAAAAAAAGATTATGTATGAAAGTGAGCCTAAAAACACCTTAAGGGCCAAAGTAACCAAACACTCAAAGTTAGGGGCTAATTTTGTCATTATGCCTTAAAAAATGGCATATCAACTTTATTTAGCCTTAACCACAACATATTTTTACAACCCTAAAATATTCTTTCTTTGTCTCTTGTTACATATTGATGTTTAGTGACCAAAATTTGATCATTTATTTTAGTTAAACTTTTGAAAAAATATATATATTATAAAAAGTTTTAATGAATTAATAAAAAAAGGGTAAATTACACCAACAGTTACTCAACTTTGGGGTAACTAACAAAACAGTCATTTGGGTTTCATTTCAGTTACTCAACTTTCGATAAATAACAAAGCAGTGCTTTTAACCATTTTCCGTTACGGACGTAACGAAAAAGTGACATGGAATTTAAATGTGGGTTAGCTTTCATTTAAATAGTCCTTTTTAACCCTAAACTCATTTAAGAGCCTTGGGCACTAGAAGAAGAAGAGAAAAAAAGAAGAATAAAAGAAGAAATGAAGAAGAAGAAGAAGAGGAGGAGAAGAAGAGAAAATGGAAGGAACTTAGTACCAGCGATTCCCAAGGGTCAAAATACGAGAACTCAAAGACGACTACGCTTTCATAACATCGAAGTTAACTCTTCTGGTCTTAACGATAAGTTTATCACCTATCGACTCGATCTAATCCCTCTCACTAGCTTTTAATGAATCCTCTAGTCTATTCATGTTTGATTGGAACCACTGGCTTCCATAGTGCTTGAGTGCCTAGTTTTTCAGGGATGTGAGTGGCTTGGGGTTGTTCAACAGCTGTTGTTGTTGTGGCTCCTGATTTGTAGCCATTGTTTTTGTTGTGGGTTTGACCTTTTGGTTTCTGTCAAGCAACAACCCATTCGGATTGAAAGAAAAAGACCCAAATTCAGGAAGGACTTACATTTGAGTTTCAATTTGTGACAATGGGTTCTAAGTTGCAAGGTACATTTGAATCGATTGTTAACAGAGGAAAAAGGTGAAGAATGAAGAACTACATTTCAAAGTAAAGGTGAATGATATGGAGCCAATCATGAAAATGAAAAGAAGGCTGGGGTCAAACTTGAATTAAAGACCAAATCAGTGGAGAAGGAAAAGCCGGAGCATAAGGAGGATAAGGGGGAGAAACATAAAGAGAAGGATAAGGAAAATAGAGGATAGTGAAATTGGAGAAATGAAGAATAGAGAGGAGAAAAAGAAATAGAAAAAGGAGAAGATGCACAAAGATGAAGAAGATTATGAGAACATAGAGAAAAAAGAAGAAAAATGATGCGAAGGCGGAGATGGTAAAAATGAGGTTGATGGAGAAAGAATATGAAGAGAAAGGAGAGAAGAACAAGAAAAAGAAAAGAAGCATAAGGAGAAAGAGGTTGAGGAAGAAGAAGATGAAGAGGAAGATGAGAAGAAAAATAAGAAAGACACAAAGAAGGACCAATCATCTTTTCTTTTCTTTTTGACCTTTTGACTACTCGTCTAACGTGACAAGTTAACTAGCTACATTAGCTAGTTAACTAGCCACGTTAGTTATCCCCTTAAGCCTGTGACGGAAAATGTTAATGAGTGACTAATTTGTCACTTTTCAATAAGGTTAGTGATTGATTTGTTATTTTTTCAAAGTTGAGTGACTGAAATGAAACCCAAGTGACTGTTTTGTTAGTTACCCCAAAGTTGAGTGGTTGTTGGTGTAAATTACCCTTAAAAATATAATGAATTATTTGTTTCTTCAACTTTAAATAAAAAGTCATTTTAGTATTCCATTTAATTTTGTACTTTTTTAACCCTTAAATTTGTGTGGTTTGTGAAATCACCCCAAAATGGATGAAAAAGTTGACATTTGTTAACTTTGCTGATGTAGCATACATGTGGATGCGACGTCAATTCACATGCATGCCACATTAACAATTAATTAATTTTTAAAAATTAAAAATTAAAAAAGATATAAAAAATATTCAAAAAATAAAAATTTAAAAAATTTAAAAATTTTAATTTTTTAAAAATTAATTAATTACTAACGTGCATACACATGGATTACCAAGTCGATGCCATAACAGCAAAGTTACCATTAATTAATTTTTCCACCTATTTTAGAGTGATTTGACAAATAATACAAGTTTAAAGGTTAAAAGAGACAAAAAATTAAATACAAGGATAAAATATTTTTTTTGTAAAGTCATCACGCCTAAAAATAATTTTTATAATATTTAATTAATTAAAATATTCAAAATAATTGAGGTCAAACTTAAAATTTCTTTTTCCTTTTTTTTAATTTTCCTACCGGCACACTTAAGAAAAGAAAATTATATTTTTAATCTTTATATATTTTTTACTCTTGGAAAAATGGAAAATTGAAAGGAAAGATGAAAAAATTGAAGAAAAAGTAATTTTCTTTCCATCTTACTAAATAGAGTTGAAAAATGAAAAGAAAAAAATAAAACTTAAAAAAAATGCATATTGTTATGAATATTATGGATGTTCAACCTTTCATCTCTTTTGATTTTTAACCTTCCATCTTCCTTGACCTCCCTTGACCTAACCTTCCATCTTCCTTAATTTTTCATATTCTTGTAACTATTTTTTACTATTTATGTATTAAAATATAAAGAGTCCAATCTCCCTATATATATAGTGGAGTATGCTACTTGTAAAAGGTATGAAATATATAGAATACAATACAAATTATCTCCTTATTCTCATCTATTATTCTTGTGTTCTTTATATCATTATTATTATTTTATAACACGTTATCAGCACGAGCGCTTACATTAATCTAAGAGTCTGGCATTTTTCGTTAGTTTGGATCAAGGTATGTGATATATTTTATCATGATGTTCATCATTATTGTTCTTATGTTTATAATTTGTTCATTTTATCATGATGCTCATCATTATTATTCTTATGATTTTACAAGGGTTTCACTAATCCCGTAATTTGCTAAAACTTCTAACATAGCCAAATTATTTGTAATTTATTTTATGATTAAATTGTTATTTATGCTTGCAAGTTTTGTTAAGGAATTACTTATGTTTACTTGAAAGTTTGTTAAAGGACTACTTATATTTATATTAAATTTATATTGTAGTTATATCATCAATGTCGAACCTTGCGAAACTTGAATTTGTGGCTCTTGATATTACTGAAAAGAATTATTTATCTTGGATTTTAGATGCTGAAATATATTTAGATGCAAAAGGTCTTGGTGAAATTATTACTGAAGGAAATGAAGCATCTAGTCAAGATAAGGCTAAAGCTATGATATTTCTTTGCCATCACCTCCACGAGGGACTAAAAACTGAATATTTGACTGATAAAGATCCATTTGTCCTTTGGAATAGTCTAAAAGAAAAATATGACCACCAGAGAACCGTAATACTTTCTAAAGCTCGTTATGATTGGCTGCATTTGAGATTGCAAGATTTTAAATCTGTGAGTGAATATAACTCGTCTATGTTTCGAATCACTTCTCAATTGAAATTATGTGGAGAGAACATAACTGATGAAGATATGTTAGAAAAAACAGACTCCACATTTCATGCAAATAATGTTGTCCTGCAGACACAATATCGAGAAAAAGGTTTTAAGAAATATTCTGAATTAATATCTTGTCTTCTTGTGGCTGAGCAAAATAATGAATTGTTAATGAAAAATCATGAGTCATGTCTAACCGGTTCTACTCCATTCCCTGAAGTGAATGTAACATCATATAATAGAAAGGTTAAAGGCCACACTAGTAGTCGTGGTCTAGGACATGGTCGTGGCCATGGTCGTGGTCGCGATCGAGGACGTGGACGTGAACGAGGTGGTCATTTCAGAAATACCCACCAGAAGTGGGATCATAAGGATGGAAAGAATGATAAAAATACAATTGGGAAAGCGAAAAGTTTGTGTTATCGTTGTGGAGGTAAAAACATTGGTCTCGTACCTGTCGTACACCAAAGCATCTTGTAGAACTATATCAAAAATCATTGAAGGATAAAAGGAAGAAAATAGAAACAAATTTTGTTTGTGAAGATGGCAAAGATGATTATGGCTTGTTGGTACAACTCATGTTGAAGCTACTGATTTCTTCACCACCCACCTGAAGGGAATAATTGATATTGATCTTTTAATTTTATTATTATAGTTTTAAAGAATAATTTTTAAGCAACATGGTTATTATATTATGTTTTAAACTATTTATAAATATTTTAAATATTTTGAAAATTTATGTGACATTTATTTGTTTTTCTTTGAAGAATATGAATACCTCTCAAATTCAATTAGCGATAAATGGTGAAGACCTATGCTTAGTAGACAGTGCAACTACTCATATTGTACTTAAGAATAAGAAATATTTTTTTCATTTGACAATGCAAAAAGCTAGTGTGAGTACTATATTTGGTAGTACCAAAATCATAGAAGGCTCCGGAAGAGCAAATATATTGTTGCTTAGAGGAACAAAGTTTCAAATTAATGATGCATTATACTCACCTAAGTCTCAAAGAAATTTGTTGAGTTTTAGAGATATTCACTATAATGGATATCATATTGAGACAATAAGCGAAGGAAGTAATGAATATCTCTAAATTACGTGTATAATTCAAGGAAATAAAATCATTTTGGAGAAATTGTCTGCATTCTCCTCTGGTTTGTACTACATAAGAATTAGTACAATTGAAACACATGCTATAATAAATTAGAAGTTTATTGATGATTTTGTCATTTGGCTTGACCGGTTAGGCCATCCCGGTTCAATTATTATGCAAAAAATTATTGACAATTCATGTGGACATTCATTGAAGAGCAAGCAGATTCTTCATGCTAATATTTTTCATGTGATGCTTGCTCTCAAGGCAAATTAATCATTCGACCATCACCAGCCAAGATAAATTATGAATCTACCTCTTTTCTAGAACGGATACAAGGTGATATATGTGAACCAATACACCCTCCATGTGGACCATTTAGATATTTTATGGTTTTACTCGATGCTTCAACTAGATGGTCACATGTATCCTTGTTATCAACTCGAAACAAGGCATTTGCGAGGTTACTTGCTCACTTGATCAAATTACGAGCACATTTTCCAGATTTCCCTATCAAGACAATTCGTCTTGACAATGCTGGTGAATTTACTTCCTAAGCTTTTACTGATTTTTGTATGTCTATTGGAATAAGTGTTGAACATCCTGTAGCACATGTTCATACACAAAACGGTCTTGCTGAATCATTAATCAAACGTCTTCAATTGATTGTAAGGCCATTACTTATGAAGTCCAAACTTCCAATTTCTGCTTGGGGACATGCCATACTACATGCAGCATCACTAATTCGAGTCAGGCCAACAAGTTATCATAAGTTCTCCCCGTTACAAATGGTTTTTAGTCAGGAACCAAATATTTCCCATCTAAGAATTTTTGGATGTGCTGTATATGTTCCGATTGCTCCACCACAACGCTCTAAGATGGGTCCTCAAAGGAGGTTAAGAATATATTATGGATATGAATCTCCATCAATAATTAAATATCTTGAGCCATTAACGGGGAATTTATTTACGGCTTGATTTGTTGACTGTCATTTTAATGAGTCAGTTTTCCCAATGTTAGGGGGAGAAAATAAACAGCTGGAAAAAGAAATAGATTGGAATGAATTATCATTGTCATATCTTGATCCTCGTACGCAACAATATGAATTAGAGGTTCAGAGGATAATTCATTTACAAAGTTTAGCATACCAATTCCAGACACATTTACTGATCCAAAAAGAGTGACAAAATCACATATACCAGTTGTAAATGCTCCAATCAAAATTGATGTCCCTGAAGGACAAACTCTAGTTGCTAGTAAGTCTAAAGCACGTTTAAAGCGTGGTAGACCAATCGGTTCCAAAGATAAAAATCCTCGAAAAAGAAAAGGAACAAAAATAGATGGTCAGATCGAGGAAGAAGTGACTTTAAAAGGATCTCCATAAGAGATTTTAGACATGACTACAATCTAAGAAAAAGTCTCAGGTACCTAATAATGATGAGATATCAACAAATTATGTCATGTCAAGAATTAAGTGAAACCAAAATCAAATCGACGTCGATGACATATTTGCATGTAATGTAGCACTAGATTTTTGAATGACAATATAGATCATGAACCAATGTCAATTGATGAATGTAGAAAAAAAGACGATTAACTAAAATGGAAAGAAGCAATTGAGACGGAATTAAAATCTCTTGCAAAGAGAGATGTATTCGGACATGTAGTTCGTACACCTGAAGGTGTAAAACCTGTGGGATATAAATGGGTTTTTGTGAGAAAGAGAAATGAAAAGGGAGAAATTGTGAGATATAAAGAACGTCTAGTTGCACAAGGATTTTCACAAAACCTGGTATTGATTATGAAGAGACATATTCTCCTATTGTGGATGCAACTACTTTTCGGTTCTTGATTAGTTTGGCAATAAGAGAAGGGCTTGATTTACGCCTAATGGATGTAATTACAGCCTATTTATATGGCCCACTTGATAATAACATTTACATGAAACTCCCAGAAGGTTTTAATCTGCTAGAAGCAGTTAATTCAGGTTCTCGAGAACATTATTCAATCAAATTAAACAGATTCCTTTATGGATTGAAACAATCTGGGGGCATGTGGTATAATCGCCTTAGTGAATACTTATTAAGGGAAGGTTATAAGAATGACCCTATTTCCCCATGCATTTTTATAAAGAAATTTGGATCAGGATTTGTTATAATTGCTGAGCATGTTGATGATTTAAATATTTTTGGGACTCCTGAAGAGATTTTAGTGACAATGGAGTGCTTAAAGAAAGAATTTGAAATGAAAGACCTTGGAAAGACAAGATTTTGTCTAGGGTTACAAATTAAGCACATTAAGAATGGAATCCTTATGCATCAAACAACATATATAGAAAAAGTGCTAAGAAGATTTTCCATGCATAATGCACATCCGTTGAGCACCCCAATGATTGTTAGGTCACTTGATGTAAATAAAGACCCTTTTAGTCCTCGAGAAAATGATGAAGATTTTCTTGGTCCTGAAGTACCATATTTGAGTGCTATTGGTGCATTGTTGTATCTTGCTAGTCATACACGACCTGATGTATCATTTGCTGTCAACTTATTAGCAAGATTTAGCTCTTGTCCAACCCGAAGACATTGGAATGGAGTTAAGCATGTTTTTCGTTATCTTCAAGGTACAAGAGATATGGATTTATTTTTTCCTAACCTACCCAAAATAGAATTAGTTGGTTTTGCAAATGCAGGGTACTTATCTGATCCTCACAATGCTCGATCACAAACTGGTTATGTTTTCACATATGGTGGTACTGTAATTTCTTGACGCTCTATGAAACAAACAATTGTTGCTACTTCTTCTAATCATGCTGAGATTTTGGCAATCCATGAGGCTAGTTGTGAATGTGTATGGCTAAGGTCTGTAATTCATCACATACGAAAAGATTACGGTTTATACTCTGAAAAAGAAGTTCCAACAGTCTTATATGAAGATAATACATCTTGCATTGCACAACTTAAGGAAGGATATATTAAGGGTGATAGAACAAAACATATATCACCAAAATTTTTCTTCACTCATGATCTACAAAAGAATGGAGATATCAATGTTCAACAGATTCAATCAAGTGAGAATTTGGCAAATCTTTTTACTAAGGCACTTCCTACTACTACATTTGAGAAATTAATTTTCAACATTGGATTGCGTCGTTTCAAAGATCTTAAGTGATGCTTACATGAGGGGGAGTAAATTCACACTACATATATATGTATATATATATATTTGGTTGTGATATAATATGTATCAAAAGATTATGTACTCTTTTTTCCTTCACTAGGTTTTTGTCCCACAAGGTTTTTCTTAGTAAGGTTTTTAATGAGGCATATCCTTTATACAATGAACATCCAAGGGGGTGTGTTATGAATATTATGGATGTTCAACCTTTCATCTCTCTTGAATTTTAACCTTCCATCTTCCTTAACTTTTCATATTCTTGTAACTATTTTTTACTATTTATGTATTAGAATATAAAGAGTCCAATCTCCCTATATATATAGTGGAGTATGCTACTTGTAAAAGGTATGACATATATAGAATACAATACAAATTCTCTCCTTATTCTCATCTATTATTCTTGTGTTCTTTATATCATTATTATTATTTTATAACACATATTGTTTTTTGTTTCCCAATGTATCCACTGGAGCAAACACAATGTCTAATTTTTCATGTTCTGTAAGCCCATTAAGGAGATAAACACGAGCTATGAGAAAAAAAGTATAATTTTAAACTAGCATAGACCTCTCTCATTCTCTATTCTCTCATCTTTCCAATTTGGAAGGATTGATTTTTTATGTATTAAGATAGAAAATGATCATCTCTCTCATTCTTTCCTCTCACCTTTCTTTCATATCAAACACACTCAATTTTTTTTTCTACTTTTTCATTCTCTCTTTCCATTCTTCTAGTTTTCCACTCAACTAAACACAACTTTAAAAGTGTAAGGAAACACAACTTTAAGAGTGGAAGGAAAAATACCTTTTTTTCATTGAAAGCATGTTTAAATGTAATAGTCTATTAATATATTTCTAACTATCTCCATGTAGATTTTGCCTTGAGTAGCCTTTAGATCTTCTTGAATACAATTTCATCAAATCTTAGTGTAATTTTTTGGTGAATTACAAGAGGAGGATAAAACCCTAACAACAACATAATTAGCGCGACTCATATCCAAACTACAACTAAAACGATGAATACCCTAACTATCAGACCAACACATGAGATTTAAATCTTAATGCAATTTTAGCAACTAAAATATGTGTTTACTGATTCTTATGCATATGTAATTCAATTTATGGATTGTATTTTATTTTGCATATTCAATTTTGTAGATACTGTGAGGTGTACAAAGAAATCAATCTGAAGTAATATATGTATTCCTCATCAACTTGAATTGTGTGATATATTAGTTATCCTTTCAATGTAAATAAATTATTCATTAACTTCAAAAAGTTACAAAATGACCATTAAACTATTCAATTTTTATTTAAATCGCTGGAGTGTTACTTTTTTTTAAAAAAAAGTTCGACTAGCGAATTCCAAGCGATAATTAAATGATTGGTACTGTGGATCAATTCCTATAAATGAGGTAAATCACATACCTTAGATCCAAGTCGATTTGACATTTAATGTTGGAAATCGAAGAAGAAAATTGTTTGAATTTTGGTTAACAGATTTGCAGAATAGAAGGGGAAGGGAACTTTCAATTGGTGCAAGTGCTGCGAACAAAGAAAGCCATATAGTAACAATTTTAACAGCCAAGTGACTTAAATGAAAACTTTCAAATAATTCATTGACCATTTTATAAATTTTTAAAATTAAATGATCAAAATATAAACTTACTAATAATTTAATGACATTGAATACAATTTACTCTACTTATAATTATATTTATTTTTAGGTTTCAATATCTTCCAACCATCAAGATCATTCAGAAGTGAACAAATCAAAGCGTTTACCTAAAATACTTTTAGTGATAATTTATAATAAAAAATGGTAAATTATATTGAAATTCACTAAATTATTAGTAAATTTATGTTTTAGTTTTTTAACTTTAAAAAGTTACAAAATGATCATTAAACTATTCGAAAAGTTTCATTTAAGTCATTAAACTATTTAAATCATTACATTATACGATCTAGATTGCATTTTAGTCTCTCAATTTGAAAATTTTGAAAAAAAATTATAATTTATTTTATATAGTTTTACTTTTTTATTAAAATGTGAAGAGCTTTTAGTTTTCCATAATTTTGTTACAAATTTTTATTGAAAATACGAAGCTTTTAGAAATTTTTTTATATCTACAATCAACCCTCTATAACATCATTTCATTATAATATCTAAATCTATTGTAGAACCGATTTTTTATATTTTATATTTATCCTCTAAAACAACAATAATCAAGAAGTATAAAGTGCATTCTAACTAAATTAATTCTTTATAATAATTTTTATCTCATATTTTAATAAAATTAATTGTATTCCTAAATGAAATAAAAATAAAAATTTAGTTAAGATATTTTAATAAAAATATTACAGTTGTAAAGATGTTTTTGAAATTGCAAACCAAAGGGTTATTAAGAAGTTTGTCAAACTCAATTATTCACTTAGCATAGGTATTGTTGTCAATGTAGAAAGATATGAGTTCGAGTGTGTTGAAGCGCATTATCTTCTTATTTAAAGTTTGAAGAGAGACTATGAGTAGTTATAAAAAAAAGTGGGAGAAATGATTTTTGTAACTTCAGAACCCACTTGCAACTATCATCCAATTCAAACTCAATTTTAATTTGGTTTACGAGATCAACTCGGTTAAAAAAACTATTAAAATAATTTTAAATAAATAATAAATGTTATTATGAAATATATATTTTTCATACTTTTATTAATTTATATAAAATCCAAAGAATATATGTAAGAGATGGGGCAACAAGCATTATTCTTAACTTTACTACAAAAAATACACCATTGTGCATGAACTCTATGTATAACGTTTGTTCAAGCTCTTTGAGGTTTGGTCCTTGTACATATAATATCCCTTAAATTATTTGGTTTTTCTCAATCAAACATTGTCAACCTAACCCTAAAAGAGACCAAAACCTCATAAGTTGAGCCACCAAACTCACCCACATGGTGATGATGAAGAGTTGAGTGACACGATGTATTTGGAACAACTCCAACAAGAAGTAAGAATGAGAGCACAAAGGGGCCTTCTAATCAATGTGAATCTAGATTGACAAAAATAAATTTCTTGAGTATATTCTCTAGTTCCACTTTGCAAATGCTTATTAGAGACTTATGAGGTAGAATGATAGTCATAGCCAGAGAAAATGGGAATAATTTTATCCATTTGGAAGAGGCCTTGGATATCATGGAGAAGAGCACGTCTTGTTTAGAAGGAGGTTTTTTTCATTTTCGAGGAATGGAGATCAAACTTTCCCATATGAGGATTGCACCCTTCCTATGGCTCCAGATTCAAGGCTTACCAGTTGAGCAAGTCACAAGTACATTGGGAAGCACATCAAGAGAAGTAGTTTTACTTGCAAGCTTTTTTGTTCAAGCAATAGATAATTCTCAGTTCTCGGTGGATTTTAGATACGAGAGAGTTTGCAAACCTTGTCAACATGTGGAAGGCTTAGCCATACTTTCTTCCATTGCATTGGACAAAATGGATAATATAGAAAAGAGGTTTGGTAGAAGGACCAATATGATATTTCAGAGGAACGTAGTATTCATTAACCACTCCAAACATAAACCGTCATCTACATTATCCTTTGAAGACCACAACAATAATGATGTAACACCTTATACCTAACCTAGATGACAAGACCAAATCTTAAGAGCTACATCAAATATTTCTTAAAAAACCACCTTCCAAAACTTAGTTTTAAAAACCTTCCAAAACCAAATAATAAATTCAACAACCATAAAACTTAGTCCAAGAATTATTATCTTAGAAAATCGAATTACATAATGATACTAAAATAAACTAATAATAATAAAGACTGAAAAGCAGGTTGACCAAGTTCTCAATCCAACAACTCGACCAAGACTGAGAATTACCTGTAATTTAGTTAACAAGTAAAATGAGTTGATAACTTAATAAAAGTATTAATTAAATAATCAAACAGAGTTATGAGTAAACCAGTAATTTCTCAAGTTCATATTCAGAATCTTATTTAGAGAACATTCTGCTTAATTTAACAGATCAGAATAGATCAGACAGTAACAGATCAATTCATTGCCAGACAAAGAGCAGATCAAACAGATGCAATTTCCCTACCTCTATCCGCAACACACCATCTTCGACCAACCCAACACACCATATAGGGTATTTAATACCTATCCATCCCTACACATCACATAGTGTCTGTATGACACATTTCAAGAATTGCAGATTAGTTGCCAGATCAAATTATGATAATTTGCCAGGTTTAGATATCAGGTAATGGTGGCTTAGCCATTGATTCAGAACAGAAACTTCCTCCTTTACACAATTCCCACCCAATGCAGATGCAGACTACATATATCAGATATAGACTAACACTATTAACAGATATCACATAATACATGTACATCAGATCAATTATTCAATCGCATAACATTGAGTATCAGATTATACAGTCTAATTCAAATCATATGTACCTTACAGAAGGCCTACATTCATTTCGAACGACACTTACGGCCCTAGGAAAAATCTCGATTCTTAGTCCAAACGTTCGTTTGGTTTCACACGGCCTGCATAGCTGGCCCGTGTGGCTCTACACGGCTCTACACATGCTTGTGTGTTCGCTTGTATGATTTTATTTCCAAAATAATGAGTTACACGGCCTGTACACACACCCTGTCATTTTCCCGTGTGACCTTAATTCACGAACAGTGAGTTACATAGCCTGGACACAAGCCCGTGTCCTTGGCCCGTGTGAATCTTGCACAAAACATTCTCACACATTGCTTGGTTACATGCCTGTGTGGCTAGCCATTGTGTCTCTATTTCATAAATAGTAAGCTACATGGTTTGCCACACGACTTGTCACACGGCCATGTGACGCACACGACCTACCACACGGCCTGACACACAGTCAGTCATGTGGCATCAACAGCCCTGTTTTTTGACAATAAAAATCAAAATAGGGTTTTCGGTGCCCACCTGTTATAGAGTCGAAGTAGAAGTAACACTAGAGGATCCAAAACCTAAAACGACAATCGATATACCAAATTAAAGAAGAATTACTTGCATTAATCACAAAGTCAACCAACAAACAAAATATGTCGAAAAACTTCAACGCAAAACCTTAGAGCACAATTCATTCGCTTATCAACGAGTAAACAACAACCAATTGAACTTAAGACGTTGAAGGAAAACTCCTGTCGAGGTTCTTGCATGAAAGAAAATAAATTACACTATTATTGATGAAGGCAATTCAATCGGTAGAAAAACCCCAATTTTCAAGAACATACAAACGTAAAGAATCAAAAGAAAACTACGAAGAACTTACGCAAACTTACCCATAACATGAACCACACAACCTTCGATTAAACTGATAGCAACAATTCCGATGACAAGCAAAAAGAAAGGATCAAGTAAAAATGAAGCACTATAAAAGGAAACTTCAAGAAAGAACATAGGAGGGAAAACTTTTTAAGAAAAGAGAATTATTTAATTTAAGAAGAAAAAAATAAAACTAAAGCTTTCAAAATGCAAAAATATTCCTTAATCGATTACATAAAGTCTCAAACACAAGTCTAAGGGAATAGAAAGATGTTTAACCATTGAACCACTATGCTCATCGCTAACACAAATTAATACAAATTTATACTTAAATGGAGGCTTCAAAGCCTAAGGTTCAAACTAAAGAAAACGTGCAAAAACTTCACAGCTACGAATTTTTAACCTCAAACACACAAATAGAATACTTATGTAACACCCCTAATTTGTTACAAATGACTAAATTGGAAATTTTATGAAAGTTAGGGACTAAATTGAACTTAAATGAAGTTTAGGTCTAAATTGAGCTTTAATTAGAATTTTATGGCAAAATTGAAGTTTTTAGGACTAAATTGTGAAGTAGGAAAAGTTTGGGGTCCTGAGTGAAAACCCTCTTTAGTGTGGAGCCCTTATACGAAATTTACCCTTTTTGTAGGGTGTTTAAACCCTCTTTTTCATTTTTGTGTGACCATTCGGCTCTCATTGTTGTTTTATTTCTTTTTCACTCAAGTTGTATACTTTCTCTTCTCTCACCGATCGGGCTCCGTCACCTCCTCTACCGTCATTCGTGCATCGCACCGCCAACGGCCTTGCGTTCCTCATCATTACGTGTGTAAACCCCGACCTTCAAACTCTCTCTCTCGCCATCACCGATCGTGAGGGACGACACAAAAAAACCATTCAAATCTCTCTCACACCGCCTTCGTCGTTGCTCCGTCACGGTTCTACCTTTTTCTTAGCGTGGTAAGCTATTATGGCTTTTAAATGTTGCATTGGGGTCAATTCAAGGTCGTTTCATGGTGTCTCTGACGAGAGTGTTGCACCGTAAGGGTTCTTGTATCGGCTCCATCGAAGGGGGTTGTAAACCCTAATATCCATGTTACTTGTGTATGAGATTAGGCCAACAGATTCTAGCCCAAACCATTTTGTGAGCCAAATTAACTTTGAAGCCCTAACATTAACCGACCCTTGACCTGAACCATTGATCGTTGACCGTGACTTTTTCGAAAAACCTTACCTTACCATTTTTCGGTGTCCTGATTCCGAATTCGCAATCGATTTCATCAAATTCAAACCCGAAAGCCTCATTTTAGCTATTTGCAATTATTTTGTACTTAGTAATAGTTAAGTGAGTTGAGTATGGGATTTGACTCAAGTTATTTTGTTTAGGTGATCACCACTCTAAGGCGAACGAGTTACCACTTCCTCTTCCTCTAACAGTGCAGACTGCTTCTGTACAAGCTCCGAGAGTTATACGTGAGTATTCGTTATTTGATTTTGTATTGTGTTTAGTAAGTGGCATAAGAATAATTTTTAATGTAGGATTTGTGCTCATAGGTTCTAATTCAGCTAGAATCGATGTTAGATCTAAGCGTGGGAGGTGTCCTCCTCGATGTTAGAGCTTCTGCTCGCTAGAGGTGTGTTTTATCTGTGCTACATTTTATTGTGTGATAATACTATTTGTTAAGTTGTTTGTGTGCTATTATTCTGAGTTATGTTATCAGTATGATCTTATTTTATGTTGTGATATCGCATGTTGATATTGCATGCATATCTATCAGATTGTGGATATTTTAAATATCGTATATGTTGTGTAATCTGATTTATTATCATGAGATTGCGATTGAGACTCAGATACTTGTGTTATCATACTATTGTGTGTTCATGGGTTGGGTTGTACGGTGGAAGACGTGGTTATCACCCTTTCAAACGGCTAATAGTAAGACCACACTACGATTTGTAACAATTGGATGGAGAGGGGTTCAGGGAACCTCTCCACTATGTTGGTGTGCAGATGATTGGGTGCATTGCATTATAGTTGTGATTTTATTGCATCGAATTGTAACATGCTGTGTGATTACTTAATATGCTTCGTGAAATTATTATGATATTGTGTTTGTGGGTGTATTCAGTTTAGAGACACATTGGGCTTTTTAGCTCATTCCCCCTTAGTTCTCTTATAGATACATTAGACATAGGCGACTTGGTACGTAGAGGATCTCTTAATTTTATTCGTTTTCTTTTATCATTTAGTAAGAGTTTTTTGGGATTTTTTTAGATTATTTTATTATTATATTATTTTGGGATTGTGATGTTAATTCAAATTTGTGTTTTTAATGTTTAATTGAAGTGTTTGATAAATATTTATATGTTTGAGATTATTTAGAAATATTGGAAAATAGATTGTTTTACCATTATTTATTTAATTAAAAATTATATATATATGTGTGTGTGTGTGTGTTTATGGATTAGGTGGTTACGTGAGGGTGAAATTACAATTATGACCTTTTGGATCCGACCATATCTTATAGATCAGGTAAAGGGGTTACATTTAGTGGTATCAGAACTGAGTTCAACCCTCAAATTGTGAGGCTCTTTAGAGTTGTTTTCAAAAGTTTTGAAAAGTTTGGGGTAAATAGAGATTTTTAGTAAAACTATTATATTATATTTTATCTTCTTATGTGAATTTAAGTTTGAGATTTAATTAATCCGAGACTCTAGTGTCAAATCTTACTTTAGTGATCTGTGCTTTATATAAAAAGTTATTATGCCATCACATAGGAGTTCTAGATTCACGGCTGGTTACGATCGAGGTTGTACTGCTAAGGTTGTTAGCGATCTTACACCTCTAGTTGAACCAGAGGAGAATCTGAATGAGTTGCCCCATGTTGAGGAGGACGAGCTGCTCATTGGCGTCGAGGGCCAACAGACTGCAGATGGACACCCACATGCTCAGCAGACTCTTGGTAATGATCATCTTATACTAGGGATAATGAGACAGTGGAGCTGGATAGTGTTAATATGAATCGAGAGTTGTTGCGGTTGATTTTTCGTTCAGTTGAGGGTTTGAAGAACCCTATATCCATTGAGTTTCTAGCTGTTGGGATGAGGATTTTTTAGGGTAAAATTGGTACAGATTCGTCGATTGCTGAGTACTGGTTGAAAGATTTGCAAAGATTATTTGTTGAGATGAACTACCTTACTAATCAAAAGTTCAGAGCTGTTGTTTCACTACTACGAGGTGAGCCGTAGAATTGGTGGGAGTATGTTCTTACTAGTTAGATCACATGGGAGTACTTTCAAGAGGCATTTCAAGACCGATATGTGGGTGAAGAGTTCCTTGTGAAATGTTGTGATGACTTTATGAATTTGAGGTAGAACGACATGTTTGTCAATGACTATGAGATAGAGTTTTTGAGGTTGGTCTGCTATGCTTGTAGGTTGGTTACTACTAAAAAATAAAAGTGTGAGTGGTTTCAGAAGGGACTTCGGCTTTTGATATAAGTGAAAGTTTTTATGCATCATTATAAGGTGTTTAGCATCCTAGTTAGTCGAGCTAGGATAGTTGAGAGATTGGATGCTGTTAAGAGAAATCAGAGTGCTGAAGACAAGGAGCGAGGTAAAAAGCAACTGGGCACGATAGTTCAGCTTAGTCCTGTTATTCACACTACTAAGAGGCCTAGATAGGAGTTTGATCAGCTTAGTTATCCGAGGGTGAGACTCGTAGTATCGACTGTTCCTACGGATAGTGTGAGTGGTTCGATTGGTCCTCGTCCTTTGCATATATGTTCGTATTGTAATAAGAGGAGTGGAAGTTAGTACAAGAGGAAGATAGGGGCATGTTTTAGGTGTGGTTCTCATGAGCATTTCTTCAGGGACTGTCCACATCCTCCTATTGCTTTAGTGAGTGCAGGAGGAATAAATAAGGGCATGTTGTGAGGGATTTTTCGGATGTGTTCCCAGAAGAGTTGCCTGTTGTTCTGCCAAAACATGATGAGGTTGAGTTTGACATTGACGTCTATTCGGGTACAAGTCCTGTGTCTATGACACCTTATCGAATGACACCCAAAGAGCTCAAAGAGTTAAAAGTTCAGCTGTAGGAGTTGTTAGATAAGAGTTTTATTCGACCTAGTGTTTCACCATGGGGAGCTCCAGTTTTATTTGTGAAGAAGAAGGATGAGACACTTTGACTGTGCATTGATTATAGGAAGCTGAAAAAGTTGACGATTAAGAACAAATATCCCTTACCTCGTATTGATGATCTTTTCGATCAATTCCGAGGAGCTACTATGTGTTCAAAGATAGACTTGAGATCTGGGTATTACCAACTCAAGGTTAAGGATTCTAATACGTTTAAGATAGCTTTTTAGACTCGTTATGGTCATTACAAGTTTTTAGTAATGCCCTTCAAATTGACTCATGCTTCTATCGCTTTTATGGACATGATGAATAGGGTGTTTCAACCCTACTTGGACTAGTTTGTTGTTGTGTTCATTGATGATATCCTGGTCTATTATAAGTTTGAGGCCGATCATGAAGAACATCTCAGAATTGTACTGCAGACTTTAAGAGAGAACCAGTTGTATGCTAAGTTTAGTAAGTGTGAGTTCTTACTCGTAGAGGTTCTCTTTTTAGGGCACATAGTTTCTATTGAGGGTATTCGGGTTGATCCCAAAAAGATCGAGGCTATCATGAGTTGGAAGCAACCTAAGAATGTTTCTGAGGTCTGAAGTTTCTTGGGTTTAGCCGGCTATGATCGAAGGTTTATAGAGGGTTTCTCGATTATTGAAGCTCTGTTAACTAAACTTCTGAGGAAGAACGTCCCATTTGTCTAGGTTGAGGCTCAAGAGTCTAGCTTTGAGAAATTAAAGTCTATGTTGACTCAAACACCGATTCTGATCCAACCTGAGCCTGGGAAGGCTTATACTATTTTTAGTGATGCTTCTCATACAAGGTTGGGATGCGTACTTATGTAAGATGGGAAGGTAGTGCGTCTCGATAGTTGAAAACGCAGTTGTAACAGCCCATTTTTTAGTGGTGTCAGAAATAGTGGTTTCGAGAAGACAAACCAGATGAGTAAATTCGTACGATGAGTATTTAAATAATATAAGTTAATAATATTTTTTATATGGATTTTTGAATTGGTGAATTTTAATTATTGAATTAAAGGTTAGTATAAGTAGCTTGGTTCAAAAGTCAAATTGCTTTAGAAAATGAAGTATCGGGACCTCGTTTATGAAATTTAGGGCTGTAAATATTTTTATTAAATATTTACAAAGTCTTATTATATATGAATTAAAGTTTGTTTGGGTAATTTTGATAATTAATTGCTTAATTAATAAAAAGGAGTAAATTGTAAAAGTGGTAAAAGTTAATTGCTATTGATTAAAAACTAGTAAAGGGACCAAAATGGTAATTAAACCATGGTCAAAAAGTCCAAGCGATGATGGATATGATTACCATCCACTAACTTTTGATTTATTTATTTATTTAGTCCTAATTAGTATAAGGCTAAATTGTAAATAAGTTTGTTAGATTGGAATTTAATATAATTGAAGGACCAATTGTGTAATTTGACCCTTCTTAAATGGTCTAATAATAGAAATGGTGTGGAAATCTTTAGATTTTAGTAAATTGCAATTAACTCCTAATTAAATTAGGATTTACTAATTGATCTATTTATCAATATATTGGAATTAGTGGTTTTTAGGCCACAACTTTGATGTGTTAGACCGTAAATATTAAAATTAATATTTACGAGGTCATTAGTTTTGAATTAAAATTTGGTTATGAAAATTTATTGTTTAGATAGTTAATTAAGTAAAAAGGACTAGATCATAAAGGTTGCAAAATGTGAAAAATCATTGATTAAACATGTTAATTTGTAAAGAAATAACCTAGAGAGGTCCTTAAGAGGTAATTATACCATTGGGAGGTATAATGGATGGTTTTAGGTCATTAAATTTGTGAGAAATTGATTTATTTCATTAAGGGCAAATGGTAATTCATGAAATAAATTATATTAACTAAATTAAGTGTTAAAACTTCATTTTTTGTTTCATCTTCTTCCCATTACAAACTGAAACCCTAAGAAGCCATTGAAGGAAGCTTTGGTTGGCTTTGGTTCATTATTTTGGTGAGTAGATTTCATCCGTTTTTAGTAATTTTTATGTTTTTGAGTCCGTATTAGCTTAATCTAGCTAACCCAAGGACTAATTTGTGAATTTGTTAAATGTTATAAATTTTACCATTGATGAATGAGCTTGTTATTATAAATTTATGGAAGTATTATGAGTTTGGTTGTTAGATTTGATGATTTTGTAAAGTGATTTTTGATGATTTAAGGGTTTAAGGACTAAATTGTTAAAATAATAAAGTACACATGTTTTTTGTGAAATAATACCATGTAGGGGCTATTATGAAGCAATTAAATATTAGGCTAAGCTGAAAATTTTTAAAAAATGGTTATTTTGCATGTTTAAGGCCTAGGGACTAAATTGCATAAAAGTAAAATATGAGAGGCAAATTTGTAAAATGTCAAAAAAGGACTTAATTGCCTAAAATGGGTTATTTTACTGTTGGAATTAGTTAATTGAATGAAATTATTATTTTAGATCAAGAATGGGTTGAAATTTGAGGCTAGGAGAAAATTATGGAATAGCCCCTATACTTTGACAATTACTGCTGCAAATCAATCCGGTAAGTTCGTATAGTAAAATAATTGATTCAGTTTCTATTTGTAAATTATTGAAATAATTTAAGTATACTGTATTTAAATTTGTTTCCTTAGTAAATATTAAATTGAGGAAATGAATTAAATTGAAATGAAATTGTATTGAGAAACATGATTGGAAGTGACGAAATGATATAGTTGAAATCAGGTGACAACGAAACGCTTAAAGGATTAAGTGTTGTGTTTGTTATTATTCATGTTACGAATGAATTAATTTGATTGATATATGACGAATAGTAAATTGAACTAAATGACATGTTAGTTAATTCGATATTATGTTTGATAAATAAGGATTATATTGATGTTTGCAAGAAATGGTATAATGTGATGAAAGTTAATTGTAATGGACATGGTATATGACACATATGAACTTCGTAAATAATTGGGACACAAAGGACATTCATTAGGGGCTATACAGATTGGGGAGCTAGTCTTAGATGTCTTACAGACGGGTAGTCCTTGTACTTGAGCCGTTAGTACAAATTAATCCTGTAAGTTTATTTGTTAAATTTCATATTTGAATTGCTAATTAATGCTTAACGTGGAAGTTCTTGATTCACTTGATGAATAAAGACTTGATATATAAATGGAAGACTCATGTCTCGGGATGAGCATGAGATTATATATAAATGGAAGACTCATGTCTCGGGATGAGCATGAGGTTATTTATAAATGGAAAACTTATGTCTCGGTAATAGCATAAGATTATTGTAAATGGAAGAACTTATGTCTCAGTAAGAGCATAAGATTATTTTAAATGGAAGAACTTATGACTCGATGGGAGCATAAGGTTAATTCAGTTCAGGAGGATTGATATTCCATAAATAAGACTCAGATGAATTGTGTCATTGCAAGACTTAAAGATGTGATAAAATATAATGTTTGCGAACTTACTAAGCTTAGAAGCTTACTTGTGATTTATTGTTGTTTTGTAGATTTCGTTTTGCTGGTTGAGGATTGGATTATCTCGAAGAAAATCACACTATCTCGGGAGCTTGTTCGGTAGTATTTACATCACCTGGTTATATGGCAAGTACTAGGATGTTGTCATCTTTTATAGTATTTGATTATGAATGAGATGTGAAATGATAATGATTTGGTTGAATGTTGAACTTAGGTTTTTGTAAGTTTTGTTAATGTATCAAGTATGCATATATGTATAATGTAACACCCTTAACTCGTATTCATTGCCGAATCGGAGTTATGAAGCATTATCAACTCCTCCCACATACATACATACAATAATACCATCAAATCATGATAACATATTCATACAAGTAAGCAACACACACATCCATACGAGAAACAAGTGTTAACATCTATAAAAATATCTTAAAGAATAAAAGAATCGAGTCTAAAACAAGTTTGCAAGCTAAAAATAAATTTGAAAGAGTTGATGAAACAGGGCACGCGCCTATGTGTTTATCCGTGTGCTATCCCGTGTGTGTCTACGAAAAAGGGGCCCACGGCCATGTAACAGCCCATGTACCCACTCATGTGTCTATTCAAAATATCACTACTGACTTGCAACACATGCCTGGGGGAGAGATCGTGTACTGGGCCGTGTGTCTATACGAAGTTGAGCCACAAGGCCGTGTCCCAGCCTGTGTGTCTTGTACTACACTAAAAATACAACACAGCCGTGTGACAGCCCGTGTCATAACCCGTGTCATTACCCGTGTAAGCCCAACATTTCTTCCTAAACAAGGCACTATATACCAACAAGTAATGCATAGCAAATTGCACAACTTAACTATACTAACATAACCTAGAAGTTATCATTAATACATTACAAAATGTGAAATCAACCCAAATATGCATTCAACTAATATGCCACCAAAGGCACTACAATTATACCATTCAAGAAAATCTTCAAGCAAGCAATAAGACTAAGAAGTTTATAATTTCATTTCATATATAATTCGACTTTAACATTCTAAGGCATTTTATTACAAAATAGCATGTTCAACCATAATGCTAACTATATGAAAACAACCATTTGCAAAGTCACGGTAAGACTTAGTTCCCTACTTTTCAACATATGTCCCACCTAATACATGTCATTATATACAACTTCAAAGACTAGCAATAACTACCGTAAGAGATTGATAGTGTGATCTTCCTCGTTTTCCTGATCAAGCACAAGTGTCCGACAACCTACAAGAAACATAAACACAAGATGAGTATGGAAGTAAACTTAATAAGCTCGAATAACTACCTCACATATATGTTAAATTCTTACCAATTCCACTAGTTATTCACTGGTTCAAAGTCTACTATTTAATCACTGGCTCAAAGTCTGCTATATAATCACCGGCTCAAGGCCTGCTATATAATCACCGGCTCAAAGCATGCTATTTAATCATCGACTCAAAGTTTGCTATTTAATCACCGGCTCAAGGCCTGCTATATAATCACCAGCTCGAAGCTTGCTATTTAATCATCGGCCAAGGCCTGCTATATAATCACCTCTTTTCCAATATCAACTAATTGCATCAACATGCCACAAAATCAATCTAATTATATCCAAAATTATAGATACAAATACATACTTAAAATATAATAAAAATTATAATAAACAAAACGTAGAAGTTCATACGACTTACCTCGATTACTAACCCTTGCAAGATGTGATCGGCGGCTAATCTACCACCTTAGCTTTTCCCCGATCTAGGTTCAGTTTCTCTTTCTCTTGATCTAAAGTACCAATTAATCTAATTAGTACTAAAATATTTTCCAACAAATCCATTTTCATAATTGCACAAGATTACTAATTTATCCTTACTAATTTAATATTTTTTTTAGTAGAGGGTTCCTCATAATCCTATGTTTTTTCTCATCTCTTCTTAACTATTCTAACTATATTTTCTCTTGCAATAACATCACAAATTATGCTCAATCATTAAGTATACACAACTTCTATTAAATTACTAATTTACTACTTAATTTGAACTTTCCATTGTCTACTTTTAAACAATTTTCAACAATCACAAGAACTCACCATTTCCATTATATTTCCTAAAGAACAAGAACAAGACTTTCATCCATGTAAATTCTCATAACCTCACCATTTTAAAGTCTAGCTCACAAAACAAATAGACTGAGCCAAACCAAGCTTAAATCACAAAATCATGAAAAATAAACTCTAAATTCACTTACATGCAAGCCTTTCTTTTTTCCAAAATGAAGCACTCAACAATGGGGTTTCTTTGCTTGCTTTCGTTAGAGAGGAAGAATTTTGAAGGAAATTCATGTATTTTTTCTATTATTCTATCAACTCGTGATTCCTAAATTACAATTTTAGCCTTTAAAATTCATTTAAAATTCTAAATTTAATTCACCAAAATTCACCAAACTCCACTAACATTTTAATTGGTTATTTGACATGCAAACCCACTCCTTTCTCATTTTCCTTATTTAGCTTATATAGTAATTACCATTATATTTTATAATTCCCTCAGTTTAATCCATTTATCCTATTTTGCTTATTTTGACATTAAATCTTCTTCTAAATTCACACACTATTTAACTAATTTCTCTAAATATTTATACAATTTAAAGATAACTAACGATTTACTTACCGGATAGTAGTCACGAAAACACTTTTTCCGTTATCGCACTATTCGGGTCGTTACATATAAGGTATAATGTCTTGTGAAACCATGAATATTTTGTATGTTTGCTTTATTTCCATGAGAAAATTGTACATTGATTTAGAAATCTTCATACTTGTTTCGATAGAGCTAATGCATGTATTGGTAGAAGTACAGAGCATTTGAATTTTAGTTACTAACTTGCATTGTTTAGGTATAAGTCTCTGAAGTATCGATAGTAACCAAACTTATATCAGTAGAACCTTTACAACTACCGGTAGAAAACTATAGCTATTTTTGAATTGCTTACTGACTTGAAGTTCTATCGATACATGTCCAACAGGTATCGGTAGTAGAAGTCCCTCAAATAGGTTAATTAAGATTAAAGAGATTAATTAAAGCTTAATGATGAAGTCTTAAAAATTACAAAATTACCATTATTATATATATTAAATTAAAGGAAAAATTAAGTGAAATTTTCATCATTTTCACTCATCTTCTTCCCTTACACTGTTAAGAGAGAATAGGATTAGAGTTTTTACATTCAAACTTTGAGCTTTGATTTGGGTAAGCAAACCTTGATCGTTTTTAGTAATTTTTTATGTTTTTGAGTCCGTGTTAGCTTAATCTAGCTTATGTAAGGACTAATTTGTGAATCTGTCAATATTATGATACTTGGCATTGTTGAAAATGTTTATTCTTGGAGGTTTATAATAGTTTTGAATGCTTTATGTTTGGGTTGGATCTTTTTGTAAAGTGATTCTTTGATGAAACTAGGGTTTAAGGACTAAAATGTAAAAATAATGAAATTGCTTGTATTGTTGTGAAAATGATTATGTGTAGGGGTTGGGTAAACACCTTAGAGAATTCAGGTAAGGTTGATTATGTAAGAGAAAAGTTATTTTGCAAGTTTTGTATTGTAAGGACTAGATTGAGTAAAAGTAAAATATTAGGGGAAAATCATAATTTCCTAAAAAGATTCAAATTGAGTAGAATGACGTGATTGTGTGATTTAATGAATAAAATTATGATTTGTTGATTTAGATTATTAGCGAGCCACAGATCGTGAAAAGGGGAAATTAGTAGATTAGTCCCTAGTGTAAATTTCTTGTAGGTATCTTACCATTGTTTATCAAATGGAAACACTTGGATTTAAAGAGATTTGAAGAAATGAAACAAAAAAGGTAGTAGGCTTTAAGCCGTTGAAATGAAACCGACACGATGACTAAGGTATCGCATATGTTGCGAGTCCTTGACAGCTCATGTGAGCAGCATCGAGAGTTAGAAAAGAGATATGAATCCTAAATGGATTATAGGCCCTACGATAGCTGGGATTTATGCTTAAATGTATATTCTCGACAACTCGTGTGAGCAACATCATTAGGGGACAATTTATAGACAGACACTGTACCGATGGCTGAGGTACCATATATGTTGTGAGTCCTCGACAGCTCGTATGAGTAGCATGGGCTACTGGTAACAGTAAAGTTATAGACAGGAAAGTTGGAATACTACATATGGTTTGAGGAAGAAACAGTTAAGTTATAACTGCTTTATGCATTTGATTGGTAACTCTTAGACTCTTCGAACTTACTAAGCTTTGAAGCTTACCAAAGATGTTATGTTGTTTTTTAGATTTCTTTGTTGCTTGATAATCGGATCGTCTCTACGAAGTCACACTATCGCGGAGCTATTTGGTAGTCCCTCATCACTTAGTTATATGACATGTACTAGGATGATGTTTCTTTTGTTTTGCTCATTCGAGATTTTGATGATTTTGTTATGTCTTTAATGAAATATTGAACTTAGTAATGTATGTTTGTTCAAGATGAAATATAGGCTTAGAAGTACAATGTAATGACTTGGAAACTATTAATTATGTATGGTAAGTGTTGAAAGCTTGAATTTTTACATGATTGTTGAGATTTTGCATACTTGTTTCGGGTAGAACACATGCATGTATCAATAGAAGTACATGGTAGGAGAGAGGTTATATTCTGACTTGCATTGTATTGGTAGTGTCATTGGTAGTATCGGTAGTTCTATACTCCAAGGTATCGGTAGTTGAAATACTTGTATTGATAGAAGTTGCAGGGTTGGACTTCCTAGCTTTTGAGTTTTTAGTATCGGTGGTAGAAGTATGAATTGTATCGATAGAAGTCTCTAAAAATCTTAGAAATGACATTTTTCCCTTGTTGAGTTGTGGTTATAATTAATTGATGATTTATGTCGAGTTGGGTGCACTTCTTTAATAAATTAAAATTGAATAATATGATATTAAAAGATGAACAATGATAGATGAATAGTAAGATAACAAGACCCTAATCGTGGATGATTTTTGAGTTTTGGGTGTTACATTTAATGGTATCAAAGCTTATGGTTTAACCATTTCTTGGACTGTATTAACTGTGTTAAATGATCTAGAAGTACATGTCATATGAACCTGTGATAGTATGATATAGATGAATCTAATTTAACTACAGTTATTGTAGATAAATAGTGATGTTTGATTCTGAAAGAGACGAAACCAAAGAGGTAAACAGCAATGTCCCGACAAATGATTCTGGGGCTAGTCATGATGTACCTATCTTGCCGATGATAGAAAATGAAGCCAAAAATATGTTTTTTTGACTTAATGGGACAGTGGTTTTCGAAATTTATGAGAAATAATCCAATGGCACCACAACCTCTACCTCCCGTTACACAGGCTGCAACTCATTTTGTAGCACCTCCAGTAATGTCTCCACCTCCTCTTGTGATAGAACAGAGGCGTCGTATTTCGACGGACAAGGTAAGAAAATATGAGGCGAAAGAATTCCGCGAAAGTTCAGAGGATGATCCATCCAGAGTCGAATACTGGTTGGAAAACACTTTAAGAGTGCTGAATGAAATGGCTTGTTCCCCTGAAGACTATCTAAGGTGTGCAGTTTCGTTACTGAAAGACAAAACTTATAGCTAGTGGACGACGATACTAGCTGTAGTCCTTGAGAATGAAATTAGCTGGGAATACTTTAAGACAGAATTCAAAAGAAATATGTCAGCAAAAGTTATCTTGACAAGATGAAGAAAGAGTTCTTGGAGTTAAGATAAGGAAACAAGATAGTGGCAGAATACGAGAGAATTTTTACTTCTCAACAAACATGCACGGGAGATTATACCGACAGATAAGGCTATGTGTGTTCGATTTGAGGACGATTTAACGACGAGATAACGATGATGGTAGGTGGTTCAAAAATATGACCATTTGTTGTCCTGGCAGATAGAGCACAGAAAATGGAGGAAATATACAATCAAAAGAGACAGAGAGAGAAGAGATTTCGTGAGTTCAGAAAAAAGAATCCCATCATTGAAGAATTTAAGAGAAAGTGAATCCCGTAGAGCAGTCTCATCTAGGTTTCTGAGTATGAGCAGATCATGGTCACCATAGTCCAGATTTCAGAATCGACCAGCTAACAGTGTGGCTAGTGTTCGTAACGTACTAAATTTGGTGTGTGAGCATTGTAAAAGAATCTGTAACAGCTCGATTTTCAATGGTGTTGAAAATAGTGATTTTGAGATCACAACTCGGACAAGTTCGGTCAAATATTAATCAGTGAATATATATATATTATGTCATTAGTGTCATATTAAATTTTGGTTAGAAAATTTATCAATTCAATAGTGAATTGAGTAGAAAGGATTAAATTGTAAAAGATGCAAAAGTAGAGTTAAATAATTAAAAGGACCAAATGAACAAATTTCCCAAAGTATTTTAGTGGGTGGATTATCATGAGCTAAATTGAATATAAATAGTCATAAAAATTACAATTTTGCCATTAAGTATAAAAGTGAATTTAAGAAGAAAATAACATATTTTCATGTAATTTTATTCATCTTATTTGGAAAGACAAGGAAAATCTAGGGTTTCATTCTAAAGCTTTGAGCTTTATTTTGAGTAAGCTATTGTCACCCATTTTCAGTAATTTGTGTTTTTGAGTCCGTATTAGCTTACTCTAGCTAATCTAGGGACCAATTTGTGAATCTATCAAATTTTATAAAACTTCCCATTGTTTAAAATGCTTTTTCTTGGAAGCTTTTGATGGATTTGTATGTTTGATGTTTGGGTTGAATCTTTTCGTAAAGTGATTTTGAATGAAATTAGGCTTTAAGGACTAAAATATTAAAATTGTGAACTTATGTGTATTGGGTGTGAAATAATTGAATTGTAGGGACTTGTAGAGGACAATGGTTATTCGGCTAGTATTGGTTGTATAGGAGAAAGGTTAGTTTGCATGTAGTGACCTTAAGGACTAAATTGAATAGAAATGCAAAAGTTAGGGGTAATTTTGTAATTTTTCCAAAAAGGATTTATATGTGTAAATTGATTAAATCACATGATTTAATAGGAAAGTTGATTATTTTTTGTGTTAGATTAAGATCGAGACACTGATGTAGAAAGAAAAGGGAAATCATAGAATAGTCTTTGAAGTTCCACCTAAGCTGCAATTTTGTCTGGTAAGTTCGTTTGTCAAATTTCCTATTTGAACTGCTAAATATTACCTCATGGGAAGTACTTGTGACACTTGATATATAAATGGATGACTCGTGTCTCGGTTTGAGCATGAGAATTTATATGAATGGAAGACTCGTGACTCAAAACGAGCATGAGGATATATTTAAGGAAGACTCATGTCTTAGGATGAGAATGAGAATATGATTAAAGGAAGACTCTTGTCCATTGCACCTTATGTTTATGAATGAAGTTTTGTAAGTAAAACTTGTGTGAATTTGAGAATTCTGCATACTTGTTTCGGTAGAACTTTTGTATGTATCGATACAAGTACAGGGTAGGAGAGAGGTTATTTACTAACTTCGGTTGTATCAGTAGTTGCATTTTAGGTTTCGATAGTTCTGTGCATGTTTGTATCGGTAGTTAGAATACTTGTATCGGTAGAAGTTGCATGGTAGAACTTTTTAGGTCTCTAGAGTTTTTAGTATCGGTAGAAGGATAACTAGTTTTGATAGATATTACACTTGTATCGGTAGAACCACAAGTATCGTAGAAGTCTTCAAAATTTATGGAAAATATAATTTTGCCCTTTCAGAGTTATGTTAACTTTCAATTGGTGATTCTTGTCGAGTTCATTACAATATTCTATAAAAATATGGTTAATTGAAACTATAATGTAAGATAAACTGTGTGGTAGATGATCCCAAGGACACTAGGACCCTAATTGATGATGGTATCGAGTTTTGGGTGTTACATTTAGTGGTATAAGAGCTTACGATTTAGTCGATTATTGGACTGCATAGTGTGAAATTTAAAGTTTAGAAATACATGCCATATAACCTGTGATAGTGTGATATTGGTGAATCCGATCTAAGCTTTGTTTTTGCAGATAATTGAAAATGTTAGACTCGGAGCGAGATGAGACAAATGAAGTAAACAGTAATGTTCTGACAAATAATTCTAGAGCAAGTCACGGAGTACCAATATTACCGATGACAGAAAATGAAGCCAAAAATATCTTCTTTGGTTTAATGGGGTAATGGTTCTCGGAATTCATGAGAAACAACCCGATGGTTTTGGAATCTCCACCTCTTGTGGCACAGCCTGTCGTAAGACCTGCAGTATTGCCCATACCACCTATTAAGCCTCCACCTCCCCAGTGGTTGAACAAAGGAGATGAGTCCCAATTGATAAGGTGAGGAATTATGGTGTAAAGAAATTTAGAGGTAGTATTGAGGATGACCCTTCTAGGGCTGAATATTGGTTAGAGAACACTGAGAGTTCTCAATTAGATGGCTTGTCCTCCCGAAGACTATTTGAGATGTGCTGCGTCATTGTTGAAGGATGCAGCTTATCACTGGTGGATGACTTTGTTAGCTGTAGTTCCTGAAAATGAAATTACCTGGGAATTATTTCAGGCTAAATTCAAAAAGAATACATCAGCAAAAGGTACTTAGATCGAAAGAAAAAAGAGTTTCTAGATTTTAAACAGGGAAACAGGTTAGTAGCAAAATACAAGAGAGAATTTGTGCAACTTAGCAAATATTCTTGGGAGATTGTGCCGATTGATGGGGATATGTGCATTCGGTTTGAAGATGGGCTGAATGATGAGATTGAAATGATGGTAGGTGGTTCAGAGCTATGACCGTTGTTTTTTTTAACTGACCGTCAGCTCAGAAGATGGAAGAAATATATAACAATAAAAGACAGAGGGAAAAGAGGTTTCGAGAATTCGGTAAGAAGAGTTCTCCTAGACCATTCTCAATGCCGTCATCGAAGAAATTCAGAGAGAATGAGAATCGACCAACTACAATGTCTTATTTCAGAGCAAGAGTAGGTCGATGCAGCCTAATTTAAGATTTAAATTTCAGTCAGCGAACAATGTTGCCAGTGTCTATAATGTACCGAAACCTACTTGTGAACACTGTGGAAAGTTCCATTTTGGAGAGTGCGCACTGAGAAAGAACTTGTGTTTTAGATGTGGAGCCATAGATCATTTCATTCGGTTTTGTTCGATGGTATCCAGGGCAAATGAAAACAAAAGTGTGAAACCTCCGGTTACACCACAGAAAGGTAGATGACCGGGTCAAAATAGTGGTATGGCCAGAAGTCGAAGTGAAGCAAAAGAAGGTACAAAAGGGTTTGAGGGTCAGGCACCTGCTCGCATATACGCTATCCATGCCAGAGAGTAAGCTATCGCACCTAATGTTGTTACTGGTATATTTTATCTTTTTATTGATATTGTATGTGCACTGATTGATCTAGGGTCGACTCACTCTTATATTTGTACTGTGTTGGCAAAAGATAAAAAGTTGTCTCTTGAGGCGATTAAAATTAATGTGCAAGTTACCAACCCTTTGGGTCATAGTGTCGTAGTTAATCAGGTGTGTCGATGTAATCTTGGGTATGGACTGGTTGATTGAGAATGATGCAGTGGTTAATTGCAAACAAAGACAAATTGGGTTGAAATGTCCGATAGGTAAGATGATTACAGTTGAGTCTGGTAAGTTGAACAGTGATGTGAATGTGATTTCAGCTATGTCTGCTCAGAAAATGGTTCGTAAAGGTTGTGAAGCATCTTTAACATATATCCTAGATACTCGAGAGTCAAGGACAGAGCTGAATCAAGTTCCACTCGTTAATGAATTCACAGATATGTTTCCTAAAGAGTTATCGGGTTTGCCTCCTATCAGGGAAGTAGAGTTTGGTATTGATTTGGTACTAGGTATTGCTCCGATATCTATTCCACCATATAGGATGTCACCGACTAAGTTGAAAGAATTGAAAGCACAGTTGCAAGAATTACTAGACAGGGGTTTTATCCGTTCGAGTGTATCACCTTGGGGTGCACCAGTATTGTTTGTGAAGAAAAAGGACGGTTCTATGAGAATGTGTATTGACTATCGATAACTAAATAAAGTCACAGTAAAAAATAAATATTCGTTGCCTCATATTGATGAGTTATTTGATCAGTTGAAAGGTGCTTTGTTAAAGATTTCTCTATTTAGCTTTACCGATGACAAAGTTGCTTCAGAAGAATGTTCAGTTCGTCTGGTTAAAAAAGTGCCAGCAGAGTTTTGATCGATTGAAAAAATGCTAACAGAGGCTCTAGTTTTAACGCAGCTTGAGACAGGGAAGGAATTCGTGGTATACAGTGATGCATCATTGAATGGGTTAGGTTGTATGTTAATGCAAACTGGGAAATTGGTAGTCTATGCCTCCCTACAGCTGAAACAGCATGAGAAGAACTACCTAACTCACGATTTGTAGTTAGCTGCCATTGTCTTTGCATTGAAGATCTGGCGACATCATCTGTATGGTGAGTGATGTCATATCTTTACAGATCATAAGAGTTTGAAGTATTTGATTATGTAGAAAGAGCTGAATTTGAGACAGCGACGATAGTTAGAGTTATTAAAGGATTATGACCTTGTGATTTATTATCATCCAGGGAAGGCTAATGTTGTTGCTAATGCCCTAAGCTGGAAGTCGTTATTTGCATTGAGGGAATTGAATGCTCGTTTGTCACTAGAGAGTGATGGTACTATCACAACTAAACTTAGGACGAAACCACTATTCTTACAGCGAATTTAAGAGTTGCAAAGAAAGGATTCCAAGCTCACAGCTAGAGAGAGAATAGATGCAGGGTGATGCCACTACTAGATTTACTGTTGATAATGATGGTATGTTGTATTTTCGAGGTAGAGTGTGTATTCCTAATGATTCTAATTTAAGGCGAGATATTTTTTAAGAGGCTCATAGTAGCACTTACTTCATTCATTCGGGCGGTTGTGAAAATGTATAATAGCTTAAAGAAGATGTATTAGTGGCCAAGTATGAAACGAGAAATCTTAGAGTTGTAACTAGATGTCTGGTGTGTCAGCAAGTAAAAGCCAAGCATCAGGTACTGTTTGGATTGCTATAGCCGATTACTATTCCAGAATGGAAATGGGAGTGGGTCACCATGGATTTTGGTACAGGATTACCGTTGACACCAAGGAAGAAAGACTCCATCTGGGTTATAGTTGACAGATTAACCAAGTCAAGTCATTTCATTCCTATTCGCGTGGATTATCTGCTAGAGAAGCTAGCAAAGTTGTATATATCTAAAATCGTGCGTCTGCACGGGGTTCCAATATCTATCATATCTGGCAGGGACCCACGATTTACCTCGAGGTTCTGGGTAAGCTGCATGAAGCTTTGGGAACCAAACTAAATTTTGGCATTGCATATTATCCACAGACAGATGGTCAGTCAGAGCGAATGATACAGATTCTGAAGGACATGTTACGATGTTGCATAATCGAGTTTGAGGGTAGCTAGGAGAAATACTTACCGTTGGTAAAGTTTGCTTGTAATAACAACTATCAATCTAGCATTAAAATGACACCGTTTGAGGCATTATATGGTAGGAAATGCAGAACACCTTTGTATTGATCAAAATTGAGTGAACCTAAGTTGATTGGAACTAATTTGATACACTAGACTGAAGATAAATTTCGGGTAATACGTGATTGTTTAAAGGTAACATCTAACTGATATAAGTCATGCGTAGATCTTAAGAGAAAGAATATAGAGTTTGTCATCGGAGATCGAGTTTTTTTGAGGTTTCACCTTGGAAGAAAGTATTACGATTTGATCGAAAGGGAAAGTTGAGTCCTCGGTTTATTGGGCCGTATAAGATCCTTGAGAGAGTTGGGCTTATAGCTTATAAGCTAGCTTTACCCCCGGAACTTGAAAAGATTCATAACGTATTTCATGTTTTGATGCTGAGATGGTATAGATCAGATCCTATTCATGTGATTACACCTTTTAAGGTTGAGTTACAGCCGGATTTGTCGTATTCTGAAGAGCCAGTTAGAATTTTGGCCTGTGAAGTAAAAGAGCTGCGAAACAAACAGGTACCATTAGTAAAAGTTCTGTAAAATCGTCACGGTTTAGAGGAAGCAACATTGGAGACAGAAGCTTCAATTAGAACACAGTACCCTAATCTATTTATTGGTGAGAAATTTCAAGATGAAATTTCCCTAAGGGGGGGAGAGTTGTAACAGCCCGGTTTTCAGTGGTGTCGAAAATAATGATTTCAAGATCACAACCCTCCGACGAGTGGGTCAAATATTAATCAGTGAATATATATATATATGATGTCATTATTATCATATTAAATTTTGGTTAGAAAATTTTATCGATTGAATAGTGAATTGAGTAGGAAGGATTAAATCGTAAAAGATGCAAAAGTAGAGTTAAATAATAGAAGGACCAAATGAACAAAATTTCCTAAATTATTTTAGTGGGTGGATTATCATGAGCTAAATTGAATATAAATAGGATTAATTAAGGTTTAAAAGGGGATTAATTAAACCTAATTATGAAAGTCATAAAAATTACAATTTTACCATTAAGTATAAAAGTGAATTTAAGAAGAAAATAACCTATTTTCTTCTAATTTTCTTCATCTTCTTCGGCAAGAACAAGAAAAAGCTAGGGTTTCATTCTAAAGCTTTGAACTTTGATTTGAGTAAGCTCTTGTCACCCATTTTCAGTAATTTTGGTGTTTTTGAGTCCGTATTAGCTTAGTCTAGCTAATCTAGGGACCAATTTGTGAATCTGTCAAATGTTATGAAACTTGCCATTGTTGAAAATGCTTATTCTTGGAAGCTTTTGATGGATTTGGATGTTTGATGTTTGGGTTGAATCTTTTTGTAAAGTGTTTTTGGATGAAATTAGGGTTTAATGACTAAAATGTAAAATGGTGAAATTGTATGTATTGGGTGTGAAATAATTGAATTGTAGGGACTTTTAGAGGACAATGGTTATTCTGCTAGTATTAGTTGTATAGGATAAATGTTAGTTTGCATGTAGTAACCTTAAGGACTAAATTGAATAGAAAAGTAAAAGTTAAGGGTAATTTTGTAATTTTTCCAAAAAAGGATTTATATGTGTAAATTGATTAAATCACATGATTTAATAGGAAAACTAATTATTTTTTGTGTTAGATCAAGATCGAGCAATTGATCCCGAGAAAGGGAAAATTAGTAGTAGAATAGTCTCTGAAGTTCCACCTGAAGTGTAATTTCATCCGGTAAGTTCGTTTGTTGGATTTCCTATTTGGAATGCTAAATATTACCTCATGGGAAGTACTTAAGACACTTGATATATAAATAGAAGACTCATGTCTCGGTTTGAGCATGAGAATTTATATGAATGGAAGACTCGTGACTCGAAACAAGTATGAGGATATATTTTAGGAAGACTCATGTCTCAGGATGAGAATGAGAATATGATTAAAGGAAGATGAGAATGAGAATATGATTAAAGGAAGATTCATGTCTCGGGTTGAGAATGAGAATATGATTAAAGGAAGACTCATGACTTGGAATGAGCGTGAGATTATGTAAAGAAGAAGTTCTGCAACTCTGATGTTAATTGTTGATATAATGCTTATTAGTGAGCCATGATTCACTATTTATGAACTTACTAAGCTTAACAGCTTATCTGTGTATTGTTGTTATTTTGTAGATTTCATTTTGGCTGGTTAAAGATCAGATTACCTTGAAGACATCACACTATCCAGGAGCTGGTTCGGTAGTTCTTACATCACTTGGTTATATGGCATGTACTAGGATGATGTTATTTTTATATATGCTTATTTTGAGACTATGATACTTGTAGAATTTGGTTAAATGTTAAACTCTGAATGTTTGATCAATGTTGTATGTAACATCTAGTACTTAAATGTTATGCTAAGTGTTGTGCTTGAACACAAATGTGTTATCCATTGCACCTTATGTCTATGAATGAAGTTTTGTAAATGAACTTGTATGAATTTAAGAATTTTGCATACTTGTTTTGTAGAACTCCTACATGTATCGGTACAAGTACAGGATAGGAAAGAGGTTGTTTACTGACTTGAGTTGTATAGGTAGTTGCATTTTAAGTTTCGATAGTTCTATGCATGTTTGTATCGGTAGTTAGAATACTTGTATCGGTAGAAGTTGCAGGATAGGACTTTTTAGGTCTTTATAGTTTTTAGTCGGTAGAAGCATAATTAGTTTCAGTAGATGTTACACTTGTATCGGTAGAACTATCACAAGTATCGGTAGAAGTCTGTACTATTTCTAAATTACTTACTGACTAGACTACTACCGATACTTGTCCAATAGGTATCGATAGAAGTCTTCAAAATTTTTAAGAAAGATAATTTTGCCCTTTCGGAGTTATGTTGACTTTCAATTAATGATTCTTGTCGAGTTCCTCACAATATTCTATAAAAATATGGTTAATTAGAACTATAATGTAAGATAAACTATGGTAGATTATCTGAAGGACGCTAGGACCCTAATCGACGATGGTATCGAGTTTTGGGTGTTACATTTAGTGGTATAAGAGCTTATAGTTTAGGGTTTAGGATTTAGAGTTTAAGGTTTAGGGTAGTAGTGCAAGTGGAAACTGAAATGAAAACAGAGATAATGCAAATAGGTCGAAAGCTCGAGCACCTGCACGGACATATGCCATTAGAGCTAGAGAAGAGGTTACCGTTCCCGATGTTATGACCGATATATTCTATCTTTTTAATGATATTGTGTGTACATTGATTGACCCAGGGTCGACTCATTCATATGTTTGTATTGCTTTAGCCACTGATAAAAATCTGTCTGTTGAGTCGATTGAATTTGATGTACAAGTTACAAACCCATTGGGTCATAGTGTCATTGTTAACCTGGTATGTTGTAAATGTCCACTGAAAGTCTAGGGTTATGAATTTCCTGTTGATCTGATTTTATTACCATTCACCGAGTTTGATGTGATTTTGGGTATGAATTAGTTATCTCAGCATGATGCAGTGGTAAATTACAAACGAAGACAGATTAATTTGAAATGCCCGACAGGTGAAGTGATTATTCTTGAGTTCGACAGGCTGAACTGTGAAACCAGAGTAATTTCAGCTATTTCAGCGTAAAAAATGGTTCGTAGAGGCTGTAAAGCATTCTTGGCATACATACTCGATACACGGGGATGAGGGATAGAGTTGACGTAGGTACCAATTATTAAAGAGTTTACAGATGTGTTTCTAGAGGAATTATTGGGTTTACCATCGATCAAAGAGGTAGAGTTGGTATTGATTTACTATACTTGGCACCGTCCCAATCTCAATTTCACCGTACAGAATGACACCGACTAAGTTAAAAGAGTTGAAAGCTCAGTTGCAAGAATTGTTAGACAGAGGGTTCATACGACCTAGTGTATCACCTTAGGGTGTGCTCGTGTTATTCGTGAAGAAGAAAGATGGCACGATGAGGATGTGTATAGATTACAGGCAGCTGAATAAGGTGACAATCAAGAATAAGTACCCGTTGCCTCAGATTTATGAGTTATTTGATCATTTAAAGGGTGCAACCGTATTTTCCAAGATAGATCTCCGGCCAGGTTACTACCAGATGCGAGTGAAAGACTAAGATGTGATGAAAACAACATTCAAGACCCGGTATGGACATTATAAGTTCATGGTCATGCCGTTTGGGTTGACTAATGGCCCAGTAGCATTTATGCATCTGACGAATAAAGTATTCCAACCTCAGTTGGACAATTTTGTAGTTATGTTTATTGATGACATACTGATCTATTCTAAGACAGAAGCAGAGCATACTCAGCATCTGAAAGAAATGTTACGGATTTTACGAGAAAAACAATTTGGCTTTGAGAGGTTGGATTTTTGGGTCATGTGACATCTTTAGAAGGAATACGGGTTGATCCGAGCAAAGTTTCAGCTATTCTCAATTGGAAAGTACCGAAGAAAGAATGTCTGAGGTACGTAGTTTTCTAGGATTTTCAGCTTATTATCATCGATTCGTGAAAGATTTCTCTATTATAGCTTCGTCAATGACGAAGCTACTACAGAAAAATACCCAGTTCGTTTGGTCTGACAAGTGCCAATAGAGCTTTGATCAGTTTAAAAAGTTGCTAACAAAAGCTTCGGTTTTGTGTGTAGCTAGAGTCGAGAAAAGAGATTTTTTATTTACAGTGACGCATCTTTGAGTGGTTTGGGATGCGCTTTGCTGCATGTTGGGAAAGTGATAGCTTATGCCTCTTGTTAACTAAAGCCACATGAAAAGAATTATCCAACTCATGACCTGAAATTAGCTGTCATAGTCTTTGCATTGAAGATTTGGCGTCACTATTTATATGGTGAAAGGTTTCATGCATTCACGGATCATAAGAGTTTGAAATATCTAATGACTCAGAGGAAACTAAATTTACGGCAGCGCAAATGGTTAGAGCTATTAAAGGATTATGACCTTGTGATTGACTATCACTCGGGAAAGGTTAACGTTATTGCCGATGCCCAAAGCTAGAAGTAATTGTTTGCACTAAGAGCAATGAATGCTCATTTGTCCCTAGAGAGTGATGGTTCTATCACTACTGAACTAAGGATGAGACCGTTTTTTTACAGCGGAGTCGAGAATTACAGGGAAATGATCCAAAGCTTATAGCTAAAAAGGGATAGATACAGAGTGATGCCACTATAGGGTTTACAGTGGATACAAATGATTGTTTGTATTTCATAGGCAGGGTATGTGTTCCAAATGATTCAGATTTGAGACAAGAAATTCTGACGGAAGCTCACAGCAGCAGTTATATCCATTCACCCGGGAAGTGTAAAAATGTATAACGACCTAAAGAAAATGTATTGGTGGCAAGGTATGAAACGAGAGATTTTAGAGTTTGTGACTAGATGTCTTGTATGTCAGGAAGTGAAAGCAAAGCACAAAGTACCATCTAGGTTATTATAACCGATTTCCATTCCTGAGTGAAAGTGGGAGCGGATTAATATGAATTTTATTATAGGACTTTCGGTGACACTGAGGATGAAAGATATGATCTGGGTAATTGTAGAAAATTAACGAAGACATCTTAGTTTAGGGATGAAAAAGCATTAATTAAAGTTTTGTGGTCGAATTGTTATTTTTAGGACTTATATGTAAAATGGGATAAATTTAGGGTTATTAAAAAACCCTAATATTCTTTTAGCCCTTTCTTGTTAATGACCCATTTTTATGGGTATTTAAACCCCTTTTCTAATTTTCAAAACCTTTTACCCTTCACTCTTTTCTTCCTTTTCTCTTTAAACAAAAACTTTCTCATCCCTTCCCTCTCCCTTTTTTCATTCAAGCTTTGATGACCCACCTACGGCTATTCGTTTACCACACCATCATTACTGATAGACTCCTTGTCACCTTGCAAACCTAACCCTTCCCTCTCCTTCTCCTTTGTCATTGCTATTCGTGAGAATCGGTGCTAGAACCAATTTGTTTCACTTCTTTTTCGCCACTCTTCGTCGTGAGCTTCGCTCTTGCCACCGATCTTGACGTGGGTATGTGAAAGGGATCATTTTCTTTTCATTTTGTATCATTCCGGCTACCTTGTGTGCCGTCGTCCGTTGAGCCTTCGATCGGTGCTGTTTAGGGGTTATGAAACCCTAATCTAATATTTACTAAAAGTTTGAAAGTTGGGCTAACCTTACCAACCCAATTTCCAATGGTTTTTAACCTAATCCTTATTACCCAATAAACCCAAACCAAACCCAAACTAAACTCCAAGCCATTTACCTAAGTGTGTATGAAAACCCAAAACCATGAAGACCCAATACTCGAACCCTAAAACTAAATTACCTTAAACCCTAAACTCAATTCGATTTGACCCACTTATTGACCGAACCCGACTCGAACCCGTTGATCGTTAATCGTTGACCGTTGACTTTTCAGGTTGATCGTTGACTTTTTTCGAGAAACCTTACCCTGCCATTTTTTGACATCTTAAGTCTGTTTCCGCGGTCTATTTGGTCAAATTTTAATTTGGAAAATCTAACGTGAGATATTCGTATTTAAGTGATCACGACTCCGAGGTTGAAGATTTACCTCCTCCTCCTATGAAACCTGCTCCTACACCAGTTCTGAGAGCTACACGTGAGTTATTTTAGTTAGTGTTGTGTTTAGTGGGTGGCATAGGAATAGTATTAATATTAAGTTTGTGTTTGTAGGATATAATCCCATTAGACCGGGTACTCGGCCAGTGCGTGGTGGATGACCTCCACGTCATTACAGTTCAGCTTCTAAGAGGTGTGTTTCTATCTGTGTTACATCTCTTTATGTGATATTGTTTGTGTTGAATTAATTGGGTGAAATTAATCTGTGATGTAAAATGGCATGATCTTGTGATGTATTATGTGATCGCATGATGATTATGCCTGCTTACTTATCAATTTGTGGAATACTTGGATACTGTGAATAAAAATATTGTATGCTTTGAGATACATATATCGTATCATGAGCTTAAGATTGAGACTGTGATAAATGTGACATCATGCCATTGTGTGTTCATGGGTTGGGATTGTACGGTGGAAGACATGGTAATCACCCTTCAAATGGCTCATATAAAACCACATTGTGATTGGTGACGATTGGTTGGGGGGTTCTGGGGAACCTCTCCACTGTGTTGGTGTGCTGGAGAATGGGTGCATTGCATTATGCTTGTGTTTTCATAGTATTTATGTTAAATGTTGTGTCGTTAATTTTAATGCTATGAATGACTGTGGATGTATACACTTTAGAGACATACTGGACTCATTAGCTCATTCCCCAATAGTTCTTTTTTAGATACAGTGGATTTAGGCAACTTGGTACTCGAAGGATCTCACGTTTTTATTTATTATTATTATTATTCGGACTATTATTTTATTAAATTATTTTGGGATTGTAATGTTAAATTTTAAGTTTGGATTTTGGTTATTTGTTTAAGGTGTTTGATTAATAATTTTAAGTTGGGAAATTATTCAAAAACGGCGGAAATTAACTGTTTTATTATGAATTAATTTATTTACAAATTAAATTATAAATATGTTTTAAATTATTTCTAAGGGCGAAATTATGATAATGACCTTCTAGATTCCGCAATATCTTCTAGACTGGATTTAGGGGGTTACATTTAGTAGTATCAAAGCAAGGTTCAAAGCTCGGACTGTGAGGCTCAAAACAATTGATTTTCATAGTTTTAAAAGTTTTGGGGTAATCGGGGATTTTTAATAAATATATTATTTTATAAATTATTTTCTTACTTTGAAAATTCTAAAGTTGAGATTTAATCCGAGACTCCAGTACCAAATCTTAGTTTAGTGATTATTGCTCTCTGTATATAGTTTACTATGCCACCACGTAAGAGCTCTAGATTTACGATTAGTCGTGGTCGAGGTTGTACTGTTAAGATTGTCAGTGATCTTGTGCCTTTAGTGAAATTAAAGGAAGATCTAAATGAGATACCTAATATTGAGGATAAAGATAAATAGGATCTCATGTTATTTCTAAGGCAAGTATGGAAAGTTTAATGATAAGGCTTATTTCAATCTTGTGAAAAATACAAAAAAACAATCTCACTGTGGTGAATATTGGATTTTTTCTTCAAGAAAGTATTGAGAAAAGCAAAGAATATCCTATAAGGAGTATTAATGAGAGAGTAAATTGAAAAAATAAATAGAGAGGAAAATTTATGGAATAATTATACTTGAAAAGAAGAATAATGACGATTAAAAAAATTAAATTAATTAAAAGTTAATTAAATCAGGAAAGAAGTATAGGTGAGTAGTAATAAGAAAATGTATTATTGGGGAAATAAGAAAAGTTGAAGTGATGTCAATGTTTGAGGAGAGAAAATTATTTATAAGGAATAAAAATAGTAAAGAGTTAGAAAATTCAATAAAGATATTAAAATCTACTGGTAATTAGTATAAAGGTAAACAAGTTACAAGTTGTGAAGGGATAAAATAAGTTAAGGTATAAATTAAGAGTGAAAGTAAATGTTATTTAGTCTTATATGGAGATTTAAAATACGGTTCGTAATCTTTATAGATAAAAATGAGAAGATACATTAAGAATATAAGAAGTATTCTTTAGGAAGCTAAAGTCATGAAATAATAATTATTATTATGATCCGGGTAAGTAGTGGAAAAAATTATATAATAATAATAATAATAATATAATAATAATAATAATAATAATAATAAAACTTGTGGGTTACTAACTAGTCTAGTATAGAGATTTGAGAGATAAATGGTAACCTCAGAATCATGAAAGAAATATAAGAGAAATGATAAAATTTAAAATTCTTGATAGAAGATATGAATGAAAATATAGAGAAATACTTGTGATGAAAAGAAATTTTAAATTATGAAATAGATTATAAAAGTTAAAAAAATAAATAAAAGGCAAACTTTGGTAGGAACAGTTACCTCGAGGAGACTATTGGCAGCGGTCGGGCCAATAGAATTCTAAGAGGTTTGAAATAAGAGGATTAACTCTGATCTATAACTGAGATAATCATTGTTTGCCTTGAAAAGAGAAAGAAAAGAAAGAAAGTGAAGGAATTATATGAAAACATTGATAATAATTTAATGGTATAAAAAAATAAAATCTAGAAGAGTGTTAAAAGAACAGTGTTGTGATTACTATGTGATAGTTATGATAAAAATAATAATAAAAGAATAGAGAATGAATATAAATGATAAGTTATGTGAATGTGTAAGAAATGAATTAAAGATACAGTTGCAAGAGCTGTTGGATAGGGGTTTTACTTGACCTAGTGTTTCACCTTAGGGTGCTTTAGTTCTGTTTGTAAAGAAGAAAGATGGAACCCTTCGACTGTGATCGATTATCGAAAGTTGAATAGATGATGATTAAGAACAAATACCTTTTGCCTCGTATTGATGACCTATTCGATCAGTTTCGAGGAGCTACTGTGTTCTCTAAGACAGATCTGAGGTCTAGGTATTATTAGCTTAAGGTCAAAGATTTTGATGTGTTCAAGATAGCTTTTTGAACTCGTTATGGGCACTATGAGTTTTTGGTGATTCCATTCGGATTAACTAATGCTTCTGCTGCATTTATGGACATGATGAATAGGGTGTTTCAACCCTTCTTGGATAAGTTTGTGGTGGTGTTCATAGATGATATTTTAGTATACTCTAAAACTGAGGCGGAGCATTAAGAGCATCTCAAAATTGTTTTGCAAACCTTGAGAGAGAAGCAGCTTTATGCTAAGTTCAGCAAGTGTGAATTTTGGCTCTCAAAGGTTATGTTTTTAAGGCATATTGTTTCTACTGAGGGAATTTGTATGGATCCCAAAACGATTAAGGCTATTATGGGTTGGAAGTAACCTAAGAGCGTTCTTGAGATTTGTAGTTTCTTGGGTTTGGCCGGCTATTATCGAAGGTTTGTCGAGGGTTTCTCGATTATTGTTGCTCCTTTAACTACGCTTCTGAGGAAGAATGTACCATTTGTTTGGACTGAGGCTCAAGAGTTTAGTTTTGAAAAGTTGAAGTCTATGTTGACTCAAGCACCAATTTTGATCCAACTTGAGCCTGAGAAAGCTTATACTGTTTATAGTGATGATTCTCACAACGGGATTAGGGATTGTGCTAATACAAGAGGGAAAGGTTGTGGCTTATACATCTCATCATTTGAAACCACATGAGATTAACTACCCTACTCATGACTTAGAGTTTGCTACGATTATCTTTGCTCTCTTAAAATTTGGAGACACTATCTCTATGGGATTTTACATCTTCACGGATCATAAGAGCTTAAATTATTTGCTTACCCAGAAAGAGCTTAACCTGAGGCAACGTTGTTGTTGGAACTTATTAAGGATTATGACTGTGAAATTGAGTATCACCCTGGTAAGGCTAATGTGGTTGTCGACGATTTGAGTTGTAATGTTGTGACTGAGTTGAGGGCTATGTTTTCCAGAATAAGTCTGTTTGAGGATAGTAATCTCTTAGTTGAACTTCAAGTTATTCTCACTTTAAACTCGGAGATTAAGGCTGAGTAGTCTAATGATCCATATTTAGTGCATCGTATAAGAGAGGTTGAAGAGGGTACATCTATGGACTTCTCCTTTGATCAGAATGGTATTTTATATTTTTGAGGTCGGTATTGTGTTCCAAAAGATTCTAGTTGAAATGAACTATTCTCCGTGAGGCGCATGATAGCCCTTATTCCATACAACCTGACGGAGATAAGATGTATAAGAATCTTCGTGAGAGGTACTAGTAGAAGGGTTAAAAAAGATATGTTGTTAACTTTATGTCAAAGTGTTTGACTTGTCAGAAAGTCAAAGCTAAGTATTAGTGTCCGTCTAGGTTACTTCAACCAATTCAGATTCCGCAGTGAAAGTTGGAGCGTGTGACCATGGATTTTGTGAGTGATCTTCCCTTAACGTCGTTCAAAAAAAAGATTCTGTTTGGGTAATTATGGATCGGCTCACTAAGTCTGCACACACTTTATTCCAGTTAGGGTCAACTATCCTTTGAACAAGTTAGCTCGACTCTAATTCCTGAGATAGTTCATCTTCATGAAGTGCCTTTGTCTATCATTTTTGATCGAGATTCGAGGTTTACTTCAAGGTTTTGAGAATCTTTGCATCATGCTTTGGGTACTCGATTGAACTTCAGTACTACTTACCATCTTTAGATTGATGGTCAATCTGAGCGTGTGATTTAGGTTTTGGAAAACATGTTGAGGTGTTGTGTGATTAAGTATTAAGGTAGTCGGGAGGATTTTCTACCACTTGCAGAGTTCGCCTACAATAATAGTTAACAAGCTAATATTAAGATGGCTCCTTATGAGGCTTTGTATAGGCGCAAGTGTCGCACTCCTATCGGTTGGACTGAGTTGACTGAGCATCGATTGTTGGGACCAGATATTGTTCAGAAGTTTAAGGAGATTGTTAGATTGATTCGAGAGAGACTTAAGGCTGCTTTTGATAGGGTTGGATATTTTTGTAAAGTGATTCTTGATGAAATTGTGTTTTAAGGACTAAAATGTAAAAATAATGAAATTACTTGTATTATTTTGAAAACGATTGTGTGTAGGGGTTGGGTAAACACCCTAGAGAATTCCACTAAGGTTGGTTGTGTAAGAGAAAGGTTATTTTGCATGTTTGATTTGAAAGGACTAGATTGAATAAAAGGAAAATATTAGGGGTAAAATTATAATTTACCCAAAAAGGATTAATTTGAGTAGAATGACTTGATTGTGTGATTTAATATTAAAATTTGTATGATTTGTTAATTTAGATTACGAGCGAGCCACAAATAGCGAAAAGAGGAAATTAGCAGATTAGTCCCTAGTGTTATCCATAATTGCAATTTAGTCCGATAAGTTTGTAATGTAAATTTTGTACCTAAATATTCTTGTAGGTATCTTACCATTGTTTATCAAATGGAAGCACTTAGATTTAAAAATATTTGAAAAAATGAAACGAAAGAGATAGTAGGATTTAAGCCGTTGAAATGAAATCGACGCGATGGCTAGGGTACCGTATATGTTATGAGTCCTCGATAGCTCGTTGAGCAGTATCGAGAGTCAAAAAAGAGATATGAATCCTAAATGGATTATTGGGCCTACGATGGCTGAGATTTATGCTTAAATGCATATTCTCGACAGCTCGTGTGAGTAGTATCGTTAGGGGGCAGTTTACAGACAGACACTGTATCGATGGTTGAGGTACCGTATATGTTGCAAGTCCTCGACAGCTCGTTTGAGAAGCATCATGTATTGGTAATAGTAAAGTTATAGATAGGAAAGTTGGAAAACTACATATGGTTTGAGAAAGCAACAGTTCATCCTAACTCGGTTGAGTTATAACTTCTTTATGCATATGATTGGTAACTCTTAGACTCTTCGAACTTACTAAGCTTTGAACATTACAAAACATTTTATTGTTGTTTTGTAAATTTCTTTACTTCTTGAATATTGGATCATCTTTACGAAGTCATACTATCGTTGTAACACCCTAATTTTGATTTAAAAGGATTAAATCAGAATTTTGGTGAAAATTAGGGACAAAAATTTAATCTTAGGGAATTTTGAGATCTAATTTGGAAGTTTGATAAAGTTTAGGGATGAATTTGAGCATTAATTAAAGTTTTGTGGTCTAGGACTTATTTGTAAAATGGGATAAGTTTGAGGTTATTCGAAAACCCTAATGTTCTTTGAGCCCCTCCATGTTAATGACCCATTTTTATAGGTATTTAAATATCCTTTTCTAATTTTCAAAACCTTTTAGCCTCCCACTTTTATTTTCTTCTTTTTCTCTCTAAACAAAAACTTTCTCATCTCTTCCCTCTTTATCTTTTCCCTCTCCCTTTTTCGTTCAAGCTCCAATTATCACTTACGGTTGTTCGTTCACCACACTGTCATTACCGATAGACTCCTTTTCACCTTGCGAACCTAACCCTTCCCTCTCCTTCTCCTTTGTTATTGCTATTCGTGAGAATCAGTGCTAGAACCGATTTGTTTCACTTCCTTTCCGCCACTCTTCACCGCGAGCTTCGCTCTTTACCGCCAATCTTGACGTGGGTATGTGGAAGGGATCATTTTTTTCTCATTTTGTGTCATTCTGGCTAGCTTGTGTGCCGCCATCCGTCGAGCCTCCGATCGGTATTATCTAGGGGTTATGAAACCCTAATCTAATATATTATTAAAAGCTTGAGAATTGGGCCAACCTTAGCAACCCAATTTCCAATGGTTTTTAACCCAATCCTTATTACCCAACAAACCCAAACCAAACCAAAACTAAACCCCAAGCCATTTACCCAAATGTGTGTGCAAACCCAAAACCATGAAGACCTAATACCCGAACCCTAAAACCAAATCACTCAAACCCTAAACCCAATTCGATTTGACCCATCTATTGATCGAACCCGACCTGAACCCGTTGATCGAACCTGACCTGAACCCGTTGATCGAACCCGACCCGAACCCATTGATCGAACCCAACTCAAACCTATTGACCGTTGATCATTGACCATTGATCGTTGACAGCTGACCGTTAATCGTTTACTGTTAACTTTTTAGGTTGACCATTGACTTTTTTTGAGAAACCCTACCCTACCATTTTTCGACATCTTGAGTCTGTTTCCATTGTTTGTTTGGTCAAATTCGAACCCGAAGGCCTCATTTTTACGGTTTTATTCTTAATTTTATAGTTAGAGATATTTAAAGTTTTAATTTGGGAAATCTACTGTGAGATATTCGTGTTTAGGTGATCACGACTCCGAGGTTGACGATTTACCTCATCCTCCTGTACAACCTGCTCCTACACCAGTTTTGAGAGCTACATGTGATTTATTTTAGTTAGTGTTGTGCTTGGTTGGTGGCATAGGAATAATATTAATATTAAGTTTGTGTTTGTAAGATCTAATCCTGTTAGATCGGGAACTCGACCAGTGCGTGGTGGATGACCTCCTCGTCGTTAGAGTTTAGCTTCTTAAAGGTGTGTTTCTATCTGTGTTACATCTCTTTGTGTGATATTGTTTGTGTTAAATTAATTGGGTGATATTAATCTGTGATGTAAAATAATAATCTTGTGATGTATTATGTGATCGCATGATGATTATGCCTACATACTTATTAGTTCGTGGAATACTTGGATACTATGAATAAAAATATTGTATGCTCTGAGATACATATATCGTATCATGAGCTTAAGATTGAGACTGTGATAAATGTGACATCATGCCATTGTGTGTTCATGGGTTGGGATTGTACGGTGGAAGACATGGTAATCACCCCTTCAAACGGTTGACATAAAACCATACTACAATTGGTGACAATTGGTTGGGGGGTTTTGGGGAACCTCTCCACTGTGTTGGTGTGCTGGAGAATGGGTGCATTGCATTATGCTTGTGTTTTCATAGTATTTATCTATTAAATGTTGTGTCATTACTTTTAATGCTATGAATGACTGTGGATGCATACACTTTAGAGACACACTGGGCTCTTTAGCTCATTCCCTAATAGTTTCTTTTTCAGATATAATAGATTTAGGCGACTTGGTATTCGGAGGATCTCACGTTTTATATATTATTATTATTATTGGGACTATTATTTTATTAAATTATTTTAGGATTGTAATATTAATTTTAAGTTGGGATTTTGGTTATTTGTTTAAGGTGTTTGATTAATAATTTTAAGTTGGGAAATCATTCAGAAACACGAAAAATTAACTGTTTTATTATGACTTAATTTATTTACAAATTAAATTATAAATTGTTTTAAATGATTTCTGAGGGAAAATTACGATAATGACCTTTAGATTCTGCAATATCTTCTAGATTGGGTTTAGAGGGTTACAATTGCGGAGCCTGTTTAGTAGCCCTTCATCACTTGATTATATGACATGTACTAGGCTGATGTTATCTTTTGTTTTACTCATTCGAGATTGTGATGATTTTGTTATGTCTTTAATGAAATATTGAACTTAGTAATGTATGTTTGTTCAAGATGAAATATAGGTTTAGAAGTACAATGTAATGACTTGGAAACTATTAATTATGTATGGTAAGTGTTGAAAGCTTGAATTTTTACATAATTCTTGAGATTCTGCATACTTTTTTCGGTAGAACACATGCATGTATCGGTAGAAGTACATGTTAGGAGAGAGGTTATATTTTGACTTGCACTATATCGGTAGTGTCATTTGAAGTATTGGTAGTTTTGTACTCCAAGGTATTGGTAGTTGGAATACTTGTATCGGTATAAGTTGCAGGGTTGGACTTCCTAGCTCTCTGGAGTTTCTATATCAATAGAAGTATGACTTGTATCGGTAGATGTCTCACTTTTATCGATAGTACTGCCTCAGGTATCGGTAGAAGTCTGCACTATTTCTGAACTATTTATTGTCTTGACAACTATCGGTAAAAGTCTCCAAAAATCTTAGAAATGACCTTTTTGCCCTTGTTGAGTTGTGGTTATAATTAATTAATGATTTATGTCGAGTTGGGTCCACTTATTTAATAAAGTAAGATTGAACATGATATTAAAAGATGAATAGTGATAGATGAATAGTAAGATATCGGGACCCTAACCGGTAACTATTTTGGGTTTTAGATGTTATATATATTGTTATTAAAAGCTTATAACTTGTCATGCATACGTTTTTGGAAATATTGAAAATGATGAGATATGAGGGTACTTCCTAGGATTTCTCTATCAATCAGGATGGTATTTTGTGTTTTCGGGGTCGGTATTGTATTTCGAGGGATTCCGACTTAAAGCAGACCATTCTCCGTGAGGCTCATGATAGTCCTTATTCTATGCATCATGGTGGGGATAAAATGTATAAGAATCTTCGTGAGAGATATTGATGGAAGTGTCTTAAGAGAGATGTTGTCGATTTCGTGTCGAAATGCTTGACTTATCAAAAGGTGAAGGCAAAACATCAGTGTCCATCTTGGTTACTTCAACCGATTGAGTGGTCGTCCTTTGACATCGTCCAAAAGGGATTCAATTTGGGTGATTGTGGATAGACTCACCAAGCCTGTGCACTTTATTCTTGTTAGGGTTGACTATCCTTTGATTAAGTTAGCTCGATTCTACATCTCTAAGATAGTTCGTTTTCATGAGATGCCGCTATCAATTATTTCTGATCGGGATCCGAGGTTCACATCAAGATTCTGCGAGTCTCTGCACCGTGCTCTTAGTACTCGGTTGAACTTCAGTACTGCTTACCATTCGAAGACTAACGGTTAATCCGATCGTGTGATTCAGGTTCTAGAGGATATCTTGAGGGGTTGTGTAATTGACTACCGAGACAGTTGGGAGGACTTTCTACCACTTGGAGAGTTTACGTATAATAATAGTTATCAGACCATTATTAAGCTGGCACAATGAGGCTTTGTATAGGTGCAAGTGTCGCACTTCTATTGGTTGGACTGAGTTGAATGAGAATAGATATAACAACCTATTTTTTAGTGGTGTTCGAAAAAATAATTTCGGGATCAAAATTCTGACGAGTGAGTCCGTATATATTAATATTTAAGAGTTAAATATAGTATTATGGTGAATTTTTTTTATTCAATATATTTTATTAATTGATTAGTTAGTAAATATACAAGTGGTGCGTACTAAAAGTCAATGGTTTTGGAAAATAAGGTATCGGGATCTCGTTTTCATAAACTGAGCTTGTAAATATTTTTTATTAAATAATTTTAGAGTATCGTATTGGGGAATTGAATTGTGGATAGATAATTTTTTAATTAATGACTAGTTAAGGTATAAGGACTAAATCATAAAATTTCTAAAGTCAAATCGTTATAGAATTTTAATTAACTGAAGGACTAGATGAGCAATTAGACTTTCCCTTATTTGAAAAATGGTGGTGGATGACAACTAGCATCCACCAACCATGTCAATTATGATTGATGTGACTTTATTTTAGTTAATTAAATAAAATATGATTAATTAATTATTAAAGTTAATAAAATATGTTAAAGAAAAATCATTTTCATGTTTTCTTCAACAAGCCATCATTCAAAACAAAATAGAAATTGGAGAAGCCATACCTGAACCTTCCCCAAACTTCGTTCTCATGCTTGTAAATCATCTAGACACCCGGTTTTAATAATTTTTATATTTTAAGATCGTTGCAATTAGGTCTAGTTAACTCATACCTCTATTTTCAATACTATCAAAGTTTGAAAAAATTTCCATTGATATTTTTGAAGCTTTTTAGTTGTTAAAGATTTAGTTTGAAGTTTGATGTTGAAATAAGTCTATTTTGTAAAGTGATTTTGTTTAGTTTTAAAGTTTAGGGATTAAATTAAATAAGTTAAATTGGACATATTCTTCTTGTAAAAATTTTAGCATGTGAGGACTATTTTTGGATGTTAGTGAATTCAGCACATTAGTTTATGGGTTAATTGTGAAAATAAGCTTGTTTTGATATTAGGGACTAAATTGAATAAAAATGGAAAGTTTAGGGCAAAAGTAAAAAATGTCAATAAAGAATACATATGCATTAAATGGATTATTATTAAGTATTTAGGCTAGTAATTGAAATAAATTATTGTTTAGATCAAGAGCCGGTCGACAATTGTGGAAAAGAGAATTTCTTATTAGTCCTTGACATTGCAATTTTTGCTGTTTAGTCCTGGTAAGTTCGTAAACTTATTAGATTAATTATATGTTTTTTCATGACTTAAAATATATCTATTTATGTTGTAATTGAGTTTAACTACTTAAGATAAGTATGATATGAGTTGAAATGGTAAAATTGGAAATGAAATTATAATAGAGAGTCGTGATTAAAAAAAAGTTTTAAATAATTATATGATATGTTAGTTATTATTTATGTTATGAATAAACTAAATTGATTTATATATGACAATTAGTAAATTGATTTAAATTGCATTATTAGCTAAGTTGATCATATGTTTTATAAATAAGAATTTTCTGGATGTGAGCTTGTAATGGTACAATGTGAGGTGAATTTCTAATAGTGTGCTTATTTTATTTCAATATAATGTTAATGAATTTACCTGTATACATGTACAATTTATATATTGAAAAGTGGATAATTTTGAGATGCATGAATGAGTTAAGGAAGTAAATTTCGATGGATCAAATAAAAGTTTCGAACGTAATGTTTTTGTCTAAAGTGGCTGACGAGCATAAACGTAAAGTGGCTAGCGAGCATAAACGTAAAGTGGCTGGCGAGCAGAAACGTAAAGTGGCTGGCGAGCATAAACGATATGGTGGGACGAGCATAAACATAACTGAAACTTGCGTCCTGAATACTTTTATAATGATCCATCGAAATAATAAAAGCTAATTACTATGATTAATATTCAAAGGAAGTGTTAAAGGCATCTAAGTATAAATACTTGGAAGTTAAATGAGATCGACTCTGAATTATGAATTTATGTTGTACATCGATGGTTCATGTGGATTAAATATTCTCTGACCTGGAAGATATTAATTTGGTTCAATGGATGTTAAAGGCTTAAAAGAATATGCATTTACATATGAAATGAATATTGTCAATACATGCGAATTGGAAAATATTGATACAAATGATTGAAATGAGAAAGTATGTTTATTAAACGTATGATGGATGATATATTTATACTTGATGTGTTATTGTTACAAGTTACTTTAATTGTTGAAATTATATATTTCTTAGTGATACTCACCAACCTTGTGAGGTTGTGTTATATATGAAGGAAATGTAAATATAACATATAATGAATCTTTTTATGTTAAATGTATAAATGTAAGTGTAAGATTTAATGAATCTTTATATGAAAAAGCATGTGAATTGGTTATGTGAAAATATATGTAAGAAATGAGACATTAGATTTAGATAGTTGAAATGAAAGGTGATTGACATGAGTAAATATATGTAAAACTACTTTGCTTACTGGAATCGTTGTGTCAGTAAAAGTCTTGATAGTATCGATAGAAGTCATCCAGCTTTTAACTTAAAAATTTGTTTTAACTTTTAAGAAATTTAAAGATTTTTTTTAAAAGTCAGTTTTATTAACAAAAAAATAAGGTTTTAAGGACCTAAAAATTGTTCCATAAATGTGTGTTATCTGCGTAACATCTTTTTGCTCAGGTCTAGTGATCGGGCCGGGTAAGGTTGTTATAATAGATTATTGGGACCCGATATTACTCAGAGTATGAGGAGACCGTCAAATTGGTTCGAGAGAGGCTTAAGGCTGCTTTTGACAAACAAAAGTCTTATATCAGACATTGAGTTTAGTGTAAGTGGTGAGGTCTTCTTAAAAGTATCGTCGTGGAAAAAGGTGCTCAGATTTGGTCGGAAGGCAAGTCAAGTCCCCATTTTATTGGTTCTTATCTAGTTCTTCGTCATGTGGGACTAGTTGCCAATTAGCTTGAGTTACCGCTAGAGTTTGAGCGCATTCATGATGTTTTCCATGTCTCTATATTGAGACGTTACCGATCGGACCCGTCTCATATTGTTCCTGTTAAGGAGATTGAAATTCTTCCAATTTGAGTTTTGAGGAATAACCGATTGAGATTTTTGCTCAGGATCAGAAAGTTCTTAGGAGGAAGACTATTGAGGTGGTTAAGGTCTTGTGGCGCAACCATAGTTATGAGGAGGTTACGTGGGAGCCTAAAGTCATCATCAAGGCTTAGTATCCGTATCATTTTGGTCCAGGTAAATTTCGAGGCCGAATTTTTTTTAAAGGGAAGAATTGTTAACACCCCTAATTTGTTACAAATGAGTAAATTGGAAATTTTATGAATGTTAGGGACTAAATTAAATTTTAATGAAGTTTAGGGACTAAATTGAGCTTTAATTAGAATTCTATGGCAAAATGGAGTTTTTAGGACTAAATTGTGAAGCAAGAAAAGTTTAGAGTCCTGAGTGAAAACCCTCTTTAATGTGGAGCACTTATGCAAAATTTGCCCTTTCTATAGGGTTTTTAAACCCTCCCTTTTCATCTTTGTGTGACCATTTAGCTCCCATTATTGTTTTATTTCTTTTTTACTCAAGCCGCATACTCTTTCTTCTCTTCCCTCTCCTTTTTTAATTTTCGATCGGGCTCCATTACAGCCTCTAGCGCCGTTCATGCATCGAACCACCAATAACCTTATGTTCCTCATCGTTACGTGTGCAAACCCCGACCTTTAAATTCTCCCTTGTCGGTCATGAGGGACGACAACAAAAAAACCATTTGAATCTCTCTCTCGTATCGCCTCCACTGTTGCTCCGTTGCGATTCTACCTTTTCTTGGCGTGGTAAGCCATTGTGCCTTTTAAATATTGCGTTGGGGTAGATTCAAGGTCGTTTTGCGGTGCCTCCAATGAAAATGTCGCTCCGTCGGGGGGTTCTTGCGTCGACACCGTCGAAAGGGTTTGTAAACCCTAATGTTCATGCTGTTTGTGTGTGAGATTAGGCGAACAGATGCTAGCCCAAACCAATTTGTGACCCAAATCAATTTTGAAGCCCAAACATTAACCCAAAACCAAATACCCTTTTAGATTGACCCAAAACCAAATAACCCAAACTCGTGAGACCCAAGTCTATGGCCAGAACCCGACCCGTTGACCCAAACAATTGTTCGTTGATCGTTGACCGTTGACTTTTTCAGAAAACCTTACCTTACCATTTTTCGATGTCTTGGTTCTGAATTCGCAGTTCGTTTCATCAAATTCGAACATGAAAGCCTCGTTTTAACTATTTGCAATTATTTTGTACTTAGTGATTATTAAGTGAGTTGAGTATGGGATTTGACTCGAGTTATTTTGTGTTTAGGTGATCACATCTCTGAGGCCGATGAGTTACCACCACCACCTCCTCCTAAACCTGTGTAGATTGCCCCTACACAAGCTCCGAGAGTTACACGTGAGTATTTGTTATTCGGTTTAGTATTGTGTTTAGTAGGTGGCATAAGAACAGTTCTTAATGTAGGATTTGTTCTCATAGGCTCTAATCCAACTAGAACCGATATTAGATTTGAGCATGAGAGATGTCCTCCTCGACATTAGAGCTTCTACCTGTTAGAGGTGTGTTTTATCTATGCTACATTTTTTTGTGTGATAATACTCTTTGTTGAGTTGTTTGTATGATATTATTCTGAGTTGTGTTTTCAGTATGATATTATTCTGTGATGTGTAATCGCATGTTGATATTGCATGCATATCTATCAGACTGTGGATATTTTAAATATCGTATATACTGTGTACTCTAATTTATTATCATGAGATTGCGATTGATATTGAGATACATGTGTTATCATAATATTGTGTATTCATGGGTTGAGTTGTACGGTGAAAGACATGGTTATTACCCCTTCAAACGGCTGATAGTAAAATCATACTACGATTGGTGATGATTGGATGGGGAGTGGTTCAAGGGAACCTTTCTGCTGTGTTGGTGTGCAGGTGATTGGGTGCATTGCATTATGCTTGTGATTTTATTGCATCGAATTGTAACATGTTGTGTGGTTACTTAATATGATTTGTGAAAAATTTTGATATTGTGTTTGTGTTTGTGTATGTATGCATTTTAGAGACACACTGGGCTCTTTAGCTCATTCCCCCTTAGTTCTCTTATAGATACATCGGATATAGGCGACTTGGTACTCGGAGGATCTGTTAATTTTATTCTTTTTCTTTTATCATTCAATATGAGTTATTTTGAGACTTTTTTAGATTATTTTATTATTATATTATTTTGGGATTGTGATGTTAATTCAAATTTGAGTTTTTGATGTTTAATTAAAGTGTTTGATAAATATTTATATGTTTGAGATTATTCAGAAATATTGGAAAACAGATTTTTTTTACCGTTATTTATTTAATTACAAATTATATATGTGTGTGTGTGTGCGCGTGTGTGTGCGCTCTTATGGATTAAGTGGTTACATGAGGGTGAAATTAAAACTATGACCTTTTGGATCTGGTCATATCTTCTAGACCAGATAAAGGGGGTTACAACTTAACCACTACAACAAATACTTAACTAATAACAAAATCTAACAAGCAAGGATTCAAAAATTAGGGCCTTACAAATGGGCTCAAACTCACAAGCCATGACAATATGATATTTTTGTAATGGGCGGAATGTTTGTCTTTTATTTTTGGATAGTGCGCCTTACCGGTGCAGAACCTATAGTAGGTGGTAATGTGCACACTTTGTGAAAATATTGTTTTAAAATAGGTCAAATTCTGATGTTAGTCTCTATATTTTTGGTTAAGTTTTATTTACTCCTAGTTAATCAATTTAAGGAATTTTTCTTAAATCCTATGTTTTTCTCAAATTTTAAATTTTATTCCATACATTGGAAACAAGATTAGAAATTTCAAATTATTCAATAACTAGAATTGAATAGGTGGATGTGACCAAATTCCATGACATTGCAATCTCCTACCAATTTTGGACTCAAATTTAGAGCTTCAAATTATTCCATCACTCAAATTGAATTGGTGAATATGACCAAATTACTTGACAACATAATTAGAATCCAAGTTTTGGTGTGTAAAGATAGGATAAACTTATGAGAAATTAATAAAGGTTTCAATATGTGTATCGATGCCACTTCCTTTAAGGTTCTATTCGCCCAACTATATTGTAGTGTGAAAAAGAGTTACTGAAAAATGAACCTCGAGAATACAAATGAAGCCCAATGACTGTCTACGTTTTGCACTAATGAAAAAAATCCACTAAGCACTGAGTGGAGCATAGCAAGGCTATCAATTTCTATAAAAAAAAACCTTTTGCAGTAATTCTTTATAAAACAATCTAGTAATATAAAAGATGATGAGAGAATAGAAAGATACTTTGTTTTTATGTTTTTTTGGGTGTTTCATACAAATGAAACTTCACTCGTATTTATAGGAGTTCTCATGTCTTTTCATAGGACATAACTACCCAAATGGATAGTCACATCTTTAGCAATAAACATAATTATTCAATAGATATCTACTTAAATAATTATGACAATTTATTATTAATTAAGTGACATAAGTTTTGGTAACAAGAGACATAACCCATCACTATAAATAGTGACAACTCTTGGTTAATAACTAAATGACATAATTTTTTGGTTACTTATAACTTTTCATTTGCAACTATTAGAACACTATATATATTTTGAAAATGTTCCAACAATCTCCCCCATTTTCAAAATATTCTAGATTTTGATAATCTTGGAAATCAATTGCATAAATGAAGGTGGGTGTCTATTCAGCCTTCACTTAGTAAAAACATGTTAAAGTTAATTGAAATTGCATTGTAGACTATGCTTTGAAACAACTATTTCATTTGATTAATCGAATGTATCTCATACAATATTTTCAACACCGTTCAATGCACAGTATCTAAGGACACTATTATGGTCATGTGTCTGTAACCTCTTTTTTTGAGTGCTATCAGGGCCAAGCCCTTGAGCTTCTAAAAGCGGCCACAGTTCCACTCACATAGGTAGATACCATCAAGAGTGTTTTCGTGATTATAATACTCTAACATATTTATATTATAGGTCACATAGGTAGATTCCATCAAGAGTATTCCCGTGATTATAAAACTAACATATTTATGTTATAGGTTATTAAAAGTATAATACTCATCATTCCCCTTATCATTACAAGTATCTAACACTTTTTACCTTGGAATGATATATTATATGTTATTTTATAGTGCTAGCAGTCACATACTAATAATGTACTTTGTCTCACTAAACTCAAGACTTAACGTTAAACCAAGAATTGAGTTGAGTTTCCATCATGGGCGAATCAAATATTATAGGCTTGTACCTCATCCCTAAATTTCCAAAATTTCAACATAGCTATGTTAATTATCTATACCACATAGTGAAACTTTATATTTATTTGTGTTTTGAAAATTCACAAGACTAACATCCCCAGCATGTTCAATTACTCATTCTTTTGCAAAAGAATGCTATCAAGGATATCCTTTCTACTATTGTCAAATTATAGTGATCACTTTATCTTTTTTTTTTATCATGACAATTTCATATTTGGTTACTTTACTTATTTCTTGATATCCAAGAAGTTAATTTCACAATCACCAAATATATGAAACCATGCATCGTGTCTTTTTCACCAAGTAAGTTGTTGTAAAGAGGCCTTGAATCCCTTTGTGAAACTAGACAACATATTTGCTATTTGTCATAGCTTCTTTTCGAAGTCAATACATAACTTTAAAATTTTTTTCGTTGCATTCATAATCAAATAACATTATTTTCCTTAACACACCACATATATACAAGGGTGTAACATATATAATCATATTAGAGGATCATCAATTATCCAATCAAGTGACTATAAAATCACACATTTATTCACTTTTCACCATGGACATTATCAATTATTTTTTGATTATGGTCAAATCATGCCCATAATCTAAATAAGTCAAATAACATTCATATTGCTATTTTGATACTCACAAGATCTTTATTCATGGCTTTCAAAGTAAATTTCAAAATTAACTACATCTCAAAATTTATAGAACCATGAGATTATAGATCATATCCATGCCATATATAAAAAAACCACATGCATCATCCTAAATATGCACAATATGATCTCGATTTCAAATATATGATTATCACGTTTATATATTCTCACTAGAAGATTTCATATTAAATAGTGATAAATACTTATCTTTATTCTTATCTTTCAGAGTATTTCAAGTTGTAGGGAGCTTGTTTATAAAAGATTTTATGTGATAAATACTTAAGATAATTAATGGGATAAAACCAAATTTTAAATGAGTGTTTCAGCCCTATCAAAAACATTGTTGGTTGATCACTTGAAGAGACCAATAAATATAGGTTGTTTGTGTTGCACACTGTAGTACGATGGTTAAGTGTTTTTGGCTTTTGTATTTTTACCATTTTATTGGGTTATTTATGACACTCTTTTAGGTATTGTTTGGAGAGTTTTTATTTAATGTAGTGAGATTTTTGAGTGAGTGACAATCTGGATCCGTGTTGAGGCTGCAATTACTTCTTTGTGCAAAGGTAGATTGGGCTTAAGTGAATAGATGATCTGGGCAATTGTAAAATAAAATAATTCATTGTGCAAGGTTCTGTGGAATAGGATTGATGAATCCGAACTACGTTAACAAATATAATGTTTTAATTGTCTCTTTACTTTGCTCATTGCTTTATTTTACGTTTAACCTGTTCTGTTCGATTCTATTCTAACATCAGATAGAATGAAATTATTTTCTCGATTGCAAATCAAGTTATTTCTGAACAAAATGCAAACCAAAACTTTTACAAAGATATTTCAAAAGAAAGGTTAGTCACCATTATATAATAAGGTTACAACTCTCATATTCATACTTTCCAATGTAGGATTACCCCACAAATACCCCTAAAATAAGGAGCCAATGACAGAAACTTTTACAAAGATATTTCAAAAGAAAGGTTAGTCACCATTATATAATAAGGTTACAACTCTCATATTCATACTTTTCCAATGTAAGATTACCCCATAAATACCCCTAAAATAAGGAGCCAATGACAGAAACCACATCTACACTAATGTAGGGTTGCAAACAAAGCCAAATCTCAACAATTACAACCTTATTATTTCTAGATAATATCAGGTGTTTTAAAAATATGTGAAGTATATTCCAGGACATGTATTTATGATAGAAGAGACTTGAAAGCAACATTGCAGAAGAACAGAAATAGCAAATAATTCATCAAGCTACACATCACACTTATTTCAGCAACATTGCATAAGAACAGAAATAGCAAATAATTCATCAAGCTACACATCACACTTATTTCAGTAACATTGCAGAAGAACAGAAACAACGAATAATTCATCAAGCTACACATCACACTTATTTCCTCATTAATAGCTCGATGTTTACATTAAAGGAACAGGAATAAAGAGATCGAGAGACCTCCACCATGTAAAGTTCATTATAGGAACAGGAATAGAGAGATCGAGAGATCTGCACCATGTAAAGTTGAAATATCAGCAATGATGTCTCATTTTGTTGCTCGCTTCAAAGAATGACGGTACTTTTGAAAGAAGCGAACCAACTTTTCCATTGGGAACAAGCTGTCTTTGATCTCATCCAACTCTCTAAATCGGTTCTTCCAATTGTGAAGCAAAGGGTATTTGCGAGGGTCGGAGAGCTGAACACCTGCAACTTCCTCAATGGCTCCCAACCATATTGCTATCCACCCGAAGGTGATGTCTAAGAACCCTATTTTCTCTCCTCCGAAGAATTTCTTTCCCTTCAACATTCCTTCAAGCACTTCCATGGCTTCTGATACTTGCTGTATTTCCTTCTTTAACTCCTCTCCTTCAACGTATAACACTCTCTTTGAACCTTCAAGTAACTATAATCATATGTCCCATCACTTGACGATTTCATAAGTAACTAATGAACAAGATGTACTATATATATATACAGTTTTATAGTAGTTAGTGTTGGAAAATATGGACATCACGGTAATTACATGTTATTGTTTACCATCATAATAGATTAGTCCAAATTAAAAGTGATCTAATTTAGTTAAAACTTTATAGAGCTTTAGTTATTAAATAAAGTATGAGATAAATATGTATAGATACTCTAGTAGTTAAATTCTAATTGAGGACTAATTCCTAATTGATGATGGGCTGATTAGGAATTAAGGCTATATGCCAAAGCTATAAAATATTAGAGTTATGATCCCCAAATTATACACAAGAAAGCTTTTCTAATATCCCATCTTTGGAAAAGAGAGAGTCACTCTCTCAAGATTACTTGTGTGCTAATTTGGAAAATCAAAATCTCAAGATCTAAAAATCTTCGAGAATCCATGGATTTAGGTACGCTTCCGCATCTAGTCTTGTTCTTGATTTATTTTTGATGATTTGACATAATAGATTTTGGTTTATGGTTTATTAAGTTTTATATCATATTTTGATTTATAATTCTAATAAGTGGCATCAGAGCCTCGTCATGTTGAATCATTGAGAATGAATTGATTCTCTGTTATTTTAGGTTGATTCGTTTTTCAAATGTGATAGATTTGATATTTGGATTTGATTTTTTCGATAATACATGACAAATCTTTTGGATTTATATTTGTTAGGGTTTTAATTTTCAATCTTTTAGGTTTTCTTAATGATATAAATTGCGTTTAATTGTAATCTAAGGGTATAGTATTTTTTATTTTGTTGTTATAATTACAAATTATATTTTATTAACATTATTAATAAATTTATTAAGAAAACCTAATCGTAGATATCTTATTTGAAGATAATAGTTGTGCTGTCAATTTATTATCCAAAAAATAAATATGGATTTAAAATATTACTTTGGTGTTTTTGTTAGTAAAGGTTTTGATTCTTGATATTTGATAAATATTCATGCGATTGAGTTCTTGATTAAAATCTTTAACTTCTTGTTATAAAGATTATTTTTTGGCTTCACTTTGAGAATAATATTAATTCATTGATATTTATTATTGAGTTTATAAGCTTATTCTTTTCATACTATTCAGATTAAGTATATATTTTGGAATTCGGATAATATTACTTTTATATGGTCAAATTTTTATGTTTTTAAATATTATATTTAGTTCAAGTATAAAAGTATGTGTTTGTGTTAAATTTCTTTTTTTGATTGAGCATATTTGTATGGTTGATGGATTTATACTTGCACTGTTATTATTATTAATTTTGGTTAAAGATGTTTTAGTTTTAATGCTGGTAATTGGGTTATTTATGAAACCATAATAATGGTTATTTGTTTTTTTTTTTAGTATATATAGTTGAGTTTGATATAAATTGTATATTTGTATTATATTAAGCTTTAATGGATATTCATTGAAGTTATTAATTTTATGTTATGAATATTTATTCAGTTTTTAGATACTTTAAAATAAACTCATGTTAATCATAATATATAAATTTGGTTAAATTCTTTTTTGTGCTTTTGAAACAAAAGCAGTGTGTTTTTAAAGATATAATGCATGAGTTGGATATTACTGAATCCATAAAATGTTATGATTTTAAATTTTGTATATTGATCTTAAGGTTGTGGATAATTTTTTATGGATTCAATTATATATATATTGTTAAATTATTTTTATGCGCGTTTTGATGTAAATTCATGTAAATTGATGCATGTTTAAGGAATTTAATTTTAAATTTGGTTCTATGATATTAGATTTTAGCATCTTATGATTCCAAATATTTGGTTTAAATTATGATGATACGGTTTATTTTATGAATTGTGATATATGCCAACTATTATGATTATGTTTTTTGAAATTTATTGGCTTGAAAATATTTTTCAAGTATTCATGTAAATCTCTGTTTAATCATAAATACAATTTTGGATTTATATGGTATATGTAGGGTAAGGTTTTATATTTGATTTTGAATACATGTATATGTGTGAATTGCTTTGGTGTTTTGTCTATGCCAAAATTATGAACACATGTGCTTGTTAATTATTTGACCTTGCATCACTACATTATTTTTTGTTTGGTTTTGACATATATGGTTAATATATATATATATATATATATATATATATATATCAGTTAAAGATTAAGGCTTTTTTTTATTGCGCTATTTAAACAACCTTATTTTGGGTTATTACGAAAATTATAAAACAATAAAAAAATATTTGGTTTTGACCTTTAACTGTTATGGAAATTTTAAATTTGAATATTGGAATGTTTATATATTTTAAAATAATTTAATTGAAGCAATAAGTCGCCAAAGTGATCTTTTTTTGTGTAAATTATTTTGTTTTAAAATATTAAATGTTGTATGCATGTAACTTAAGTTATGTTAATATTGATTGGCCCAAAGTAAGGTTAATAATATTACATGTGCAACCATTGTATTAAACATGTGACGATTATTCAATTTTATATGTGAGCAGTAAATCGGCCCAAAAAAATATTTAGTGTTCGACATGTTCTTATTGTCAGTGTTTGATTACTACACCAAGATATCACTTACAAGTTAATATTTTGTCCAAAGATGAAATATTAATAGAGTGTCCGATATCTTGATATGAAGTTTTCCTTTATTCAAATTATTTTGGTTTAAATTTGAAGTCTTATGTGAGGTTATCTTAATATATTTAGTTATTATATTTTAATTTTATTGAAAAAAAAATAAATTAAGAGAAATATTTTAAAACAAATAAATTCAGATTTTGGCTTTGGATTTTAATTAAGAATGTCTAATATTTTAAATAGATTAATTGAAACAAAATACCGCCAAAGTGACTTTTGGTTATGATAGTAAAGTTTTGAGCTCATAAGGTTGTATAATGACATGTAATTAGTATATATATGTGGTCCAAGTGGGAGATTGTTGGAAAATATGGATATCACATATATAATAAGGGTAATTACATGTTATCATTTACTATCATAATAGGTTAGCCCAAATTAAAAGTGATCTAATTTAGTTAAAAGTTTATTGGGCTTTAATTATTAAATAAAGTATGAGATAAATATGTGTAGATACTCTAGTAGTTAAATTCTAATTGATGACTAATTCTTAATTGATGATGGGCTGATTAGGAATTAGGGCTATATGTCAAAGTTATAAATATTAGGGTTATGGTTCCCGAATTACACACAAGAAAGCTTTTCTAATATCCCATCTTTGGAAAAGAGAGAGTCACCCTCTCAAGATTACTTGTGTGCTAATTTGGAAGATCAAAATCCCAATATCTAAAAATCTTCGAGAATCCATTGATTCAGGTACGCTTCCGCATATAGTCTTATTCTTGATTTATTCTTAATGATTTGACATGATAGATTTTGGTTTATGGTTTATTAAGTTTTATATCATATTTTGATTTATAATTCTAACAGTTAATATTAGAATTTTATAAATAAATAAATAAATATTTGTGTTTCTAAAAGAGAAGATAAAATTGCATAATTCAAATGTGACAAAATTTTTAAATAGGTTTAATACATAATTTGGTATTTAAGTTAGACGATTTTTCTAATGTGGTACCTATGTTATTTTTTTGTCCAATTTGGTCGTTTTATTTGACAAAAGGTATATATTTTGATCCCCAATAATAACGATATTAACTTTTTACCGTTTAATTCTAGTTTTAGAGTTTATTTTATGAAAATTCATAATTAGCTAATAATATTATTAATTAACTTTCATCAAATCAATCCTAAAATCCAAATTGAATTACATCCATCATGTTATATTTGACAAATTAAATAGAAAATTAAATAAATTCACAATTAACACTAAATTTATTTTATTAACAGAATCATGAAAATTTTAAACTTACTAATATTAGCAGTTAACTTTTATCAAATTAACCTTAAAAACCGAATTAAACATGGTTATCTTTGAGTACCAAAATATATAACTTTTATTGAATACATATACCAAATTGGACCAAAAATTAACTTTGGTACCACGATAGAAAAAAAAATGTCAAACTTAAATACTAAATAATATATTAAACATTTTAAATAATATATAAGTTTTATGTGAAAAGTAAACATTTTATAAGAAATAATAAAATGTCATATACATTTTTTATTTTATCTTTATTATTGTTAAATGTTTTTATTTTACATGTTATCACCTTACAAACTCAATAAAAGAATTTATACTAATTAGATTACAGCATGCTCAAAATGTGGATAAAAAAATTATATATTAAATATATTTACTAAAAGTTAAAAAAAAGAACCAAATGATGTTTTTTAAAATTCATTGTATTAGAAGTTCAAATTTTACTATAATTGAATTTGCATTAATTTATAAAATGTAAAAAGATAATAAAAAAAAAACACTTTAATAATAATATAACTTACTTTATGCATAAAAAAGTATTTCAATAATTACTCAATTAAAGTGGTATTCGGTTTACTTGTGATATCCACTCTGTGAACAAGTTAAGGGCTCTCTCCAGAGTTGGGAAGCAAAATTCGAAGATAAATCTGAGCATAAAAATGTTGGGCACAATGCCTCTACTGTTGAAGGGTCCATCAACTTTGACGACGATACTTCAAAAACTTTTTCCAAAAAAACTTAACCTTCTTTCAACATAAATTTATAGCTAATTTGATTTACAAGTCAAAATTTTATAGAAACAAATAAATCTAAAAAAAAAAAACTCTTTTTAAAAATCAATTCAAATGCACAAATGAGTAAAAATATTACTGTAAATATTAAAATTAATTGCACCAAACATCCCTAAACTATGATCCTTATTCTGAATTGGTTTTTATATTTTAAATCATTCTAGTTACATCTTTAAACTATCGAGGTTATATCAATATTATATTTTTATGTTATTAAAATCGTTAATTTAATTGTAAAATGACATAATTTAAAATGAAAATTTTAAGAAAAAAATGAACATTGTAAATATGGATGTTTCAAATATCTTAGTTTAAAGGTTTTTGGAGCTTTTACAAACGTTTTATGGTTCACTTTTTTTTCAGTTAGTTATATTTTATTTTTAGTTTTTACTTTTAAAAGTCACATGACAACGTTCTATTTTTTCTTTAAATTTAACTATATAAGATTTTATGTGTCATTTAACTATTTTTATAACGGAAAGACTAATAAATTGAGATCTAATTAGAATGTTGAAGTTTAAACACCTCTAGTTAGAATCGTTGCCAAAAGATCTCACAACAACAACAACAAAAAGTTAGACCAACATAATGAGTGAAGCAAAGGAAGTTGGAAGTGAGATAAGAATAGAAAGATGTATAAGAACCTTTTGGTCAATGTAGAGAGCCCAAAATCTTGCCATTGCTCTGTCGTAAGGATGAGTGGACAAAATGGGATTGTGTTTCCAAGTCTCATCGATGTACTCCATAATGAATAAAGATTCAACAATGGGTTTTCCATGATGAACCAGCACCGGGATCTTCTTGTACACGGGGTTGCAATCCAGAAGGAGAGAGCTCTTGTTGTTTATCTTTTCTTCCACATATTCATAACGGATTCCTTTCAGCTTCAAAACCCAGGCCACCCTGTGAACGTATGGGCTGAACCATGCACCCACCAGCTTCACCTCCTCCTCACCCATCTCCTCCGATTACTTCCTCCTTCCTCCTGCTACTATACACACACACTCAATGATGAAGTAGAATGAATCTGCATATATGGCACGTTTAAGTAACGTGCAAAAGCATACTGTTCATCCTATTAAATAGATTGAATGACATCCAGTAATTAGACAGCAGGGTGGGGACTCAAAATTGTAACCTTATTTTCAGTGGTTGTCAATTTTTAGAGAATACCATGTGTTCAAGAAAATGTAATAAAAAATTTTGTAACTCAAAATTTACATTATCAAACAATATACTTGTTATGTGTTTATGATCATCGACCCGAACTTGGGTATAGTTCGGATTTCTGTCCGTGATTCGGTTGGCCCCTACCAGTTGAATGCATACAGATCTCATAGCGTGGGTTCGTCAGAAGAGCTCGCAAAAGTAGTTTGCTATCCCAGTTCGCATATACCAAGGAGTTCATAGTGGAGGCTACGAAGTATAGCAAGCAAACCAAAACAGTACACGTGTCCAACATGCATGACGCCTACCAAGAACGTCAATTCCTCGTCAACTCCACACTCATTGCACAAAACAGTACACGTGTCCAGCATGCATGAAGCATACCAAGAACGCCAATTCCTCAATAACTCCATTGACAGTAACCATGTGTATAAATACTCGATTATCCACTTCAATTAGACATAGCGAAAAAATACTCAACAATACTTCTAATCAATACTTTATTATCAAACAAATTTTATAATTTAAATTCAACACACTTAATTTTTTTTAATTCATCAAGCAACACATAAATTAAATTTGTATTTCAAAGAGGTGCTAAAATTATATAATTCAGATATGGCCTTTCGTTAAAATAAATGTTTGTACAAAAATAATAATATGTCATATATAATTTTAATTTTATTATTTGATTTTAATATATGGGATAATGTCATTTTACACCCCTGTACTTTGGTTCATGTTCGAGTGTGGTACCTGAAGTTTCAAAATGTCCAAAGTGGTACCTAAAGTTTAATTCCGTTACACATTCTGGTACCTGGCATTAACGCTATTTATTGCTGACAGATTTTGCCACGTGGACCATTTATGTGTCGATACATGGCAAGGGCTGAAGGGGCATTTTAACGGGCAGAGTAAGAAAGGGCTGTTTTGCAATTTTTCCTTCTCCCCTCACTTTTTCATCTGGATTCGAAATAATTATTAAAATTTAATTAAAAAATAAAAAACTCTCTCTCCCTCTACCTAGACTCTTCATTTTCTCTCCACCCAAAACCAGACACTTTCTTCTTTGTCTACTTTCGTTGTTCATTGATTTACCTTGAAAAACTTTTGTTATTCTCTCCCCAAAATCCTTCTTTCATCTGGGTATTTCATTCGTAAAGGTTTCTTTTGGCATTGATCTTATCGTATTGTCTTCTTCTCACAATCGATTACCATACCCACTTTCGGATTTCTGAATTATTAATGTTTATTTTTAGGTGTTCTTGACATTCGAATCTCAACCCTTAAACCACAAAAACATCTAACTTCATTAGAGTGATTATTTGAGCTTGATTGAACCTTTGACCTTGAATGTGAGCTTCATACTCGGGGTTTGAAATTGAAGAAGACCACCCTTCGTCTCTTCTTCCATCCATTTCAAAACCGTAATGGGTGTTTAATGAAAAGAGAAAAAGAGAAAAAATTATCAGAAAGAAAAAACATAGACCTCAAGTAAGGGGGAGGGAGAGAAAGAAGGGAGAAAGGAGGGTATTATAATAGTGTTTTTAAAAAATAATGAAAAATAACCTATCAAATAAAAATAATAATAATGAAAAAGTGAGGGGGAAGGGCAAATTGCAAAACAACCCTTCCCTACTCTATCCTTTAAAATGCCCCTTTAGCCTGCCCTTGCCACGTGTCGACACATAATTGGTCCACGTGACAAAATCTGTCAGAAATAAACAGCGTTAATGCTAGCAACCGGAATGTGTAACGGAATTAAACTTCAGGTACCACTTTGGACATTTTGAAACTTTAGGTACCACACTCGAACATGGGTCAAAGTTCAGGGGTGTAAAATGGCATTATCTCTTAATATATTGATGTTATGTAATTAATGTTAATATAAATAATAAGTTATTATAGTTGGCCAGAACAGTGGCACTTAGGTTGGACTATTAATTTTTCAAATCTAATTTATTTATAAGGGTACAATTGTTTTTTCAAATATTAGATTATGTTTCGTAATAATATTACAAAAATGTAAAATTATGAGTGGAATGCGAGATTATTTTGTTTAATTCATTTGGGGTTAGAATGTAAAATTCAGATATTTGATTGACGAAATGCAAGATTACATAGAAACACATTTTACTCAATTATCATTGTTATAAAATTTGTTTTTTAACAAGTTTAGTTCGTTTAATATCTCAATCTCCATAAAATTATTATAAATTATTACAATTCTTAGTTTTTATTACAATTTATATAAAAATAAGTGAATATATAATTTTAAAATAAATTTATAAACCATAACTATAATTACCTGAAATGTTATTGCAACAACAACCATAATTATATTTAGTGTTAAATATAAAAGTAGTACTTAAATTTGTCCAGTTTGTCAAAACCTTTTTGAAACGAAGTTTCAAAAAATTATTTTAAATTTGAAAAATGGGAGTCGCCACCAATCTTTTATTTGGGTGTGACTTGATCACCACAAAAATGTTTAAAATACATTTTAAAAATGTTGGTCTTCGAAATCCAGAAAAACAGGTTCGGGAGTCGGTTACGCATGAGGAAGGATTAGCACCCTTATACGCCCAAAATTGGTACCGTATTGATTATTTTCGGGTCTTAATTTGTAAACCTTAAAAGCTCGAATAAACTTTAAAATACGATCCTCGAATGCATGAGCTATGTTTACAATAAATCGATTTTGTTTGGAAGTCTCGTTATTTCAAAGTGATCGGGGAAGAAAGTTACGTCTAGTGAGTTAGGACATAATATTTCGAGATCTAGAAATAGCGAACTTCCCTTTGTAAAACTTTTTAAAATTTTGGAGAGGATGTTCGATTATCTCGATTTGAAGAAAGGTTGCACCTAGTAAGTTAAGGCGCAAATTTTCAGAATCGAATATAAAGAAACATAGCCTCGATTAAGCGTATTCGGTTATTTCGATTTGAAGAAAAATTGCACCTAGTGAGTTAAGGCACAAAATTTTGAAACTCGAAATAAAATAATATTGCCTTGATTTTAAAATTTTTATGAAAACAATTTTGGAAATAATATACGAGTTTAATATGAATGAGCAATTAATAATGGATATTAAAAACACAAAGTAAGCAGGTAAATGGTATGTAAAAATCAAAAAATACAAAATATGATAGCGTAATAATTAAAAATAAATGCAAATATTGATGAGAAAGCAAAATGATGCAATCGGAGTTGAAAAATGAGACTTTGGATACTCGGGGGCAAAATGGTATTTTTTGGAAAATCGGGATCAAAAACAGAAATTTTGGACATCCGGGGGTAAAATGGTAATTTTGGAAGTTTTGGGGTCAAAATGGGATTTTTGGAAGTTTAGGGGTAAAATGGTAATTTTTTAAAGTTTTAAGGTTAAAAATGAAATTTGTGGAAATTGGAGGGGGTAAAATGTAATTTTTGGAAGTTTTAGGGTCAAAAATAGAATTTTTGGAAGTTCGGGGGTAAATTGGTAATTTTTAGACAGTTTAGGGACCTATAGTGCAATAAAACCAAAAAATATGACACGTGGCAGCCCCACAAGTATCTTGAAGTCAAAGGATTAATTTGAAAATCATGAAAAATTTTTGGGCCAATTTTGTAATTAAACAGAATTTGATCTAAGGATTAAATTAAAACTTATTGAAAATAAAAGGGACCATTTACAAAAATGAACCAAAAATTACCACGTGGCAGTTTCTTAAGCCTCCAGAAAGATAAGGGACTAAATTGAAAAATGAAATAAAATTAAATGGGTGAATTTATAATTAATAGAAATTATAAAAAGGGACAGAATTGTAAATTAAAAAAATTGAAGGAGCAAAGAGGAAATTTCCCCATTGTAAAAAAATCAGATTCATGTAGTGTCAAAACGAAGTTGTTTTAGGTGTTTTAAGTTACTCCCAAAACTACGTTGTTTTGGGAGGCTATATATATCCCTTTAAACCCCAAAAAAAAATCATTTTCACCCTTCTTTTAAAAAAAAACCTTCAAAAGCTCTCAAAAAGCTCTCCCCCTTTCATGGCCGCCCATGCTCCGGCTGGTCACCTCGTCGCCGTCCGCCATGCGTAGCCATCACGCGTCGCAGTCCGCCGCCTCTTCGACCGCCTTACACGGTTGTTTAAGGTAAAAACTTCATTTTTCTCTTATTTCGTTTTGTATCTTCTTTATTTTAACCAAAAACACGTTTCCTTCCATTGTTTTCATTTTCCTCTATTTCTTTCCTCTCTTTTTTTTAAAAAAAAATTAGATCGGGCTTCGATCTAGCAAGATCAAGCCCCGATCTCCTTTTTTAAAAGAACAAAGTTTGGCTTCCCTTATATTTTATACTTAAGAAAAATCCTTTTCTAGATCTTTGTCTTGTTACCCATTTTTTAAACATCCATGTTTCTTGGTTTGTTGTTTGAAACCACGAAGATGGCGTCTAGGATCGCAAGGCCGGTGGCAATCCGGGGACCTCCGTCCATGGTGTCGGCGATGGAATCGAGTCAGCAAAATGGAGACCTTTCGGTTTCTTTTTTATTCATTTTTTTATGTATTTTACTAATTATTTATTAATATTATTTATTACTAGTATTTATTATTACTGTTATTATTATTAATATTATCTTTATAAATATTATCATATATTTAATGCATTTAGGGATAATCGAAAACAGGGGTAAATGATGAAAGTCAAGTGTTTAATGCATATTAATGAATATTATAGATTCAAAGAATTAAAAAAATAACTCAGTCATTAAAATATATGCTGGGATTTGGGAATACCTGGGGACTGAATACCTCAAACTTGAATCTGCTCTACTGTTGGATGCCTATTTGAATATTGTTTGTTGTTTGTTGCCTCTTTTTGGATTTTAAAGTAATATCTTTTGTATTGATATTTTTCAGGAAAAATTGTAACCCCTTTTACAGAAATCAAATCTGGCTTTATAGCCATTTTTTTACAACTGATGGTAATTTTCTGTTTGCCATTAAATGCATGTCTTTTCTCCTTGCTTGATACAGGTTCAACTACGGTGGTGATGGTTGGAGATGGCAAAGCAGGTTGGAGCTGGTGGTGGCAGACAGATTGAAGTTGGTGGGCAACAACAGAGGCACATGGGGGTAGCTCAGTTTAGGGTTTGACTTTGAGGTTAAAGGTTATGGGTTGTTTTTGGTGTGTTAGGTCATGTATTGGGGTTAAGGGTTTGCAATTGGGTTGTCTAAGTTGGACCCAATTAGGTTAAAAACTGTAATTGGACATTCAATTAGGCTGAACATTTGTATTTGGACATTATGTGTTTGGGCATTTTATTAAATTTATAATAATTTTAAATTTAAATTAAATTTAAATTTAATAAATCTAAATTTAAAAATAAATTTAAAATGGTTTGGTTGGCCCGATCAAAATTGGTCTTCAACAGCTGCCCCTCTTTGTTCGTTGTCGTGTAACAGAAACGACGCAAAGACTAAAAGGAAGCCCAATTTTGTCAAGTCTCGCTGAATCTTGGCTCCATCATTCACTACTTCAAAGTGGTAGCACTTGACTTGCTGCTCTATTTCAATCCACTGCGACTGCGAGGAGAGTGAGATCTCTTATCCAACTTGCTGTATTCTCAAAAATAGGGTTTGATGTTGAGACTTCTTCTTGCTCTTACAACAACTTCAGAGAGATAAAGACTTGTTATCCAACTTTACTACAACTTCAAGAGGATAATAATTGATCTTTGAAGCTTCATCTTGCTCTTACTACAACTTCAGAGAGATAAAGACTTGTTATCCAACTTTACTACAACTTCAAGAGGATAAGAATTGATCTTTGAAGCTTCATCTTGCTCTTACTACAACTTCAGAGAGACAAAGACTTGCTATCCAACTTTACTGCAACTTCAAGAGGATAGGAATGGGTGTTTGAAGCTTCATCTTACTCTTACTACAACTTCATAGAGATAAAGACTTGCTATCCAACTTTACTGCAACTTCAAGAGGATAGGAATTAGTGTTTGAAGCTTCATCTTACTCTTACTACAACTTCAGAGAGATAAAGACTTGTTATCCAACTTTACTGCAACTTCAAGAGGATAGAAATTTATGTTTGAAGCTTCATCTTGCTCTTACTACAACTTCAGAGAGATAAAGACTTGCTATCCAACTTTACTGCAACTTCAAGAGGATAGGAATTGATGTTTGAAGCTTCATCTTACTCTTACTACAACTTCAGAGAGATAAAGACTTTCTATTTTGATCTGATCCAACATGACTTCAAGGTAGGAGTTTTATCGTCGTGGATTCGACCTTTCATGCTTCTAAGGTACGGGTTTGTCGTTGCGACTTAAACCTTTCCCTTCAAATCTTTGCGGTACTGGATCCGTCGTTGCGGTCTTAGATCTTTCCCGTTGTATTTCATGATGTTGAAACCTGTAGAATATGCTCAAATGGACCTCTAGGTAAGTCAGGTTTGTTTAGGATGCCATGCTCGGAATGAGTCAAAATGCTCCTAACTAGAATGAATGTGCATGATTTAATGTTTTAATTTTTCAAAGATTAGTTTCTTCTGTTTTGAAATCATCTCTTGACGTCTTTTCGAATCTAACTTGGCAGATTCTCAATTTGAACCGCTCTTTCAAGGTTTAATTCTTTTAACTGGCAGTTGTGTTTAGGATCCTTGTATCATTTAGGAATTTTCTAAAATAATACTTGTGAATCCTTGCTTTTTCATGTGTTTTTATCCATTATCTTGGTATGAAAATACTTGGACAATGTGAGAAAGAATGGGATTGTATTATAATCAAAATCTGAAGATTGTTGGCTATAATACCGAATATTTACAATGAATAAACAATGACAAAAAAAACAGTACTAGGCCTAGATATCAAATATGAGTTTCTCTGATCTGAAGATCATCTTTTTGCTTGATATGTTTCTTGAGATTCTGGAGTTACTTCGTCGATGCCCTAAGATGTAAAATGTTTCCATTTTGTCACTTTTGAGGGAACAATTGGTTGCCACTGTTTTGCATTTGAGCCGCATTTTTCGAGTTTTCAACTCAAAACCCCTTTGGTTTCAGAATGCCCTTTTATGGGTTTTCATCCCGGCCTCTCCCTTTTTTTTTAGGTGAAATATTTCTTCACTGAGTCTGAATTTACTGGGTTGTATAGCTCTTTGTTATCCATTTCAGTCAAAATCAAAGCTCCTCCAGAGAAGGCTTTCTTCACCATGAACGACCCTTCCCAATTAGGCATCCATTTTCCTCGGGAGTCTTTGTCTATCGGGAGTATTTTCTTCAATACTAGATCTCCCTCGTGGAATTTGTTGTACGCTCGTATTATCCGCTTTTGATACATCTGACCATGACGGAGGGCTCTTAACCTCTTTTCTTCAATTAAGTTCAACTGATCATATCTGGCTTGGACCCATTCTACTTCGTCCAGATTTAGCTCTGACAAGACTCGGAGAGAAGGAATCTCTACCTCGATGGGTAAAATGGCTTCCATCCCGTATACAAGAGAGAACGGCGTTGCCCCAATAGACGTTTTGACTGAAGTCTTATAAGCAAGGAGGGCAAATGGTAGTTTTTCATGCCAATCTCTGTAGGTCTCTGTCATTTTTGCAATGATCTTCTTGATGTTTTTATTTGCCTCTTCCATTGCTCCATTCATCTTTTGGCGATATGGAGATGAATTATGATGTTTGATCTTGAATTGCTCACAAACTTCCGATATCGTGTTGTTATTCAAGTTCAATACATTGTTCGATATGATCTTTTCTGGCATTCCATACCGGCATATGATCTCCTTTTTTAGGAACTTACTAACTGCAAACTTTGTGACATTGGAATAAGAGGCAGCTTCTACCCACTTGGTAAAGTAGCCAATAACTACAAAGATGAATCTATGCCCGTTTGAAGCCTTCGGTGAAATCGGTCCAATAACATCCATGCCCCACATAGAAAAAGCCCATGGAGAAGTCATAACATGCAACTGTGATGGAGGCACATGAATTTTATCTCCATAGATCTGGCATTTGTGGCATTTCTTAGCATAGTTGATACAATCACTTTCCATAGTTGACCAATAGTATCTGAACCTCATGATCTGCCTAGCCATTTTGAATCCATTGGTGTGCGTTCCGCAAATCCCTTCATGGACTTCTTCTAAGATTTTCTTAGCCTCAATTGCATCAACACATCTCAGCAACACCTGATCCTTTCTTCTTTTATACAGGATCTCCCCATCTAGGACGTACTCATTTGCAAGCCTTCTCAACGTCCTTTTATCATTTTCAGTGGCTCCTTCGGGGTATTTACGGTCTTTTACATATTGGAGGATGTCTTGGTACCAAGGATGTTCTTCTTTTCCTTCTTCTTCGATCTTGCAACAATGGGCTGGAGTCTCATAAATGCTCATTCGGATGGGCTTCATATCCTCTGGCCTGTTCACTTTTATCATCGAGGCTAGAGTGGCCAAAGCATCAGCCATCTGGTTTTCCTCACATGGGAGGTATTGGAATGTAACCTCGTCGAATTCTTTGATGAATTCGAGGACCATATTTTGATAATCAATTAACTTGGGGTCTCTTGTCTCCCATTCTCCCTTAAGCTGATAGATTACCAACGCTGAATCTCTATATATTTTAAGACTTTGATCCCTCGATCTATGGCTACTTGAATCCCCATAATACATGCCTCATATTCTGCAATATTGTTTGTGTAATCGAAGTCGAGCTTACTTGTAAAGGGATAATGGTTTCCTTCCGGTGATACTAAGACTGCCCCGATTCTATTGCCCACAGCATTTGAAGCACCATCAAAATTAATCGCCAAGGATGCTCCGTCGTGGTCCCTTCTTCAGTAGTGGCAATATACATTAGATCCTCATTTGGAAAGTCAAAATTTATCGACTCGTAATCCTCCAGAGCTCTACTGGCTAAGAAATCTGCTATTGCACTTCCTTTTACTACCTTTGGTTTACATAGACAATGTCGAATTCTGACAGTAGGATTTGCCATCTAGCCATTCTTCCATTCAATGCAGTTAACTCCATCATGTATTTAAGAGGATATAATTTCGAGATTAGCCAAGTTGTGTGGTTACAGCATGTACTGTCGTAATCTTCGAGTAGTCCAGACCAAGGCACAGCATAACTTTTCTATCGATGAATACCTTGCTTCACAGTCGGTAAACTTTTTGCTAAGGTAATATATGACTCTCTCCTTCTTTCCAGTCTCGTCGTGTTGGCCCAAGACACATCCATAAAATTCTCAAAAACTACCAAGTACAAGATTAATGGCTTGTTGGGACTCGGTGGTACTAAGATCGGAGCATCAGACAAATACTGCTTAACCTTGTCAAAAGTTCTTTGGCACTCATCGTCTCATTCACCCGGGTTGTGCTTTCTAAGAAGACGAAAGATAGGATCACATTCCTCAGTTAATTGTGAGATAAATCGAGTGATGTAATTCAATCTCCCGAGAAAAACTCTAACTTCTTTTTGCGTGCTAGGCGGAGGTAATTCTTGTATAGCTTTAACCTTGTCTGGATCGATCTCAATCCCCCTTTGACTGACCACAAAACCTAATAACTTGCCTGAAGTAGCCCAAAAGTACATTTGGTTGGGTTTAACTTTAGCTGGAACTTTCTTAATCTCAAGAATAACTTTCTCAAAACCTTTACATGTTCTTTCCTAGTTCGAGACTTTGCAATCATATCATCGACATAGACCTCAATTTCCTTGTGCATCATATCATGAAACAAAACAATGTCACCATGGCTCTTTGATATGTTGCCCCTACATTTTTAAGTCCGAACGGCATCACTTTATAACAAAATGTCCCCCACATTGTGACGAAGGTAGTTTTTACCATATCTGCAGGGTCCATCTTTATTTGGTTATATCCTGAGAAGCCATCCATAAAGGAGAAAAAGGAATGTCCTGCCGTATTGTCTACTAGGGTATCGATGTGAGGCAGCGAAAAGTTGTCTTTAGGGCTGGCCTTGTTCAAATCTCGATAATCCTCACACATACGTACTTTCTCATATTTCTTGGGAACGGGGACTATATTGGCAACCCATTCTAAATATTTAACCACTTGGAGGAAACTCGCGTTAAACTGCTTTTGAACTTATTTTATTTTAAGCAACACATCTGGTCGTATCCTGCGGAGTTTTTGTTGGACGGGCTTGCACTCGTCTTTTATCGGGAGCTTATGGACTACAATGTCAGTGTCTAATCTCGGCATGTCCTGGTAGGACCAGGCAAAGACATCTTTGAACTCTCTGAGTAGCTTAATAAGATTTTTTCGCGTCTCTGCCGAGATGCTGGTCCCAATTTTCACTTCTTCTTTTCATCTTCCTCCCTATGCTCACAGTTTCAACTAACTCCTTATGGGGCAAGATCTACTTTTCCTCTTATTCCATCATTCGCTGCAAGTCAAGAGACAAGTTACTATCCTGGTCATCTTCCAAGTCTTGAGGATCTTCGAGACACATATCTCGCTCAAAATGAGGCTCACAGTTAGTGTTACTCATATTATTGATATCCAAGGATCTGTCAAAAGAATAAGAGTAGTCCAATGAACAAAGTAAATTTAAGAATGATTGTATGGTATGAGTATGAGTATGAGTGTATGTATACAAAATTCAAGAATGGTAAATTTGTGTAAGTTAAGGGTAAACAAATTATTTGAATTAGAATAAAAGAATATAAAGAGATATTTGTCAAAAGGGAACGAAATGCATTTTCATTAAGATGATGGATAAAAGTCAAGTGCCCTTTACAAAAGATCTCTATCGCTCTCGGGCGTAGAACGATATATATGTGTCGAGTATTACTTTGAAATGATCCTAAAGGCTATAGGGAGCTCCTCTTCCGACCAGTTGTCTAGAATGCTTCTTGGTGCGTAAAGGCAAATTTGAGATAAGCTCCTCTCTTCGCCTTCTTCAGAGATGGCATTGATGTTCAACTCCGTCACATCTCTTCCAATGTTCTCTTCTTCTTTAAGCCTCATCCCACCGGAAACGAAAGTTTTTGATATATGAGGAAAGGTCATCGGCTCCCACTTGATTTCCTCCCGGCCTGTCGTGCTTTCCTTATCTCTCGCTTCCTTTCTATCTCTTTCTTCTTTTCCTTTAAATCTGGCTTGTATCCTAGTTTGAAGCGGTCCCACTTTCTTAGGGGTGCTGGTGCATTGAGTGTCCCTTGTAAGTATTTTCCAAACCCTTTTCCTAGTAAAGCCCTTTTTTCAATTATCAAACGCAACCCCATTTTCGTGGTTCGTGACAACTTTGGCTCAGGAATTTTACTTCCTTCTGCAATGAATGTTGCATTGACAAATTCTAATGATTGGAAAGAACATTCCACTATATCTTCGTTTCTTTCTACGTACGGGGCATCACTTGCCACAGATGCGATAATATCCTCCTCTGCATTTATTGTAACTAACCTTCCATCAGTTACCAATTTAAGCTTCTGATGAAGTGAGGATGGTACCGCTCCCGCTGAGTGGATCTAAGGTCTCCCTAATAAACAATTGTAGGAGGGCTTAATGTCCATCACCAAGAAGTCAACCTCGTAAGTATTCGGGCCTGTCTATAATGGTACTTCAATCCGGCCCATCACTTTCCTTTCTGTTCCATCGAAAGCTCTGACTATGTTGTGGCACGTCTTCATATAGGAGCTATCGACGGGTAATCTTTCTAGGGTGGCCAGTGGTAGTACATTTAAAGCTGAGCCATTGTCGATGAGCACTCCGGGTAAGGTATACCCTTTGTAGCGAGTGGTGATATACAAAGCCTTAGTCGATCCCATTCCCCCGGGCAAGATCTCATCGTCGTTGAAGAAAATAAAATTATCAGCGCTAATGTTGTTAATTAGACGATCAAGCTTGCATACGGATATTGCATTGGTTACATAGGTCTCGTTGAGCACCCTCATTAATGCATTACGGTGGGCTTCGGAACTCAGCAATAACGTTAAGATCAATATACGTGCGAGTTGCTTGTGTAATTGCTCAACTACACTGTACTCGCTATGTTTCAAGAATTTCAAGAATTCTTTTGCTTCTTTCTTTGCGACTGGCTCATTTACCGGCTCTGGCTTGTCAGTCTCTTTTCTTCTGGCTCAATTGCTAAAGCCTTTCCTTTTGCAGCTTCTTTTTCCTTCTTTTCTAAGTCGTAGATTTTTTCGCTACGAGTAACCAGGTTCACATTTTCTTGGGGTTGCTCTTCTTTGGGTGTTATTATGTTACACCCATAATTCCAGGGAACTCTCTTGCTATGTCCACAAGGAAACGATGTAGGTTTCCGTATGATAACACAAGGTGTCTCTTGTCTTCTTGTCTCAGTTCCCTTGGACGTAGAGATGATTATCACCGGGCGATCGAGCTTATTTGTCCTCTTTTCTTCGGAGGCACAGATATCCTCCATCTCTTCTTCTTCCTCAAAGAACTCCAGTTCTTTGCGGTCCATTAGATCTTGTACCAGAACCTTGAACTCCGCACAATGTTGAATCTCGTGTCCCTCAGCATTGTGAAAATCACAATAGTTCTTGGTCGTTATCATATTTCCACCATTTTGTGTGATCACTCCTTTGTCTATCATTTGACGCCATACTCATTTCAAAGGAGATCTGACCTCTTAGATATGGGTTTTAACCCTTTTACCTTTTGCTTCATCGATCGTATTCACCCCCTGATCAGGGTGGGAGAGATAAAGGGTTTCCGGCCACATTAGGTCCCGATGGCTCATCGAATCTTATTCGCTTCATCTTGATTAATCTTTCTACTGCCTTCTTGAAAGCGAAACAATTTCGATGGAGTGTCCGGTTACTCATCCGTGAAATTTGCACTGATCGTTGGCATCTTACCATTTCGGGAAGGGTGGTTGTACAGGCTCCGTGTAGTATGGGGCCACCACGTGCTGATCATGTAATTACTGGTAAAGCTCTTTATACGTTACCAGAAATGAGTGAACTGAATTCTTTCGGTATTCCTTCTTGAGCTTGGTTCTGATTTTGGTGAATTTTGATAATTACTCGCAAGGGGCTTAGATTGCATCATCATGATTGATTTCGCATGATTTGGCCTGTACATGCCTGCGTTATTTACTTCAGCTTCTTTCCTTCTGGGGGCTGCCCTTTTCCACTGTCCCCAGCATCAATCTTGCCGCTTTTAATGGCGTTTTCAATCATTTCTCCAGACATAACCATGTCCGAGAAACTTTTCGTTACATTTCCCAACAAATGGGTGAGATATGGTGCTTTTAGCGTGTGGACGAACAGCATGGTCGTCTCCTTTTCCGTTAATGGTGGCAGCACCTGTATGACCATGTCTCTCCATCGTTGGGCATATTGCCTAAAACTTTCGCTCGGCCTTTTCTCCATATTTTGCAAGGTGATTCTATCTGGAGCCATATCGGTAACATGACCGTATTGTTTTATAAAGGCCTGGGCCAGGTCTTTCCATGAATTAATCTTTGCGCGGCTCAACTGATTGTACCACTTCGCAGGGAATCCAACCAAACTATCCTGGAAACAGTGGATTAATAATTTATCATTGTGGACGTATCCTGTCATTTTTCGATAGAACATTGTAATGTGTGTTTCTGGGCAGCTTGTCCCATTGTATTTTTCAAATTCTAGAGTCTTGAATTTTGGGGGCAGCACTAAGTCTGGAACTAGGCTTAGTTCCTTAGCATCTATCCCACAATAAGTATCAGCCCCTTCCATTACTTTGACCTTCTCCTCCAACCACTTGTACCGTTCCTCTAATTAGCCTGGCATGAGGTACTAACGGGCTGTGGTTATGCCCGGATAAAGATCGGAGCTCCCCGTAAGTTCGTTTTTGGTGGGACTTGGTGGTGCACGGGAGTAAAGCTAGGAGGATATTGGGGATCTTCATTTTCCTCCCTTGGACCTTCTGCAGAACTTTTCCCTTTTTCTAACTCTCGCAATAGTTAGGCCAATTGATTGATTATATTGCTTTGAGACTCGATGATTTGATCTCTCATATCCCTTTGGACCTTTTCCAGCTGATCTTGCAATTGAGCTTGCATTTGCTCCTACATTTCCTTTTGTAACTGCTCTAGCCTCTCTATTCGTTAGTCCATTGCCCTTCGAGTACCGTAAGGGTGTGGATTCTCTATTTTCAGGTTTTAAGCTGAAGGGTTTCAAATTTTATCAAGGTCTGGACTAATGGGGTTTGCAGTCGTTTCCCCTGGATTAGACCCAGATCCAATCGAGTAATTAGCCTAGCCTGAAGTACCAACGGGCTGTGGTTATGCCCGGATAAAGATGAGAACTCCTCGTAAGTTCGTTTTCGGTGGGACTTGGTAGTGCACGGGAGTAAAACCAGGAGGATATTGGGGATCTTCATTTTCCTCCATTGGACCTTCTGCAGGACTTTTCCCTTTTTCTGACTCTCATAATAGTTGGGTCAATTGATTGACTATATTGCTTTGAGACTCGATGATTTGGTCTCTCATATCCCTTTGGACCTTTTCCAGCTGATCTTGCAATTGAGCTTACATTTGCTCCTGCATTTCCTTTTGTAACTGCTCTAACCTCTCTATTCGTTGGTCAATGGCCCTTCGAGTACCGTAAAGGTGTGGATTCTCTATTTTTCTGGTTTTAAGCTGAAGGGTTTCAAATTTTATTTAATGAGTTTTATTGTATTAAAGCATGAGAATGTAATGCGAATGAATGCATGAAATGCAAAAAGAAAGGTATTGACTTATAATTCAATTTCCATTTAGAAAACTTCATTTAGATAACAAGTTCCTTTACATAAAGCAAATTACATAAACGATTTTGCTTTGATGCTCAGTGCTTTGACTTTCTTGAGGAGTCTTACTAGCTTTTGGCCTCGTTCCGTTTTCGTCTCATATTGCATGCTTAGCTCTTCTGCTTCGACTTCCAGTGTTTGCACATGTTCAGCTACTCCGTGAATTTGATTTAAAGCCTCGCCCATAACATAATCCCTGTCTCTGACTTCTTTCTGAGCTTGTTGAAGATGCCAGTCATTCGTCTCCAATGTCCTCTCCAGAATCTCAGTTCGTATTTCACTATTTTGCAAAGAGGCTTCTAATTCTTCCACCCTCTTATTCAATCTCTCGACCTCAGCTCGGCTTGCCTTTAACTCTGTTATCGAATTTCGGCTACGATGCCTATACAAGGATTCCTCTAACTCTCGTACTCGGGCTCTTAATTCGGTCACCTTAGCTTGACTTTCCAGAAGGCTACTTTTCATGGCATTTTCCTGCACCTGTGCGTCTTGAAACTTGTTTTTCCAATGACTTGTTTTGTTCTTCTCTTCGCGGATTTCTTGTTGCCATTATTCTAAGGTCTTACCTAAGCCGACAGTCCTCATCGATAATCGAAGCTTCTTATAGTCTTTCTTTAAGCTGTTGAGATCTTCTTCAGCCTTATTCTTCCTTTTTCTTAATTTCTCCGCTTCTAGCTTCTGAACATCAACGTCCAATTCTAAAAGCACCTTCTCTTCTTCCAGCTTTTCTATCATTTTTTCCATCTCAGCACTTTTTCTTTCAAAATCTTGTTTAATTATTTCCAACTCAGTCGGGACAACCTGTAAGTGTTCTTCAATTGGGCGGACAATTTCTAGGTTTGGCACAGGAATGTTATCATTGATCCTTCTGTTTCTTCACCAATCATATTCTACAGTTATCATGGGATTGGCACCGAATGCTTTCATTCTTCGAACCTGGTTCCATGCATTCGAGATTTCCCGAATCTTTTTCTTATTGTTTTCTCCCTTGTATGCGAATTCACATTGAGCTAGCCCTTGAGTCGTCGGTATGAACTGTCTCGATCTGTATTGTCTTGAAACCAGCAAAGGTGCGTATCCTGTTGCTCCCCATATTCCTGCTAATGGGACCTAGTCAAAGTCTCCACATCGATATAATATTTCATCTGGGACAAACCACGGTACTCGCCATTCTATGTCTTCATCTTTGAGGCTTTGAAGTATGGCCATCCACTTTTCTTCTGAGAAATTTTCTTGTCTTTACGAAGCTACGAAGTCTTTCAATTGGGAGTAATCTTTAGACAGGTACTGATAGGAGATTTTTCTATTTTCCAAAAGTGACTGTGAAACTATACCATTAACAACTGCGCACAGGTAATAAATCGTCCCTCTCCCTCTTTTCTGCATGCATTTAACGATCTGAAAGTTTCAGCTACTATAGCTGGGACGAGTGTAACTCTTTTATTCAGTCGATCGAACAAGTCTATCACCGCGTCTTCTACATGCCCCAAAGCCTTTGGAAAAATGACCAATCCATAGATAGTCAAGGCTAGGATGTCAATCTTTTTCTTTGTATCTGGATGAGCCAGTATCAAATCTCGTAGACTTTTCCAAGTGATGCACTTGTTGTCGCCTTTGACCTTAACCCGAGCTGCTACCTACTGTTTGCTCATACCGATGATGTTTATCAACCTTTTAACAACGATCAGGAGATTTGGGGCTCTAGAATAGGCCTTATCTACCGAAATCTTCGGACAACGGAGCAGAGTGGTGTGTACTCTTCTATTGTCGGTGTCATGTCTACATTCCCGAAGGTGAAGCAACTATAGGCTGGGTTCCAATACTGTGTTAATACCCAAAAGAGAAATTTATCTACCTTAACCTTGAACAAGTATGGCAAATCTCCATATTCTTGGTAAAAGGTCTGTTTCATGTTGTTATCCCAACTGTCCCATATCTCTTTCAATTCTAGCACATTGTTTTGAGCCGTACTGATTCTGGTATAATCCCAAAGCTCTGACTCATATCCTTCCACTAAGCTATCCCCCTTTTGGCGTTGAGTATCCTCCGACCACATGCGCACGACCATGTTGTCCTCCACTTTATCAAGGTTCTTATTTTCCGTGATCGATTCTCTTATCGGTAACTGAACTTTCGAGTCTATACCTTTCCTTTATATGAGGATGAAATGCAATGCAAACAAGAAATGAGATAAACAAGTTAGCAAAACACAGTAATATCAATATTCAAGTATAGAGCACAGAACCTAAGAATTTGTCTCGGAGGTTTGCTAAAAGGTTGAGCATAACTCCTTCTATGGTATGTCCTTACGGGTCACTATATGTGGTTTTAGGCTCTAAAGTAAGGGTACCCAAACCAGTAGATTCCTCGATCCTCACCCATTACAAGCTCATACGAACGAGTTCGGTTCAGGGGGACGTATTTCCCACATGTTTACACGGAAGTGAAAACCTCACGAAAACAATGGTACTTTGTAATCCCGAAAGCGATCCACTATCCTGCATGGAGGTGAAGACCTCACGAAGAGAGTAGTTTTCGGCTTCCACTTAAAGGAGTAATATCATATGCAAATGTGTAAATTTACACTATCAATATCACATAAAATGTCACACAAAGGATGTCAAGGATCGTATTTTAAACGAAACCGTAAATTTTAAAGTTTTCAAAAAGGACCCAAAAATAATTAATTTGGCTTGACTCTCGTTTATTTTAAAAACTTCCCCAGTGGAGTCGCCAAGCTGTCGAAACCTTTTTGAAACGAAGTTTCAAAAAATTATTTTAAATTTGAAAAATGGGAGTCGCCACCAATCTTTTATTTGGGTGTGATTGGATCACCACAAAACGTTTAAAATACGTTTTAAAAATGTTAGTCTTCGAAATCCAGAAAAACAGGTTCGGGAGTCAGTTACGCATGAGGAAGGATTAGCACCCTCATACGCCCAAAATTGGAACCGTATTGATTATTTCGGGTCTTAATTTGTAAACCTTAAAAGCTCGAATAAAGTTTAAAATACTATCCTCGAATGCATGAGCTATGTTTACAAGAAATCGATTTTGTTTGGAAGTCTCGCTATTTCAAAGTGATCGGGGAAGAAAGTTACGTCCAGTGAGTTAGGACATAATATTTCGAGATCCAAAAATAGCGAACTTCCCTTTGTAAAACTTTTTAAAATTTTGGAGAAGATGTTCGATTATCTCGATTTGAAGAAAGGTTGCATCTAGTAAGTTAAGGCGCAAATTTTCAGAATCGAATATAAAGAAACATTGCCTCGATTAAGGGTATTCAGTTATTTCGATTTGAAGAAAAATACACCTAATGAGTTAAGGCACAAAATTTCGAAACTCGAAATAAAAGAATATTGCCTTGATTTTAAAATTTTTATGAAAACAATTTTTGAAATAAATATACGAGTTTAATATGAATGAGCAATTAATAATGGATATTAAAAAAACAAAGTAAGCAGGTAAATGGTACGTAAAAATCAAAAAAATACAAAATACGAGCGCGTAATAATTAAAAATAAATGCAAATATTGATGAGAAGAAGTAAAATGATGCAATCGGAGTTGAAAAATGAGACTTTGGACACCCGGAGGCAAAATGGTAATTTTCGACTCTTAAGGGCAAAATGGTAATTTTTGGAAAATTTAGGGTTAAAAATGACATTTTAAACATTCGGGGGTAAAATGGTAATTTTTGGAAGTTTCGGGTCAAAATGGAATTTTTAGAAGTTTGGGGGGTAAAATGGTAATTTTAGAAGTTTCAAGGTTAAAAATGGAATTTTGGAAGTTCAAGGGTTTAAAATGGTAATTTTTGGATAGTTTAGGGACCTATAGTGCAATAAAACCAAAAAAGTGACACGTGGCAGCCTCACAGGCATCTTGAAGTCAAAGGATTAATTTAAAAATCATGAAAAATTTCTGGGCCAATTTTGTAATTAAACAGAATTTGATCTAAAGATTAAATTAAAACATATTGAAAATAAGAGGGACCATTTACAAAAATTAACCAAAAATTGTCATGTGGCAGTTTCTTAAGCCTCCAGAAAGACAATGGACTAAATAGAAAAAATTAAATAAAATTAAATGGGTTAATTTACAATTAATAGAAATTATAAAAAAGACAGAATTGTAAATTAAAAAAAATTGAAGGAGTAAAGAGGAAATTTTCCCATTGTAAAAAAATTAGATTCATGTAGTGTCAAAACGACGTAGTTTTGGGAGTATTAAGTTACTCCCAAAACTACGTCGTTTTGGGCGGCTATATATATCCCTTTAAACCCCCAAAAAAATCATTTTCACCCTTCTTTAAAAAAAAAACCTTCGAAAGCTCTCAAAAAGCTCTCCCCCCTTCCATGGCCGACCATGCTCCGGCCGGTCACCTCGTCGCCGTCCGCCATGCGTAACCACCACGCGCCGCCGTCCGCCGCCGTACACGGTGTTTAAGGTAAAAACTTCATTCTTTTTTTTTCGTTTTCTTATCTTCTTTATTTAACCAAAAACATGTTTCCTTTCATTGTTTTCATTTTCCTCTATTTCTTTCCTCTCTTTTTTTTTAAAAAAAACTTAGATCGGGCTTCGATCTAGCAAGATCAAGCCCCGATCTCCTTTTCTAAAAGAACAAAGTTTGGCTTCCCTTATATTTTATACTTAAGAAAAATTCTTTTTCTAGATCATTTTCTTGTTACCCATTTTTTAAACATCCATGTTTCTTGGTTTGTTGTTTGAAACCATGAAGATGACATCTAGGATCGCAAGGCCAGTAGCGGTCCGGGGACCTCCGTCCATGGTGTCGGCGATGGAATCGGGTCAGCAAAGGGGAGACCTTTCGGTTTTTTTTTATTCATTTTTTATGTATTTTACTAATTATTTATTAATATTATTTATTACTAGTATTTATTATTACTGTTATTATTATTAATATTATCTTTTATAAATATTATCTTTTATAAATATTATCATATATTTAATGTATTTAGGGATAACCGAAAACAAGGGTAAATGATGAAAGTCAAGTGTTTAATGCATATTAATGTATATTATAGATTCAAAGAATTAAGAAAATAACTCAGTCATTAAAATATATGTTGGGATTTGGGAATACCTAGGGATTGAATACCTCAAACTTGAATCTGTTCTACTGTTGGATGCCTATTCGAATATTGTTTGATGTTTGTTGCCTCTGTTTGGATTTTAAAGTAATATCTTTTGTATTGATATTTTTCAGGAAAAATTGTAACCCCTTTTACAGAAATCAAATATGGCTTTATAGTCATTTTTTACAACTGATGGTAATTTGTTGTTTGCCATTAAATGCATGTCTTTTTTTCTTGCTTGTTGCAGGTTCAGCTGCGGTGGTGATGGTTGGAGATGGCAGAGCAGGTTGGAGCTGGTGGTGGCAGGACAGATTGAAGTTGGTGGGCAACAGCAGAGGCACGTGGGGGTACTTAGTTTAGGGTTTGACTTTAGGGTTAAGGGTTATGGGTTGTTTTTGGGTGTTGAGTCATGTATTGGGGTTAAGGGTTTGCAATTGGATTGTCTGAGTTGGACCCAATTGGGTTAAAAACTGTAATTGGACATTCAATTGGGTTTAACATTTGTATTTGGACATTATGTGTTTGGACATTTTATTAAATTTATAATAATTTTAAATTTAAATTAAATTCAAATTTAAATTAAATTTAAATTTAATAAATCTAAATTTAAAAATAATTTTAAATTTAAAAATAATTTTAAATTTAAATAAATTTAATTTTAAAATAAATTTAAAATGGTTTGGTTGGTATGGTCAAAATTGGGCTTCAACACAGTTATCTCAAATTGATACTTTTTTTTTTTGTTGTTGTTTTAAATTGATACTTGAATTTTTTTCAGTCAACTAAATCGATATATGAGTTTAACATCTTAAGATAAGTGAAAAAAATGTGACTTCCTTTGTCAAACTCTTGAACAAATTCTAGTCCCTGGACAATCAAATCAGTACTTGATCCAACTCGCCTCACCGTCAAGAAAATCAGAGGCTAGTATCTGGATGCAACAATATTGAAAGGAAAAAAAAGTTACCAAAAACTAGATAATCACACTCAAAATAATATTCGAAGGTAGTACCAATTTTGTTGCAGTTCAAGTGGCAAGAAAGCAATAGAGTAAGTACACTGGGAGGTGTTCCATCTTTAATGCCGAATTGTGAGCCATTTTAGATTGTCTCAAGCTTACTCAGCTTTGATCAGAAAAATCCAAAACATCTTGACGCAAGAAAAAACAATCGATCTTACTTTATATTTTCAATAAACAAAATTAAGTTACGAATTACCTTGTTAAACTTCCCTTGACCAAAAAAGAGACTTGCAACTGTTGGAGCTCCCCCTACGTTAGCTCTAGATTTCTTAGAGGCTGAGAAGACAAATAATACAGCTCCTTCCAGATCATTTCGATGGAATTAGTTAATGTTTCTTTTCCCAAAAAAAAACAAAACAATGGAGTTTCACTACATAACTATTTTAGCTGCAGTGCTCTCTTTTATCGATAAAAGAAACTAAAATTCCCACACAAAGAATAATCTGAAATAGTCAGTATTACAGTACATATGCATGCCTTGTACAAATCTAATAAAGAGCTTTATTGTAACTCATTAGTGTATTGAAAACTAATAAGAAACTGGGGGTTTTTTAGTAAACAAGAGAGGCAATGTGAATTGGGTTTTTTCTCGAGAAACAAAAGAAAAAATAAATACATGGGAGAGAAAGGTTTTAAAGTTGAGGAAGTAAAAGACTAGTGGAAAAAAATTATTGTTTGTCATTGCCAAACAAGAACAAGAAATTTGGGTTGACGGAAAAAAAGAAAGTAATAGAGAAAAATTGGGTTGGGGGAAAGTCAAAAGAAAAAAATTAATTTTTTTTAGATTATGATATCACTATGACATTATTTATGTCACGTGTCACCATCTTTTTCTGTCACATGTCCTAAAATTAACGGTGTTAGACTTAAGTATCGATTTAATTGACGGAAAAAAAAATTCGAGTGTCAATCTAGAACAAAAAACCAATAAGTACCAATCTAGAATAAGTAGACAAATTTGAATATTAATTTTATATTTAACCATTATATTTATAACCATATTAATAATATTAAGTTTTTGTTCTTACAAAATCAATCTCATTTTCACTTTATTTCTACTATTATTAAATAACACCAACTCAATTAGAAAAAATAAAAATTATAACAATAAATTTTATTATAAAAATATTTATAATTTTCTTAATTATTTAAAATTAAATAGATTAATTTATTATTTTAAAAAACTCACAATTGATGGGTGATTAAATTAAAAAATTTAATATTCTTATAGCATATTATGTAGTCTACACTGATGCATCTTATAGCAGATTAGGATGTGTATTGACGCAAGACGAAAAATTGCATCTGCTTCCAAACAATTAAAATCGCATGAAAGTAACTACCCTACACATGATTTGGAGTTGGTAACAGTTGTGTTCACTTTGAAAATTTGGAGACATTATCTTTATAGAAAAAAATGTTATATTTTTATAGATCACAAAAGTTTGAAATATTTATTGACTCAAAACGAATTGAATTTGAGACAAAGAAGATGGGTCGATTTATTGAAGGATTATGACTGTATTGTTGATTACCACTTGGGGAAAGCAAATGTAATGGTCGATGCGTTGAGTAGAAAATCATTACCGGCCTTAAAGGCAATGAATGCACATTTGAAGTTGGAACAAAATGAAGCCCTGATAGCTGAGCTTGGGGTAAAACAAACTTTGTTGCAAAATGTGAAAGATGCTCAAAGGAAAGATACGAAGTTGGATTTGATCAAGAAGTAAATAAAAGATGGAAAGAGCTGTGGGTTTGAGTGGATAGTGAAGGTAATTTATGGTTTTGAAGTAGGCTTTGCATACTAAACGATGATGAATTGAAACAAAACATACTTCGAGAAGTTCATTCTAGCTCATTTGCTATGCATCCAGGGAGCAATAAAACGCATCATGATTTGAAGCCTTTTTATTGGTAGAAGAGAATGAAAAAGGATATAATTGAATATGTCTTTAAGTGTTTAATATGTAATCAAGTAAAAGCAGAGCATCAAGTTTCATTGGAATTGTTAAAACCTATAACAATACCTGAATGGGAGTGGAAAAGGATTATGAAGGACTTTGTGGTTGGTTTACCACTCACATCCAAGAAAAAAAGATGTAGTTTGGGTGATTGTAGATAGGTTAACTAAATCTTCTCTTTTTTTTTCCGATCCAAACTGATTATTCGATAGAGAAATACGTCGAATTGTACATAGATAAAATAGTGAGACTTCATGAAGTGCTGAATAAACTAATCCAACATTTCCACAATTTGGCTTCAAAACATATCAAATTAACTTAAATAAACTCAACCTAATCAACCAATCCTTTTAATCATTTCATGACATCATATTACCTATGTGACACCATTAACCCAATATAACTCTTAAACACACATGTTCAAATAATATTCATTTAAAATAACATTCATTGTTATTAATGTTTAACAATTCAATATTTTAACAATTCAATAACCAAATATCAGAACAATAAGACTTATATAATTAAACAACACATGTTTGAACCTAAAACCATCATAAAAATTTCTAGATGAAATTGTACTTCTACTGATATATGAACAGGTAAGTATCGGTAGAACATACAATAAATTAAATAAATTAAAACATAGCCATAAACTACCGGAACTGTAGAAGTTCTACCGATACAAGGGTCTAGATCTACCGATACCAAATGAACTTCTACCGGTACCTAAAATCACAGTAAGCAGTACCATTAAACCTGTAGACTTCTACCGATACTTCTATTCTAACTACCGATACTAAAATTAACAGAAAGCTAGGTTGACAAGTCTGGCATATTTCTACCGATACATTTATTATTCTATCGATACTACTTCCATAGTTCTACCAGTAGTCTAATTTCCTACTACCGAAATGAAATAGGTCAGTAACTAAAATTTCAAATCCCTTACACTTCTACCGACACAACACAAACAGTTACTAAAAATTCAATTCTAATTTCTCTAAAATCTAAAGCTATTCACAAAACATCATGAGTTTCCTATCTAAACTCATATACATTCACAATAAACATACATCATTCATAAACATACCTTAACAACTAATACACAAGTAACATGTTAAAACATACTATATTTACCAAAATCATCTTTGTACCAAATTCACAACCACAACTTTTACATGTACATACTTCAAATATGCATTCCAATAATCTCATAACTAAAGTCTTAACATAAACCATTCATCAGCAACATAAGTACCAAAACATCCTATATACATGCCACTCTCAAACCCAAAACGAGCTATTCAAAAATCTACCAAAGATGAAGATGATAGTGTGCACTCTTAACTAGGTCCAATCGATGCTAAGATTCCTTGAGACCTATAATCATGAAAATCAAACATGGTAATTCATTTAAGACTTACTAAGTTCGAATTACAAGTGGTAATATAATTAAGATAAATTAATAACTATAATTCAAAATCCAATCCTCATTCTTGGTTCACCGACACAAAGCCTACTAGGCACGAAGCCTGAAAACACCGGCACGAAGCCTACTAGGCACAAAGCCTGAAAACACCGGCAAAATTTGTGCAAACGTAGCCATCCGCAAAGAATTATATATGTCAACAACAATTATTACATATAACAACATATATATAAATCAAGTCTAGCATTTTTTATAGCGAATTTATAAATACAAAGTAATGAAACGAACTTACTTATATAGTGACAACGGTATTTAGCACAGATTATTCCACTATTTTCCCCTTCCCTCGATTGTTCACCGGAGTGTCCGTACTTTGATCTAAAGAGTTAAAAAATTTAACACTCTTAATTATTTAATCACAACACAAATATAAGAATTTCATAAGTTCTAAACCTTTTTTATTTACCACTTGAATATCCCTAATTGCTTATGCCATTAACAATGAAGTTCCTTGCTTACTAACTAACCTCCCACATGCCATGAAACTCTCCAATTAAAACTCTCCTTTTAAACAATTAACTAACCATTTCATGATTCTAAATTCCATTCGAACTAAGTATGAAATTAAAGACATATAATGTTTTCCTTTTTGTTTCAACAACAACATAAATGTTTAATTATCTAATAAATCCTTATATGTTCATGCATTAACAATAAAACCCTTAAATTAAAACTAACCCAAAACTATGTTATGAGGCTTTCTAATCAACTTTTAAGTTCAAGAATCATTTTTAATGGTAGCCAAGACCTCAAATTCCAACCATGGCAAGTTCACTATTTCATTATATTTTTGAAAAACAACAAATAAGTTTCATGAACTAAGCTCCAAGGATTAAGAAAATACAAAAATCATTAGAAAAGAACTTCAAATTCACCTACATGCAAAGACTTTCCCCAAGCCAACTCTCCAAGTTTTTCCTCCTATGGATTTTCGGCTAAAGCAAAAAAATAAGAGAAGATGATGATGATGTGTCCCCCTTGTCTTTATCTTCTTTTAATTTCTTTTATTTCCCTTACTAAAAATATATTATAATTCCTTTCAACACCTTCCACTAACTTATAAATATGAGAAATTATACTTTAAGTCCACCACTATTTCCATTTCTTTGATTACTCACTAATTATTTTTAAAAAAATCTTTATAAACATAAGACCATCCCTTCACATTTCATTGTTTAATACATTATATTAATTATCAATACCATAGAATTTTCTTAGACTAAATATTTCACATGACTTTGAGTATAATTTAAACAGTAAAAATTTAAGTTAACTAAATATAATTAAATTTCAAATCTATACCCCTTTTACCACTGAAAACAAGCTATTACAACCTATATAGTTGCATACTCAAAATGTCATTTCAAGTGTCAAATACACAATTCATCCACTAACTAAATGCATATGTTTTCAACAAAGCATTATCTTTGTCATAATTCTATCAACATGGATTTTAAGCCATATCACTATACAAGCAAACCAAAACAAACTCCTAAGTACATGCCACACATAACTATGCATTAACACAAACAAAAGACTACCAAATCGATAACGAGATAGTGTGAGCTTCTAGATGATCCGCCTGATATATTCTGCAAGTTTAGCAATCTATAGGGAAAAGGAAACAAGGGGGTAAGCATTACAAATGCTTAATAAGTTCACAGGTATTTAAACAAAACTTACCTCGGTTTACAATCTAATATGATAAGCTACTACCAATATGATAAGTTCACAATTTTCGAGTCTATAAACATCGTTTGTATTCCGTTAGCCCTTGGGGCTCATTTTCACACAATTTGAATATCATTTATCTATTTTACATTTTATATCTATTGGGATTGACCTGGTTAAGCAACGAACAAGTAAAAAATAGCAGAAGAAATTTAGAAATTGAACATACAAATTTAACGTGAAAAAACCCTTTCAAAGAGGATTAAAATATCACGGGCAAATATAATTTTACTATAATGACAAGAAAACGAAGAGTACAAAAGGATGGAGATAAAAAAACTAAACCCCGAAACCCAAAAACAAAGAACCCTCAAAACGTAAACGCAAAATTCTCCAAAAGTGTTATGAGTTCTACTCTTTAATGAATGTATTTTCTAAGTTTGTAAAAGAGCCTATTTATAGGTTAAATTCGTAGGTCAAATAATAATAAAATAATATAGACTAATAAGAGTTTGATTGAAACAAATAAATAAATAAAGTTTAATTGGAAGATTATTTCTCAAATTTGACTGAAATATGAGGCATACTCACCAAATCTCCATCTTGACTCGTATTTCCACAACGCCATCTTTGCCAAAGCCCGCCATCGGCCGATCTTGAATTATACAGGAAATTAACTGAGTTGAATCTATGCTTAGAAGCTGGAAGACTTCTAGCCTTTGATTTGTGCACTGTCAAATCAAAACTAACTTGGGTCTAATTTTCACGAATACAGTGCCCTAACTTTTCAAAACCTGCATAAAAATGAGAATCTCTCTTTAACGAAACGGTCATGCATTTTTCCCTCCTATGACCAAATTACCTCCAATCCGAACAAGTTGACTTCGACTCTGTAACGAACGAGGAACGTCCGGTTTCACCAATTATTGTAGACCTTTTTGGAATATAAAGACTGTCGATCTTTTTACCTTTTAACAAAATGAAAGCCCCACGAGACACCTTAATACCGCTTGACTCGTTGTTGATTCTGCAACCTTTCGAGTATAAAATACTCAAAGAGATTAGATTCTTTCGTAAATTAGGTACATACCTGACATCTAAGAGTGTCCTAATCGTCCCATCGTGCGTCCTAATTTTAACAGTACCAATATTAATTACCTTATTGGATGAATTGTTTCCATTGCGCACAACTCCACCTTCAGTCAAACTGTATGTGAAGAATCATTCTCTGTTGGGACACATATGAATAAAACATCCTGAATCTAGAATCTACTAAGAAGTAAGCTCAGAGCTATCGCTTGTTAACACTAACAAGAAATTATCATCGCTTTTATCGGCCAAATAAGCACCAACTACATCTTTCTCGTTACTCTTAGGAGCCCTTTTATTTCGCAGTTTATAACAATCTGCTTTGACATGACCTAATTTCTTACAATAGCGACACCTTTTATCTCACTTCTTTGATGTAACCAAAATAGAAGCTTGCCTATCTGTCTTGCTATCCAAACCAAACTCATTGTCGATTTCATCTTTACTCAATAAATGACCCTTCACATCCTCGAATGAGAGTTTGTCTCTGTCATAAATTAGAGCCTCCTTAAAAAACTAGTATGAATGGGGCAAAAAGCACAATAATAGCATAGTCTGATTTTCATTATCAATCTGAACCTCAATGTTCTTTAAATCATTTAAAAGATTAATAAATTGATTGATATGATCTCTATGAAGCTCACCTTCGTTCATGCGAAACATAAATAGACGTTGTTTCAACACTAAATGGTTAGCCAGAGACTTAGTCGCATACTTAACAATATCCCTATTAACCTAACTCAGACTTGGACGGATACACGCATCTAACCAATCATACCAATTTGGCACCTAGTGCCTCGCCGATAATGGTAAAGTAATAGTTTGCACCCAACACTCATCAATGTGTTTGGCACTCAATGCCTAATCAGTATAACCAAAGTATAAATGTGCCCAACACTCATCGTCTCGTAGTTAAAGTAACTCGTACTCAACCTATCCTATGACATGCCAACTATATCTGACTCTGCCCAAACAGTTGATAGGGTAACTTTTTATCCAATCATCATATTGTTCAACTCACATTTAAACAATTCAATTCATATATTAAATCATCAGTTTATCACGTATCATATCCTATTTCAAAACCAATTCAAGGTCAATTCCATAATTTCATCGAATTACACTATTTTCAATTACATACAATTTAATAATCTACCTCGATAACTGGTCAAATTCATACCATTATGAGTTGACCAGTCATCATCAACTTTTAATTCATTAATATTTCACATTAAAATTGAAAGAAACTGTAAAACGATCTAACTCTACCAGAGAATAAGCAAGAACAAAAGAATGAATTTAGAAACAAAAATTGATTTATTCTGTAAACAATGCTTAGCCTTCTTCTTCACACTACTGTGCTATTTATACAAGTCTAATCCCGTAACTAATCTGATAACAAACACCAACTCTTAACAACCTAATCTGTTAATCAATTTCACCTTATTATTTACTATAAACACATCAATACTCTAATATTCACCCTACTGCTCCACGTTCACAACCCGCAAAAAATTCCTAAGTCCACTAAACTGCATCACAGATAACAGTTTTGTCAAAATGTCTGCTACCTAATCACACGACGGCACTTTACCAATAATAAGAGATCCACTACTGACTTTTTCCTGTACAAAAAAACAAATCAAGTTCCACGTGCTTAAACTTGGAATGTAAAACTAGATTTGCAGCAACTGCTACTGCATTAGAATTATCACACCAAATGATTGGTGTATCAGCAGATGAAATATGAAGTTCTCCTAATAGCGACATAAGCCAAGAAACATCAGCAGTCGCAACTGCTAACCCTCTATATTCTGCTTCAGCAGTTGATCGAGACACCACCTGTTGTTTTTTAGAACACCAGGATACAGGATTATTGCCAAAATATACACAATACCCTGTGGTCGACCGCCAATCATCAAAGTCAAGCCCCTAGTTAGCATCAGCATACCCAAATAGAGATAGTCGCTCAGACGATTTTAACACCAAACCATAATTGACTGTACTACACAAATAACGCAATATCCGCTTAAGAGCAACAAAATGATCATCAGTAGGTGCATGCATAAATTGACAAATCTGATTAACAGCATACGCAATGTCAGGTCGAGTAAGCACAACATACTGAAGAGCTTCAGCTAGACTGCGATATTCACTTGGATCATCCATAGGAGATCCTTTATCTTTGGACAACATCGAAGAACTAATCATCGGCGTAGAGACAGACTTAGTATTTAACATTTGACAGCGGTCAAGTAAATCTAAAATATACTTACGTTGACAGAGATAAAGCGCACCAAAACTTAGGCGAGTCACCTTCATGCCCAAAAAATAGGGCAGGTCACCCATACCCTTCAGTGAAAACTGATCATGCAAATGAGCATCAAAGCATTCAATATCTTGTGTCACACTGCCTGTAACAAAATATCATCGACATACACCAAAACAAACATACTAACATTATTACTATTGCGTATAAACAACGAAGCATCTAATTTAGAACCAATAAAATCGACTGATAAAAAAAATCGCTTCAATTTATCAAACCACACCCGCGGAGCTTGTCGCAATCCATAAAGAGCTTTTGTTAAGCGACACACCAATGGAAGCCCATCAGGTCCATACTGAGGTTGTTGCATGTACACTTCTTCACTAAGATCGCCATTTAAAAAAGCATTATTAATATCTACCTGACGTATTGACCATCGTTTGGTTACACCAATCGTCAAAATTGTTTGAATGGTAGCAGGTTTAACCACAAGATTGAATGTATCTTGAAAATCACACTCAGGTATTTGAGAACACCCTTTTGCCACTAATCGCCATTTCTTGCGAGCAACAGTACCATCAGGATTCTTTTTAATTTTGAACAACCACTTACACCCGATGGCCTTTCTGTCTGGTGGTATCGGAACCAACTCCCACGTACGATTACGTATTAAGACATCATACTCGTCCTGAGCCGCCTTAGTCTATTCTAGAGTAGCAAATGCCTCAGTTATGGTTCTTGGCTCACGTTCTTGTAACTCAGTGGAAAATAGCATAGGCTTATGAATACCCGCTTTAGCACGAGTTATCATTGAATGTACATTACGAACTCAATGGTGGAGACACTCTAATAGGAAGTACAGGTGTAGAAGACACCTCAACACCGTCGTTCATACTTGTAGTAGCTAAAACCGAACCATCAATCGTAAATCGAGCCAAACCATCACGAACTTGTGGTGAATCATTCAACACAACAGAAGGAACTGGTTGACTAAGCATACCATCAACTGAAAAGTAGTCGCAAGTGAATTTTGCAAAACAAGAACATGAGTGGTCAATCTATCTTGTTTAGATACTTCAGGAACACTTTCTTTAACATATACAAACTTAGATTCATCAAACACTACATGCCGAGAAATAATCACTTTACAATCCGCTATGAGATACCGATATCCTTTATGTTGTGGACTATAACCCAGAAACGTACATTGATCTGATCTAAACTACAGTTTATGGTTATTAAACAGTCGAATATATGGTTAGCAACAGCACCCAAAAACTCAAAAATACTTATAAACTGTATCCTTATGAAACAGAACAAAATACGGCGTCTTACTTTATAACACTGGTGTAGGTAACCGATTTATCAAGTGAACCGTACAAGTGAATGCATACCCCCAAAACCATAAAGGCAAGTTAGCTTAAGCTAGTAAAGTCAAACCAACTTCGATAATATGCCTGTGTTTTCGTTTAGCAATAACGTTTTGCTCTGACGTGTACGGGCACGAAACGCTATGAATAATTCCTTGTTTAGCCAAGAGTGATGTGAATGCCCTATACTCTCCTCCCTAATCACTTTGAATTTGTTTTATATAGCGATTAAATTGCCTTTTTACCATGGTCTGAAACTATTCGAAACACTCAAGAGCTTATGATTTTCTTTGAATAAGGTAAATCTAAGTAAAACGACTATACATGTCGACAAACGATATATAATACCAACTATTACCACATGCAACCGCTATAGGCCCCATAAATCAATTACAACTAATTCAAATAGATAAGTGTACACAGTTGTGGACTTAGGAAATGGCAATTTATGGGCTTTGCAGGCCTTATTGACAATCTGAACACACAGTATCACAAGTTTTATTTCTAACAATAATATTGCAAGCTTTTAAAACGGAATTCACAATATTATTAGAAGGATGGCCTAATCAGTGATGCCACAAAACTAAACAAAGCATCACTAGATTTACCAGGCCCTAATTCAACACTCAGAGTCATTCTAGGAATAGCACCTATCGAACCACCATCAAATGAAACAAACCAGTACAAGCCCCTATGAGTGTGCCCCTCAAGAGTATCTCATGTGTCTGTCTGTCCTTAATTACACAATGATATGGATGAAATTCAAAAAACATGTTGTTATCACGCGTAAATGAGAAATAGACAGTAAATTCTTACTTATAGTCGTGACATGCAAAATATTAGAAAGATGTAATGCTCTAGACTTTGTATTCAACACAAAAATTACCAACACCAATAACCGGAGCATCCGAACCATTACCCATTAAAAGAGGAGCAATACCTGAGTAAGGTTTGGTAGACTTCAACCTAATTTCGCCTCTACAAACATGATTTGTGGCGCCTGAGTCAGGATACCACGTTTCATTTTTGTGAACAGTTATGGCACATAATGTTAATTGACTCCACCACATTAGCACACAAACTCGGCTTATCTTCATAATCGATGATGTGGCATCGAAGGTACTCCTATTGAATACTCAGAACCAGTCACATCCGTGACATGTGGCCGTCCAACCCATTCCATGAGAGGCCCATTACCGTGACCTGGTACTGGAGGGACCTTAGCCCGTGGTTTGTTGAATAAAACCATCGTTCATCAGGATTGGGTGTGGAGCACTGGCCTACTGCCCATAAAACTGATATGGCCCAGCACACGGTACATTCGGCGATTCAATTGTGCAACCCCCATACTTCACATGGTGTGCATATGGCCTAGGCGCCCTACCACACACATACTGTCCAGAATGGTTTGATATCCACCTAGCATTTTGACCAAACGCATCAGTCCAAACACTATTAGGATTAGAATTATACCTGCAAACAATTAATAAACAATTAATTACTATTAATAAATTCATCATATTCAATTTATCAATTACTTTATCATTTTCTTTGTGATTTAGTCCACATCTCACATTTTGTACCAAATTGTAAACAATTCAAATTATTAAACATACACAGATTCATAATTTAAATATATATAGCAATTTATATAAATCATACCATATGAACTTACTTGGTCGAAACAACAACAAACAACTCTTTAAGGATTAATTAGTAAATTTACCATTCCCCGATTATCTTCGATTTGGTCTAATTTCTGATCTATTCAATAATTCAATTCATTTCAATTTATCAATTCCAAACCTCTTGTTTCATCCTATTATAAGCATATATTAGGTCAATTTCATTATAAAAAAGCATCCTAAAGTTTTACATTTTATTCAATTTAGTCCAAAAATCGAAATAGTTATAACTTTCAAATTTAAGATTCATTTTTCAATCCATTTTTAATTTCATCCTTCCACAGCCCTCTAGCACATATATTTACGTAATTTCATGCTAATTTAAAAATAATTACACTTTAATCCCTGTACTTAATTAACAAATTTTACTTTACAAATTAGTTTGTATTCATATCCAAGCACTAAATCTAACAATTTAACACTAAAATCTTTAAAAATCATCAATGAAAAACTTTTAAAACTTTATCAATATTTTATTTAATGCTCGAGTTAGCTAGATTAAGCTACAGCGATATCAAAAACAGAAAATTTATGTAAAACAAGCCTCAAATTCACCACAAGCGAGGTTCGATTGCTTGGAAGAATTTGGAAGCTCTCAATTCCTCCATCCATAGTGTTTCGATGGTGAAGGAGATGAGAATGAGAAATTCTATCTCTTTCCACCTTTCCTTTTACTTTAATGTTTATTAATTTATTAACTTTTAATGATAATTTCAATAGTAAAAATAAGAAGAAGAAGAAGGCCAAAGTCATCTATTTCCCATCCACTATAATCTATTGTGGCCAAATTGCCACTAAAGTCCTTGAAATAATGTTATTTAAGCCTTTTTAATCAATAAAAATCAATGACGATTGATTTTTACAATTTTTACGATTTAGTCCTTATACCTTAATTAGTCATTAATTCAGAATTCAATTCACCATAAACATTTACGGATTTGGTTTACTTTACGTAAAAATCACTTACTTTTGGTTCGAATCACTTATACTTTAACCAACTTTCAAAATAACAAATTTAACAATAAAAAATTCAATAAAACACTGTAATTGACTCGTAAATATTAATTAATAACATTTAGGTATAACCCTCACAGTTTATGTGTTTTTGGTTTTATCCCTTGACCTTTGTGTTTTGGATTGACGCCCTTAATGTTATGATTTTTCCACAAATCATCCCAATTTTAATAGGAAATGTCTATTGACCGTCAATCAAGCCTCAGTCAATGAAATAGCCTATGTGGCATGTTTGATGTGTCAAAAATAAAGAATTAAAGAAATAAATAATTGTAAAAAAATTATTTTAACCCTAAAATTAAACCTATCATCAAAACCTCTAATCCCTTATTTTCAAATCTTAAAATCCCTAAAACTCATACGATGGATTTGGTATATGTATTATAATTTTTATTATTTTTCAGAGCTTCAATAGACACTACCAATTTATTCTTTCACCATTTCTCTCCATCGAAGGAAAAAAAATTTAAAAAGTAAAAAAGTAGTTATTTTGAATCCAGGTAACACACAAAATCAATCTCCTTTCCACTTTAAACAAAAAGGCGAAAATGGAGAGTTTCAACGCTAAAGATCTGTCAACAATAGGCGGCATAACCACAGTTTCCCTTTTTCATTCCTTCATTCCCACCCATTGGTTTCCTTTCTCCATCATCGGACGAGCCTAGAAATGGAGAAGAAACAGTGCATATACTTGCTTCACTTTTGCTCATAGTTCTTGGTGGTAGCTATATACTATTGGTTTTTGTCTGGAAAGGTTAGGCACAGTCATTCTCATAATCAACCTATGGAGAAAATGGCTGTCATTGATCTTGTCCTTGTTCCAGCATTGTCTCTTGTGCTACAACTCTTCCTGTGTTTCTAGTTGTTGGAAACTCATCATCGATGATGGTGCTTGCAATCATAGTGCTTCTATTCAAGTATAGAATATAAAAGGACTCTGAATTTTGAGAATTGCTTAAATCAATTTGAATTGGTTAGTAGTTGGTAGATGTTAGCAATGTGGTAATTAAAGAATAGATCATCTTACTTGTGTTGTTCTACGGTCAAGCTGTCTCAATTTGAGTTTTAGGGATTTCACATTTAGGAGTAAGGGATTAGAGATTTTAATGATAGGTTTTAATTTTAGGGTTAAATTTATTTTTTATAATTTTTTTAATTTCATATTTAATTCTTTATATTTAACATGTCAGCACGCCATATAGGCTACTATGTTGATCGGTGCTCGGCTGACTATCAATTGACGTTTCCCGTTAAAACTGGGTTGATTTATGAAAAATCTAACGTTGAGGGCATCAATCCAAAAAAAAAGGTAATGGCACAAAACCAAAAACCCATAAATGTTTAGGGTATCTTTGACAATTATGCGTAACATTTACGGACCCAATAATAGGAGAATAGGGTTTCGAAATCATCATTCTCGACACCACTGACTTTCGAGTCGTTACAAAGTGGCACTACAGTGCAAGTGTTAGTGGCACTTCAGTGCAAAGTAGCATCCACACATCCGTGCGAATAATAGTGACACTTCGGTGCATATTATCGACATTTCTGCGTATCTTATTGTATTATATTAAGCCTACAATTGGACAATTGAATTATAAGATAAGTAAACTTAAAAGTGACTTACAATTGGACAATTGAATTATAAGATAAGTAAACTTAAAAGTGACTTACAATTGGACAATTGAATTATAAGATAAGTAAACTTAAAAGTGACATTGGTAAGTAGCTTGTAACTTGGTGAAATGGTACCTTATTATAGCTATTATTAAAACAATTTTGTGCATGATGATAGTGATTCATGATAATATTATTTATACATGTTTATAAATGTGTGTGTTAAGAATTAATTTCAAATGCAAAGTTTAATTCTTGATATGTTTACTAAGCTCTCGTGAGCTTAACATTCTTTCAAATGCGCAGGTGAAGATCATTTTAGAGTGAAGATCAATACCAACTCACTCATCACAAATCGAGCTTGAAAGATAGCATGACTCTAAATTTTGGACATTGGTTTTTGGCATGTACATAGGAATATATTAGAATGTTTGTGGATGAATTCAAGGGAAGAAATTGATGGTTTTTTTTTTTTATCTTCTTGTAAATTTAGTATCTTTAACATGTTTGATGACGATTAAAGTTGAATTGAGTAATATTTAAGGCTGGAAATTGGCATAAAGAATGCTATGTTGGTTGAATTGAATGATAGGTGCATTATTGTGGAGTTGTGAATTGGGATTGCATAAGTAATAGAGAGCAAAATGCTTAAGTTTTAAAAGTGCAAGATTGAAGTCGCAACATGGTACTTATGTGAGGTCGCGACGAACTCAAGTCAGTCAGTGAGGTCGTGATGTGGTACCTATGTGCGGTTGCGATGAGCTCAAGTCAGATAGTGAGGTCGCAATATGGAATCCATGAAGTTGCGACGAGCACTAAAAAGTTTTGACTTTACAATTTGGTCTCTAAACGACCTCCAATCACCTTGTGAGCTTTCATAAACTCGAATAAGTGCCACTACATGGGTTCCATAAAACACATTTTACTCAATTGTCTTTGTTATAAAATTTATTTTTTGACAAGCTTAGTTCCTTTAATATTTCAATTTCCATAAAATTATAATAAATTATTACAATTCTTTCTTTCTTTCTTTGTTACAATTTATATACAAATAAATAAATATATAATATTAAAATAAATTTATAAATCATAATTATAATAATTCATGAAAATTATTCCAACAACAACCATAATTATATTTATAACTATAATAAATAATATGTATTTTTTTTCTTTATTCTTACAAAATCAATCTCTTCAATTCAATTAAAAAATTAAAAAAAATAAAGTAACAAAATTTATTATAAAATATTTATATATTTCAATAATTTTCTTAATTCTTTAAAATTAAATATATTAAACTATAATTTTAAAAAACTCACAATTGATGAGTGATTAAATTAAAAGATTTAACATCTTTGGGTGCTGAGTTTAAATTTTTCATTTTAAATTCGGTTCTGGTGGATTTATAATGGAAATGTTGGACTTGGACATAATTAAAGGACACACAAACAACAGAACAGTGGAGCAGCCATGCTGGACCCATGCCGCTATCAAACGTTAGGTTATAAGAGCGTGTGCGCACTCGCTGTTAAAGCGGCCAATCACACTCTGCTCACTTTTCGAAAAAAAATAGATGGGCGGTTGATGGCCCCGATAGAATCGGTGATCGTGCAACTGACCCCACCAACCAAACACAATTCCCTACCAAAAACTTTTCCCTTTTGTCTTGGACAACTAATCAAATGCGTCCATCTCTGCACGTTCATTGGAGGTGTATGGAGACTTATTTGAGGATGCATGCATCTGAGTTGAATTTGTAGTTTAGATATGTTGATTATTTTTTAAATCTATTAAGAAATTAAGAATCTTTTAAATTTTGAATTTCAAAATTTTGTTAAATTTTTAATTTAATAAAAAAGGAAAAAATGATTATTATCTCTTGTACATTTCAAATTTTAAAATTTTAAAATTAATTTTACTACCTATCTCATTAAAAATTATAACTATAATTGAGATTTAATTTTTCAAATCATACTTTTGAGCATTAAAATTCTGCATACTCAGAATAATAGAAATGAATTAATAACATTACTAATTAGACTCTAATTTTCAAATTAGAAGTAGTTTATGAAATTCTTGAAATTAAAAAAGAAAGGACTAAATTAGAAAAATCTAACAGGTTTAGTGACTAAAGATAAATTTAAATTGCGTTCTTTGATTACCCAGTCCAGCCCACTTTTAAAGAAAAGAAAAACAAAGTGAACTAAAGACGAGCTGCAAAGCCTTTCTCTATTTTTCTCCTCTTTCTCTGTCTTTCATTGACATCGATCTCCTCAGTTTCTGAGCTATCAATTTCAAACAAGATTCAATGGGTACGTTCTCGCATCGTCTCATCTTATTCTTTTCTTTTTCCCATTTCTGTTTTGCCTTTGCATTTTCTCTCTGTTTATAGCTGTTTTCAGTGATCCGTTTCATCCTTTGTTTAGTTAATTTTTTTCGGTTTCTTGTTTAATTTCTATGATGTAACTGGAACCAGAGCGTTTTAGCATGCAACGCCGCTTTAGTAATTTTGTTCTTTTATTATTAGTTAATGAGCGATGCGATCTCTTTTATGTTAAAATTTATATTTAAACTTGGTTTTTAGGTTTTTAAGAGTTTCTTTAAAGTATTGTAGTCCGAAGTCATTTTTCTGTTTGGATCGGGTCTATAGATAGATTTTATGTATACTGCATGTTTGGTTGCTGAGGAAACTGAAGAAAACTAAAAAAAAGTGAAACATCCGGTTTTGCATATCAGCTCCTTAGATATTGAAGTTGCCAAATTTCTCTGTCTGAATTAATGAATATACTAATTCTTTTTAGTTCAGATTCTTAATATTTCCTTGATAAATTGATATGTAAAATTTAATTTTAAATCAACAAGGAAAAAACCGGTTAGTTTAGAGCTGTGTGATGGAACCTTTCTTCTCTTTACTTATACATGATACCGACATTTTGTTTCACAGCCACGACTGAGGAATGTCATTCAATTCAACTTATTGATGGAGATGGATTGTTCAATGATGTTGGAACTGAACGCCTTATCAAGGAAATTAAGCTTGCTGAATGCGGGTTGTCATATGCTGTGGTTGCTATCATGGGACCTCAGAGCAGCGGTATGCTTTGATATCTTAATGACATCTTGCTTTATACTTGCCCTTTTCTTGGTCCTTAGGTGCCTATTCCTAGGTCATACTTAGCTGCTTATATGTTCTCTTTTTCTTTAATGATACTGAATTAGAAATACTTGGGTTGTGTGTGAGAGTATGATAAACTTGGAGTTTGGTCACTTCAGCTTTGCACAAAGGCATGTTTTCATATCTCACTTTGATATTAACTTGTTTCCATATGGTATTATTGGAAACTTCTGTACTTAGTTTTATATGTATCTTTCTTGCATCTTTTTTTTTTTTTAATTCTAACAGATGCCATGAAAGATTTTTGTTTTGGTGTTTTATCATGGTAGCTGTGTAAGTTCCGATTGTTCCATTTAAAGTTTTATTTTGTCTTCCATGATCTCAACAGGTAAAAGCACGCTGTTAAATCATTTGTTTTACACCAATTTCAGGGAAATGGATGCATTTAAGGGAAGGTAACTTACATTTTTTCTAATAAGTAGTAACACATCGGATTTGTTTCAATTGGCTGAAAGAACTAATGGAATGTGCTTTTTCTCAGGTCTCAAACCACTAAAGGTATTTGGATGGCAAAATGTGCTGGTATAGAGCCTTGTACTCTAGTAATGGATTTGGAGGGAACAGATGGAAGAGAACGTGGGGAGGTGCTGTTGCTAGCTTGCATTCTATCATTTCCATATGTTGTCCGAAAATTGAAACTAGATTATTTTATATATCATCAACTTCTTTTTCTTGCTTTGTTTTTTGCCTTAACTTTACCTTGTTAACTTAAAGATCCTTTTTGCTTGTTTTTGCAAAGCATAGGATTCACGATATCCCTCCTTCTATGCCCCCAAAGGAAAAAGAAAATAAGAATATTTATGGATACACATTTTGATTTATTAATCAAGTAGTTGTCTCTCTAGGTGCCTGCTTAGGCTCCCCTTCATTACTTTTCAGTATGCTTATCAACACCTTTTTACTTGTGTAAGACTTGCCTATGAATTGAGAAAATTAATACTTATCAAGGTGATTAAAATATTGAATTATTTTTTTATGGTGATTGAAGTTTTCAATTCTGGATTTTATGTTTTTCTTTAATAAAAATTCCTTCATAGGTGATATTTATTTAAAAGCATAATTTTCCGGGACATAATCGTAGATTAGGCAAAGCTCAAGAAATCAGAATGATCATGATCAAAGAATAAAATTTTATAACATACTCTGGGTTTTAAGAGTTATGGATTAAGCTGAACCAAATTAAGAGATGGAATTCTGATTATAATAGCGGAATATGGAGTGAATAATCTGTGTGTATATTTGGTTTGTTTATTTTTATCTGATCTTCACGTGTTTAATGAAAAATGGGGAAGGAGAGAGATCATATTATTATTTATATATTTTCTTCATTTCTTTGCCGCATTCCAGGATGACACAGCATTTGAGAAACAGAGTGCACTTTTTGCATTGGCAGTTTCAGATATAGTACTCATAAACATGTAAGGTTTGGCACCTATGGTGCTTGACATTGTTTGTACATTAGTTAGTTGCAATTGGTAGTACGCGCAAGTGATTTTCTTGAACAATTTTTCATTTAGGTGGTGTCATGATATTGGTCGTGAGCAAGCTGCAAACAAGCCTCTTCTGAAGACTGTATTCCAGGTATTCATAGTCTCACTGCCCTTCCTAACCAGTGCCCTGACTTTCAAGTGGTTCTTTTCTTATCTAGTTTTATTTTGTTGCAGGTCATGATGCGATTGTTTAGCCCTCGCAAAACAACTTTGATGTTTGTCATCCGTGACAAAACGAGGGTGGGTACCTTTCTTTTTGGATGGAGCAAGTTGTGCTTGAGGGCTAATTCTTTTGTTCACCTTTTTAGTTTTTCCATAAGTTTTTTACAGTATCTAAGCTTTATATTGTTTTCACGTCTTATGGATTTTCTGATGTCAATGAAGTTTATGGTTTCTTAACTGTTCCTTTTTTACAGACACCTCTGGAAAATTTAGAACCTGTTCTAAGAGAAGATATTCAGAAGGTACAGATACATGGAGCTTATGCTTCTTACATTTCTAATTAACTTTAGTAATGTTCTCTTCTGACCCATTTTTCTTGGAATTGCAGATATGGGACTCAGTTCCTAAGCCACAGGCACATAAGGAAACTCCATTAAGTGAATTTTTCAATGTATGATGTTGGTTTTGTGAGTTATGCAACATAAATTTAAATGTTTTTGTCCCTCTTTAACTTTTCTAATGAGTATTGTTTCTGATGATTTCATGCTATTAACAATAATGGCCAGGTGGAGGTTGTTGCACTTTCTAGTTATGAAGAAAAAGAAGAGCAATTTAAAGAGCAGGTACCTTTTTTAGGCCATCTCATAAGGTCATTCAGTATTCAGAGCAAGCAAACAAACTTTACACTATTGGCTTTGAGAATTTTTTCCCTTTTAAATGGAAAGAAAGACCAAGTTGAATATCTACTTCTGGGTTTATGAAGACATCATTGTGATTGTTTGGCGACTTCCTTTTTTTTCTCATTCGTGTTGTTACATTTTCTTTCTCTTATCATGGTTGTACTGTCTAATTACTTTTCTAGTGATGGCTAAAACAACAGATACCTACTATGTAATTTTATCTGAATGTTGGATGCTGGTGTTGATATATTAGATTAACTGACATTCAAATGGATAGTTTGTCTGATTCTATCATTGTTATGAAGGTTGCTAATTTGAGACAACGATTCTTCCACTCTATTGCACCGGGAGGGCTTGCTGGGGATCGGAGGGGAGTGGTACCTGCTTCGGGGTTCTCATTTAGCGCACAACAGATCTGGAAAGTCATTAAAGAGAATAAGGACCTCGACCTTCCAGCCCATAAGGTAACCTTTTGAATAACTTAAGTGAAAGTTTATCTTGTTTATTTTCTGTTATCTATGTTTCATTTGCCTTTAGGTCATGGTTGCTACGGTACGCTGTGAAGAAATTGCCAATGAGAAGTATGCTGGTTTCACCACAAATGAGGTATGTGGACATTTAAACATGCGTTTATATTCATAAATATATGCATGAAAACACACATTTTTGGTTTATAGAAACTAAAATCAACCTGTTACCTCATGACAGAGCTGGTGTCTGTTAGAAGAAGCTGTGCAGTCTGGTCCAGTAGCTGGCTTTGGGAAGAAGCTGAATTCAATTCTCTATACTTCTCTAACAGAGTAAGACTGTTTTAATGAGATCACAAGATCAGTTTTCCAGTGCCTAAGTTTCAAACATGTTACAACCTGTATAAACATTTGAAAGAGCTGTGCGGCTTAGGTAAAAGACCGTTTGAGAGCAATAAAGAAATTATAGAAGTGATTCATTCTTCAAAAGTGACTGTACAGAGTTTTGAGGATAAAATATAAATAGGAATGTTGTGATAAGTGGTTGGCAAACTGATGACTTGTGAGTCATGCTAATAATGATGTGTTGCTTCTTTAAATTGGTTGATGAAAATTATATTGATGCATACCTCGGGCAAATAAGAGACAGTTTTGATGATCAATTCAAGGTGGTGGTTTTTTACATATCACTGATATCAAGTTCTTTGTTCACTTTGGTCTGATTTTAGGTATGATGCAGAAGCCACATATTTTGATGAAGGTGTCAGATCTGCAAAGCGGAAGCAGCTAGAAGAAAAACTGCTTCCAGTAATAGCATACTCTGTATTTTTTTCCAATATTTGTTGTTGTTTTTGTTTTCTCAGCTCACTTGCTTTTTGTTTTCTGATTTAGCTTGTCCAACCAGCACACCATGCCATGCTAGGACATTTGAGGTCTGGAACTCTTGAGAAATTTAAGGAAGCATTTGAAAAGGCTTTAAATGGAGGGGAAGGATTTTCTGTGGCTGCTCGCAACTGCACGGAGGCTTACATGGCTTTATTTGATGAAGGGTATGCAGGTATGGTTGAACTTCATGAACTTTCTCTTAGCTGAAAACTGACAAAGAATCAAAAACTATGGAACACAAAGTTCAAGAGCTATGAACCAGACAAAAAAAACCATTATAAAAAGGTTTGTTTGGCTATGAAGTATTCATATTAGGAGAATTATTTTTTAAGCCATTCCTATGAATTGAAACTTTAAAAGCCTGCCTATCTTGGTTGCATTTAATAAGTTTGGTGCCATAAATGCTTGTCAATGAGAGTATTTTTGCTCGATATGGTTGACTGACTACATGTTGAGTGCAACATAATTTTTTCAGATGCTGTTGTTGAATTAGCAAATTGGGATTCCTCTAAAGGCAGGGATAAGCTACGTCGTGATATTGATGCACATGTTGCTTCTGTCCGAGCTGCCAAACTTTCAGAACTGACTTCATCATATGAGGTATGACAAGTTATTTCTGATCATTTTGTTGATTTAGGTTATTATCCCCCTGGTTATTGACAGTTCTATAATTTCCAGTTTACTTGATGTGTAGTAACCATGCTAATGAAGCAATATTATGAAGAGTTGGGATAGTGTAGCCTAAAAAGTTCTAAAGCAGGAGTTAGTGCATCATTTTCACATTTTTTTGAGTTGGGTTGCAAGGAGGCAAGGTGTTTTGATGTGATACCTTGATGTTATGACATCTGTTTTCTTGGTCTTGCTGGTTGTTGAAAAATTCAACTTGTTGCATATGATGCATGTTACTTTAAAATTGATTTTGCCCAATTAGTTAAGATGCCATTTTTAGTTGTTTTTTAATATTCACTGTGTTGCTACTTGTTGAATTTTTTGCATTGCTGTGTATGATGAGAATTACTTTAGAATTGAAACCTAATTAACTTAGATGTCATTTACTGTCTTGATCTGAATAAGAAAGGCCTTCAATTTTCTAGTTCTATTCCTTTGTTGAACATGAATTTGGGCCCTTTGGTGTTTCCCTTTTCTTCTGATGTACTATATATGGTAAACAACAAGTTACTTCTTGTCATTGTTGGCATTGATGTAATTATCTTATCTTGTCTGTTTGATTTCTGTGATGGTGACATCTGCAATGTGTGTTTATAACTGTTTAAATCACCAACTGGAATCATACTGATAATTATGGTGCATTTGCAGGCAAAGCTAAACGAAGCATTATCAGGACCTGTTGAAGCACTTTTAGATGGAGCTAATAATGATACATGGCCCTCAATAAAGAAACTTCTCCAGCGTGAAACTGAATCAGCTGTCTCTGGACTCTCCGATGCCCTCTCCGGTTTTGACATGGATGAAAAAACCAAGGAGAAGATGCTAACAAGTTTGGAGGATTATGCAAGAGGTGTGGTTGAAGCAAAAGCTAGAGAAGAAGCTGGAAGGGCACTGATCCGTATGAAGGACCGGTAATAGAGCATTTAAATGTTTGTGTTAGAAGCGTTTAATTTGTCAAATGTTATATATTACCAAAATTGACTTGAACTTTATATACAGGTTTTCGACATTGTTTAGTCACGATTCTGATTCAATGCCACGGGTTTGGACAGGCAAAGAAGATATCCGAGCCATCAATAAAACAGCTCGCTCTGCTGTATGTTTATGTACTATCAGTTGTTGGTTATAAGAATTATGCTACATTTTATTCTCTGCTGAACTTGGTTTATTTTTTGTTGCCAGTCCTTGAAGTTGTTATCTGTTATGGCTGCAATCCGGTTGGATGATAATGTTGATGATATTGAGAATACACTAACTTCTGCCTTGGTGGATACAAAAAATAATGCTGCTGTAACTGATAGGAGCATTACAACATTTGATCCACTAGCCTCAAGCACTTGGGAGCAGGTGAGGTCTTGTTCTTGCAGAGGATCTTTATGAGATTTAGTTGGACTATACAAATTGCTTGACCATTGCATACTATTTGCTGACATTTTTATGCCTCAAATGGAAAGTTACAGTTATCTGGGTTTCTCTGACAATGAATTCGTGGCATTCACCTAGTTAATCTAATCCTGAAGTAATTCCAGCGTCTTGATACATTTTCTGTCTCTCTGATGCTGTAACTTCATCTTTTGAACATTTAATATGTGTGTTGTATTCTTATGACGTATTTTTTGGTATAGGTTCCACCAGCTAAGACATTGATCACACCTGTTCAGTGCAAGTCATTGTGGCGGCAATTCAGGGTTGAGACAGAGTACACTGTCACTCAGGCCATTTCTGCTCAGGCATGATAATTAAAATTCTAATTTTCTTGAAGATTTTGGTTTATCCTCTTCCCCATCTATTATTGATTTGAATCGTTACTGCATTATGTTAACTAATGCTGCAGAAATTCTGTTGTGTTTCCCCAATTTTTCACGTGTACTACCTCTTTGTAGCATATACATTTACTATCGAGTTTTATTCACTGGAATTTAGAATTAATATTTTGGTCTAAGTAGACATGTTACTGCTAATGTACCTTTTCTTTTTCCTAATTTACTGATGCCTGATAGTTTTCTTCTACTTTCAGGAAGCAAACAAGCGTAACAACAACTGGCTGCCACCTCCATGGGCAATTGTTGCCTTGATAGTCTTGGGATTTAATGAATTTATGACTCTTCTAAGGTTCTTGTTGCACTTGTAGCTTTGAATTAATTTTGGTTGGGTAGTCAATGATGTTATTTATGCTTCTCTGTTGTTGGTGCTTACTTGCAACTATCCTCATTGCAGAAATCCTTTATATCTAGGTGTCATCTTTGTTGGTTTCTTAATTATTAAGGCTCTATGGGTGCAGCTTGACATTTCAGGTGAATTCCGCAATGGCGCTGTGAGTTTCAAACTAAAATTTTCTGTCCCTTGTTTATTTCTGAGCATGCTTCAAAATATTTGGTTAACCAACAACTCTTACAGTACAATGTTTGACACTATTCACTTCAACAGAATTTAAAAACTTTTGGTTATGAAAACTTTAGATTTATAAGCAGATTACCGAGGAAGATTTTCAGTTTAAACATAGTTGTGAGATCTTTTCTGATTTTCTACTTTTTAAACATTCTACTGACCCTTATTTTGTAGGTCATCAATTGATATAATATAAATGGAAAATCATTGTTAGTGTATGTTACCTGATATTAGGATGGAGTTTCATAAAGCAATATCAATGTCATTCGTGGCATTCCATGTTCTTACTAAATGCAATTATTCAGTAAAATAAATGTCTTGCTCGTAATTAAGTACTGAAATTATTTTGATTTTCATTGTGATTAATCTTTTTCTTTTGACCAATGAGTAACTTCTTATGCTTTGCAGCTTCCTGGGCTTCTTTCCTTATCTACCAAGTTCCTTCCCACCGTTATGAACCTTCTCAGAAAGTTAGCTGAGGAGGGGCAAATGCCTGCAGCTAACAGTTCTCAGGCAAACCAAGCGGTAGCATCCAAGAGCTTCCAGAATGGAAGCTCCACAAGCAATATGTCATCGAGTGCTTCATCCGGAATAACTGCATCAGAAAACAGCCCAACAAAAGGAGAATGATCAACTTATTAGGAAAAAATACGTTGTTTGTGTTCTGAAGATGCCTGTGTTGTGCTGGCTTTTATGGTCAGGTGTTTGCCATTGTATTTTATGATAACATATACAACACTTCCAAGAATGTTAAGAGAGTTAACATATCTTGAAGAGGCATTTATTTTTGTGCAAGTGCCGCATGCAAGGGGCCCCACTTTCTGGTGATAGAGCCCCATTAAATAGGCTTTTTTTATTTTTCGTTATTCTCCAGTTTAGGTTTAATCTTTATATTTTGTATTGTTTGTTGGCCAAGTTACAAGGCCTTTGGTTTATAATGGCGTTTTGCTATGATTGTAATCTCATTTACGATTGTTTCTTATTCAGCAACTTTACCAGTTTTTACTGATGTAAACCAACTGTAATTTCACATGGAAGCCATTGTAGCAACGGTGTTAGCAGGATTTTAATGAGACCCTAGCCAAAATTTGACGGTAAACCGCTGCCTCTTGGTATGCAGGAAACGCCTTCTCTTTCAGGTTCCTGGTAGGCTAGAACGCGATTGCCTCTGCACCTCAAGTACCAGCGGTATGCTTGGAGAAACCTGAAGCTGACTCTGCTTCTATGTTACTCTCTAGACTGGAACCTTAGCCGAGTATTGGGTGACAAGTCTCCAAAGTTTGTGATTCAACGTCATTTTTTCTCATCAAAATCATTGCCAACTGGCTCTAATGCTTGGGCAAGCTCACCCATTAAGAGAGGACGAGATACTTGGGGTTGCACACACATTGGCGCGGTGTAGCCACTTTGCAATGCTATTAAATTAGATGTCAGATTTTATAGCTGGATCAATGACTATTTCTAAACCTTCCTCAGTTGTCTGGAGCGTTCCAGCCCATGCAACGAGATTTTGTGGACCTGGTTTCCTCGGTAAGAGCTCAAGTAGAACCACACCACAACTATAAACATCACTTTTGACAAATGTTTAGGAAGTTCAATGCAACAACCTACATTGTGGGGTCGAGAAATGAACTATAAATTCCAAGTACAACACGTTATTTGAGCTCAACTAATCTCACCAATGTTGTGGCTTCTCTCTTCTACATTTATAATGAACACTCTCCCTAACTAAGCCTTTTTTCTAAAAGTTTTATGTACAAAGTGATAGAACTATTTAATCACAAATTGTTGCACTCATGAAATGTTCCTTACAATAAACAAAAACTGTGCTTGTTCAATTCAATAACTTGTTGGGCAATCAAAGCTTCAATATATAGAGAATAAAGTCTCGATGCAGTTAATTCAAAAAGGGTCATATTTAATCACCAGAATATCACCCATATTGTTTATAATTAAAGAATGGATAGTGAAGATTGAGAAATGATTATATAAAGATGATTCAAATTTGATCACATATCTCACAGTAAATGGAAAGATAATACTTAGTAATAATTCATATTTATCCATATACTAGTTTCTTTGTTATTAATAATAACTAACTCAAATTTCCACAAGATTATATTAAAAATTGCCAATCAAATATAAACTCAACGATAAGTTGGAATTGGGTTTGCAACATGTTAACCTACAATCCCCCCTTCATTTTTTTTATCAAAAACATGCAGCATGCTTTACGCATATAGATATGGAAACTATAATGGGATGCATCTTTTAACTCCTTAACACAAAAATAAATATCAACAGAAGATCAACAGATCTCAAGCAATCATCAGAATGTCAAAACAAATAACCAAGAACAACATCCCGAAAACATAAAGGTGTTCACAACCAGTGAAACAAATCATCACTAAAGCAAAGTAATAAGTTGTAACAGTAAAACGTCAACATCAAAAACCTCAGCAACATAACAGCTCCTCAATAGCAACATCAACCTTCTCCCCCTTCTTTGGGAAAAATGCGAAGAGGGAATTAGTGCCTTATGGCTTGAACATCATATTGACAAACAAGATCAAGAGAATGAGTTAAACTCTTTATGGATGGATATGTATATTATCACAAAATTCTAGTTATATATGAGTATAAAAATTTTCTTTTATTGTTGTAAATTTTCTACGGACACGTGGCCTAGCTGAAGCCAAACAATTCCTTTTGAAAATAAAATATAAGTATGTGTGATTTTCTCTCCTCTAACTCAAGATTAAAGGTTTAAATGCTATCACTTTTATTAGAAAACAACAATAATTTTATGATAGAATTGTGTTAAAAAAAAAGATTACTGAATCTTGGATTGAATAATTCAATGATCCTTAATATATTATTATATAAATCATCAAGAGAATAACAAACGTTATTATTAAGGTAACAATAACAAACTGCATAGATGGAACAACCTCCTTTCAACTAGTTCTTCATTTTCAAACTTAATCTCATGTCTTAAGCAAGGTATGCCAAGATCAGACTTATCTTCTTCACGAAGATGGTCATCACAATATTCGTTAAAACTCTGCTTGATATTCAAAGAAGACATTCTTTAGTTGATTCTTGTATGTCATATGTTTCCTGTAACTGATGTTGGTGGTGGTTGTTATGATTATCCACGGCAAATTGCTTTTCTTGAGGTTCTTGAATATAATAGTAGTTCGAGTTCAATAGACCCGGGTTCACCATTTCACAGTCTAAAGTTGAATCACACCCAGATTCTTGTATTTGCAAATGAGATGCCCCCTGTTGTTGCTGCTGTTTATGAGCATCCTGTGTTCGGCATATGGCAAGCTGATGAAAAACCAAGTCAAGCTTGGCCTGGCTGTACTCTATTTCGCGTTGAAGCTCTTAGATAATTAACAATCACCAACAGAGTCATTGGCTGATGCATCAGATTCAAACACAATTGTATACATGGTAATGTCTTTTTCAAGAGGATTGAGGTTGTTTATGATTTTGGTAATATTACCAACTCCAAACAATTTATACGCATTTTGGAATTATCTTTGACGATCATAATGAAAATAAGGAGCGAGAATACAATCAAGAGCGAGAAAATAGAGTATCAAAATGCACCTAAATTGTTTAGAGTTAGCAACATTACCAAAACAGAGTATCAATCTAGATTGCTCCTTATTTTTATCATGATCGTCAAAGACAATTCCAAAATGAGCATAAATTGTTTGGAGTTAACAACATTACCAAAATCATCAAGAACCTCAATCCTCCTAAGAAAGATATTGCTATGCATACAATTGTGTTCAATCAGACACATGAGCCAATGACCCTATTGGTGGTTGTTATAGGATTATAGCAACGATGTTAGCAGGATTTTAAAGAGAGTAACGTAGAAGCATAGTCAGTTTCAGGTTTTTCCAAGCATTTTTATTCATGAAAACGAGACCCATTTTTTCGTGGGAATTGTGCCATTGGCTTTTTATACACAAGCCTCACAAGTACGTAACATTCTCAAGAGTGCCATTTGTTCAACATAACTTTCTCAAGAGTGCCATTTTTTCATGGGAATTGTGAGGCTTGTGAATAAAAAGCCAATGGCACAATTCTCATGAAAAACTGGGTCTCGTTTCTTCTTAATATTGGTGAATCAAAATGTGAATGCAAAAGGATGAATGGACATTACTCTTTTGAAAGATTCAATTCTATGTCAATAAGTTAATCGGCTTCCTTCTGATCTTTCAAAGTTAAATGGGAAATCTCTTTATCTTAATACAACAAAGCCAAAATGAGGATCCCAATTGCTAAAGTTAATTTTTTTTTTTTTTTAGAAAAACAAACATCAAAATATAAAAGAATCAAGCATCAAAACAAGTGCAACAAATATGCACTTTGAAACTAGCATCAACTAAATACAACAACAGCAACAATTAATATTTCTATCACAAAATAAGAAATTAGTTACCAAACATTTAATACCAAACCTCTAGAGCAATTTAATTTTTTTTTTTTTTTAGAGTTGTGTGACCCAAATTCTTATTAAATAAATAAACTCTGGTGGACTCTTAATGACGGATACATATTTGCATATACTTTGAGAGAAAAACCCTTCCTCCACATATACCCTCGTACAAGACGCTTCCACATGTTCCTCTTACCTACGCATCTTGACGAGACCTCTTATTAGCACGCTTGCATGTGTTCTCATTCGCCATAACTATTATGACAGACTTTTCATCACACGAGTCATAATGTGGTTTTCCGATATATGCCCTGATGGCATCCCTATTTACTGTCCTGATAGACTTCTTTTGTAATAAGGGCAAACCTGCCCTCCACTAGATTATGCCATGGCTAGCCGTGGACTTTCAGCTCATTAGTCTGTAAACCATTTTCATGGTATCGCTCCATAGAGCCAGTAGATCATTTTCATGATGTCGCTCCGTAAAACTAATAGTTCACTATCTAACCAAAACTCCTCACCTCCTTTTATTAATTCGAACACCTAAGTGTTCGCCCGTAAGGCCAGACCATTTCATATTCCCGCAACTCCAATTCCCATTAAATCCGACCATTCCTCCCTTACACCAATTTTTCCTATCTTCAATTAATCTTCCAAAGTAACTCCTTCCGTACTCCGCATTTTAAAAACATACATTTCACGCATGATATTACGCTCTCTATTATAACATGGAGTACGCCACATATCAATACACTGTTACACAACCATATCATGCATTCAGAGAACATACTTGCAAGCATTCATATAATTTCACAACCATTCGCATGCACAACCTTTCTAGACAACAATTATCATGTATAACCCTAGAACTCAAACTGGACTTAGTGCTGAACATACAAGCAACATAGCAACAAGAACAAACCAGAGCAACACCCAAATAGTTGAGTACAGAAACTCACATGCCATCCTTCATCCTCGCTTGCTTAGCTTCTCCAAATGTCAAAGCTTCCTTCATCCAGGCAGCTAAGCATGACAACCAATATATCAATTAAACCGAAAGTATTTGAGCTTTAAAACCCAAAATCCAGTAACATGCAGAAGTTTTTCAAGGATTTTTTAAATCCTTACTTCTCTTTTTCTCAAATCCACGAATATAGAAAGATTAAGAAGCTTACCAGCTAATCAGATTCTCTACCTTCCAAACTTAAATCTCATTGTCACTGTCCCGTGTAAAGCTTTACTCAACTTTCTCTTCTTCGGAGCAACTAGAGAAGATGATGTAGAAGAGTAAAAAATATAAACAAAAGTGAGAAGAATTCGGTCTACAAAATAATCCTTCTCATACAAATATATATAACCCTTCACGCACGGTCACCAAAGTCCCAAATAACCCATCTATCAACTATCATTTTGTTTCCCATTAAGGAACCAGTCAGTTCCAACTTAACTGAACCAAAATTGAGACTCAGCTATTTACCATTCAGCCATTAAAATTTTCAGATTTCTGCTAAAGTCCGCCAAACCTAATATCTCTTTCAATTAACTCCCAAATCTTTCTTTCTTTCCGAACCTTAATGAAAATCAGGTCTGATTGTTTTTAGTTTAGTTTTCTTTCATGTTTGCTTAATCGGAAGATCCTATTCCGAAGTTAAACAATCGCGAGCCGAGGATGTTCCAAAATCGTGCTATTTCATCGATTAATTCATGAGCATTCTCTTATCCTTATTTTTCTATGAATATTTGAATATATTTTGTTCTTCGTACTGATCTAGCATGAATTGGCTGTTTCGTTAATTAATTAATTAAGAAAAAATAATAAAAAATTTGGTATTTATTCCAGAAACTTAGTATACAAGGAAGTGACGCTCGTAGTAGAAAATCTAGATAGGTGATACCAAGAGAGTATCTGTATGCCTAGGTGAGACCGAGAGGGTATCTTAGGTGGTAATCCCTAGTGAAGATGAGACCGAGAGGGTACTCTTAACTAAGGGTGGTAAATACTTTGACTTAACAAATAATTAAGGTTACAAGTGATTCTAGGCTAAGGGGACTCGAATAGTCAAAACGAGGAATAGGAGAAATTGATAGTTAACTTACGTTAGTTTTAATTTAGGTTAAATCAGTTCAATAATTTTATTATTGTTATTTTAGTTTATTTTAATTAGTTAATTATTATTACTTTAGATTTGCATTACTAATTCATAAGTCAACTAGATTAGTACTTATTTTCTGTAATTAATTTAATAGTGATTTTCTCCAATCTGCAATCTTTTGTGTACGATCTTCATAATACTTATCAAGTGTTTCATTGTAAACAAACTATATTACAATTTGCACGATCTATACTCTCGATGTTCGCACATTGAGAGCGATCAAGTACTAACATGGTAACTTGCGTGATAATTCATGTGTACTTTATAAAAAAAATTTAAAATCCAATAAATTTAAATAAGTTGATAACATTATTTTTTTAAAATGATCTACATCAACAATGAAAAACATGTATATTGTCAAGAAAACTCTTTTTTATTTAAAAGAAAATAGTTTGATTGAAATTTGAAAGTTTAGAACCAATGTGATTAAGAAAAGAATTAAGAAAATGGGTAAACATCATGGCTAAATTTTAATCCACATGGCAAATTAACTCCTCAAGATATGTTTATATTATGATAATTTTTTTTGGTAAAAATATTATATTTGACAATAAATATCCAAAGTTAGGATTATGACAACGACAACGCTTTCACTTTTCAGTTCAGGGGAGGTATTCAGCTTTTCTTACCCATGAGCTAGTACACGTGGTTGATGATGAGGCGGCAAGATCCCCTCTTCCACATCCCTAACTTTAGCCTCAAAAATAGAAAATTGAAAAACAAATATCAAACATTTAGATTTAGGTACATAAATGAACAGAACAATCAATTAACTTTTCGTTTAACGTTTTTGTTTATGATCGTTTATTAATTTAAATAAATGAGTATGAATAAAAAATTTTATATTTGTTTAACAAATGAACGAACACGAACAAAGATGTGCTCAGTTCATTTATGTTCACGAATAAACTTATTTAAATGCCCGTTTATTATTTGTTTATGATTCTTTTTTTATTAATGATATTTTCTTATAAAAATATTAAAATAATATTAGTGTATATTATTTATTAATGATGTTTTCTTATAGAAAAAAGTAGCATAATAGTAATATAACTTATTTAAAATATATAATGCTATTTTAATAATTTTCTAATTGAGTTGGTGTCGAATTGACTCGTTACATTAACTCAGTTACACAATTAGATAATGATATCGATGTTATGATAAATATATATATATATATATATATATATATATTTAAAAAGAGACGAAATTACAAGAATTGTATGTATGTATGTACGTATGCAAGTATTAAGCCCCTGACTGAGTTGATGTCACCTTTAACCAGATCATCAATTCGGTCAAGAAATTACAAAAATGTCATTATGTAATTAAAAAAAAATTATATCATTCGAGGGTATTTTAATTTTTTTCACTTTAACAAAAACAAATTAAAATATGCATGGGATGATATTTGAACCCGCATCAATTAAATTATTAAAATTTTAATTTTATCATTAAACCAAAACTTCATTTTAATATATTTAACATCTTTATTTTAATATACACAATTTATTATCTACATCAGTTGTATCTATACTTACTATTTATTATGTGTTTTACTGAGTTGGTGTAACCCTTAACCGGGTCACCAACTTAGTTAGAGAAATAACAAAAATATCATTTCATAATTAAAATAAATTATATTATTTAATGATTATATTGTCTTTTTATTTTTAAAAAACCAATAAATATAAGTATGGTGGGATTTGAACTAATTAAGTTAGTGAAAATTTTAATTTACCACTCAACTAAAATTTTATTTTAATAAAATTGTACATTTCAATTTTTATTATGCACACTTTATTACTTCCACCAATTATATATTTGTATTAATGTATTTGATTGAGTTGGTATTACAAGTTATATATAATTCGCATGTAAATTTATAGGTAGAAGCACTCCTATCACATATAAAATAAGAAGTAGAGATTGAGAAAGAAAGGAAAACGGATGAATTGAAGGCAAAGAGTGGAGTAGAGGATGACCTGTTTGATGAAATGTGTGAAAGAGTTGCCCTGTGAAGTTGATCTGTGTTTTCTGGGACAGCAAAATTGTTAAGGAAATGAGATAGATTTCATCGCCATGGTAGAGTGATGAGAACGTGTCAAGGACAAAGCTGCCTCTCCTTCTCCGCTCGAATTACCATTGCTTTGGTTTTTGTTTAATGGCCCAAAATAAAAAATATTGTGTTGAGAGTGGGATTTGAACCCACGCCCTTTCGGACCAGAACCTTAATCTGGCGCCTTAGACCAACTCGGCCATCTCAACAGTTGATCATTTAATCAAACCTTACGACATATAAACAAATGCTAATAGTAGGCCTGTGGGCCTCTAAACCGATTGGGCTTGAATCTAAACTTTGACTCACTTGAGCCCAATTTAGACTGGGCTTGAACTTAATTTAGATTTAAACTAAAACTCGGGCTCCCTCTAAACATTGGGCTCACCATTAAATTGACTTTAAAACAAAGCATGAAATGTTTTTGTTTTATGAAAGTTTAAAAATAATAAAATGATTTTATTTAAAAACAAATTTTCATATTTTCCAAAAGAAAACAAAAAATGAAGTTAAATTAGGATTAATTAAAATTTCAAAGCTAACTTAACTTTAAAAATAAAATTTGTTCGAAAATATCGCATAGCACTAGGTTTTTGAACTTAAATAGATTTCATCACTAAATCATTGTTGAAACCTTTTTTTTGAAAAAAAACGAGTTTTGATTAATATTTTGAAAAATGAAAATGAAATCGCCACCAATACTTTTTTTAAACAGGTGTCATTGGGTCACCTCTCAAGTTTTTTTTTTAAAAAAAATCATTAAAAGAATTTTGGTCTTTGAAACCATAAAACGAGTTCGGGAGTCGGTTATGCATAAGGAAGGATTAGCACCCTTACACGCCCAAAATTGGTACTTAATCGATTATTCAAAATCTTATTTGTTGAAAATTAAAAATTCGATAAAAATTTAAATTGTGATCCTTAAATGCATGAATGTCGAATTTATTTTAAAAACAAATTTTGTTTTCGAAGAAAGCTCGTCAATTCGAATTAGTCGAGAAAAAGTCACATTTAGTAAGTTAGGACATAACAATTCAAATATTCGAAAATGACGAGCTTTTCAAAAAAATCACGTATTTAAATTTTAAAAGGATATTCAATTATCCCGGTTCAAAGAAAAAAACCACACCCAGTGAGTTAGAACATGATTTTTTCAAATTCCCGAGACAAAGGACATTGCCTTGATTTATTAAAATAATTTGAGTATTTTAAAAAAAAAACAAATTATCATGTTATACAAAAATAAGTATATAATTTACAAGTATAAATAATAAAAAGTAGTATATACATAAAATACAACAAAATAAAAATAAAATACATATACACATAAAAGGGATTTAAAAAAAACAAGAAAACTTAAAAAAAAACATGTAATATATATACATATAGGATAAAATAAATAATAATAATAATAAATTTTACATTAAAACCGGGTCAAATTTGAATTTTTGAAAACTTCACGGGTCAAATCAAAATTTTTAGAAAATTGAGGGGTCGAATTGGAATTTTTGGAAAATTTAAGGGTCAAATTGGAATTTTTGGAAAATTCAGGGGTCAAATTTGAATTTTTAGAAAGTTTAGGGTAAAAAAACAATTTTAAAATAAAGAAGGGTCTTCATGGGAAATAAAACCAAAAAGCTTGATAGGTGGCAGCCCCTAAGACACTTTTGGGTTAAGGACCAAATTGAAAACCAAGTGAAATTATTGGGTCGAATTAAAAATAACAAAAAGAATGACATCAAGGATTAAATTGAAACCTTTAAAAAATTTGGAGGGACCTATTGGGCAATTTTTCGAATGTTTTAAAATAAGCAATAATTCTCCCCCCAAACGGGGTCGCTTCAGTTGGCTATATAAGCTATTTTTACCCTTTTTTTTCATTTTCATTCACTCCTCTAAAAAAAACCAAACATTCCTCCCTTTTCTCTCCATGGCCAATCGGTCAAACAACAAAAAAAAGATGAGGGCAAGCCACCACCGTGAGACCGCCGTGGTCGGTGCCGACAACCACCATGAACGGTGGTCAGAACCCGAAAAGCGGTGGAAATCGAAGCGTTTTGAAGGTAAAAAAATATCCCCAATATACTTTCTTTCAAATATATATCAAGAAAAAAGTTAGATCTACTGATTTTTGAAAATATGGAAAAAAAAAAACTTGATACATTGACCTGTTTTCTGCTTCCGATTGCTTTGCTCGTATCTTTGCAATTACTAAGAATCTCAGTATATTATTTCGTAGTATTTTTTTGTGTTTTTAATACATTTTTGTGTTGGGTTTTTATAACTCTTTTACAAAAAAAATTTCCAGATTTTTTGGCGATGTGCGTGAGGAGGAGTTAAGATCCGAAGCAATCGACAACGACGGCGGCAGCACGGGTGTGGGCGTGGTTGCTGACGACGACGACGGTTGGAAACTAAATGGAGGCTAGGGTTTGTGTTTAGTTTTTAAGTTTTTGTAAGATTGGGCTAGTATTTGGGCTTGTTTGTATTTGGTATTTAGGTTTAAAAAATGGGTTATTTAGGCTTGGTAAAATAAATATTTGAGCTTTATTTTTTCAATTTCATTATTTTATTATTTATTGTATTTATAAAATTAATAATAATAATAATAATAAAAAGAAAAAATAGTGTACTAGGCCCGAATGAAATTGGGTTAGTACAACAGCTCCTCTTTGCTCATTGTCATGTAACGAGAATGGAGCAAAGAACAAAAGAAGATCGGTTTCATCCGGTCTTACTGAATTTTGTTTTTAATGCTTCTTATTTTTAGTAACTCACCCCTTTCACTTTATTAACTGCTCTTTTCCACTGTATCTGCTTTACTACAACCTCAAGAAGATAGGATTTAATGTTGTAGCCTTATCCTACTCCACTCCATCTTTAGGGAGATAGGATTTGCTAATGTAGCCTCAACCCCATCCCTTGCAACTTCAAGGATATAAGACTTGATGTCATAACTTCCTCTTGCTCCACTATTACTTTAGGGAGATAAAGATTTATTTTCATTACTTTAATCCGACCCACTGCAACCTCAAGGTATAGGATTTGTTCTTGTAGCTTTATCTTGCTCTACTGCAACTTCAGAGAGATAAGGATTCGCATCCGTAGCTTCACTCCATTTCTCTACAACTTCAGTGAAGATCAAGGTCTACTACTATGAGTTTTAATCCACCCTTCTACAACTTTAGAGGTATATGATTTGCTTCTGTAGCTTTAATTTGTGTCTCTATAGCTTTAGGGATAATAGATTGGATTGTTTCAATCTACCCCATGGTCGGGATAAGAGATCTGATGGTCTTCAATCTGCCCTCTTGTTAGGGTAAAAGATCTAATAATCTTCAATCTGCCCTCTGGTTAGGGAAAGAGATCAGATGATCTTTAATTTGCCCTCTGATTAGGGTAAAAGATTGGATTGCTTCAATTTTCCCCATGATCGGGGTAAAATACTCGGGGTTATAATTTCACTCCATTTCAGCTTCAGGAGTATAAGATTCATCCTTACGACTTTAATATGCCCCTCTGCAGCTTTAGGTAAATGAGATTCACCATTACGGCTTCAATCTGCCCCTCTACAGCTTTAGGTATATGAGATTTGTCATTCCGGCTTCAATCCGTTCCTTTACATCTTTAGAGGTATAGGATTTGTCGTTCTATCGCCATTCTCTGAGGATATGACCTATAAAACCTATTTTATGGGCCTTTATTTAGGCCATGTAACTAGGATGTCATGATTTGAATGAATCAAATGCTCCTATATAAATGCGCATGAATGATACTGATATGTATGCAAAGATGTCATTTAAAATGGTTTTTTATTGTTTTAGTCCTTAGGTTGTCATTGATCGTCTTTTCCCTAAGTTCTAACATTGATATGTCACCATGCCTTTCCTTCAAGTCTGGTGTTCCTGATACGAAATCCTAAGAGGTAATCATAAGCTAAACTTATTCGTTTCAGGGTCCCTTCAACCCTCGAATTCAGAAGGTTATTGAAGTAATTTCACTCACATACAACTCGATAGTCCAAAATCATTCATAAATATAAATATATAATATAAAGTCTATAGTTAAAAAAATATAACATAATTAATCTTCCAAAATAAAAATATCAAAATTCCCAAAATAGAATGTATATACAACCTATTTATAATAACAACTAACCAAGTATAATAAACCCAAAATCAAAATAATAATAATAAAATAAAATAAATCTGTAATTAAGCCTCCAGGCACCAAGTTACCTATATCCTGAGTATCTGTAAAAGAACTGTAGGGGTATGAGTTATAAAGCCCAGTGTGTCTCTAAAGTACATACAACCTAACATATAATCACAACAACTAATAACTCAAAAAGTAACCACAAATCATATTACAAACACAAGCACAATGCAATGCACCTATACTCCAACACACCAACACAGGTAAATGGTTCCCCAGAACCCTTTCCCAGCTAAACGTCACCAATCGCAATGTGGTTTTTGTATCAACTGTTTAAATGAATGATAATCACTTCTTCCACCGTACAATCCCAACCCATGAACACACATTGGTATGATTGCATAATTATCCCAATTTAATCTCAATCTTAATCACATTGTATTTCTCATATATAAATACATATCTCAATGCACAACAGAATAATCATAACAATTATTCCACCACATGTTTGATTATAAATATGCATGATATTATCAGCATACAATTACACAGTTCAATCTCAATCATACCATCATCACAACATAAACATCTCAATATCAATACCTTAACACAGCATGGAATCAAATATAAAACAACATCTCATACAATAGGTTATACCACAGTTAGAAACACACCTCTAGCAAACAGAACTTTAACATCGAGGAGGTCGTCCGTCACGTACTTATCGAGTACTCGATCTAACAGGATTAGATCCTACAAACACAACTAAATATTAATACTATCCTAGCCACCACTTAAACACAAGACTTAATTGGAATAATTTACGTGTAGCTTTCGGAACCGGTGCAAGAGTAGGTTGCACAGGTGGAGGAAGAGGTAAATCGTCAGCCTCGGAGTCGTGATCACCTAAACACTAATATCTTATATTAGATTTCTCAATTTAAAACTCTCTAAAAAAACTCAAAGTACAAAATTAAAGGTAAAACAGTCAAAATGAGGCTTTCGGGTTAGAATTTGGTAAAACGGACAGCGAAATCAGACTCGCGACGTTAAAAAATGGTAAGGTAGAGTTTTTCGGAAAAAGTCAACAGTCAATCCAAAAGTTAATGGTTAACGGTCAACGGTCAGTGGTCAACTATCGGTTAAAGGTTTGGGTTTGGTTCAATTGGGTTTGGATTGGGCTTGGTTAAAGGGTTTAGGTCAAAGGTTTTGAAAGGTTAGGGTTTAATTTTAAAAGGGTTTATAAGGTTTAGGTTTTATGGGTTATTGGGTCAAAAGGGGTATAAGTTTAGCAAATTTAAGCCCAAATCATCAACAAAACATAAAGGAAATTAGGGTTTGACTCTTCCCTTTTCCAACGGCATCGGCGTCACCTAAGCACCACTCTAAACGTCACCCGATCGCTAGATTTACACCACAAGGACCCCAAAAACGCACTCATCAACCACAAATCGACTTACCAAAGCCCGACTCGACTTGCAACAAAAAAGATACGGTAGCGCACAAGGAAGGAACAAGGCCGAACTCCCTCTACTGCTACCCACGACAATGAAATAGTGTAGGGGGTTTGAGGAAAGCGGGTTTGATGCGCAACACCAAGGAAGATGTTTTGATGATAGTGGTGTTGAACACGCACGATCGAAGAACACCCAACGGAGGTTGGTTGGACTTGATGAGAAAAAGGAAAGGGAGGAGAATTTTTGGGAAGGAAAAATCGGTAGTAGTAAACAATGGAAGGAGAAAAGACAAAAAGAGAAAAAAGTGTTTAAATACCTCATGAAATAGGGTTATTTTCATGGAGGTCCTTGAGGTTTTCTAGGGCTTCTGTTTTGTTAAAAAGTTTTACACGCATCACAAATTAGTCCAAAAGTTTCTAAAATACGAAATAAACCTTTAATTTCTCAATTCTTTTAATTAAGTCCCTAAGATTTTTAGAGTGTTATAGAACTTATTCGTTTCAGGGTCCTTTCAACCCTCGGATTCGGTTATTTATGACTAATGGTCCTGTTTCAGGTCATTGTATTATTTAGAATTTCTCGAAGTAATATGCAAAAATATTTTTTATACCTTATATCATCAAGTCCATTAACCATTATTTCAATGCAAAGAATGCTCTGAGTAGGGTTACGAAAATGGATAAAATTGAATTTATTGGCGATAACGCTTGAATAGAAATAAATGAGAAGACATCAAACATTAACCAAAACATTAGCCAAGATAACAAATGTTGGTCAAAAATTAGCAAACATTGATCAAGAATTGCTAAAGTGAGCAACAAAAAATAAAACCAGATGCCCTATATATCAACGTATAAACTTCTTGGAGTAAACTTGATGAGAACCACTTTGAGCATGATGTGTACCCATGAAAGCTATTACACTCTATCGATGCCCAAGACGCAACGTCTCTCCATCTTGCTACTTCTGAGAAAGAAGCTCTTCATGCCCAATCCTTGATCCAAATCTGAGTCGCCCTTTTGGGTTTTTGACTTAAATCTCCTTAGGCTTCGAGACGCCCTTTGTGGGTTTTCATCTCAGCCCTACCTTTTTTTTGCGTTTGAGCCTCCCTTTACGGGTTTTCAACTTAACCTCTCTCTCTTTTTCTAGGCGAAGTACTTCTTTGCTGAATCTAAGTTTACGGGGTTTGACAAATCTTTGCCGTTCATCTCAGCTATAACCAAAGCTCTTCCAGAGAAAGCTTTTTTTACCACATATGGACCTTTCCAATTTGGCATCCTTTTGCCTCGGAAGTCCTTTTGTATAAGAAGGATCTTTTTCAAAACTAGATCTCTCTCATAGAATTCTCTAGAGTGAACTTTTTTATCATAAGCCCGTATCATCCGTTTCTGGTACATCTGGCCATGTTGGATAACTTTCAACCTTTTCTCTTCAATTAGGTTTAGCTGGCCATATCTTGACTGGATCCACTCAGCCTCATCTAACTTTACTTCTAAGACTCGGAGGGAAGGAATTTCGACTTCAATGGGTAAAATTGCTTCCATTCCATATACTAATGAGAAAGGTGTTGCCCCAATAAAAGTTCTGACAGACGTTCGATAAGCATAGAGAGTAAATGGTAACTTCTCATGCCAATCTTTGTAAGTCTTTGTCATTTTTCCAACGATTTTCTTAATGTTCTTATTAGCTGCCTCCACTGCTCTGTTTTTTTTAGGCGATATGGTGTTGAATTGTCGTGCTTTATCTTGAATTGGCTACATACTTCTGCTATTATGCTATTATTCAGGTTCAAAGCATTATCGAATATGATCTTCTTTGGCATTCCATACCAACATATAATTTTTTTTTTTTAAGAATTTGCTGACCTTTGATCTCGTGACATTAGCTTAGGAAGCAACTTCCACCAACTTAGTAAAGTAATCAATGACCACAAAAATGAATCTATGCCCATTAAAAGCTTTTGGCAAGATTGGTCCAATGACATTCATGCCCCACATAGAAAAAGGCCATGGGGAAGTCATAAAATGGACAGGTGAAGGAGGTACATGAATTTTGTCTCCGTAAATTTGACACTTGTGACATTTCTTAGCGTATTTAATGCAATCTCCTTCCATGGTTGACCAGTAATACCTAAATCTCATAATCTACTTGACCATCGTGAAACCATTGGCATGTGTTCCACAAAAATCCTCATGAACTTTTTCTAAATTTTTTTTAGCCTCAACAGAATTAACACACCTCAATAGGACTTGATCTTTTCTCTTTTTATACAGAATATCTCTATCAAGGACATAATCAATTGCGAGCCTTCTCAATGTTCTTTTGTCGTTCTCGGTGGCTTGCTCGGAGTACTTACGGTCTTTTCTTCCCCTTCAATACCGTAGCAATGAGCTGAAACCTAGTAGATACTCATCTGAATAGGCTTCATATCTTCTTGCTTATTAACCATGATCATGAAGGCAAGAGTGGTCAAAGCATCGGCCATCTGATTTTCCTCTCGCAGGAGGTAATGGAAGGTGATTTCCTCGAATTCTTTAATTAGCTCGAGAACTAACTTTCGATAATCCATTAACTTGGAATTTCTCATTTTCTATTCTCCCTTGAGTTGATAAATTACCAACACAGAATCCTCGTACACTTCTAGAATCTTAATCTTGCGTTCTATAGCTGCCCGAATACCCATGACACATGCTTCATATTCTACCATGTTGTTTGTGCAATCGAAGTCAAGCTTGCTTGTGAAGGGATAATGATATCCTTTCGAGGATACCAGAACTACCCCAATCCTTTTTCTAGTAGCATTTGAAGCGTCGTCAAAATGCATTTTCCATGATTGCTCTTTTGAAGCTTCTTCTGTTATGGTTGTAACATACATTAGATCTTTGTTTGGGAAATCAAAATCTAATGGCTCATAATCCTTGAGAGCTTTGCTAGCCAGGAAATCTACCATTGCATTCCCCTTTATCGCCTTCTGATTCATATAGTCTATGTCAAATTCAAAGAGTAGCATTTGCCATCTGGCCATCCTTCCATTTATTGCCGTCAACCCCATCATAAACTTGAGAGGATCCAATTTGAAATCAACCAAGTTGTATGATATAGCATGTATTGCTTCAACTTTCAGGTAGTCCAAACCAGAGCACAACATAATTTCTCAATTAGAAAATATCTTATCTCGCATTCAGTGAATTTCTTACTGAGATAATAAATTACTCTTTCTTTCTTTCCTAACTCATCATGCTAGCCTAATACGCATCCTATAGAGTTTTCGAATATAGCCAAGTAGAAGATCAAATGTTTGTCCGGGTTCGGTGGATCAAAATTGAAGCATTGGACAAATAATGTTTAACTTTGTCAAAACTCTTTTGGCATTCATCATCCCAAACTCCTAGGTTGTGCTTCTTGAGAAGATGGAAGATAGGATCACATTTCTCAGTTACTTGTGAGATGAACCGAGCGATGTAATTCAACCTCCCTAAGAACCCTCTAACTTCCTTTTGAGTTCGTTATGGTGGTAACTCCTGTATAGCTTTGACTTTATCAAGATCGATTTTAATTCACTTTCTAGTAACCACAAAGCCTAATAGCTTGCCTGAAGTTGCCCTGAAAGTACATTTGTTTGGGTTTAACTTCAACTAGAACTTTCTCAATCTTAAGAATAACACTCTTAAAACTTTCACATGTTCTTCTTCTGTTCGAGACTTTGCATTCTCAATCATTTCTCCCGACATGACCATATCGGAGAAACTTTTAGTAGCGTTTCCCAATAGATGATTGATATACGGTGCCTTCAAAGTATTGACGAAGAGCATGGTTGTCTCATTCTCAAAAAGTGGTGGTTGTACTTGGGTGGCCATATCTCTCCACCTTTGAGCATATTACCTAAAGCTTTAACCTGGCCTTTTCTCAGCATTTTGTAACGTGATCTTGTCAAGAGCTATGTCAGTGGCATGACCGTATTACCTCATGAAAGCTTGTGCCAAATCCTTGTAAAAACTGATATTGGTACGACTTAGTTGATTATACCACCTTGCAGCTGATCCCGTCAAACTGTCCTAGAAATAGTGGATTAGCAGCTGATCATTATGGACATATCCCGTCATATTTCTGCAGAACATGGTGATATGTACCTTCGGGCAGCCTGTCTCGTTTTATTTCTCGAACTTTGGAACTTTAAATTTGGAGGGAAGTACCAAGTTAGGAACCAAACTCAGTTCCTTAGCATTAATCTCACAGCACCCCTCAGCTCCTTCTAAAGCCCTGAACCTCTCCTCTAATCATTTACAGTGCACCTCCAACTAGTTAGGAAGTTCGACTCTTATTTTTCTGGCTCCATCATCTCATTTAAATCTGGTATGCCAAGGTCGACAGAATTATTTCCTGGGTTAGAACTAGAACCCATTTGGTAGTATACCAGTTTTGGTGTGCCAAACAAGCACGATAACGGGTTAATAGTGACAGCTGCTCCTCAAACACACGTTTCTTATGGAACTTAAGCCGGTGTTGGGGTAACATTTGAAGAATATGGAAGACCATTACCCTCTTCCTTTAGGTCAAATACAATCCCTTTTCCCTTATCAATTTTTACATCCAATAATTGAGTTAACTTATTGATAATGTCTTTTTGGGACTCAATAATTTGGTCTTTCATAACTTGCTACACTTTTGCTAACTGTTCCTGCAGCGGGTTTTGCATTTTTTTTGCGTCTGCTCCAACTTAACTTTTCCAATCGCTGATCTATTGCTCCTGTCTTAGCACGAGTGTAGTAACAATGTGGTTTTTCTAAAGTAACTTTCTTTTAAAAGAAAATTTTAATTAATTAGAAACGTATTTCTTGAAATTTTAATGTATGAAAATGCAATGCGAAATTTATGAATGCATATGCAAGAAAGGTATTGACTCTTAATCAAATTCTGATAGAATAGCCTTACTAGAAAACGAATATCTTTACATAAGATAAATACAAATAAGGCCTTACCCTAATGCCCAAAGTCTTAATCTTTTGAAGGAGACATGCTAACTTTTGGCCTTTATCAAACACAGACTCATACTCTTTGCTCAAAGCATTTGCCTAGACAATTAACTTTTAAAAGTATTCTACCACTTCTCTCACTTGTGTTAATGCTTCACCCATGACATGGTCTCGGTCTCTGACTTGCCTCTGAAAGTGTTGAAGTTTCCTATTACTTATCTCCAAAGTTCTTTCGAGAAACTCGATCCGAATCTCACAATTTTACAATGAAGCTTCAAGTTTTCCAACCCTTCTCTTTAATCCTTCATTCTAAGCCTGACTTGCCGAAAATTTTATCGCAGAGTTGCGACTGCGGTGCTTATACAAAGACTCCTCTAACTCGATTATTCAGGCCTTCATCCCAGCTTTCTCGACTTGTCTCTCTAATAGCTTACTTTTTACAGCATCTCCTTGAACTTGAGCATCCTGAAATTTCTCTTCCATTGGTCCGCTCGAACCCTCTCCTCTTGGATTTCTTGCTGCCACTATTTTGATGTTTTACCTAACCCAGTAGTTCTCATTAACTGACGAAGATTCTTGTAATCCTTCTTCAAATCATCCAAGTTTTCCTCAACCTTTCTCTTCCCTTTCTTTAGCTTATCGACTTTTGGACATCAACATCCAAACCCAACTACATCTTTTCCTCTTCTAATGTTTCTACCTTTTCCCCAATTCGAAACTTTTCTTTTCAAAGTCTTACTTTATGAGCTCTAATTCTGATGGGACTACTTGCAAATGCTCCTCAACTAAGAGGACATTATCGAGATTTGGCACAGGGATGTTATCATTAACTCTCTACTCTCTCATTCATCATACTCTTGAGTTTTCATAGGATTTGCTGCAAATGGCTTCATTTTACGGACTTGATTCTAGGTATTTGACATCTTTCGAACTATTTTCTTATTGTTCTCACATTTGAATCAAACTCACACTGAGCCAAACCCTGAGTTGTTGGGATGAACTGTCTTGATCGGTCTCATTACTAACAAATGAGCATACCCTACAGCTCTTCATATCATTAGTAACGGAAACTAGTCGAATTCACTGCATCGATAACTAATTTCGTCGGGAATGAACTACGGTGCTCGCCATTCAATGTCTTCGTTACGGAGACTATGGAGTATTCCCATTCACTTTTCCTCAGAAATATCCTCTCGCCTTTGTGTAGTAACAAATTCCCTCAAAGGAGAATAACTCACAAAAAATACCTGAGAAGGAACCTTTTCCACTTTCCAAAAGTGGCTATGAAACCATACCATCAGTAGTGGTGCACAACCAATAAACCTCCCTTCTCCCTCTTTTCAACATGCATTCAATGACCTAAAAGTTTCGGCTAGAATTGCTGGAATAAGGGTAACCCTCTTGTCGAGCCAATCGAATAAATCAGTGACCGCCTCATTTATGTGTCCCAACACCTTGGGAAATACAACCAGTCCATACAAACTGGGAGCAAATATATCCACCTTTTTCCTTGTATCAAGATGAGCTAAAATTAAATCTCGTAAACTTTTTCAAGTGACGCATTTGTTGTCACCCTTCACCTTAATTCGAGCTGTGACCTATTGCTCACTCATTCTCGTAATGTTTATCAGCTTCTTAAGGAAAGTTGGCAAATTAACAGCTCTCGAATAGGCTTTTTTTACCTGAATTTTGGGGTAACAAAATAGAATGGTATATTCCTCAATAGTGGGCATCATATCCATGTCCCCAAAAGTGAAACAACTATAAGTCGAGTTCCAGTACTGTACAATGGCTCGGAAGAGATGCTTGTCCAACTTAACTTCTAGTAAGTACGATATATCACCAAACTCTCGGTAAAAAATCTACTTTATTCCATCATCACACTGATCCCAGATTTCTTTCAACTCTTACAAGCTATTCTGAGTCACACTGATCTGAGTGAAGTCCTAGTAATTCGATACGTGGCCTTCAGCTAGACTATCACCCTTCTCACGTTGTCTATCCTCTAACCACATACGCACGACCGCATTGTCTTCTACCTCATCAAGATACCCTTTTTCCTTGACCAGTTCTCTACTAGTAATCGAACTTAAGTCAATATCTTTTATAATATGAGGATGCAATGCCAAAAAAGATAAAAAAAATAAAACTAGTACCTACAGTTGTAAAATGTATCAACAAATATACAACAGAAAACCTACGCATCTATTAGGTGGACTCTAAAGGTCTGGTATAGTTCTACCTAGGGTGGGCACTTAGGGCTCATTATATGCGGTTTTCGATTCTAAAGTAATGGTACCCAAACCAGCAGATTCCTCAGTTCTCGCCCATTATAGGCTCATACGGATGAGTTCGGTTCAAGAGGACACATTTCCCGTATGTTTGCACAAAAGTAAAACTTCACGAAAACATAGGTACGGATATATCGCGAAAGTAATTCACTATCCCGCACGGAGGTGAAAACCTCACGAAAGAGTAGCTTCTCACTTCCACTTAAGTGGTGTAGTAACAAATGCATGTATGCAGAGGCATAGACATATAATAATATCAGCATACATTTATCAAACAACATATAAATCACAAAAATGAAAATGCAAAGGATCGCAAATTAAATTAAATTAAATTTGAAATTTTCAACAAAAAAGACCAAAAATAATCGACCCACGGCTTGACTCTCTTATTGGTCCCCAGTGGAATTGCCAAGCTGTCGAAACCTTTTTTTGAAAAAAAAACGAGTTTCGATTTATATTTTGGAAAATGGAAATGGAGTCGCCATCAATAAATTTTTTTAAAACAGGTATAATTGGGTTACCTCTCGAGATTTTTTTAAAAAAAATCATTAAAAGAATTTTGGTCTTTGAAACCATAAAACGAGTTCGGGAGTCGATTACGCATAAGGAAGGATTAGCACCCTTACATGCCCAAAATTGGCACCTAATCGATTATTCAAAATCTTATTTGTTGAAAATTAAAAATTCAAGAAAAATTTATTGCGATCCTTAAATGCATGAATGTTGAATTTATTTTAAAAACAAATTTTGTTTTCGAAGAAAGCTCGTTAATTCGAATTAATCGAGAAAAAATCACATCTAGTAAGTTAGGACATAACAATTCGAATATTCGAAAGTGACGAGCTTTTCAAAAAAATCTCGTATTTAAATTTTAAAAGGATATTCAATTATCCCGGTTCAAAGAAAAAACCACATCCAGTGAGTTAGACCATGATTTTTTCAAATTCCGGAGACAAATGACGTTGTCTTGATTTATTAAAATAATTTGAGTATTTAAAAAAAAACAAATTATCATGTTATGCAAAAATATGTACATAATTTACAAGTATAAATAATAAAAAGCAGTATATATATAAAAACAAATAAAAATAATATACATATACACATAAAAGAGATTTAAAAAAATAAACAAGAAAACTTAAAAAAAACATGTAATATATATACATATAGGATAAAATAAATAATAATAATAATAATTTACATTAAAATCGGGTCAAATTTGAATTTTTGGAAACTTCAGGAGTCAAATCAAAATTTTTGGAAAATTGGGGGTCGAATTGGAATTTTTGGAAAATTTGAGGGTCAAATTTAAATTTTTGGAAAAATTTAGGGGTCAAATTTGAATTTTTGGAAAGTTTAGGGGTCAAAAACAATTTTAAAATAAAGAAGGGGCTTCATGGGTAATAAAACCAAAAAGCTTGACACGTGGTAACTCTTGGGACACTTTTGGGTCAAGGACCAAATTGAAAACCAAGTGAAATTATAGAGTCGAATTAAAAATAACAAAAAGAATGACATCAAGGATTAAATTGAAACCTTTAAAAAATTTAGAGAGACCTATTGAGAAGTTTTCCCAATGTTTTAAAATGAGCAATAATTCCCCCCAAACGGCGTCACTTCATTTGGCTAATATAAACCATTTTTACATTTTTTTTTCATTTCCATTCACTCTTCTAAAAAAAACCAAACATCCCCTCTTTTCTCTCCATGGCCAATCGTCAAATAACAAAAAAAAAGATGAGGGCAAGCCACCATCGTGAGCCCGTCATGGCCGGTGTCGACAACCACCGTGGACGGTGGTCAGAATCCGAAAAGCGGTGAAATTCGAAGTGTTTTGAAGGTAAAAAAAAAATATCCCCAATATACTTGCCTTCAAATATATATCAAGAAAAAAGTTAAATCTCTTAATTTTCGAAAATATGAAAAAAATAATTTGATACCTTGATTTTTTTTTTTTTTTGCTTCCGATTGCTTTGCTCGTATCTTTGCAATTACTAAGAATCTCAGTATATTATTTCATAGTATTTTTTTGTGTTTTTAATACATTTTTGTTTTGGATTTTTATAATCCTTTTACAACAAATTTTTCCGGATTTTTCGGTGACATGCGTGAGGTGGAGTCCAGATTTGAAGGAATCGACGACAGTAACATGGACACGGGCGTGGCCATGGTTGCTGACGGCGACGACGGTTGAAAACTAAAAGGGGGCTAGGATTTGTTTTTAGTTTTTAGGATTTTGTAAGATTGGATTAGTATTTGGGTCTGTTTGTATTTGGGTTAAAAAAAAGGGTTATTTAAGTTTGAAAAAAAAATATTTGAGCTTTATTTTTTTCAATTTCATTATTTTATTATTTATTGTATTTATAAAATAAATAGATAATAATAAAATTAAAAAGAAAAATAGTGTACTAGGTTCGGATGATATTGGAATAGTACAATCATAAAGGAAGATCAAAACTAAACTTCTAAATCCTACATCATCCTCTTCATCTCCCATAAATTGATATCGCAAATTAAGCTTTTTTGACATTTAATGAGCTTTTACTTAAGCCTTTTATACTTTTTAATATTTATTAGATTTTACTTTAAGAATCAGCTTTATACATTTTTGAGTGAGTTTTTGGATCAAAATATAGGGTCATCCAAAAAATAAGGGTTTGAATAAAAATATAAGATCAACAAAAGAGATTTGGACAAAAACTAAAACCCGTTTTCTAAATAGGTTGGACTTCGAGTAAGATATTTTTTGGCTCGCATCGCTCGAATTAGCCTAGACTTTCTTTTTTGTTATTGTTTTGTTATCATTTCAGTTATCATGTTGCTATTATATTGCTAATAATTTTATTCTTATTGTTTGAATATTGTATAACTTTTATTTTATTGTTAATTTTGTAATTATTTTAGAGACATTTGCTTGCTAAATTACAACTATCTTAGTATTATATAACTAAAAAGACTTTTTTTAATGTATTTTTAATTTATTAAAAATATTTATTTTAATATTTTTAAATTTATTTGATGTATTATATTTTTTTTTAAATTATTTTTATATAAAAATAATCTAAAAATTTAATACAATCTGATCAAATTCGAATTTAGTATTTATAATCTAAATCGAACTTGAATAAAATTTTAAAATTATTTTTCAAATCAAATTAAGCTTATGTTTAAAAACATGTCTAAAATTTTATATCGATGAGACCCAAATGAGTTGTAATGCTAATATATACAATTAAATGAGAAGAAAAAAAGGAGAAGGAGTTGAGATGAAACATTGAACACGTAAGATGCAGAAACAACCACGCATGCATAGCACGAAAAGGTAATTTAATATAATATTTATATAATAAAGAAAATATTAGATTTGGATTTGGGTGGCCTTTATGGGCTCATATATTATAAATTATTCAAGACCTTTGACTGTTCATGAAGGAGACAAAAGTCAACTTTTGAAGTATAGATATGGATAATGTTGAAATCCAATCCTATCAATCCACTTACGTCTCCTGTTTTTTTGCTGCATTCTCATTCCTTTTTCCTTTTCCTTTTCCTTTTCCTTTTCTCCTTTTTTTTCTTAAATATATTTCAGCTATTCTTTAATTAAATGCCCAACACGTGAAATTATTCAATAACCTTAAAATATTTTATTTTAAGATATATCTAAAATTTTGCTTTTGCTGCTCATATCGTTATATATTATAATAATATCTATTTTTTTTTACCATAATGTTCATAATTATTTGTAACTCTTTTTCAACTCATAAATAAGAAAATGATGTGTTTCAACACACTTAAATTCACGTCTTAATGCATTGATAATAATACTCATGTCAATCGAACTAAAACTCGATCGGCATAATTTTTTTTTTTAATATGAGATTTGTTGATGAATTTGGATGCTATTGAATTCTTACAAGATGAAAGGAATTATTGTAAATTTTTATTTTATTTAAAACTTGTAATGTATGATAATTTTATTATTTTTAATGAATATAAAATTTTCAGTGTTGAGAAAAATAAATAAGTAGATAATTACCTATTAATTAGGAGTTGAAAAGTTCAAATAAAAAATTGGTAACGAAGTAGCTTTTCATATCAAACATTAGTTTCAAATTGGGGCATTTTTAATTTTTGGCTTTTGGAGAAGTATTTTTTAAAGAAATTATCTTTTTATCCCCAATTAAATCTTCTATTTTACAATATTTTATCTAAAATAGATACTTTTATCTTTTTAAAATACTTTTTGACAATAATAGTAAAAACATTGTCAAATTTTTTAAAATAATTTTTAACCTCAATGATAAACTAACACTTAACGGTGAAAATGTTTAATTGATTTTATTTAAAAAAATTATCTCTTATACAGTTTTCTAATATAAATTTAATACTTATAAAATTTAGCACTAAAAGTTCAAAACTTAACTACTCAGCACTTAAATTTTCAATTTACCAAAAACATGTATGTTAAAAAGTGTCTTCCAAAGTGTTTTTTAGATTGGTTTTTCTATAGAATTTATTAAGTTTAATTTGGTAAACTAATATAAAGTAGTGTCTAAAAATTATTTTGATAAAAGAAAATAAGGTTAAATAACTATAGTATCTAAGTATAAAGTAATATTTAAATATTATTTTGATAAAAAAATAAAATTAGATAATTACAATATCTGAGATAAATTGAACATTTAATTTATTTTGTTTTTCATAAATATTAATTTGGGTGACCAAGACTAATTCGAATTTAGAGCAAAAAAATTTTTGGGAGAAAAAGATTAAGTTATATATTTTTAAGGGAGTTAAAATGTCATTTCATCATTGTATTAGCTTATATCTTTATAGTTTTTAAAATGACTAAATTAAATTTTATCAATTTTAAAGGTCAAACTATAACATTACCATATATTAACTTATAATTTTATAAAATTTGAGGGGTTCAAAATATAATTTTCTCAATTTAAAAAGGTTAAGGCCTCTGTCTATTCTCTCATACTTGGATCCTTATAAACATTTCTAGCTTCGCTCTTAAAAATATAAATAATGAAGAATCCAACAAGTGACTCCAATGAGAAAGAGGATGATGTTTATGTTAGGAGACCCGAGTTCAAGGATCTGTGTGTGCGTTGTCAAAAAATTAAGAAAGTATAAATAGATACTACCATGTAATCACACCAGTATATTAAAAAAATATATATAAATAATGAAGATAATATGAGAAATATGTCCCTATTGGGGGATTAATATTTAATACCTATAGCCCTTATATCCTTGATCACCAAAGTTTTTCCTTTATTGGCCGGTTGCAAGGTGGTCCTACTATAGCTAGCTTTATCATTTTGAAACCATCCAATTGATTACCAAGTTAGAAGTACATTATTTTTCAATAAATGAACCTTCCTAATATCTAGAATCTAGTACATTTAAAAAAAAAATTCTTAATTCGATTGGTATGAGTATTGTTATCAATGGAGGAGACTATAAGTTCGAGTGCGCTAAAACGTATTATTCTCTTATTCAGGGACGAAGTCAGAAAATTCTTTTAATGAGGATTGAAATTAAATTATAATTTTTACGATAGTAAAAATGTAATTTTAAAGGATTAAATCAAATTTTTATCATTTTTAAAGGGCCAAAATACAAATTTACCTTTATTAATTAAATTTTTTAAAAAAATTCCAAGGCTTAAATAGAACATTTTTCATTTTAGGGAGACCAGGGTCCTGCCAGCCTCTTGGATTCACCCTGCTCTTATTTATGGATTGGAAAGAGACTATATATAATTCTAAACATTATGTTAAAAAGAACCGATATGATCAAAATTTAAAAAAAATTATCATATAATAATTTTAGATTTTAATTTCTTGAAAGTGGGAAAGAATTTTTTCACAAAAGAAAATGTTAATCTGAGAATTAACATTCATTATTACTTTTCAACTCTTAATGCTTTTTAATGAATCATTGGGTTTTTTTCCGGAAAAATATTTTTATTGATATATAAAACATTACAATATATTAAAAATAAAACTAAAAAATACATACTAAAGAAAACAAAAAATTAAATAATACCAGAAAAAAAAAGCCTGTCCTTAGAAAATAATATTTGCAATAATATCTAATCTTGTCAAACAAAAAAATTTCCAATATTAATGATTTGTATTAGAGAAGTTTATGTTGTTGGAGTTCGATTGTATTTTGGTTTATTTATTAAAAATGAGTAAGCTACTTATTATACATTTCAAAACGTGTAAATTAGTTTTTTCATAAAATTTTTCTGTTAAATAAAGACGTAGAACATGCTGAAAATTATTTTTTATGGGTAAACTTAAAAATGGTCATCCAAATATGCTTTTCATTCTATTTTGGTCATCCAAAATAGAGTTAGAATTAGAGTTAAAATGACAAATTTTGTAAACATGAGGATTAAATTTAAAAAACAAATAGAGTTAGGATTAAATTGGTAGATTTTGTAAATATTGAGAACCAAGTTTATTGACTTTTTTAGAATTAGAATTAAAATGACAAATTTTGTAAACATGAGGGTTAAATTTGTTGAATTTTTTATATTTAGGATTAAATTGATAAAATGTATAAATATTAGAGGGTTAATTTTGTTAAACAGGCCAAAAAAAAAAGCCCACATAAATTGAGAGTGACTAAAATATTTAATTTCGAAAAGTTTAGTAACTAAATCGAAAAAATTAATAGTTGAGTGATCAAAATAGAACAAAAAATATAATTAAGTGATCATTTTTATAATTTACCCATAAAAATTTTTTTTTAACATATTCCACATCATTATTTAAAAAAATTAACAGAAAGATTAATTTATATATTTCGAAATATAAAAATTAATTTATGCGTTTTAAAATAGAAAAAAAAATGTAATCTTCCTCTAAATAGGGAGACTTCCCTAATAGTTTTACCGAATATACATATATCGCCATTGGGAAATTAATGGTTTGGGTTTCAATATCAAAATCTGGAGGCTGAATATTAATTAATTAATACAATTGAGTGCATTCCTTTCAAAAGCCCTTAGATTTAGACTTTCTTTAAATTTAATTAAATTATGGAGGCTTTGAATATTAATTAATTAATTAATACGATTGAGTGCATTCCTTTCAAAAGCCCTTAGATTTAGACTTTCTTTAAATTTAATTAATTATACAAAACCCAAATTCTTTACCATTTTTTAATTATAAAAAAAAGATAAAGTTCTAACAATAACGCGATTGATACGATTCGAACTCAACCACACTTGAAATAATGAACACACTTGATCATCAGGGCAATACACGAGATTTAATCTTTTACGATTTTTTAATATTTGATAACAACTTCTATTGATAAGAAAAATAGTATTTAATTTTTTAAAAAAATAATATTCAAATTATATTAGAATAATTTGGAAGAAATTTATATATCTCAAAATAAAATTTAAATTAAAAACCATCGCATATTATTTATATAAGATTCAAATGTAAAATCTCAAAATTCTCAAAAGAAAATCATTAGCCACGATTAGAGAAATGAGCTAATTATTTCAAGTTAAAAATTGAGTAACTTTGTCGATTGAGTGTTAGATCGATTAACATATGTATTGTTGTCAATGTAAGAGGATGTGGGTTTGAGTGCGTAGAAGCACATTATCTTCCTATTCATGAGTTGGAGAGAAGGGTTATGGGTAGTTCTATGTATTATGTCAAAAAGAGCATAACAATCAGAACCTATAATAAGATTGTAAAAAAAAAATTTGAGAAATATTTTTTGGTCAGAAAAAGAGATTAAACATTTTTTTAATTTTAAAGTTTAATTATCACAAAAGAAACTCGAGAAACATTTAGGTGAGTTTGGTTAAAAGAATGTAAACTTTTACACCATGTTTGGTTGGAGGGAATGGAATAGTATTTCCCCCTTATTTATTGAATGGTAAACCATTCATTTATTTGGTTAAATGTAATACTCATTCAATAGAATGACTATTACTTCACTATTACTTACCTTCCCGTAATATCTATTCTTTATTGATACCAAAGAATAGCTACTCCATGCAACTTTGTATAACAAAACAAAATTAATTTTCAGATTAGTCCTTTGAAATTTGGACTCAGAAAATATAAAAATAAAATATTTGAATATAATTTAATATAAAACTAAAAAAATATTTTAATATAGTTTAATATACAAATAAGTATATTAAGAATTTTATTAAATTATATATTATTATTATTATTACTATTATTATTTAATAACAATAATCATCTATCTAAAAATTTTTGCTAAGGGTACTCTAGTCATTTTAGCTTTTTTAATATACAATTATATCATCTATTAGTTTCAACCAAACACAAAATATTATTACAGTTTTATTCCATTACATTCAACCAAACAATTGAATTATCGATTACAGCTTTATTCAATTACAGCTCTATTATATTAAAACCATTTTTCATTATAACCTTATTCAATTCCAATGAACCAAACGTGCCGTTAGTGTTTAGTTGACGGAAAGTAATATTATGTATGAACACATTTTACTAAATAATCTTTATTATAGAATTTTATTTTAATAAATTTAATTATTTTAATATTTTTAGTCTCAATTTTTCATAAAATTATAATAATTCTTGTTTTCATTATAATTAATATATTAATAAGTAAATATATAATTTTAAAATAATTTTTTAAATTATAATTATAATAATTCATGAAAAGTGATTGTATTACTGATCATAATGTTTTTCGACATATTATAAATTATGGGGAAGGATCCACTTTAACCATACGTATGTATAAAACTAAAGTGGTTTTACGCCCTTCTGTAACTTTTTATATTATTAACATTTTATACGACAGATGGATTGTTAAATATTAATTATACAAAAAGTTATGGAAAAGTGTAAAATTATTTTAATTTTGCACCAATTACCCTGGTGTAAGTAGATCTCTTTCCTTAAATCATAGTTATATGATTAATAAACTAATAAATAAAATTTTTAGAATAAATATATGTTATACTTAACATCGATAATGGCAATAAAAATAATCGCAAATCAATAAGAAAGAAAAACAAGAACACGCAGATTTTACGTGAAAAATCTTTATCGAGAAAAAACCATGGGTAGAGGGAGAAATTCACCAATGTTGAAAAACTAATAATACAAGAGGAGTTCGACTACTCCTGTTTTAAAGGTTAAACAACTCTATTATAATCAATGTCTAATAAAAGAAGTATAGTCCTATAAGACTTCAATTTGTGCGGCATGGTCCATGTTTAATCTAAATGGTGCATGTTTAATATTTTTTAAGTGTAAAATTAGATTAAATGAGTAATAGTATTAACCAATATTATTGCCTTGCGTAACCTAAAGATTGTTGTGATTAAATTTGTTTTAGTATAGAAATATATTGTTACTTCACTTTGTCTTATGTCTACTTATAAAAATTAATTAATTAATTTAACATAAACATATGCTAGAAAGATTAATTGATCTTAATAAGTATGTTTGCATCGATTAACAAAGGACCAAGTTGCCATGTGTTTTAATAAATGTCGATAATGGCAATAGAATGATCACAAAGCAATAAGAAAAGAAAAATAAAGCACACAAATTTTACATGGAAAATCCTTTCGAAAAAACCACGGGCAGAGAAAAAATTCACTAGTGTTGAAAATAGAATGATATAAGAGGAGTTTAAATTACATCTATTTAAAAGGTTGAAAAATACTATTCTAATCAATGCTAAATAGAATAAGTATAGTTCTATATGGATTCTACTTGTGTGACATGGTTCATACCCATAGATCCCTTTATTTTGCCGTTATATTTGATTTCTTTAATAAGTAATGAGATTTAGGTCACACAATTCTAAGATCATTGAATTATCCGTAACATTATAAACATTGTTTTTATAATTCTAAATCAAGGAATGAAATTAATCTAATACACCTATGTCATATTGATTAAACTTGTTAAAATCTTGCTTTTATTTTGCTTTACATCTTAATCTAATTTAATACTTGGTTAATAGCTCACTTTGTTCAATATTTTTTTTCTCTACTACCAATTTGCTTAAGTCTATATTTCATAAATACTTACTAGTACATTTTTTATGGAAATGATAACTCAATATATTTATCACGTTATTATTTGTCACGATTGTGTTACTTGCACATTTTGTCGTTCTACTTACATAATGACCATTTTTCCATATACAAGAAAGAAAGACTCAAGAAAAAGAAGAGAAAACAACTTGCAAAAAACCGAAAGATTTTCCCATTTAGATTTTGAAATTACCCAATATTTCCACATCTTAATATTACTTGAAAATGTGAAATTAAAAGATAAAATGTTACTTTTTTTGGTGAATTACAATAATAGGGTAAAGTCCGAATAATAAACGTCACTAACGTGACTCGAACCCAGATCACATCTGGGACGGTGTACACCCTTGATCATCAGGTGAGTTCATAAAATGTTACTTTGAACTTAACTAAACTCAAGCTTAATTAAAAATTATGCGGTTGACACTTATGTATGTAAGGTGTGTGTGCATTATCAAAGAGCTAAAAAAAATATAAACAGATATTAATATATAATCAAATCAATATATTCAAAAAAAAATTATTCAGTTGTGTTTTCCATGCTACTAATTAATCAACCCCTTTTATTTTTAATTTTTTGATGTTGTTGGCAAAGATATCAACTTTAGAAAAAGAAAGAAAGGTAATTATAAAAGTAAATATGTTAATTGGAAAGTTGTTGGGCTGTAGAAAATTCAGGGGTGTTGTCGATGTTATTTATCACGTGTAATACCCAGGCACCAAGGCAAGTGGTATTTATTTCATACACAATCACGAGAATTATATAGCCTTATCCCATAGAATTTTATCCAACCAAAAATGCTGAAATTGATTCAGCGTTTTTTCTCTAATATATTTAATATTCATTATAATTAGAAACATTAAGATAGTTTTATACTTCAATTATTAGAAATTTTATTATATACGTAGGTGTGAGAGTTACGGATTTAAAACATAAATGTATGTTTAACATCTAATAAATAATTGAATGTATAGTATAGCTTGCAACTAATTAATCATAAATTCATAATAACATATGAAGTATTTATGATATTAAAATAAAAAATAAATTAAATTGTGAGTAAAACAAGATTGAAATGCATAAATATATCAAATTAACAATACAAAATGTATTACTATTATTTATCATAGTGTCGTCATTAATCGTGAGTTAGTGTCACGATATAAGAAGACCAAAATATTTAATATTAAAAATATATATTTATAAAACGTGTTAGCAAACAATTATTAGTGGAGTAGTGAAGGTTTTTTTATATGAATTTGTTTGTCTTGGGTTCGATTGTTTTCAATTATTTCCTTTTAAAGAAATATATTTTAGTAATTTCACAATTGAATTGATATCGAGTTAATTTATAAAATCCATTTAATAAAATACTTTATATAGAATATAGAGTTATATGATAAATCAAGTTTTTAAAAGTATTTTTCAAAATTATTTTTTCGAAGTATTTTTCAAAAGTATTTCTCAAAATAATGTTAAACTAACCCTAAGTAAGTAGGTATGTTACAAGGAAGAAAAGATGAATAGCACTTAAACAAGTATTGAATAATTGTAATAGAATAAACTTGTCTGAATTGTGGGAAGATTTCAAATGTGGGGTTTTGGCATTGGTATTTTTCTCACCTGACCAAGACCAAAGATTAAACTAAATCGTTCACTATTGGTTTAGACTTAAAAACATCTTTTTAGATAAACGTTTTTTTTTGGTATGTTGTGTTTAGATTTTTTTTTTATTTCACGTTACAATAATGTTATAATATTTAATTTCATTGTTATCGTTATTTTTATATTAACCGTAGATAAACGCATCGCTCGTCTCTTAAACTAAGTGCTGCACAAATTGATAATGTATTTGATTTTTTATCAAAATATGGTTGCAATCTTTGAATCATAAAGTCAACCGATAAAAAAGTGAGTAGCATAGAATGAGAATATTAAGCGGAAATAAATTTCCACAAAAGTAGTAGTCACAACTTGACGTCCTTTTTCTTATTAAAATATAGTGTGGAAATGTCAGCAATTTCTTTCTTATTTCTCCCCAACCCATTTTTATGGAAAATTTGAATTTTCTTTCTATTAAAAATATATTAAAATTTGATCCATATGCATCCAAACTATCCATTTTCTCCTTCTATAAATATAGCTTTGATAGTTGAAGGCTTTAGTTCTCATCCCCAGCTCCACTTTTGCACAACATGGCTAACTCTTGTGTTGGGTTGTTTTTGTTCTTTGCTCTCTTTCTTAGCCTTGGGATTGTGGAACTTGAAGCTTCACATCATGTTTACAGAAACCTTCAAACTGTTCAATCTGCTGCATCTGCAAATCAACCTTACAGAACTGGCTTTCATTTTCAACCTCCCAAGAACTGGATAAATGGTATATACATATATGTCTAACTTTATTATATGATCATGATGTTCAAGTTTTGTCTTCTTTTTTAATTGTATGTCTAACTTTGTGTCTTCTGGTTCCATGTCATTTGGAAATGGCTGCCTCTTGATGAACAGATCCTAATGGTTAGTGCCTTGTTCCTAGATTCATATGATATTTTTAGATAATATATTAAAAATGCCTAAATTACTGATTTGCTAATTTTTGACAGGGGTTATGGCTTACAAGGGACTTTATCATCTGTTCTACCAATACAATCCAAAAGGTGCAGTGTGGGGCAACATTGTCTGGGCTCACTCGACATCTAAAGATCTTGTGAATTGGACCCCTCATGAGCCAGCTATCTTTCCTTCCCAGCCATCTGATATTAATGGTTGTTGGTCTGGTTCAGCCACAATCCTCCAAGGGGGCAAACCAGCCATGCTTTACACCGGAATTGACACCAAAAACAGCCAAGTTCAGAATCTTGCCGTCCCCAAGAATCTATCCGATCCTTACCTCAGAGAATGGGTGAAGTCACCAAAGAACCCTTTGATGCAACCCACTGCCCAAAACCAGATTAATGCAAGTTCTTTCCGAGATCCCACCACTGCTTGGTTAGGCCCTGACAAGAAATGGAGGGTAATCATTGGAAGCAAGATTAACCGCCAGGGCTTAGCCATCCTTTACAAAAGCAAAGATTTTGTGAATTGGGTCCAAGCCCCTATGCCTTTGCATTCAGCTCAAGACACCGGGATGTGGGAATGCCCTGACTTTTACCCCGTTCCTGTCAGTGGTCAAAACGGTGTCGACACTTCTCTTAATGGTCCACATGTCAAGCATGTCCTTAAGATCAGCTTAGATGACACAAAGCATGATCTTTACACTATTGGTTCATATGATAGCTTGAAGGACATCTATATACCAGACAAGGGATCCGTAGAGAATGATTCAGGCTTGAGATATGATTATGGCAAATATTATGCTTCCAAGACATTTTTAGACAGTATCAAAAACAGGAGAATCTTATGCGGTTGGTTGAACGAATCATCCAGCGTCGCTGATGATATCAAGAAAGGATGGGCAGGAGTACACGTAAGTTTTCTTTTAAGTAACTTGATTTGCTGATAAATCTTGTATTAGCTGTGATGAGACGTTGACTTTGCAGGCAATTCCTAGGCAAGTTTGGCTGGATAAATCTGGAAAACAATTGATACAGTGGCCGGTAGTAGAAATACAAAAGCTACGTGCAAACCACGTAAGCTTACCCAGCAGATTGCTCAATGGAGGATCGGTTGTTGAAGTTTCTGGGGTTACTGCTTCACAGGTAAAAGAAATAAATGCTAAAGTCAGCATGTAAATTTCCTCCACAAACCCATTGTTTAATCCTCTTTGAATTTCGTGTTTATATAGGCAGATGTTGACATTTCATTCAAGATTTCTGACTTTGAGAAAGCTGAAGTGTTAAACCCAAGCTGGACCAATCCACAGCTACTCTGCAGCCAAAAGGGTGCATCAGTTAAAGGTGGTGTTGGTCCATTTGGGTTGCTAGTTTTAGCTTCAAAAGGCTTAACTGAGAACACGGCGGTCTTCTTTAGAATATTCAAAGGCCAAAACAAATACGTGGTGCTAATGTGCAGTGACCAAAGCAGGTCGGTCCCGCCTACACACTGAACCATTTTCAAACCTTTTCAAATTTCACCCATGCTTGCCAAAACCTCAACTTCTCTGTTTTTGTGTCGACAGATCCTCCCTAAACCAAGACAATGACAAGACCACCTATGGGGCTTTCTTGGATGTGGACCCTCTTCATCAAAGCTTGTCATTGAGGAGTTTGGTGAGTACCTTATGTATATAGCAAACACTCAAGTACTTGAACACTTCGTACTACATCCCTAATTACACTTGTTGGTATGACAAATATGGCACTAGGCCCCTATCATCAAGAAGTGGAAAATTTTGGGACACCATTGTTGAAAAAGGGGATTGTCCTTATGCAAAACCTCAAACTTTTAGGGTTTGGAAAATGGGATATTTTTTGAAAATCAAATCATACTTTTTTTTTTTTACAGGTTGATCATTCAATAGTGGAGAGCTTTGGTGGGGGTGGCAAAGCATGTATGTCAGCTAGAGTTTATCCCACATTGGCAATCAATAACGCGGCCCACTTGTATATTTTCAACAATGGAAGTGCAGCCGTGCAGATTGCAAAGTTGGATGCTTGGAGCATGAAGAAAGCCAAAATCAATTGAATTTCTTAGTTCCAGAAACTTATAGAGCGGCTCATTTTATCTGAGATTATCAAACTATGATATTTTTATGGATTTATTATTGCAATAATTTCATATACAGAAGCTCATTCGTGTTAATTCAAATAACTTTGACTATAATTCTATACGCTTTTTCTTTTTACTTCTATATAAAAATCATACTTTTTTTATACAATCAATGTTACTGAACATAAATTATAAAATAAGCATGAAATAAATTTAAAAAATAAACTATATTATATATTATTGGTCGATTAATCAATTGCGAAACAAATTTTTTATCGAGTTTTTAATCCTGTCAATTTAAATTATTAAATTCAAATTAGGTCCTTGAAAGCAATGTTAAAACAATATCAATTGCAGAATTTGAAAACTCTTTTTTTATTTGTTAACAGTTTGAAAGATCCTTAATCATAAAAATAACAAATTAATCCTAATCCATCTTTTTCAAATGAGGGCTAACTTTTATAAATTCCATCCACCTTTTCAAGGGCCCAGCTAAGAAATAAATAAAAAAAGTACATTAAAAAATTGAGCTTATGGCCACTCAATTATCAATAAAGTTACAATTTAATCTCTCAATTATGAAAATTTATAATCTGGCCACTCAACTATTGGAAATTGATTATTTAAGTCATCCTTCTGTTAACTTGTTAATGAACATCAATGTGGACATTTTTCAAATATATTTGAGTAAATTACACTACTAGTCACCCAATTATCAATAAGTTTTCATTTTGAACACTCAACTAGTAGAATTTATCAAATCACTAAATGACATGGCACATTAACTTGTTGGCTTAATAGCTAATTTAGTCTCTGGACTATATCTAAATTATCAATTTAGATTTTTAATAGTAAATAAAAAACCTAAAATTATCAGAAAATTCTAAAAACAAATGTAGAAATTCATAATTTATTTTTTGAAAATATAATTTTGTGAAAAAAATATTAAAATTTGACAAAATTCTAAAAAGTTCTAATTTTTTTTTAAAAAATTGAAGATAATCAACTAAATAAAAGTATAGCTTGAAAAATTATTTTTGCTTTTTAACTTAAAATTAATTGGTGAGAGTGACTGACACGTTTTATAGTGAGTTATTCAAGATATTTAATCTAAAATGAATAATTAATCTGAAATTGTAAAATATTTTAATTATATTTTTAAATTATCGGTGTTATATTTATAAGATTATTATTATTATTAAACTTGTTAATTTAGCTATTATATGAGATGTACGTGATATAATTTAAAATGAAAAAATTAAAGAAAAATATTGTAAAAACGAATGTTGTAAAAAATCTTGATTTTGAGATTTTTGAAACTTTTACAGAAATTATCGTTCACTTACTCCCTCTTTTTTGTTTTATTTTATTTGTAGTTTTTATTTTAAAAGTTATGTGGTAATATTTTACTTTTTTAAATTTTTGTTTAAATCATTTAAGAGTTTAAGTGTCAAGTAATGGTTAAATTAATAGTTCTAATAATAGAAAGAATTAGAATTTTTTGAAGTTAAGGATCAATTTAAAATGATATTTATAATTTAGGAATGTATGGTGGAATTAACTCACTTTAATATATAATTAATATATTCTTTTAATCATTAGTGAAGAAATCATAGGCCAATAGGAAAATGATTGGTCTATGTACCTTCGCACGACAACATTTTAAGTTCCAGCATCTTCTGAATTCAATAAACTTGTAATGATTATTAAACAAAGGGTAAATAATGAAAATAGTTACTTTTATTTGCTTCAAGTTACATTTTAGTCACTTATATTTGAAATGTTACGTTTTAGTCAGTTATGTTATCGTATTGTAATATTTTAATCACTGAATCATTAATTGCCATTAACAGTTTTACAATAAGCTGACGTGATACGTTAAATAATCATTTCAAACGAAAATTTTAGGTTAATTATACAATTGATCCCTATATTTTTCTCATTTTGAGCAATTTAATTATTTTCTTTTATGTTCTTTTAACTTTCTTTTTTTATTTTTATTTTTCATTCTCTTCTGCTTCTCCCTCTGTTTTTCTCCCTTCTCCATTTCTTTTAACATAGTTTTTCTATATTTTCCGTTTGTTAAAACTAGTTCCTATATTTGGCTTTAACAAATAAAGAAATAAAAGGAAAAAATAAATTGTTCAAAAAAAATAAAAGTATAGGGATTAATTTTAACAAATAGAAAACATAGAAAAACTATGTTAAAAGAAATGGAGAAGGAAAAAAAAATAGAGGGAGAAACAGAAGAGAATGAAAAATAAAGAAAAAAAAGAAAGTTAAAAATCATAAATAAAAAGTTAATTTGCTCAAAAAAAATAGGGACCAATTATATAATTTAACCTAAAATTTTCAGAAGAGAATGAAAAATAAAGAAAAGAAAGAAAGTTAAAAATCATAAAATAAAAAGTTAATTTGCTCAAAAAAAAATAGGGACCAATTATATAATTTAACCTAAAATTTTCATTTAAAATGATGATTTAATGTGTCACATAAACTTACCGTTACACTGTTAATGATAATTAACGGCTCATTGACTAAAATGTATAACACGATAACGTAAGTGGCTAAAACATAACATTTCAAAAATAAATGACTAAAATTTAACCTGAGACAAATAAAAATGACTATTTTCGTAGTTTACTCTTAAACAAATAAAGTTGTGGAAAACCACCAAACTCATGTCCAAAGATTTAGAAAAATATTTAAAAATATTAAAATAAAAAATCATTATAAAGATGTTTTATTTTTCTTATTTTTATAATTTTTATTAAATATTAAAAATATTTGGTAGATTGTCAGTAAAATTTTTAGACTCCACAAATAGGATGTAAAAGTTGATAAATGTCTTATAAATATATAGTAAATTATTAAAAAAATAAATATTTTTAAAAAAAATACAAATATTTTTTAAGACGGCTTGTACAATAAATAAAATACACAGTCAATGTAGCAAATATTGACCCAATTTATCTATAATATATATAAAAGTATAACAACTGGCACTGAGACTAAACTTTATCAAGCTGGAAATAGGGAACTCCTTTTTGGAACTGCCTTTGAGTACAATAAATAAAATACACAGTCAATGTAGCAAATATTGACCCAATTTATCTATAATATATATAAAAGTATAACAACTGGCACTGAGACTAAACTTTATCAAGCTGGAAATAGGGAACTCCTTTTTGGAACTGCCTTTGATCTTAGGCTCATAGCTACCCACACCTTGGTAAAAGCCCCTTGGGATGTAAGGGAAAAGGCATTAGAGGGCGACCCTAAGGTCACTCTAATATTAAAACTTTAGAAAACTAACTTGATCTAAGCCGCCTTCTAAAATAGAGTTATTGATTAAATAGAACTTTAAGCATTTTAATTATCACTTAATTAATATTAGTTATATATATATAATATAACAGCTTTACAAGTATAAAATAAATTGTCAAAGGTCTATTATCTTTTTTATTTTATATCATCTTTTATTAATAAAGTAAAATTTTGTTTGGATGACTTATGAATTAATTGTTTTCTTCAAATTATTATTTAAATAAATCTATAATTAAATAATTGAAGTTTAAAGTGGAAATTATATTAATTAAGTCGCCATATTTTTATAAGAACAAATTAATTAAATTAATTTACTCATTGATTCTAATACGATCAAATCATCTTGATTTTAATGGGATTAGAATTTGGTTAAGAAAATAATTTAATTATTTTAACTAATTAAATGAATAAATAATATTTTGGGAATAAAAAATATGTTTATTAAGATTGGATAACTGACTCAACTAGCAACCAAAGCTGTATGCATTATATGAACAAAAAGCAAACAATTAAGATCATTCAATATGACAATATGAACACGATACAAAAGCAAATCCATGAAAATACCCCTTTATCAATTAAGAGGCGGCATCACTGTTCACATACTGGTAAAATACGAGTTTAGGGTATATCCGATTGTTTTTAATTTTTTTGTTGTTTTTAATTTATTTTAAAATTATTTTTGCACTAATCCTTGTAACAAATTTTTTTATATTTTTAAATTATAAAATAAAAAATAATAATATTTTATTGGTGGTGCCCAGTTAAGAGGCGACACTACTATTCACATATTGGTAAAATACGAGTTTAGGGTATACTCGACTGTTTTTAATTTTTTTGTTTTTTTTTAATTTGTTTTAAAATTATTTGCACTAATCCTTCTGACACAAATTTTTTTATTATATTTTTAATTATAAAATAAATAATAATAATATTTATTTGTGGTGTCCAGTTTAGAGGCGACACTACATTCACATATTGGTAAAATACGAGTTTAGGATATACCTGATTGTTTTTATTTTATTTTTTTGTTTTTAACTTATTTTAAAATTATTTTTGCACTAATCCTTGCCTTCATATCATCAACCGAGATATTTTGACAAAATCTCATTGCTCACATCCAACTGATGTTGTCAAAATTACTCCATCGAAATAAATGCATACGAAAAATTGATTATCCATCTTCAATAAATCTGTTAAAAGATAAATAAAATTTCAATAAAATTCCCTATAATCTACTTTACTAAAAAAAATTATAACAAATCATAAACATTAAACTAAACTAAACTAAACTTTATAAAAATTTAAAAAAAATAAAATAAATTAAGAACAACAAAAAATTTTTTAAAACAATCGAGTATACCCTTAACTCGTATTTTACCAGTATGTGAACAGTGGTGCCCCCTCTTAACTGGACACACCAATAAATTATTATTATTATTATTATTATTATTTTATAATTTAAAAATATAATAAAAAATTATACCAGATTAGCACAATGGTGCCACCTATTGAAGCCCCTCCACCCCTCAAAACATACCATTTTGATAATTAATGGGAGGAGGTCCATACCATTTGGGTGATTTTTATATATATTTTTATATTATTTCAAAAAAAAAAAACCTGACTTTTGTTGTTTCCTTTAAAAATAAAGATTATGAGCTAGATCAAACACACACCTCTCTTACATCGATATTCTGTCAAATAGAAAAGTTACTTTTCCAAATAATTTCTATCTTTTGACGGAGTTTGTCTTTCGATTCATAGCTCTTAAAGTTTCACTAATGTTTTCATCGATTTGTGAATAGAGTCCACACTCTAATAAATCGAGATCAAGGATAGCGAAGAAGATCAAGTGATTGAAAGCCAAGAGTGACTTAGTCCGCCTCATCCGAAAACACATGCATAATCCAGGTAATAGATTTATTATTATAAACATCACAACCGATTAGTTTTAAGAAAACTTTTAAAATTTCCATGTGCATATTTCCATTATCTTCAAACCTATTTTTTCAACAATATATGTAACCATTTATTGTTTCTTTCTTATTTACCAAAAGTAAAAATAAAAAAAAAAAAACAAAATTTACCATAAATTTTAAATAACAATTTTACCAAAAATTAAGATAACATATTTTTAGAGCGCTAAAACATAATTTTACCATAAATTTAAATATTTAGGGGAAAAAGAAAAAGTTTACCATATCTTTTTTTTTTTATAAATAAAAGGGCACCATTGTAATCTTTGCACCGACAAGATATGAAGGAAATTTTACAAATGTAAAGACTACTGCTAGCAACTCCTTCTCCGTAGTTGTATAATTAATTTGCGCTTCAGTTAGAGTTTTACTAGCATAATAAATGAAATGAAATACCTTTTCTTTACGTTGACCTAGTACAGCTCCCACAGCAAAGTCACTTGCGTCACACATTAGTTCAAATGGTTGCGTCTAGTCCGATGCGATGATAATTGGAGCTTGTACCAACTGCTTTTTTATTTTCATAAATACGTCCAAATAGGTGTCATCAAACACAAACTTTTTATTTTGCTTTAGTAATGAGCATAATGGTTTAGTAATCTTGGAAAAATCTCTGATGAATCTCTTATAAAAACTAGTATGTCAAAGAAAGCTTCTTATTCATTTCACATTGGTGGGCGGTGGCAATTTCTCAATGATTTCAACCTTTGCTTTATCAACCTCAACGCCCTGACATGATATACGATGGTCGAGAACAATACCTTCAATTGCCATGAAGTGGCTTCATGGCATTTCTCCCAATTCAAAACTAGATCTATGTCCTCGTATCTCTTCAAAACTTTTGCCAGGTTGTTAGTGCATTGGTTAAAATTCTATCCATAGACAGAGAAATCATCCATGAATACCTCTAGAGAGTCCTTGATCATGTCCGAGAAGATCGCCATCATGCATCTCTGGAATGTTGCTAGCGCGTTGCACAACCCAAACGGCATACGTCGGAAGGAAAAGGTTTCAAAAAGGCATGTAAATGTAGTCTTTATTTGATCTTCCGGCACAATGGCTATTTGGTTGTACCCATAGTAGCCATCTAAGAAGCAATAATAGGCTTTACCAACTAGCCTATCCAACATCTGGTCAATGAAAGGTAGTGGGAAATGGTCCTTTTTTGTGGCCGCATTCAGTCGGTGATAATCCATGCATACTCTCCAGCCAATCGAAATGCGAGCAGGGATCAACTCGTTCTTTTCATTGCTCACAATTGTGAAACCACTTTTCTTGGGCACACATTGGACGGGGCTCACCCAATCACTATCAGAAATTAAGTAGATGATACCCGCATCTAGCCATTTGATAATTTTCTTCTTCACTACTTCTTTCATCTTTTCGTTAAGTCTCCGTTATTGCACAATTGATTGCTTCCCCTCATCTTCTAGCATGATCTTGTGCATGCAAAAAGAGGGACTAATGCCTCTGATATCAGCAATGCTCCAGGCTATGGCTCTCTTATGCTATTTCAAAATGGCGATAAGCTTATCTTCCTACGTTGCGTTGAGGGATGCATTGACGATTATAGGTAATGTATCGTTGTCACCAAGAAAGACATACTTTAAATGCGTTGGCAATGGCTTCAACTCCAGGGTAGGAGCTTGCTCAATAGATGGTTTAAACATCGGGATTATCCTGTTCGACAAATCCAAAGACTTCAATTACCAATTCTATCTCAGCTCACAATTATTAACCTCTTCTTTGCCATCACAATCAGTTAGGATTTCATCAAAAGATGTCGCCGCATCTTCATCTAGGACTACTGAACTCCTTGCATTGAATTCTTCCATAATGATTTCGTCCAGCACATCGATGTGGTGACATTGCTCTTTACTCTTGGACGGTGATGCTTCAAACACACTGAAGGTCACATTTTCGTCGTTATGACGCATGATAAGTTCCCCCTTGAGCACGTCGATAAGGGTGCGTCTCATTGCCAAAAATGGTCGCCTCAGAATAATAGGCACCTCCTTGTCTGCTTCGCAATCAAGGATTATGAAATCAATAGGAAACATGAGTTTTTCTAGTTGAATAAGGACATCTTTTACTTGGTCTTTAGGTTGTGCTAAGGATCTGGCCGCAAGTTGCAATGTCACCGCAGTGGGCTTTATTGATCCTATTCCTAACTTCTTGAAAGTAGATAAAGGCATAAGGTTAATACTTGCTCCTAAATCACATAAAACTTTACCTAAATAATGATTCCTAATGGAGCATGAGATTGTAAAACTATCAGGATCTTTCATTTTAAGTGGCAACATGTTTGTAAGCACAGCACTACACCCCTCTGTGAGCGCAATCGTCTTGATTTCGGATAATTTCTTCTTCTTTGATAATAGCTCCTTCATAAATTTCCCATAACTAGGTATCTGTACAAGAGCATCTACAAGAGGTATGTTAATGTGTAATTGTTTCAAAGTAGAAACAAACTGTTGATACTCTTTATCATGGACTTTTTTTTAAATCTTTACGAAAATGGAAAAGGTATCGTAACAGTGGGTTGTTGTGGAAAACTCGGTGGTGTCGATATTGAAAATTACGTTGACAACTGCAGTGAACAAACTATAGGCATAGATGGTGCTATAATTGGTTCTTCCTCATGTGTTTCTGCTTTACTTCCTTCAACTACATCCTCTTCTTATTGTTGTAGTTGAGATGCATCGACATTGTTCTGAGTAGAATTGCTTGGTCCAGTCGTTTGATTCCCACTTCTCAGCGTGATAGCCTTACAGCTGCATCCTCTTCTTGTTGTTGTTGATGCTGTCCTTGAATATGTGGCAATGTAGACTGTTGTAACTGCATTCAAGATTGTGGTTACATTTGGCTATGTGCTTGCATCTTATCAGGGTGCGAATGTACTTGCGAATTCTTATTAAAATTTTGCTGTTGATGGTTGTTGTAACTCCTTTGATTTGAGGAATTGCAATATCTGTATGTGGCAGCATTTTAACTCCCCCAAGGTTGTTGAGTTCTGTTATTGTATGAGTTACCATATGAATTTCCTCTGATGTTATTGACATAAAAAGCATTATCGGCATGTTGTGGGTAATCCTTGTAACTATGGTTGTCACCGCAAATCTCACAAGAAAATATCGGTGCATCTATTTGTTGAGCCACTTGAATAGGGGCAACATCACTCGTGCCCTTCATATTCTTTATGATATTGGCCAATGAAGATACCTGCGCACTCAAAGCAGAAATAACATCTAATTCAAGAACACGAAGGTTAGTCTTTACCTGCGCAGTGTTGAAGCCCAATTTTGATTGGGCCAGCCAAATCATTTTAAAATTCATTTTAAAATTAAATTTATTTTAAAATTAAATTTATGTTAAAGTTAAATTTATTTTAAATTTAGATTTATTAAATTTAGATTTAATTTAAATTTAGAATTAATGTAAATTTTAAAATTATTATAAATTTAATAGAGTGTCCAAAGTCCAATTACAACCTTGACCCAATTGAGCCCAAGATAGGCAGCCCAATTACATATTAAACCAAATGACCCAAACCCTTAAACCAAATTACATTTTCAGCCCAAATGATCCCAAACCAGTCAAACCCTAAAGTCAAAATCAAAATTTCACCCACGTGCCTCTGCTGATCTACTGCCCACCAGCTCCATCTACCACCATAAGCTTCACCATGCCCTGCCATTGCCACTGCCTAGAAGAACTCTGCAACAAGCAAAGAAGTTAGGCAAGCATTTAATTACAAGCAACCAAAAAAACCATTTTTGTAAATTGGCTATAAAGCCAGAATTAAATCACTTGTAAAAGGGGATGAACCCAGTTCTGAAAATCAATAAAAACAAACTTTTGAATCATTAGCAATTTGAGGATAATAGCAAGAGGGCGCAGAGCACTCGAAGCAATACTAAATAGATTGCTAAACTCTTTAGTTTCTATCTTCCAGGTACGTCCAACCCATGTTTAATGCCATTCATGTTTCAAAAAGTTTAAACTCATCAGTTACTGAAGGTGCATTGACTCATACATTTAATATCTGTTTGACATTCATTGTTTTGTTAAAAATATTGATGATTATTAAAGAGTATTTAAATATTAATAATATTGTTAATATTAATAATATTAATGGCAGTAATGGTGATAATAATAAACCCATTAATAATAATAAATGATTGTTTAAAAACAAAAAAAAAGAAATGAAGGGACAGTAACTTCCCTTACCTGTGTTGCCATCGCCGGAGCTTCGGGTCGGAGTCACCGTCGAACACCGTCACCGCCTCGTTGTATACAGATCGAAAAAAGAGAAGAATAAAATATCAGTAAAAGTGTTTCAAAAGGAAAATTTGAAAGCTTTAAGTAATAAAAATGAAAGATGTTTTTTTAAAGAACAAAAGAAATAATAAGAGTTTTAAAAAAGAAGAAAAACAAAGTTTGAATAGCAAGAAGGTTTTGGAAGCAAGAATAATAAGAGTTTTGAAGGTTTTCAGATCTGGTTCGAAACCAGATCTGATTTTGAATGAAGACTAAAAGGGAAATAATAGGAAAATAAAGTTTTACCTTGAATCTCGATGGCTCGGTGGTCGAAAGCGCGTGGACGGAAGACGAGGGTCGACGGTGGCGTACAAGCGAAGGAGCACCGGCGGGTGGCTGTAGACGCGCGCTCACGCGCCGGACAGAGCCATGGCCGGCGTGAGAAGGAGAGAAGAGAGGGGCTGAGAGATGAGAGAGTAAGGAAAAGAGAGGGGAAAGAGAAATTTTTTTTTTAATGAATTAAATGTCTTTTCTCTTTAAATTTGGTTTTAAAGGAACCCATCCTACGTGGTTTTGGTCCACAGAATTCAAAATTTTAAACCAATGGAAAAATTTCCCTTTTGGTCCTTTAACCTTTTTTTTAATTTATAATTTCGGCCTCTTATATTTTTAGTTAATTATAAATTTACCCATTAATTTTATTTTATTTTCAATTTGGTCCTCTATTTTTCTGGAGGTTTAAGATGCTGCCATGTGTCATAACTTTGGTTTATTTATGCGATTGATTCCCCATATTTTAAATTTGTTTTAATTTAATCCCTAAATCAAGTTTTATTTAATTACAAAATTGGCCCAGAATTTTTTAAGATTTTCAAATCAGTCCTTTGACTTCTGGATGCCTGTGGGGCTGCCACGTGTCACTTATATTTGGTTTTATTGCTCTGTAGGTTCCTAAACTGTCCAAAAATTACATTTTAACCCTAAAATTTTCCAAAATTACATTTTGACCCCAAAACTTTTCCAAAATTACATTTTGACCCCAAAACTTTTCCAAAATTACATTTTGACCTTAAAACTTTTCCAAAATTACATTTTGACCCTAAAAGTTCTAAAAATTGCATTTTAACCCCAAAAATTTTAAAAATTACCATTTTACCCCCGAATCTTCCAAAATTCCATTTTTACCCCGATTTCACCAAAATTACCATTTTACCACCCTAAACTTTCCAAATTCCATTTTTAACCTCAATTTCACAAAAATTACCATTTTGCCTCAAAAAGCCCAAAATTACCATTTTGCCCCCGAGTATCCAAAAAGTCTTGTTTTAATCCCGATTGCATCATTTCTTTAATAATATTTGCATTTAATTTTAATTGTTATGCTCCGTACTTTGTGTTTGTTTTATTTTCACTTCGTGTAATTCGAGACTCATTATGAAACTGCTCATTCATATCAAAATTGCACATTTGGTTTTAAAAAAAAATCGTTTTCATAAAATTTTAAAATCAAGGCAATATTCTTTAATTTCGCGTTTCGAAATCTTGCGCCTTAACTTACTAGGTGTAATTTTTCTTCTTCAAACCGAAATAATCGAATACCCTTAATCAAGGCGATATTTCTTATCTTCGATTCCGAAAATTTGCTCCTTAACTCACTAGGTGCAATCCTTCGTTAAATTGAAATAATCAAATATCTTTTTTTTTAAATTAAAAAAGTTTTGCAAAAGAAAGCTCGTTATTTTTGGATCTCGAAATATTATGTTCTAACTTACTGGATGTAATTTTTCTTCCTCGATCACTTTGAAATAGTGAGACTTCAGAACGAAAAATTAATTTCTTTTAAAAAAAACTCATGCATTCGAGGATCATATTTTTAAACTTCATTCAAGTTTTTAAGGTTTGCAAATTAAAGCCCGAAAATAATCAAAACGGTACCAATTTTGGGCGTATGATGGTGCTAATCCTCCCTCGTGCGTAACCGACTCCCGAACCTATTTTTCTGGATTTCGTAGATCAAAATTTTAAACGTATTTTAAATGTTTTATGGTCCAATCACACCCAAATAAAGATTGGTGGCGACTCCCATTTTTTTTTCAAATTTAAAATAATTTTTCGAAACTTTGTTTTAAAAGTGGTTTCGGCAGCTTCGCGACTCCACTGGGGACTTTTAAAATAAACGAGAGTCAAGCCAAAATTGATAATTTTCGGGTCTTTTTTGAGAACTTTTAAACTTCGATTTTATTTAACATACGATCCTCGGCATTTTTGTGTGACATTATGCTCTGTTATATTGCTAGTATGATTTTGCATCCATATGCATTGTGATATTACCCTTCTTAAGTGGAAGCGGGAAACTACTCCTTCGTGAGGTCTTCACCTCCGTGCAGGATAGTGGATCGCTTTCGGGATTACAAAGTACCCTTGTTTTCGTGAAGTCTTCACTTCCGTGCAAACATGTGGGAAATGCGTCCCCCTGAGCCGAACTCATCTGTATGAGCCTGTAATGGGTGAGGATCGAGGAATCTGTTGGTTTGGGTACCCATTCTTTAAAGCCTTAAACCACATGTAGTGAGCCGTAAGAACATGTCCTAGAAGGAGTTTACGTTCAACCTTTTTAGCAGCCTTTCGATGCAAACTTTTTATGTTCTATAATATACTGGTATATTGATATTAATGCATTTCGCTAACTTGTTTATTTTGTCTCCTTTTGCACTGCATTGCATTATCATATAAAAGGAAGGTATAGACGCAAAATTTAGTTACCGATAAGAGAATTAATTATGGAAAACAAGTACCTTGATAAAGTGGAGGACAACATGGTTGTGCGAATGTGGTCGGAGGAGACTCAGCGCAAAAAAGGAGATAGTCTAGTGGAAGGGTACGAGTCAGAGCTTTGGGATTATACCAGAATCAGCACGGCTCAAAACAATGTACAAGAGTTGAAAGGGATATGGGATAGTTGGGACGACAATATGAAACAGACTTTCTACCAAGAATATGGCGATTTGCCTATCTGCTCGAGGTTAAGGTCGATAAATTTCTCTTCCGAGCATTGACACAGCATTGGAACCCAGGCTACGGTTGCTTCACCTTCGGGAATGTAGACATGACGCCGACCATAGAAGAATACACCACTCTACTTCGCTGCCCGAAAATCTCAATAGATAAGGCCTACTCCAGAGTACCGAATCTCCCAACTATTGTTAAAAGGTTGATGAACATTACTGGCATGAGTGAATAATGGATGGCAGCTCGGGTTAAGGTCAAGGGAGATAATAAATGCATAACGTGGAAAAGTCTACGAGATTTGATATCAGCCTATCCGGATACCAATAAGAAGATTGACATCCTAGCCCTAAGTATCTACGGTTTGGTCATCTTTCCAAAAGCTTTGGGGCATATAGAAGATGCGGTGATAGACTTGTTCGATCGATTGAGCAAAAAAGTTACACCTGTCCCAGCTATACTTACAAAAACTTTCAGATCTTTAAGTGCGTGCAAAAAAGGAGAAGGTCGATTTATTGCCTATGCGCAACTGTTAACGGTATGGTTTCACAGTCATTTTTAGAAAACAGAGAAGGTCTCATATCAGTATTTGTCTAAAGATTATTCTCCGTTGAAAGACTTCGTGGCCACACAAAGACAAGAGAATTTTTCAGAAGAAAAATGGATGACCATACTCCAAAGTCTTAAAGATAAGGACATTGAATGGCGAGCACCATGGTTTGTTCCAGACGAGATCTTGTACTGATGTGGAGACTTTGACTGAGTCCCATTGGCAGGAATTTCGAGAGCAACATGATACGCCTCTTTGCTAGTTGCAAGGCAATATAGATCAAGACAGTTCATACCAGCAACTCAAGGGTTAGCCCAGTGCTAATTTGCATATCGAGGGGAAAATAACAAGAAAAGGGTTTGAGAAATTTCAAATGCATGGAACCAAGTCCGAAGAATGAAAGCATTCGGCGCCAATCCCATGACGACTGCAGAATATGATTGGTGGAGGAACAGAAGGGTCAACGATAATGTTCCCGTGCCAATTCTGAGATTGTCCGTCCAATTGAAGAACACTTGCAAGTTGTCCCAACGGAACTTGAAATAATTAAACAAGACTTTGAAAGGAAGAATGCGGAGATGGAAAAGATGATAGAAAAGCTAAAAGAAGAAAAAGTGCTTTTAGGGCTGGATGTTGATGTTCAAAAGCTAGAGGCAGAAAATTGAGAAAAGGTAAGAACAAGGTCGAAGAGGACCTCAGTAGCTTAAAGAAAGATTATAAGAAGCTCCGTTTGTTTATGAGGACTGCCGGTTTAGGAAAGACCTCAGAACAGTGGCAACAAGAAATTCGCGAAGAAAAGAATAAGACAAGCCACTGGATGAACAAGTTCCAAGACGCCCAGGTACAAGAAAATGCCATAAAGAGTAGCCTTCTAGAAAGCCAAGCCGAGGTGACCGAATTAAAAGCCCGCGTACAAGAATTAGAAGAATCTCTGTGTCGACATCGTAGCCGAAATTTAGTGATGGAGTTGAAGGTAAATCGAGTCGAGATTGAGAGACTGAATAAGAGGGTAGAAGAACTAGAAGCCTCTTTACAGATTAGTGAAATACGGACCGAGATTCTGGAGAGGACGTTGGAAACAAGTGATTGGCACCTCCAGCAGGCTCAGAAAGAAGTCAGCGAGAGAGATCATGTTATGGTTGAAGCCCTAAATAAGATTCGTGGGGTAGCCGAACATGTGTAAGAACTGGCATCAGAAGTAGAAGAGTTGGGTATACAGTATGAGACGAAGACAGAACGAGGTCAAAAGTTAGCGGGACTCCTCAAGAAAGTAAAGGCTCTGAGCATCAAGGCAAAACCATTTATGTAATTTGCTTTATGTAAAGGAACTTGTTGTCTGAACAAAATTTTCTAAATGGAAAGTGAATTATAAGTTAATACCTTTCTTTTGCATTCATTCATTCATTCGCATCACATGTTTATATTTTAAACACAATAAATCTCATTAAATGGAATTTGAAACAGTTAAAATCGGAAAAATAGAGAAACCACACCCTTACAGCACTCGACGAGCCATGGATCAGAGAATAGAAAGGCTAGAGCAAATGCAAAAAGAAATACAAGAGCAGATGCAAGCTCAGCTACAAGACCAGCTAGAGAAAGTACAAAGGGATATGAGAGATCAAATAATCGAATCTCAAAGTAATATAATTAATCAGTTAACCCAGCTGTTGCGAGATTCAGATAAAGGAAAAGGTCCCGCTGAAGGCCCGAGAGAGGAAAACGAGGATCCTCAATATCCTCCCGGCTTTACACCCATACACCATCAAGCCCCGCCAGAAACAAACCTGCGAGAATCACCCATCCTCATTCGGGCGCAACCACAGCCCATTGGCGCATCAGGCCAAACTAATTACCTGATCGGATCAGGATCGAACTCGGGTGAAACCGCTGCGAATCCCATCCACCCTGACCTCGACGATACGATGAAGGCAGAAAGAACGAAAATAGAGGTATCCAAACAAATAGAAGAAAGGTACAAATGGTTGGAAGACAAGGTTAGGGCAATGGAGGGGATTGACGTCTATAGTGGAATCGATGCCAAAGAATTAAGTCTGGCTCCAGACCTAGTGTTACCCCCAAAGTTCAAGATGCCCGAATTTGAAAAATACAATGGGACAAGCTGCCCAGAAGCACACATTACAATGTTCTGTCGGAAGATGACAGGATATGTCCACAATGAAAAATTATTAATTCACTGTTTCCAAGATAGTTTGGTTGGATCCGCTGCAAAATGGTACAACCAACTAAGCCGCACAAATTGCTCCAGACAGAATTACCTTGCAAAACATGGAGAAGAAACCAAGTGAAAACTTTCGACAATATGCTCAATGTTAGAGGGACGTAGCTACCCAGGTACAACTGCCCTTAACAAAAAAAGAGACAACGATGCTTTTCGTCCATACACTAAAGGCACCGTATCTCGATCGCTTGGTGGGTAATGCTACAAGTAGTTTTTCGGATGTAGTGATGTCAGGAGAAATGATTGAGAGCGCGATTAAAAGCGAAAAAATCGACGCAGGAGACAGTGAAAAAAGGGCAGCCCCGAAGAGGAAGGAAGCCGGGGTGAATAATGTAAGCGCATACAGACCGAATTATGCCAAGTCAATTACGATGATGCAATCAAAACCTCCTTCTGACAATTATCAAAGTTTACCAAGATCAGAATCAAATTGGAAAAAGAATACCGAGAAGATGCAGTTCACTCTAATTCCCGTTACGTACAAAGACCTCTATCAGTAGTTATATGATCAACACGTGGTAGCCCCATATATCACGGAGCCCGTACCTTCACCATTTCCAAAGTGGTACGACGCCAATGTCCAATGTGAATTTCATGGAGGAGTGATTGGGCACTCCATTGAAAATTATTTCACTTTCAAGAAATTGGTAGAAAAATTAATTAAGATGGAGAAAATAAGATTTGATGAGCCATCGAGACCCAATGTAGCCGGAAACCCTTTACCCGTCCATTCTGATCAAGGAGTAAATGCGATTACGAGTGTAAGAGGGAAAAAGATTAAAGCTCACATTGAAGAGGTCAGATCTCCTATGAGATGGGTATGGCGTCAGCTGGTGGCTAGAGGAATGATTGTACAGAACGGCGAAAAGATGGTAATGGCCAAGAACTATTGTGATTTTCACAATCTTAAAGGACACGAAATTTGGCATTGTGCGGAGTTCAAGGTTCTAGTATAGGATTTGATGGACCGCAAGGAATTGGAGTTCTTCGAAGAGGAGAAGAGGTGAGAGATATTTGCTCCTCCGAAGAAAAGAGGACAACATGAGCCTGATCGCCCGATAATAAATTATCTCAATTTAGTGGAGCAGAGACGAGAAGATAAGAGACACCATGTGTTATCATACGGAAAGCTGGCACCGTTTCCTTATGAAGACAGCAAAAGAGTTCCCTAGAACTACGAGTGCAACATTGTGTAGCACCCAAGGAGGAGCAGCTGCAAAATGTGAACCTGGTCACACGTAGCGGTTTAAAACTTACAACTTGGAAGAGAAAGCAGCTGCCAAAGGAAAAGTTGTAACGGTTGAACCTGAAAAAGTGACTGACAAGTTGGACCGATTAAATGAGCCGGTGGCAGAAAGAGAAGCACAAGAGTTCCTGAAATTCTTGAAACACAGCGAATATAGCGTAGTTGAGCAGTTACATAAGCAGCCTGCACGCATATCTATCTTGCATTACTGTAAGTTTCAGAGGCACATCGTAACGCATTAATGAGGGCGCTCAACGAGACTTATGTGACCCAGGATATATCGGTATGCAAGCTGGATCGACTGATTAACAACATTAGCGCTGATAATTTCATTTTCTTCAATGACGATGAAATCCCATCTGGAGGTATGGGATCGACCAAGGTATTGCATATTACCACTCGTGTAAAGGGTACACTCTACCCGGAGTGCTTATCGACAACGGCTCAGCTTTAAATGTTCTACCATTGGCCACTCTCAAAAGACTACCCATCGATAACTCCTATATGAGGACGTGCCACAACATAGTCAGAGCTTTTGATGGAACTGAAAGAAAAGTGATGGGCAGGATCGAAGTACCATTACAAATAGGCCCAAATACTTACGAGGTTGATTTCTTGGTGATGAATATCAAGCCTTCCTACAATTGCTTATTAGGAAGACCTTGGATTCACGCAGCAGGGGTAGTACCATCCTCACTTCACAAAAAGCTCAAGCTGGTAACCAACGGAAGGTTGGTTACAATCAATGCCGAGGAGGATATTGTTGCGTCTGTAACAAATGATGCCCCGTACATAGACAAAGATGAAGAGGCAATAGAATGCTCTTTCCGTTCGTTGGAATTTTTCAATGCCACATTTATTGGAGAGGGAAGTAAAATTCCTGAACCTAAATTGTCACAAAACAACGAAGATGGGGTTGCGCTTGACGATTGAAAAAAAGAGCATTGACGGAAAAGGGCTCGGGATATATCTCCAAAGAATAGTTAGCGCGCCATCGCCATTTGGAAAGTGGGACCGTTTCGGGCTAGGGTACAAGCCAGATGTGAAAGAAAGGAAGAAAGAAATGAAGAAAGAAAGAGAGAGAAGAAGAGCACCACAAACTTTCGTTTCTGGTGGGCTAAAGCTTGAAGAGGAAAAAGTTGCAAAACTTGTGATGGAACTGAACATAAATGCTATTTCCGAAGAAGTTGAAGAAAGGATCTCGCTTCAAATCTGTCCGTATGCACCTGGGAGAAGTTTGGACAACTGGGTAGAAGAGGAGCTCCCCGTAGCTTTTAGGAACATTTCAAAGTAATACTCGTTACACCTCTATCATTCTATGCCCAGGAATGATAGAAATGTTTTATAAAAGGGCTTTTGAGTTTTTATCCATTATCTTAAATGAAGATACATTTTGACAACTATCTCTTTATTCTTTTCCTTTAATTCCAAATAAATTATTTGCAGTAACACATAAAAATAAATCATTCTTGAATACATACACCCATAATCATATCATACAGTCATTCTTTAATTTATTTTGTTCATTTAGCCCATTCTCATTCTTTACAGATCTTGGGATATCAGTAATATGAGTGACACTGACTCCGAACCTCATTTTGAGCAAGATATGTGTCTTGAAGAATCTCAGGACTCCGAAGATGACCAGGATTGTAATATATCTCCTAAATTGCTACGAATGATGGAACAGGAGGAAAAGCAAATCTTGCCCCACAAAGAGGTGGTGGAAACAGTAAGCATAGGGGATGAGGAAGAGAAGAAAGAAGTAAGAATTGAGACCAGCATCTCAGCAGAAACACGAAGAGATCTCATTGAGCTGCTAAGAGAATTCAAAGACGTCATCGCCTGGTCCTACCAAGATATGCCGGGGCTAAACACCGACATCCTGGTTCACAAGCTCCCAATAAAGGAAGAATGCAAACCTGTCAACAAAAGCTCCGTAGAATGCGACCTGATGTGCTGCTTAAAATAAAAGAAGAGGTCCGAAAATAGTTTGACGCTGGCTTCCTCCGAGTGGTTGAATATTCGGAATGGGTTGCCAATATAGTTCCTGTCCCCAAGAAAGACGGTAAAGTACGTATGTGCTTAGATTATCGGGATTTGAATAAGGCTAGCCCAAAAGATAACTTTTCGCTGCCTCACATTGACACCCTGGTAGATAATACAGCGGGGCATGCCTTTTTCTCCTTCATGGATGGTTTCTCCGGATATAACCAAATAAAGATGGACCCTACAGACATGGCAAAAACTACCTTTGTCACAATGTGGGGAACATTCTGTTATAAGGTGATGCCATTCGGACTTAAAAACACGGGGGCAACATATCAAAGAGCCATGGTAACATTGTTTCATGATATGATGCACAAAGAAATTGAGGTCTACGTCGACGACATGATTGCAAAGTCCCGAACAGAGGAAGAACATGTGAATGTCTTGAGAAAATTGTTCATGAGGTTGAGGAAGTTCCAGCTAAAATTGAACTCTGCCAAGTGCACTTTTTGGGCTACATCCGAAAATTATTGGGTTTTGTGGTCAGCCAGAAGGGAATCGAAATAGACCCAGACAAGGTTAAAGCTATACAAGAGTTACCCCCGCCTCGTATGCAAAAGGAGGTTGAATTATATTGCTCGGTTTATTTCACAATTAACGGAGAAATGTGACCCCATATTTCGCCTTTTTAGAAAGCATAACCCAGGCGTTTGGGATGACCAGTGCCAAAGAACTTTTGATAAAGTTAAGCAGTATTTGTCTGATGCTCCGGTACTAGTACCGCCAAATCTCAACAAACCATTAATCTTGTACTTAACGGTCTTCGAGAATTCTATGTGATGTGTCTTGGGACAACATGACAAGACTGGAAGAAAAGAAAGAGCCATATACTATCTCAGTAAGAAATTTACTGACTATGAAGCAAGATACTCTCCAATAGAAAAACTATGTTGTGCACTGGTCTGGACTACCCGAAGATTGCGATAGTACATGCTATACCACACGACATGGTTAATCTCGAAGTTGGATCCTCTAAAATACATGATGGAGTCAACTGCATTAAATGGAAGAATGTCTAGATGGCAGATTCTGTTCTCGAAATTTGATATCGTCTATGTAAGCCAAAAGGTAATTAAAGGAAGTGCAATCGCAAACTTCCTGGCCAGTAGGGCTTTGGAGGACTATGAGCCGATAAATTTTGACTTTCCAAATGAGGATCTGATGTATGTCGCAACTACTGAAGAGGAGACAATGACCAAACATTCGTGGTGATTGAACTTCGATGGCGCTTCAAACGCTATGGGTAACGGGATCGGTGCAGTTTTAGTGTCGCCAAAAGGAGACCATTATCCCTTCACCAGTAAGCTTGACTTTGATTGCACAAATAATATGGCAGAATATGAAGCGTGTATCATGGGGATTCAAGCAGCCATAGATCGAGGGATCAAGGTCTTAGAAATCTATGGAGATTCAGCATTGGTGATTTACCAGCTGAGAGGAGAATGGGAGACAAGGGACTCCAAGTTAATTGAATATCAAAATATGGTCCTCGAACTGATCAAAGAATTTGACGAGGTCACGTTCAGATACCTCCCACGCGAGGAAAACCAAATGGCTAATGCTTTGGCTACTTTAGCTTCGATGATAAAAGTAAATAGGCTAAAGGACATGAAGCCCATTCGGATGAGTATTTACGAAACTCCAGCCCATTGCTGCGAGATTGAAGAGGAAGGAAAAGAGGGGCATCCTTGGTACCAGGATATTCTCCAATATGTGAAAGATAGAAAATACCCCGAGGGAGCTACTGAAAATAACAAAAGAACATTGAGAAGGCTCGCGAACGAGTACGTCCTAGATGGAGAGGTCCTGTATAAGAGAAGAAAGGATCAGGTGTTATTGAGATCTGTGGACTCAATCGAGGCTAAAAAGATCCTAGAAGAAGTCCATGAAGGGATTTGTGGAACACACGCGAATGGATTCAAAATGGCTAGGCAGATCATGAGATTTGGGTACTATTGGTCGACTATGGAGACTGATTGTATCAATTATACCAAGAAATGCCACAAATGCCAGATCTATGAGGACAAGATCCATGTGCCTCCCTCACCTCTACACGTCATGACATCCCCATGGCCTTTTTCTATGTGGGGCATGGATGTTATTGGACCAATTTCACCAAAGGCCTCTAATGGACATAGGTTTATTTTTGTGGTTATCGACTACTTCACCAAGTGGATGGAAGCTGCCTCTTATGCTAATGTTACAAAGTCTGCGGTCAGCAAGTTCCTGAAAAAGGAAATCATATGTCGATATGGAATGCCAGAAAAGATCATATCAGACAATGCACTAAACTTGAACAACAGCACGATATCGGAGGTCTATAAGCAATTCAAGATCAGACATCATAACTCGTCCCCATATCGTCCAAAGATGAACGGAGCAGTGGAAGCGGCCAATAAAAACATCAAGAAGATTATTGCAAAAATGACAGAAACCTATAAAGATTGGCATGAAAATTACCTTTTGCTCTCCTTGCTTATAGAACTTCTGTCAGAATGTCTACTGGGGCAACGCCGTTCTCACTTGTATACGGAATGGAGGTTGTTTTACCCATCGAAGTAGAGATTCCTTCTCTCCGAGTCTTATCAGAGCTAAATTTAGATGAAGCTGAATGGGTCCAAGCCAGATATGATCAGTTAAACTTGATTGAAGAGAAGAGATTAAGGGCTATCCGTCATGGTCAAATGTACCAAAAATGGATGATGCGTGCTTATAACAAGAAGGTTCGTCCCAGAGAATTCCATGAGGGGGATCTAATCTTGAAAAAGATACTTCTAATACACAAAGACTCCCGAGGAAAATGGATGCCTAATTAAGAGGGGCCGTACGTGGTAAAGAAAGCTTTCTTTGGAGGAGCCCTAATTCTGACTGAAATGGACGGCAAAGAATTATACAACCCAGTAAATTCAGACTCGGTGAAGAAGTATTTTGCCTAAAAAAAAACGGAGAGGTCGGGATGAAAACCCTTAAAAGGGCATTCTGAAATCAAAGGGGTTTTGAGTTGAAAACTCGAAAAGAGTAACTCAAATGCAAAAACAGGGGCAACCAACTGTTCCTTCAAAAGTGGCAAAATAGAATCATTTTACATCTTGGAGCATCGACGAAGTAACTCAGGGATCTCTAGAGACATATCATGCGAGAGATGATCCACAGATCAGAGAAACTCATATTTGATATCTGACCTTGTACTATTTGGCATTTTTTCGTTCATTGTAAATATTCAACACCTTCCTTTTTATAGCCAATAAAACTCCAAGTTTTGACTGCAATACAATTCCATTCTTTCTCATATTGTCCAAGTATTTTCATATTAAGATGATGGATAAAAGGTCATGAAAGAAAACAAAGATTCATTAGTATTATTTTAGGAAATTCCTAAAAGACATGAGAATCCTAAACAACTGCCAGATGAAAGAATTAAAATCTGGAAGGAGCAATTCAAATGATGAAACTGCCGAGTTGAATTCAAGGAAACGTGAAAAGATGGCTTCAAAACAGAAAAGACTAATCTTTGGAAAATTAAAACATTAAATCATATACATTCATTCTAAGAATAGGAACAGTTTTACTCATTCCAAGCATGACATCTTAAACATATCTGGCCTACCTAGAGGCCCATTTGAGCACATCCTACAGGTCAGCATCATGACACACAATGGGAAAGACCTAAGATCGCAACGGCGAATCCAGTACCATGAAGATTCGAAGGGAAAAGTTTAGGTCATTACAACGAACCCGGCACCTTAGAAGCATGAAAGATCGAATCACCGACAATGAATCCTCTACCTTGAGATCATGGTGGATCAGATCAACCAACATCATTTTCCTATCCTCTTGAAATTGAAGTAAAGCTGGATATCAAGCCTTCGTCCCTCTGAAATTGAAGTAAGAGTAAGAAGAAGGACCAATATCATTTTCCTATCCTCTTGAAAATTGAAGTAAAGCTGGATAACAAGCCTTCGTCCCTTTGAAATTGAAGTAAGAGTAAGATGAAGCACCAACGTCATTTTCCTATCCTCTTGAAATTGAAGTAAAGCTGGATAACAAGCCTTCGTCCCTCTGAAATTGAAGTAAGAGTAAGATGAAGCACCAACGTCATTTTCCTATCCTCTTGAAATTGAAGTAAAGCTGGATAACAAGCCTTCGTCCCTCTGAAATTGAAGTAAGAGTAAGATGAAGCACCAACGTCATTTTCCTATCCTCTTGAAATTGAAGTAAAGCTGGATAACAAGCCTTCGTCCCTCTGAAATTGAAATAAAACCTCGACATCAAACCCTACTTTTGAGGATGCAGCAAGTCAGATAGCAGATCCCATTTTTTTCGCAGTCGTAGTGGATTGAAATAGAGCATCAAGTCAAGTGCTGTCAATATGAAGCAGTCAACAATGGAGCCGAAATACAACGAAACTTGACAAAATTGGGCCTCCTTTTTAATCTTTACTCTGTCCTTGCTACACAACAACGAGTAAAGAGGGGCAGCTATTGAAGCCCAATTTTGACTGGGCCAGCCAAATCATTTTAAAATTCATTTTAAAATTAAATTTATTTTAAAATTAAATTTATGTTAAAGTTAAATTTATTTTAAATTTAGATTTATTAAATTTAAATTTAATTTAAATTTAGAATTAATGTAAATTTTAAAATTATTATAAATTTAATAGAGTGTCCAAAGTCCAATTACAACCTTGACCCAATTGAGCCCAAGATAGGCAGCCCAATTACATATTAAACCAAATGACCCAAACCCTTAATCCAAATTACATTTTCAACCCAAATGACCCCAAACCAGTCAAACCCTAAAGTCAAAATCAGATTTTCACCCACGTGCCTCTGCTAATCTGCTGCCCACCAGCTCCATCTACCACCATCAGCTTCACCATGCCCTGCCATTGCCATTGCCACTGCCTAGAAGAAATCTGCAACAAGCAAAGAAGTTAGGCAAGCATTTAATTACAAGCAACCAAAACCATTTTTGTAAATTGGCTATAAAGCCAGAATTAAATCACTTGTAAAAGGGGATGAACCCAGTTCTGAAAATCAATAAAAACAAACTTTTGAATCATTAGCAATTTGAGGATAATAGCAAGAGGGCACAGAGCACTCGAAGCAATACTAAATAGATTGCTAAACTCTTTAGTTTCTATCTTCCAGGTACATCCAACCCATGTTTAATGCCATTCATGTTTCAAAAAGTTTAAACTCATCAGTTACTGAAGGTGCATTGACTCATTCATTTAATATCTATTTGACATTCGTTGTTTTGTTAAAAATATTGATGATTATTAAAGAGTATTTAAATATTAATAATATTGTTAATATTAATAATATTAATGGCAGTAATGGTGATAATAATAAACCCATTAATAATAATAAATGATTGTTTAAAAACAAAAAAAAGAAATGAAGGGACAGTAACTTCCCTTACCTGTGTTGCCATCGCCGGAGCTTCAGGTCGAAGTCACCGCCGAACACCGTCACCGCCTCGTTGTATACAGATCGAAAAAAGGGAAGAATAAAAGATCAGTAAAAGTGTTTCAAAAGGAAAAATTGAAAGCTTTAAGTAATAAAAAAAGATATTTTTTTTAAAGAACAAAAGAAATAATAAAAGAGTTTTAAAAAAGAAGAAAAACAAAGTTTGAACAGCAAGAAGGTTTTGGAAGCCAAGAATAATAAGAGTTTTGAAGGTTTTCAGATCTGGTTCGAAACCAGATTTGATTTTGAATGAAGACTAAAAGGGAAATACTAGGAAAATAAAGTTTTACCTTGAATCTCGATGGCTCGGTGGTCGAAAGCGCGTGGACGGAAGACAAGGGTCGATGGTGGCGTACACGCGAAGGAGCACCGGCGGGTGGCTGTAGACGCGCGCTCACGCGCCGGACGGAGCCATGGCCGGCATGAGAAGGAGAGAAGAGAGGGGCTGAGAGATGAGAGAGTAAGGAAAAGAGAGGGGAAAGAGAAATTTTTTTTTTAATGAATTAAATGTCTTTTCTCTTTAAATTTGGTTTTAAAGGAACCCACCCTTTTGCTACGTGGTTTTGGTCCACAGAATTCAAATTTTTAAACCAATGGAAAATTTTCCCTTTTGGTCCTTTAACCTTTTTTTTAATCTATAATTTCGGCCTCTTATATTTTTAGTTAATTATAAATTTACCCATTAATTTTATTTCATTTTCAATTTGGTCCTCTGTTTTTCTGGAGGTTTAGGATGCTGCCATGTGTCATAACTTTGGTTTATTTATGCGATTGATTCCCCATATTTTAAATTTATTTTAATTTAATCCCTAAATCAAGTTCTATTTAATTACAAAATTGGCCCAGAATTTTTTAAGATTTTCAAATTAGTTCCTTGACTTCTGGATGCCTGTGGGGCTGCCACGTGTCACTTATATTTGGTTTTATTGCTCTGTAGGTTCCTAAACTGTCCAAAAATTATATTTTGACCTCAAAACTTTCTAAAAATTACTTTTTGACCCCAAAACTTTTCCAAAATTACATTTTGACCCCAAAACTTTTCCAAAATTACATTTTGACCCCAAAACTTTTCCAAAATTACATTTTAGCCCTCAAACTTTTCTAAAATTACATTTTAACCTTAAATTTTCTAAAAATTACATTTTAACCCTAAAACTTTTAAAAATTACCATTTTACCCCCGAATCTTTCAAAATTCCATTTTTTACCTCGATTTCACCAAAACTACCATTTTACCCCCCAAACTTTCCAAATTCCATTTTTAACCCCGATTTCCCAAAAATTACCATTTTACCCCAAAAAACCCAAAATTACCATTTTGTCCCCGAGTATCCAAAAAGTCTTGTTTTAATCCCGATTGCATCATTTCTTTAATAATATATTTGTATTTAATTTTAATTGTTATGCTCCGTGCTTTGTGTTTGTTTTATTTTCACTTTGTGTAATTCGAGACTCATTATGAAACTGCTCATTCATATCAAAATTGCACATTTGTTTTTAAAAAAAAAATCGTTTTCATAAAATTTTAAAATCAAGGCAATATTCTTTAATTTCGCGTTTCGAAATCTTGCGCCTTAACTTACTAGGTGTAATTTTTCTTCAAACCGAAATAATCGAATACCCTTAATCAAGGCGATATTTCTTATCTTCGATTCCGAAAATTTGCTCCTTAACTCACTAGGTGCAATCCTTCATTAAATCGAAATAATCAAATATCTTTTTTTTAAATTAAAAAAGTTTTGCAAAAGAAAGCTCGTTATTTTTGTATCTCGAAATATTATGTCCTAACTTACTAGATGTAATTTTTCTTCCTCGATCACTTTGAAATAGTGAGACTTCCGAACGAAAAATTAATTTCTTTTAAAAAAACTCATGCATTCGAGGATCGTATTTTTAAACTTCATTCGAGTTTTTAAGGTATGCAAATTAAAGCCCGAAAATAATTAAAACGGTACTAATTTTGGGCGTATGAGGGTGCTAATCCTCCCTCGTGCGTAACCGACTCCCGAACCTATTTTTCTGGATTTCGTAGATCAAAATTTTAAACGTATTTTAAACGTTTTATGGTGATCCAATCACACCCAAATAAAGATTGGTGGCGACTCCTATTTTTTTTTCAAATTTAAAATAATTTTTCGAAACTTTGTTTTAAAAGTGGTTTCGACACGCAGAACGAGAGATTGGATACTAATAATTGTTCTGAGCAATCCTCTCTAGAATTCTTACAGCTTCATCGTAGGTGCAATCTAATAAAGAACCATTAGTCGATACGTCGACAAGATTCCTTATCTGAGCATTCAAACCATTGTAAAAGATTTCTATCTGGGTCTCTTACTGAATTCCATGCATTGGGCAGTGTCGAAGCAACGTCTTGTAACGCTTCCATGTTGTATGTAAGTTCTCATCATCCAGCTGATGATAGGCTGTAATATCATTGCGCAACCTTGCATTCATTGTCGACGGATTGAAACACAAAACAAACTGTGTTGCTAACGCATTCCAAGATGTAATGGATCCAGCCGACAAGCCCAAGAACCATGTTCTTGCTTTACCCTGCAACGAATAAGAAAATAATTGCATTTTCAAGGCATCATCAGGGACACCATATTGACTAAAGGATGCACAAATAAGTAAAAATGATTTTAAATGTTCTCTTACGTCTTCATGAGGTAAACCAGAATATTGCTCATTTGAGTTAAGCATCTGAAACATCATCTGTTTTAGCTCAAAAATTTCAACTTGTACAGCTGGTCTCACAACCCCTGGTTGTAAATAATCAAGAATAGGAAAACAAAATATCAGATTGTCCTATTTTGCACTTGTTCAACTTGTGAAGGCGGTAATGGTAGATTATTAATAACTTGTGGTTGTATTGGAGGAACTACATCTTGTGCTAGTAATGGCGGTAAGTTGTTGTCGTTATTGTTACCAGCCATTTTCTTTTGTTCTTGCCTTTTCCTCCTTAATGTCCTTTCAAGGTCCAGATCAAAGCTTACATGTCCTTAGGATCTCTCCTTGTGGACATGCAACACCTAAAAAATTGAAAAAAAATAAAAGAAAAGTAAACAGATTAGTAGGGATTAAAAGTTAAATAAGTAAAATTAATTGCAACTACAAAAACAAACATCAAACAAACGCCATTCCCCGACAACGGTGCCAAAACTTGATCGCGTCTGTAACGTCACAACAGTTGTGCAAGCGGACACACGTCGATGCAAGTATAGTTGATAGAACAATTCTATCGGATATTAATCCCACGAGGAATGGGTTCTTGATGTTCAGTTGTCGAAGCAACTAATTCTAAAATTAGATGAAATGTGAGTAAAGATGTCAGCGCAATTAAGTCAGATTTGCATACTAAAATTGTTAATACTATTAATGCAATCAAGGTTAATTGTTAAAGCAACAGAAAGTAACTCAAAGTGTTGTTGAAATATTAAGTATTTAAATGCATAAAGGTAAAAGTGTGATCAAGTGTAAAGGATTGAAATGGATCACTGATTTCGCTAAGTCGCACGCTAGATGCGTCGACAAGATATTGTATAGACAAATTGTCGCAGCAATAAAGCTTCAATGAAATCTTACCAATAACAGTCCTCCATTTAATCAAGACTCAAGTACCCACAATCACTCTACCTCTAGATGTGAGCAACGTTGTGCACTCAAGAATAAGGGACTAGAATCTCTTCTAATCCCAAGCAACTCTCTCTGTCTTGCTTGTTAACCTAACTTGTTACCGCAGCTCTCGATGTCGGTAAATTGCAAATGTACTCTCGTGTTTGATGCAGTTAGATCCAAGAATAAACAGATGAAAAGCATTATATAAGAATCAAAGTGATCTAACAATGAAAGATACTCTCGTATTCATTCAATTGTCATTAGAATCAATCAACATAAAAGAGGGATTAACGAATACAATCAAAGCTTACTATCTCTAGACTACTAGGACTATTCCTTAACCGCTCCTCTTGCTTTGCATCGAGCACCTCTCGTTAGAAATGGTTGCTCCCTTGCTCCGTCGGTTCACCATTTCCAGCATAAATCCCAAAAACACAAAGTAATTGCAGTATTTAATTCCTCCATCTCTTGATGATTTTTTCCATCTTCTTTCCTCTATTTATAGCCCTCAAAAGTTACAGGTTTTATCCTCCTCTTTTCTCAGATCTAGATCTAATTTTTGCAGCTGTCAATGTTAGTTACAGTACAGCTGTGCACTCACGCATATTTGATGTTTTCTTCAGAGATCTGGAGGTTGTCGCTGCATTGCTAAGCGCAATATGAAATCGTTAATTACGACGACATGTGATTTTCCTACGCTGGTGTATCCAGTTGTATTTTCAGCTTGAATTTACTTATTCGAAGTTCACGTTCTGTGCGGCGACATCTCTGGTCGCAATTCCAAGCTGATCTTATGGTTGCATTCTTCTTCCAACATTGATCTTCTGAGTTGAGTTCCTGCGCTGACAATTTTAAGGCACAATATACCGACTGCTTGTGACGATATTAGTACAAAAAGAGATAAAAATAACAAAAATTTACACTAAACTACAATGAATTAGAAATTATAAAAACTAAGTATGAAATGCTTATAACGTATGCTAAATAAAATACAAAAGAGACAATTAAAACATCAATTTAGGGAAAAAAATATATGTCATTTGTAATGCTATCAGTTGCCATCAGAAAGGAACATGGAAACCTTCAGAATAGTGCTCCAAGTTGTGACTTGATTGATGTGGGGTTCATTGGGCATTAGTTTACATGGGAGAGGGGTCGGTTTGAATCAAATTACATTCGAGAAAGGCTGGACAGAGGTGTTGCAAATCCAAATTGGTGAAGATGTTTCTCCAAATTTTTGGTAAGACACTAGTCTCATTCTATAACAGCCCGATTTTTAATGGTGTCGAAAACAGTCGAAAACAGTGGTTTCGGGACCACAACTCCGACAAATTGAGTTATAAATATCGTTTATTTAATATTCATGGTGTCAATATCATCGTGTTAACTTTTGTTTGAGAAATTTTATTGTTTAGATAGTTAATTAAGTAGAAAGGATTAAATTGTAATAGGTGCAAAAGTAGAGATAATTTCGAAGGACCAAAAGAGTAAATTAACCAATGAAAGGTTAGTGGGTGGGTTAGCATAAGTTAAAATAAGTATAAATAGGATTAATTAAGATTAAAAAAATGTTAACTAAAGCTTAATGATGGAAGTCTAAATATTTACAAAATTTTCATTAACTATATATATGAAATTAAAAGAGGAAAATGAAGAAAATCACTTATTTTCTTCATCTTCCCACGACAAGGCTAAGAAATTAGGGTTCTCCATTTTTGAAACTTTGAGCTTTGATTTGGGTAAGAAAACCTTGATCGTTTTTAGTAATTTTTATGTTTTCGAGTCGTATCAACTTAATCTAGCTAATTCGAGGACTAATTTGTGAATCTGTCAAATTTTGTAAAACTTTGCATTGTTGAAAATGGTTGTTCTTGAAATATTTGGATAGATTTGTATGCTTGGTGAATTGATTCATTGATTTTGTAAAGTGATTTTTGATGAAATTAGGGTTTAATGACTAAAATATTAAAATGGTGAAATTGTGTGTATTATGTGAGAAACAATGAAATTGTAAGGACTTGTGGAGATCCATGATTATGTCGACTGGTATTGTTTTTGTAAGAAAGGGGTAATTTTGTGTGTTTAATGTTTAGGGACTAAATTGAATAAAAGTAAAAGATTAAGGATAAAATTGCAAATTTTTTAAAAAAGACTAAATTGTGTTAAATAGTCTGGTTGAGTGATTTAATGTGAAAATCGAATGATTTGTGAATGTAGACTACGATCGTGCTATAGATCGAGGGAAAAAGAAATTAGCGAAATAGTCCCTAGAATCTAACCACAACTACAATCCAGTCTAGTAAGTTCGTAATGTTAAAATCTTACTTATAACTGCTTATAACTGGTTTCTTATGGTTTGTGGTGATTGGATCGACAAATTGAAGATTTGAAGGATAAATAAGACAAAATAAGAAGAAGTACTCAGCCTTGTGCCAAAGATTAAAAGCCCGATGACTCTGTGTCATCGTGAGTTATATGAATCCTGTCACAGATTAAAAGTCCGATGACTCTATGTCATCGTGAGTTATATGAATCCTATCATGGATTAAAGGTCCGATGATTATGTGTCATCGTGAGTTATATGAATCCTAATACGGATTAAGGGTCCGATGACTTTGTGTCATCGTGAGATACACGAATCCATCATGGATTAAAGGTCTGATGACTCTGTGTCATCGCGAGTTATCAAATGCGAATGGAAATTAATAACAGATGTATACAGCGTACTCGATTAATTTGATAAATTGTACAACTCTTGAAGTTTGGTAAATCTATTCAACCTTATAAACTTTCTAAGCTAAGAAATGCTTACCTGTGGAAATTATAGTTTTGTAGATTCATTTTGTTGTTCAGAGATCGGATCATCTTTGAGCATCACACTTTCCCGGAGTTGTTCGATAATTCTTACATCACTTGGTTATATGGCATGTACTAGGATGATGTTATATTTGTTTATGTAATTGAGATTGTGAAAACCTTGTTATGTTGATAAGATGTTGAATGTAATAATGTATGTTTGTGAAAGTTAGTTTATAAATTTAAAGTACTATGTAATGACTTCGAATCTATGTATTTTGTGTTGGCTTAATGCATATTGAAATCATGAACGATTCGTGTTGAAAACTTGCATTTTGGTATGATTCTTGAGATTTTACATATTTGTTTCAGTAGAACCCACGCATGTATGGTAGAAGTACAAGGTAGGAGAGAGATTGCTCACTGACTTGGGTTGTATCGGTAGTTGAATAGAAAGTATCGGTAGTTATGTGTTTAGAAGTATCAGTAGTTTGTATACTTGTATCAGTAGAAATTGCAAAGTGAGATTTTTAGCTCTCTGAAGTTTTTAGTATCGATAGAAATAAGACTTGTTTCGATAGAAGAGTCACTTGTATCGGTAGAGGTTTGCACTATTCCTGAACTATTTATCAACTTGATAACTATCGATACTTGTCCAACAAATACTGATAGAGTCTCCAAAAATGTTGGAAATAACCCTTTTGCCCTTGTTGAATTATATTTATTATTAAATAATGGCATATGACGTGTGGAGTGAAATTCTTTAAATAAAATAAGATTGAATACCATGATGTTAAAGATGAACAATGATAAATAAATAGTAAAATATCAAAACCCTAATCGATGATGATTATCAGGTTTTGGGTGTTACACATTCTTTTTCTGATCACTGTCCGATTATTGTTGACACGATTGGCAGATGAAGCAGAAAAAAAGGTGCACAGATAATTTTCGCTTTGAAGCTAATTGGTGATCAGAGTTTACTTATGAAAATGAAATTGTAGGATTCTAGACAACAAATATGTATGTGTTGCCATCTAAATTACACAGCCTGGGTAAAACGTTGCACAATTGGAGTCATGAGAATAAAAAAGTTAGAGTTCCGAATAAGCAGAGACTTGAGACAAGGATGATGAAGCCTTATGATAAAGAACCGGAGGATGATACGCTTGCTGAGTTGTTGGAAATTTAACTTGATCTGAATTTGGAGGCCGATAAAGAGGGGCTATTTTGGGAGCAAAGAGCTCGAGTTAGTTGGCTCACAAATGGGGATGAAATATAACCTTTTTCCATAAAGTAACTAGTGGTCGATGGAAGCATAATCGAATTACGGGGATTGAAGGAGAAGGGGCAGTTTAGGTTACTGAGGAAAGTGTAATTTTGGACATTGTGAGAAATTACTTTTGAGAGCTCTTCACAGCTTTGATAGAGGGTGATGATTCCATAATTTTTGCAAATGTTCAAAGGAAAGTCACAGAGGAAATGAATGACAAACTATTACGGCCTTTTCGAAGTGGGGAAGTGATAAGTGCCAAAAGTAACATGTTTTAGCCTTATTCTTAATGCATTTTTGAATGATTAATCAATTTAAAATGAATTTTATGTTCATAATCCTTTAAATTCATGTTTCTATACTTAGGAAAGCATTTGGAAGCGAAAGGAGCGAAAAACAAGCGAAAACCATACAAAAAGAGTAGATTTTAGGAGCCACACGAGCTGGACACATGGCCATGGACTAAATCGAAGACAAAAAGGAGAATTTGGGGCAAAAGTGTGAATGTGGACAGGTTAGGAAGAGATTTATTGGACATAAGACTTTATTTAAATTTAAAATTTTTTTTTAGGATTAATATTTAAGATTATTATTATATTGTTTATATTTATCTTTTAGGTCTTATAATTTAGAGTTTAATTTGGATCCAATTAGGAAATTATTGTTTAGATTTAATTCAAATTATCTTTTTAGAATTTAATTTGGATCCGACTAGAGTTTTTTCATGTATTATAAATAGATGATAGAGTGATATGAGAGGGGACTTCTAATTTTCTGTAAAATCCTCCATTCTCCAAACTCTATCCGTCAGAGATTATTAAAGGAAACAACTAAAGAAAAACACCATAGAAGCCGTCTTTGAAGCAAATCTCCACAAATATTGAAAACTCCTTCTAAATTCTTTGATTTTATTATGAGTTTTTCCTCATCTTGTGGTTATATTGTTTCTAAGATGTTTCCATTTATTAGCATGAAATAAATTCCTAAATACCTAGGGAGATAACCTTAGGATGAATTCTATCATTTGATTTCTGATTTTACGCAATAAATACTTAGATTTTGTTCTCAATTATGTGTGCTTAATTCTTGATTTAGTATTCTTGATATATTAATTCTTGTTTGATTTGCTTAAATAAGAGGAAGAATAGACCCTGTTTAAGAGTAGATCTAGCATAATTGAGTGGAGTTGCATGCAATCCTAGAAATAGGACGACATAAATCTACTAGATTAGAGTCAAATCTAATAAGGGAATCCATAGATCGAATTAATGCGACAATGGAGATTTTAATTAGAAAGAAATTTCAATTAATTAACCTAGAGTCAGTTGCTTTTATGCTTGAATAGAGGTATTAGCATAATTTAGGGATTTCTACGGAACAAAATACTAAGTGAATAAATTGCTTAATTCAAAATGATAATGACAAATGAAATCTAGGTAGAATCTTTCCTGAGTATTGTTTGCTTCTTGGTATAAAAACACTTACTATTTCTCGCTTTAATCTTTGACGCACTTTTTATTAATTTAGTTAAATTAGTTTAGAACAAGCACTTTATTCGACAGGTTAGATAATCGGAAGGCAGTTATTACTAGTACTTTTGGTCCTCGTGGGAATGATATCTGTGCTTACCGTAACTATACTATTAATTGATAGGTGCACTTGCATTAGTCATATTTTTAGTTAAGTTTCGACTGCATCAGGAAGTGTGGAATGCAATAAAATCAATGGCTCTCCTAAAGGCATTAAGTATTGATGGTTTCCCTACTTTATTTTATAAAAAATACTAGCATGTCATAGGTACCGAGATTACAAATTATTGCCTTGTGATTCTTAATGGTGGGGCTTCAATTGAGGAAATAAATAAGACTCACATCTTGTTAATTCCGAAGATTAACAACCCTCGTAATATGATGCAATTTCGTCCTATTAACTTATGCAATATTTTATATAAAATCATTGTAAAAGTCCTAGTTAACAGAATGAGCAACATATTGAATGTTTGTGCAGATGAGGCTCAAGGAGCTTTTATTCCTGATAGGCAGATTTTAGATAATGTCCTTGTAGCTTACGAAATTTTGCACTCGCTTAAAATAAATAAAAGGGGAAACAAGGAAATTTTGCACTTAAGCTCGATATGAGCAAAACTTATGACCGGATTGAGTGGGATTTTCTACCAGGAATGAAGTCTCATATGGGTTTCCACATAAATTGGGTGACGTTAATCATGAGGTGTGTTTCGTCTGTTTCCTATACCGTAAGGATTAGCAAGAATATTAGTGACTCTTTTCTTCCCTCACGAGGATTATAACAAGGCAATTCCCTTAGCCCATATTTTTTTTGTTGTGTGCTGAAGGTTTTCGACTCTACTTAATGAGGTAAAAGAAATGGGGTGAACGAAAGGTGCTTGTATTGGAAAGGAACGATTAGCTTTAAATCACCTCTTTTTTGCGGATGATTGCATCCTTTTTGGAGAAGCTTTAGTAGAGGGTGCTTAAAATGTTCAAAAGGTAATCACTAAAAATGAAGAGGCTTCTTGACAAAAGGTCAATTATGATAAAGCCCTAATCTATTTCAGAGCCAATGTCAACCTTCTTGACCGAGAAAATATGGGTAGCATGTTAGGAGCTAGGGTTTCGACAAGTCTTGAAAAATACATTGGACTGCTAATGATGGTTGGTCGAAGTAAGAAAAGGCTTTTGCCCATTTTTTGGATCACTTTAACAAGAAGATTGGTGGATGGAGCATCCGATTTTTGCCTATGGGTGGGAAAGAGATTTTCGTTAAATCCATTTTACAAGCTTTGGCCGTCTATGCCAAGCAATACTTTTTATTCCTTAAGGCATTGTGTAACCAATTGGAAAATATTTTGAATAAATTTTGACGGGAAATAACAAGTCAAATCGCGACATTCATTGGTCGTCATGGCTTTATCTTTGTCTACCTAAAGCGTAAGGGGTATGGGTTTAGGGACTTGTCCAAGTTCAATATTGCCTTACTGGCAAAACAGTGTTGGCGTATCGTTACTAATCCTGATTGTTGTAAAAAGTACGAAAGGCTAGAAACTTCCCTTAATCAAATTGTATGGATGCAAGGAAAGGTACTTAACCCTTTTTACTTGGAGGAACATTCTCAGTGCTCGACGCTTGATCGAAATGGAAGCAAGTTGGAGAATTGGCATCAAGAAAAATGTCAACATTTGGAACAATTCTTGGATTCCTGGTCGAGGGAGTAGAAAGATCCAATGTCAAACCATAAATGTTCATTTTTCAACAGTATCTCAAGTGATCAATGGTGAGACAAATACTTGGATTGAAGATCAGGTCAAATCGATCTTGAATGAAAGCCAAGCCAAAAGGGTACTTGCGATTCCTCTTTCACGAACATGAAAATACTCGACGAAGAGTGGGTACAAAGTCTTGATCGAAAGCGATTCACAATATGGGACTACACAACCTATGACTACCTCCTAATGTGAGTATAGATTTCTTTATAACAGTATGGTCTCTAAAGCTCCAAGGAAAATAAAGATTTTTTTTTGGAGATTTATACATAATTTACTACCAACATATGTAAATTTGGCAAGGCGCAGACTGCATGTAGAAATTACTTGCCCTCTGTGTCGTGCTACTGAGGAGTTTGTGGACCACCTGTTGCGCTTGTGTACTGTCACCAAACAACTTTCGGATGCACTTTTCATTCGTATGCCACCTGTTTTACAAACACAAAGGTTACAGTCAATGGTTAGCTTTGGGTTTTAATCAGTTGTCTAAGAAGGAAAAGGGGTTTCTTTTTATCACATACTGGTTGTCTGGCTCAATCGAAATCGGCTAGTGCATGATGGAGTCAGGCTAAAATTCATGACTTGCTGGTTTTCATGAAAGGATTATCCATGGAACTGGAGAAGATCGAGGAGTTGCATCCTCCCAATTTCGTTCCTAAGCAGGAGATTTGGGTCCCTCCAAACCCATGCTACATAAAATTTAATTACGATGCTTCTTTTATTGCTAATTATAATATCTCTACTTCAGGAGTATTAGCTAGGAATAACCTTGTGGAAATCATGGATGCATGCACTTACCTGCATTTTGGCAATGTAGATGCCTTTACAACTGAAGCAAGGGCGTGTGAAAAAATTTTCTTTGCGAAGGAGCTTGGTTTTCGATCGATCTAGGTTGAAAGTGACTTACTCACAGTTGTGAAGAAATTAAACTCATCAAATTTAACAGATCAACTTTGGGTCCGATTCTGCACGATATTCAAAAGGAAATGGTTGGATTTGAGAACATTACCATCACTTTTGCTTGAAGAACGACGAACTCAGCAGCCCAAGCCTTAGCAAGTTTTGGGCGACACTTACAAGCCCCACAGTTCTGGATCGAGGAGGCTCCGACGAAGGTTGACGAGCGACGATGATGGACTGCAGAAATCGATCTCAAGGAACCTATCGGAATTATTTCTTTTTGCAGGCTTTTGGAATTTGTATTTCTTGACAATTTTTTACTCCAAATGCTTTCCAAAACGACGATTTCCCTGCGCAATAGATTAATTCAGAAATTCTTTGGAAGAGTTTTGGACGCAAGAAATTCCTCTCTGTTGGCTTCTTTTACTGTTAAATTTGGGGGATGGCTTAGGTTTAATTTTTGGTTTTCATCGGTTTTGAGACTTATTTAATTTTATCTTTATTTTTCTCTATTTGATGTGACTTTTGATGGAACTTTCTTAATTGTCTCGTTTCCCCTGATATTATTAATTCAAGCCAGCTATTTATCTCAAAAAAAAATTCTTCGTTAAGAAAGAAGATCATTTAGATTAGATCTCTTATATATTTTTATAGTTCAATTTTATGTTAATGCATGATTCAATCTCACTAATAATCCTAAGTTCTAGTATATAAGTGCTTGTTTAGCTAGGAAGCTCATAAACGCAATTTCTTTCATTATTTGTTAACAATCGTCTAGGTACAATCCTTAAAATACTTTTAAGTATTTTATTGTAAAACAAATTTATATACTAGAATTTAACTCGGTAATGCTTGTAGGTTACTTGTGTTTTAGTTGATTTACATGTTTTTTAGATATATATAGAATACAAGGATAAATTTTTGGCTCCGTTGTCAAAGATTGTGATAACAGATTTTCAGTAATTTTTTTATTTACATGTTTTTGTTGATTAAATGATATCGATTGGACGAAAATTGAATTAGTTAAAATTATTTTCCTTTTGTCAGTCATTTATGTTTTGTTTTCAAGATAATGTTGTTTGTAATTGTGTTCTTTGCTTTGTGGGAATCTACATTGGTGGAGATTGTTAATTTGTGCATTGATTTTAAATTGCTTTTTAGGATTGTGTGAAGTGTATGCTAAGGACAAATAATGGTCTTGTGCCATTAGATTCAGAGATTGAGAGGACTTCGAGAAACATTATTAAATCTAAACAAGTGGTAAAAGTACCTTGTCAACTTGAAAAGGTACAACCGCGGATCCACCAAATAACAACCAAAATAAGGAACAACAGTAAAGGAGGCTTCGAGATTTTGCGATGCCAAATTTAGAAGTAGTGTGAGGTAGTACTTGGCAATCGATTGTGGCAGTAAATAACCTTGAAACCAAGCTGACAGTTATTCAAGTGTTGCAAAACTCAGTCCAATTTAGAGGTACACATAGTGAAGATCCCGATCAACGTATCAAATGGTTTATTTCTGTGTGTGATACCTTTAAGTTCAATGGAGTATCAGATGATGCAGTTCAGTTGATATTGTTTCTATTTTTTTTAAGTGATGAAGCTTTTATGTGGTTGGCTTCTCAGCCACCAAGGTCCATTACATCATGGATTAGTTATCTAATAATTTTTAGCCCAGTACTTTCCTCTAAACAAAACTATGAAATTAAGAATCGATATTACAAACATTCAGCAACATTAGGGTGAGACACTTTATGAAGATTGGGAGCGGTTTAAGTCGTTGTTGAAGAAGTGTTTGTATATATCATGGCTTGCAAGATTGGTTACCATTACAAATATTCTATAATGGATTAGATGGAAACCTTCGATCTACATTAGATGGAGCTTCAGCTGGAGTATTCATGATTAAGGAATATAATGAAAGGTGTCTATTTATCGAAATGACAATTGCATATTGAAATGATGAAAATATATAAACTTTTTCATGTCTTTTTTAACTCAAATTCATGCAAATTATTTGTAATTATTATCGAAAAATACAATTTAATTATAAAATAATTAATTTTTACTTAATTTTCCAACATATTAATTTTTTAATTATTTTATAAATATTAAGCATGAATTTGATGATTTTTTGACAGTTTTGCACAATTGATAAAATCGGCTCGGTAGACACTGCAAAAAGCCTGAATCGTTGAGGGAATTTTTACATCGAGTGAACTAAGAGCTAAGAAAATTAATTTTCCAAAAAATTTCGGTCCAATATTGAGCATTATTATACTTTATAATTATATTTTTAATTCAATTAATTTGGGTTAGAAATTGCCTAATGCAAAGTGGCCCGATGTGCATGTTATGGAGGACTGAACCAACACGAATTGGGCAAGCCCAATGCCGTCCAAGTAAGCTAACCCAATCAACTATTTTAGTTTATTTTTCATCCTTTCAAACCAGCTCTCAAAATCCTCTCAAATCCCATTCAAATACCTCCACTTTTGGTGCTTTTACGGATTTGTCCCAAGCTAGTTTCAAGCAAACTTTGAACTAGTCAAAGAGCTTGAATGGTGGCCGGCCATGGGAAGGAGGGGTTGAAATTCACTTGCTAAAAATATCCCTCAACTCCAGCCCATAAATACCCCTTAAGCTACCCATTCTAATCAACCAATTCACAACACATCCTCTTCTTCCTATCATTTTCTCTCTAGCTTTTCCCTTTCATTTCCCTTTCATTCCTCTTCCGATTTTCCCCTCTTGGGAAAGAGTAGTTATCAACCTTGGAAATAGCTTCATTGGGTTTTCATCAAAGACCTCGCTCTAGGAAGAATCAAGCTGGAACGACGAAGAACGCGACAACAATTCTTGAGAAATTGTTGGATTTAATCTTAATCCCTTTTCTCTCTTTTACATTCTTGTTGTTATTATGATGAATACTATTATGATTGCTATTGTTTATTTAATTAAAATGGCTTAAATTTTCTTAAGTGTTGGACTGATTGTGCTGATTGCTTGATTTATCATGAATCATGTTTATATTGTTATAGGCCCTGAATGTTTTGTTTAATTAAATATTATCATCCTTAGGTTACCCTTGTGATATAACTAATGAATTAATCATTTAAGCAGGTTGAAATTCTGATTAATGGCACACTATTTAATCTGTACATGTTTAATCTTCTAAGGAAGCTGAGGGTTAAATTTAGCGACAATATTGAATGATATAATAGCCTTGCATAACTTATAGGATTATGTGATAAATTGTTTCAATAAAGGTGTATGTTGTTACTTCACTTGATCCTTTACTTACTTGTGAATTATTATTTAATCATTTGAATTGACATAGGTATATGTTCAAGAGATTACTTTAGTTCATGAAGTATGTATGTGCATTAACACATTTACTTATTACAATTGGTTTAGTTGGTTGAATTGACATAGGAATATCGTCAAGAGATAAATTGATTTTTGTAAATAATATTGTCAATAAGTTAACAAGATATTGTGTTGCCGTAAATTTATTTCATAACAAGCATGAACATGATTATGATTTAATTAAGTAATTAAAGCAATTAACCTAACACATTTATGTCATATTGATTAAAAGTTTAGAAATCGTGCATTGAAATTAACTGTTTTTATTTTATTTTTAACTTAGATTAATTTTAGCTTAGATTAATACTCTTCACAATTATTACCTTTTCCAAACCAAATTGTTGATTAATTATTTCATAAATATTTTCCCTAACACAATTCTTGTGAGTATGATACTCGACATTTATTTGTCACTTTATTACTTGATACGATTGTGTACACTTGTACATTTTCATCGTTCCAAGTTTTTGGCGTCGTTGCCAGGGATTGTTTAAAATTATTTGTTTTACATTTTGGTTTATTCATTTTTTATTTAATTTTTAACTCAATTTTTTTCTGAATATTTCAGGTGTTTATGAGTATTGACCAAATTATCGACTTACTCCTAGTGGAACTTGAAATTGAAAGAACTTTTTGAGAAAGAAGACAAGCATTTCAAAGAAGAGCCAAAGAGATGAACTTTGAGAATCAGAATTAAGGAAATAGAGCAAACCATGCTCGAAATCCTATCCTTATTGTTGATGATAGGGATAGAGCCTTGAGACAGTATGTTGTGCCATTGTTTCACAAGCATAATCTGGGTATTAAGAGACTCGAAATCGAGGCACAGCAATTCGAACTGAAGCTAGTGATCTTCCAGATGCTTCAGACAATGGGTCAATTCAGTTGAATGCCTATTGATGATCCTCATCTTCATTTAAGATTGTTCATGGAGGTGAGCGACTCTTTCAAGTCAGCTGGAGTATTCGAAGATGCACTACGATTGAAGCTGTTCCCATTCTCAATAAAGGACAGAGCTCGAGCCTAGTTGAACTCGTTGCCACTAAATTCTGTTACAACATGGAAAGAGTTAACAGAACGAGTTGCAGGAATTCATGAAGTGGATCCACTCACTTCACTTGTAGCTCAGGTATTTTTGATTTCCTTAATGCTTAAGAATTTTACTTCTAATGGGTTTAATAATCTTGCAGCTCAGCCACCTAATCAATTTGAGAATATAGCCTGTGTTTATTGTGGAGAATGACACTTGTTCGAAGAATGCCCATCGAACTTAGAATCGATATATTACATGGGCAATCAGAACCAAAATCGAGGAAGGCAAGGACTGCAGTCAAACTTTTACAACCCATCTTGCTGAAATCACCCTAATTTCTCATGGAGTAATTAAGGGGTTGGACCTAGTAATACTTATGCTCAACCCAGACCGACCCAACCACTAGGATTTACTCAACAAGTTTAGAAACCACAACAAGCTGAACCTTCCAACAACTTAGAGAATTTATTGAAGGCATATATGACAAAGAATGATGTCACTCTAAGGAATTTGGAGAATAGGGCAACTTGCCACTGAACTTAATATCGTCCACAAGGTGCTTTGTCGAGTGATATGGAGAATCCGAGAAATCCGTGGAATAAGCACTTTAAAGCATTGACATTAAGTAGTGGAAAGATGTTGGAGCCTAATGTTGTTAAAGTAGAAGAAGAGCAAGTTGATGCTCAAGATGCAGTGGAAGTTCAACCAAGTGTTGAAACTTCAATTTTGCTAGAACTAGAACCAAAACTAGTGAATGCTGAAAAAGTAACTTCTAAACAAACCAAATCTAATGATCTAACAAATTCGTTAGATGTAAAAGTGCCACAGAAGACGAAACAGCCAGTTCAAGTAAAGAATCTTCCACCACCCTACCCTCAAAGACTTCAAAAGCAAAATCAAGAAGTCTAATTCAAGAAATTCCTTGACGTACTCAAGCAACTTCATTTCAACATTCCGTTGGTAGAAGCACTTGAACAAATGTCGAATTACGTAAAATTTTATGAAGGATATCCTGTCTAAGAAACAAAGACTTGGAGAATTTGAGATGGTAGCTCTAACGAAGGAATGTAGTTCATATCTTCAAAATAAACTACCTCCAAAGATGAAGGACCCTGGATGTTTTACCATACCTTGCAACATTGGAGCAACTTATTATGGTAAAGCACTATGTGATTTATGTACGAGCATTAACTTAATACCCATGTCGATATTCAAAAAGTTGAGGATAGGTGAAGTTAGACCAACTACAGTTACACTTCAGTTAGTAGATCGATCTATAGCATATCCTGAAGGAAAAATTAAAGATGTATTGGTACGTGTAGATAAGTTCATTTTTCCTTCTAACTTTTTCATTTTAGACTTCGAAGCAGATAAAAAGGTGCCAATCATCTTAAGAGGTCGTTCCTAGAAACTGGAAGGACCCTTATTGATGTGTAGAAGGGCGAGCTAACTATGCGTGTTTAGAACAATTAGGTAACGTTTAATGTTTTTAAGTCTATTCGATTTTCTGATATAGTTGATGATTGTTCTACAGTGTCCAAGTTAGAAGAGTTAATCATTGAAGAGGAATTCAACTCTGTTGAAGATCTTTTAAAAAGAATTTTACTGGCAGACCCTCTAAGAGATGAAAAGGGGGAGGAAAACTTAGCTTTAATAAAAGCTAATTCGAGGGAATTTAATTCAAAACCTCATTTTGAATCTTTGGAATTAGAAAGTAGAGATTATGTCCAATAGAAAGCGTTAATTGAAGAGCCTCCTAAATTAGAACTCAAGGTATTACCTTCGTATTTAAAATATGTTTATTTAGGTGATGTCTCTACTTTGCCTGTGATTATTTCAGCACAATTAACCAAGGAGCAAGAAGAGAAACTTATTAAAGTGTTGAAGCAATTCAAGAAGGCTATTGGATAGACCATAGTCGACATTCGTGGTATAAGTCCATCTGTATGCATGCATAAGATCATTCTTGAAGATGACAAGAAAGAGAGGATTGATGGACAACGGAGATTGAACCTCATTATGAAGGATGTAGTAAAAAAAGAAATCATCAAGTGGTTAGATGTGGGTATAATGTATCCCATCTCAGACAGCTCATGGGTAAGTCCGATCCAATGATTTCCAAAAAAAAGAGGTATTACGATCGTAAAGAATAAAAATAACGAGTTGATACCGACCAGAACAATTATGGGATTACCAAAAATTGAACAAAGCAATTGGAAAGATCATATTCCTTTTTCATTCTTGAATCATATGCTGGATAGACTTGCGGGGCGAGACTATTATTGTTTTGTAGATGGGTACTTGGGGTACAATCAGATTACAATCACATAGGAAGATCAACACAAAAAGATGTCCACATGCCCGTATGGTACATTCACATTTAGACGCATGCCATTTGGTTTATGTAATGCACCTGCTACATTTCAAAGATGTATGATTGTCATTTTCACTTTCATGGTCGAGAAGTATTTGGAAGTGTTCATGGATGTCTTTTCAATGTTCGAGGACACTTATGATGATTGCTTAGCTAATCTAGCAAAGGTATTGAGGCGATGCGAAGAGACAAACCTTGTTCTCAACTAGGAAAAAGTGTCATTTTATGGTACGAGAAGGTATTATTTTGGGGCACCGAATAACAAGACAAGGAATCGAGGTTGATAAAGCTAAGGTGTTAGGAGATTTTTGGGACATATCGGATTCTACCGGAGATTCATCAAGGATTTCTCCAAGATTGCTAAACCTTTAGGCAAGTTATTAGAGAAAGAGATAACATTCAACTTTGATGAAAAATGTTTGATAGTGTTTAATGATTTGAAAAATCGACTAGTTTCAGCACCAATTATCATCACACTAGATTGGGAATTGCCATTTGAGTTAATGTGTGACGCAAGTGACTTCACGGTTGGAGTTGTAATGAGCCAGCGAAGGAACAAAGTTTTTCATCCCATCTACTATGCAAGTCAAACTTTGTCAGGAGCTCAATTGAACTATACGGTAACCAAAAAAGAATTACTTGCAGTTGTGTTTACTTTTGACAAGTTTAGATCTTATCTTGTAGGTACTAAAGTGACTGTCTTTACGGATCATTTGGCAATTAAATACTGACTTGCCAAGAAAGATGCCAAGCCGAGACTAATTCGCTGGGTGCTATTACTTCAAGAGTTCAATCTAAAAATTCAAGATCGAAGAGGTGTAGAGAACTCAATAGCCGATCACTTGTTTAGATTGAAGCCACGAGAAGCAACTTCAACTCTTGTGCCCATACAAGAGACGTTCCCTGATGAACATATACTCAATGTAAGTCATAACACCCTTTGGTTCGCTGATTTTGCTAACTACTTAGCTTGTAGTTTGTTTCCCTCTGATAAGACGTATCAACAAAGGAAAAAGTTCTTTCACGATGCTAAGTACTACTTCTAGAAGAGCCGTACTTGTTTAAGAAGTGTGCAGATCAAATGATCAGGAGATGTGTGGCAGAAAATGAAGTGCAAGCAATCTTATATCATTGTCACACAGCTCCAAGTGAGGGACACTTTAGAGGATCACGTACTGCAACCAAAGTATTCCAAGTCGGTTTCTTTTGGCTAACATTGTTCAAGGATGCGTACACCTATGTTAGAAGTTGTGATCGATGGCAAAGGGTTGGAAATGTCAATAACAGAAATGAGATCCCTCGAACAAACATCATGGAAGTGGAACTGTTCGATGTTTGGGGCATTGACTTTCTTAGTCCATTCCCTCCGTCATTTGGTAACAAGTACATTTTGATAGCAGTCGGCTACATATCAAAATGGATTGAGGTTGAGGCATATGATAGCATTAGAAAAGACCATTAATTTCTCCTTATTTAAAGTATAATTTGTTCCCATTATATCATGTTTAGCATTCATTTTTAGCATTTTATATTCAATAATTGCATTTTCTAAGTTAGAGATGTTTGGTTTAATTTTCTTTAATTTTGTCCTACTTTTACTACTAATGTCACCACATTTAGTGTTCAGTTTTGCGTCTAAAGATGTCAATGCAGGAATATGTCCCAAAGATCAACGCAAGAAGGTGTCCAAGGTTGTTATCGCAATTTAGAATCCAGAATTGCGCCCAAACCTGTCGCCGCATGAACATATCCAGAAGTACCAGTGCTTGAGAATATCAAGGTTGTCACAGTGAATTAAAATCTAAATTTGCGTCCAGAGATGTCGCGACAACCTTTAACTGCTTACTGAATGTACTAGATCTACGTGAATGTACAGTTGGATTAATTAACTTGTACAGTTGTAAGGAAGTTAGATCTGAAGAAGAAGGGCACCTGTGTTTGGCATTAAAGATAAATACTGATGAGAAAAGAAGAGGAGAGAGAATCGAGAAGCTGGTGAAAAATATCAATTCGGTTTTTCATCTTTTCTAGAAGCTTGCCTCCATGGCAGCTTAGTTTACTTGGAGGGTGAACTGACTGTGACGAGAAGGAAATCCTGCTCCTGTCGAGGAGTGTTCCTAAGTGCAACACAAGAGGAGCATTAGGGAAGAGTTCTAGTAGGTTAGGAATAGAATGCTTCAACTTGTTCTTTATTTCTTCTCAAACGTTGATAAATTCTGATGAAGTTAAATGTGTATGGAAGTACCTTTTAATTTTAGATCTAATTTGATTTCTGCTCAATCTTCTCTTATCTGTTTATCTTTGGATTTAATTGCTTGATCACGGAAGTGCTATTGCAGTTACTGACACTGGAAAGTGCAATGACAAATTAAATTAACAAGCAAGACAACGGAAGTTGCTTGGGGAACGAATGAATTCTGACCACTTGTTCTTGAACGCAAAGTATTGCCAGCACTGGAAGGTGTGGTTAATGTTAGTATTTGGGTCTTTGATAAACAGGAAAGTCGAAATTGGTAAGATCTCATTAAGCTTAATTACGGTAATAATTTATCTATTATTTACCTTGTGGTCATATTTAGTGGTTTGCCGACTTATCAAGTCAAGGATCCCTTATTCCATTATCATTGTTTTCATTTCTTTAATTTTCTTAAATTGCATCGACAAATTATCTTCAACTTTCACTGCATTTCTTATTAATTTTCTTTGACATATTTTATTACAGTCTTGCAATATTTGCTCTAACAGTTTAATTCATTCATCTCTGCACTCTTATTTTAATTGCGCTAACATTATTCATACAGTTTCTCTTATTTTAACTTTAGTTGAATCAACAATTATAAGCATAAACAGCCGTCTCTGTGGGATCGATATTTGATAGTTTTAAGTCTATCAACTATACTTGCATCGACAAGTGTTCGCTTGCATAATTGTTGTGACATTCATAGCGCGATCAGCATATCCGACAAACGATGCCATAGTAGTGATGAAGTTTTTACAGAAGCATGTGTTCACAAGGTTTGGAACTCCTAGAGCTATCATTAGTTATTAAGGTCCTATTTTGTGAACAAGTGGTTGAAGTGGTTACTCGATAAACACTAAGTAAGGCACAAGGTTGCTAAGCTTAGCATCCGCAAGCGAATGGGCAAGCTGAGCTGGCAAATAAAGAAATAAAGGGCATACTCAAGAAGTAGTTTGTCCGAACCGATAAGATTGGTCCAAGAGTCTGGATGACACTTTATGGGCCTACAAAATAGTATACAAGGCACCTTTAGGGATGTCTCCCTATAGGTTGGTATTTGGAAAAGTTTGTCATTTGCCTTTGGAGTTAGAACACAAAGCTTACTAGGCTCTTCAGCAGCTCAATTTGGATACCATGCTTGCTAAAGAGAAACGAATGCTTCAACTCAATGAGTTAGAAGAATTTCAAACATTCTCTTAAAAAGATGTTAAATTAGGATTATTTAGAGTTTTAATTTCAATAAATTAAGTAATAACAAATAATGTATTAATATGTTAATTGTTATTAACTTAAAGTAAGGTTTATATTATTTTATGATTTAATTTGTGTGAGAGTTTGAATGAAATTTTTATTTTATGCATTATAAATACCACCCTCACCATTCTTCCATCATTCAAACCCTCCTACACCATTAATGACAAGTGCCAACAGCAGCCCTTGCTACCACCATCGATGATCATGTAGTCATCAGCCATCGTTGGGCACCATCGGACGCCATCGTTGCAACCAACCGACGACCAACGCCAGCTCCCACAACCAATCGTGTACTGCTGCCTTTACCACGCACTGTTGTTGCCCTTGCCATGCGTTGTTGCCGCCCTTGCCATATGTTGCTGCCGAACACCCTTGACCTCACACACATCACCATAATTCACCTAAATCACCCTCCAACCAACTCTAGACCAAACCTTTTTGTTTGATATCCTATTTGTTTTATTTGAATTTTATCATACCAAGGTGGTAAGAAAAATTATTTTCTAATATTTAATTTATTTTAAATTGTTAATATTTGAGACTAGTTAATTTTTAGAAAAATATTACTTGTGTCCATCTTATTTATGATCAGGTTAAAATCATGCCTTGCAAGAGAACTCGTGCCGCAATTGAAGAAGCATAAAACAAATTCCACAGTGTAGAAGCTAAGGTAAGATACGACATTGTGTTTAAAAATCAGCAAATGCTGCCAGAGAAAGGGTTTACTTGGAAAGAAAGCAATTATATGAACTTCATGGCAAGCATTCGACAAGTTGTTGAAGCTTTGAATTAGGGAGTGTTTTGTGAAAAGTAACCGAGTGTAGATGAGGAATTAGTTCGAGAATTCTATGCAAATTTGACCTCGAGTGAACTTACAGAAGTTCCCGTCCAAGGAATCAAGGTATCATTGAAGTCGAGCACCATCAATGAGTACTTTGACCTACCCGATTTCGAAGAAGACGAGTACTCTATCCTGATGAAAACCTTAAAGGCTGAAAAATTGCAAGAGATCCTTCGAGAACTTATAGTTCCAGGTTCTGAATGGACGGTGTCGAAGAATGGAGTTTGTACTTGTTGCAGAGAATACTTGACACCGTTAACAAAAGTATGGTTTTACTTTATTTGATTTAGTCCCATGCCTATCCCACAAGGGACTACTGTTTCAGTGGAACGAATAGTGTTGCTATACTCAATTCTGAAGGCAAAGACCATTGCCATGGGAAAGATCATCATTAGAGAAATTCGAAACTGTGCCGCAAGACATTCTGTTCAAGCCTATTTCCCATTCACGATCACAGCTTTGTGCTTAAAAGCTTAAATCATTGAGAACGTGAAGAAAACGGGATATAGCCAAGGAGCAATCACTGATTGGGACCTTATTCGAGTAGTAGAAAATTCTATTCTTCAACAGCAAGTTGAAGAAGAAGAAGAAGAAGAAGAAGATCTTGAGGAAGATCTTAAAGAAGAAGAAGAAGAAGAAGAAGAAGAAGAAGAAGAAGAAGAAGATATTTCAGTAACGGAACCAATAGGAATTCCTAATGAGGCAGAGTCTACTGAACGAATGTTCGAACCTAACATATTTATACCTAGACCTCAGTCACCTCACTTAGAACTTCGAGATAAGCTGTCAAAGATGATGGATTGCATGCAACATATGCAATGTCAACAACAATCTTATTAGAGATACACGAAGAAACGAGATGACGCATTTAAATGTGCACTTGAAAAAGTATTTCGTGACCCATTTATTTTTGTGCCTGAATTTCCAGATTACATATTTGAACCATGGACTCTAATGGAGAAGAAGGAGCAAGGTGATTTGAGCAACAACAGAGACTATGAAGCAAAAGAAGAGTCAAAGTCTAGGGGGTCTAAATATAAATAAAAAGGAGGGAACTTGTCTTTCTTTAATTTCTACTATTTTATTTTCTTAGGTTATTTTAAGTTTTTAATTCTTAAATGAATTTAGGATTAGGTCATTAGGATAGTTTTAATTTTTGCATAACAAATTAAGAGGTTAAACGCAATAATTGAACAAATTAGAAAATAAGAATGTGGCAATAGATATGTACATGTCTAGGATTGGACCTTGGAAGAGCTTGGTATTTAAGCAGTCAAATTTGACTCTCCTCCTCGTCTATGATCCTACCTGGTGTACAATATCTATTCACTTTTATTTTTACATACTCTCTGTTATTTTTAACAATGGCCGACATGGTTCATCTTAAGTAGAGGGACCAAAAATCGAAAACTTCTTATGGCACGTTTGGTTCGCTGGAATTGAATAGGATTGTAATGGAAATGGTTGTAATAGAATAGAGCTGTAATGGAATAAAGTTGTAATCAATAATTCAATTATTTGGTTGAATGTAATAGAATAGAACTGTAACAGTTCTTTTGTATTTGGTTGAATATAAATAGATGGTGTAATAGTATAAGAAAAAAGGTAAAATAATTGAAGTACCCTTAGCAAAATTTTTTAAGTAGATGATTATTGTTATTAAATATAATAGGATTATTATTAAATATAATTTAATAAAAATAATATTATATAATTTAATAAAATTCTTTATATAATTATTTTTATATTAAACTATATTAAAATATTTTTTAGTTTTATATTAAACTATATTCAAATATTTTATTTTTATATTTTCTGAGTCCAAATTTCAAAGGACTAATCTGAAAATTAATTTTTTTTTGTTATTCAAAGTTGCATGAAAGAATAGCTATTATGGGAGGGTAAGTAATAGGGAAGTAATAGTCATTCCATTGAATGAGTATTACGTTCAACCAAACAAATGAATGGTTTACCATTTAATGAATAAGGAGGGAATGTTATTCCATTCCCCTAACCAAACATGGTGTTAATAATTATTATTTCTTCTTATTTTATTAATTTAATTATAATCTTGCTCAAAAATTTGAATTTATGTTGATTATGCTAAGCTTTAGTATAAATAAAATTCAATTATCTTAATGATTGTGATGTTAAGCTAAACCAAATATGAATGCTACTCTTAATAAAATATTTGAATCATATCATACAATTTTAATTCCTTATAGAAGCTAGACATGCATGAAAGCTTAAGTCTCTAGAATTAACTTAGTAATTTCTTGAGGTAAAATCTTAAGAAGCATGAAATTTTGAAAATGATTTAGGCAACATTTGTTTGGACCGTTTGAGCCTTTTAAGCTAACCTTGATGAATGTTATCCCTTGAAGCCAACTTTGAGACTATATGGCCTGATTTTCTTTGTATCTTACAATGATAAGCCAACCTATCTCTCGTACTTATCTCTAAATTGTCCCAACTATTAGACTTAGTCTATCAAGAATATGTTCTGAAAATAAGTTTTGGGAGTTGAGAAGAAGTACCAAAATGCTCAACAAAGTGTAGTACATACAAAATGATGCTTTGAAAAAGAGAAAAGAAAAAGAAAAAGAAAAAATAGAGCATATGTACTCAAAAGAAACCAGGAGAAAAGAGCCTGAGTATTCAAAGTTCGAAAAAGTTGGTGAAATTGAAGAAAATTATCTCGAAGGTCTGATGCAAGCTGAGTCCATGGTTTAGCTTAAATATATCTATCCTTATTTACCCCTAGCCTAAGCCCTGTTACAACTTATGCAAAAAGACCTATTTGATTCAAGATTTCAATGCTACCTACATTAGTAGAGAGAAATTGTTATATTCAACATATGAAAGCATAAGTTAAACTTAATGATTGCAGTTTGGTCTTAACTGAGAGAATAAAAATCAAGTGGTAAGATTTTGACATGTCTTTATTGAGAAAGCAATTAATCTAGTTTTGTTAAGCATGATGATAATTGAAGATAATTTGAATAAAATACATACTTGAGCTACATAATCTCTGAATACTTGTTTTCGTGCTTGATTATATTAATTCATAAGTATCGGGAGATATGATCAATTCTTTTGTGATTTGTGTATTACTCGGGACAAGCAATGAATTAAGTTTGGGGGTATGGAACGATGAAAATATATAAACTTTTTCATGCCCTTTTTAACTCAAATTCATGCAAATTCTTAGTAATTATTGTCGAAAAATACAATTTAATTATAAAATAATTAATTTATACTTAATTTGCCAACATATTTATTTTTAATTATTTTTATAAATATTAAGCATGAATTTGATTATTTTTTGACAGTTTTGCACAATTAATGAAAATCGGCTCGACAGACACTGCAAAAAGCCTGAACCATTGAGGAAATTTTTACATCGAGTGAACTAAGAGCTAAGAAGATTAATTTTTCAGAAATGTCTGTCCAATGTTGAGCATTATTATACTTTATAATTATATTTTTAATTCAATTAATTTGGGTTAGAAATTAAATTATAAAGTCTGATGCAAAGTGGCCCGATGTGCATGACATGGAGGTCTGAACCACCAAGAATTGGGAAAGCCCAGTGCCGTCCAAGTAAGCTGACCCAATCAGATGTTTTAGCTGATTTTTCATCCTTTCAAACCAGCCCTCAAAGTCCTCTCAAATTTCATTCAAACCCTTCCACTTTTGGTGCCTTTATAGATTTGCCCCAAGCTAGTTTCAAGCAAACTTTGAACTAGTCAAAGAGCTTGAATGGTGGCCGACCATGGGAGTGAGTGGCTGAAATTCACTTGCTAAAAATAGCCCTCAACTCCCACCTATAAATACCCCCCTAAGCTACTCATTCTAATCAACCAATTCACAACACATTCTATTTTTTCCCTCATTTTCTCTCTAGCTTTTCCCTTCCATTTCCCTTCCATTCCTCTATCGATTTCTTCCTCTTGGGAAAGAGTGGTCTTCAACCTTGGAAATAGCTTTATTGGGTGTTTATCAGAGACCTCTATCTGAGAAGAATCGAGCAGGAACGTCGAAGAATGCGACAATAATTCTTGAGAAATTACTGGATTTAATATTAATCTCTTTTCTCTCTTTTACATTCTTGTTGTTATTATGATGAATACTATTATGATTGTTATTGTTTATTTTATTAAAATGGCTAAATTTTCTTAAGTGTTGGGTTGATTGTGTTGATTGTTTGATTTATCATGAATCATGTTTATATTGTTATAGGCCTTGAATGTTTTGTTTAATTAAATATTATCATGCTTAAGTTATACTTTTATTACCCTTGTGATATAACTAATGAATTAACCATTTAAGCGGGTTGAAATTGTGATTAATGGCACACTATTTAATTTATGCATGTTTAATCTTCTAAAGAAATTGATGGTTAAACTTAGCGACGGTATTGAATTATATGATAGCATTGCATAACTTGCAAGATTGTTTGATTAAATTGTTTCAATATAGGTGTATGTTGTTACTTCACTTGATCCTTTACTTACTCGTGATTTTTAATTTAATCGTTTGAATTGGCATAGGTATATGTTCAAGAGATTACTTTAGTTCATGAAGTATTTATGTGCATTAACACATTTACTTATTAAAATTGGTTTAGTCGGTTGAATTGACATAGGAATATCGTCAAGAGATAAATTGATTTGTGTAAGTAATGTTGTTCATAAGTTGACAAGATATCGGGTTGCCGTGACTTTATTTTGTAACAAGCATGAACATGATTATGATTTAATTAAGTAATTAAAGCAATTAACCTAAAACATTTATATCATAGTGATTAAAAGTTTAGAAATCGTACATTGGAATTAATTTTTTATTTTTATTTTATTTTTAACTTAGATTAATTTTAGTTTAGATTAATACTCTTCACAGTTATTATTTTTTCCTAACCAAATTGTTGATTAATTATTTCATAAATATTTTCCTAACACAATCTCTGTGGGTACGATACTCCACATTTAGTTGTCACTTTATTACTTGATATGATTGTGTACACTTGCACATTTCCATCGTTCCACATATAAGCCAAGACCACCTTCAGTAAATTCTATAGTCCAGGATGATAAATTCATTAGAATTAATGTCCATCAATCAAATATTATAAAAAGAAATCTTATAGAAATTATTCATGGGTAAAACACATCCATTTAGTACTCCGATGGTTGTAAGATCACTAGATGTGAATAAAGATCCCTTTTATCCTTATGAGAATGATGAAGAGTCTCTTGGTCCTAAAGTATTATTGTTGAAGCCCAATTTTGATCGGGCCCAAACTCATTTTAAATTTGTTTTAAGATTAAATTTGTTTTAAAATTTAAATTTAATTTGAGTTTAAATTTATCTTCAAATTTAAAATTATTATAAATTTAAAATAAACAAAGTCCAAATACAAAATAAAAGTCCAAATTACAATTTTGGACCCAATTAAGCCCAATAAAAAAATCAGATTGCCTCAACCCATTGCATGGCCCAACTCAGGCAACCCAATTGCAAACCCTTAACCCCAAAGTCAAACCCTAAACTGAGGCTACCCCCACTTGCCTCTGCCACCATTGGCTCCAAACTGCTCTGCCACCACCACTGCATTTGTACCTACAAAGGAGAAGACAGACATTTAATTGAGTAGGACAAAAGAGAATGATTGTAATACTGTAAAGCCAGATTCAAATTGTTTGTAAAGGTTACGAACCCTTTTTAGAAATCAATACACAAACGAACCCTTTTTTTTGAAAAAAGAAAAGAATACAATCACAAACCCTTGGTTACAAATTTCTTCTGTATTACAAACTCATATAAGCAAATAGATTTTCAACACAGTGGGCAAAGTTGAAACAAGAACAACCAATAAGCAGTAAATAATATTCGGCCAAGCATACCAAGCATCAAGCCAGATTGGAAACTTCAAGCATTAAAGGCTCAAGTATTTAACATACATACTTTCATAACTGGCACTTTAATGTTTTAAATTAATAATATGCATTAATATATATTAACCACTTCACTGCCAACATTCATTAGTCCTTTTTCTTAGTTTCCAAAGCATTGGATGAATGCATTAATGGTAATTAATATGGTAAGTTATAACCTAATAAATGTTATTAATAATAATATTATTAATAACCATAATAATAATTAATGATGATAATAAATAATATTTAATAAAAAAAGGGAAAACCAAAAGACAAAGGTACTCCCCTGATCGCCCTCGCCGAAGATGAAGAACGGCTTGCCACCGAGTCATCCACAGCCGCGAAAGCCCTCATCGTTCAAACACTTGCAAACAACACCAAAATAGAATAGATTTGAGATTAAGAAAAATGGGTCTTAAAAAAGAAAAAAAATCAAATGTTTTAAAATGAAAAAAGGCTTAAAAAAGGAATAAAGGTTTCTTTGAAATTTTCCAGATCTGGTTGAAATGAAATAGAGAAAGAAAGAACCAAGGAAGATCTTTCCTGAGTTTCTAAAAAAAGGAAGGAAAAGGGGTGTTTGGTGTACTTGATCGGCGGCGCGTGGAAGGCTGAGCGGTGGCGCGTTGCATCAGCGGGCGTTGGACCCTGACAAGTGGTGGTTACGCGCACCGGCTGGTGGCACACGTGCAACGTACCCTCGCCGGACACCGGCCAGGTCTCGGCCGGCCTTGAAGATGAAGGAGGGGAGAGAGGAGGAGAGAACAAAAGCTTTTTTGAAAGAGTTTTTGAAAAAAAATGAATTGAAAACAAAAAAAGGTTTAAAAGGGGTATATATGGGCCACCAAAACGACGTCGTTTTGGGTGTGGCCAAATCACCCCAAAACGACGTTGTTTTGAGCTCAGACCCATTGCCGACCCGAGATCCGACCCGACCCACTGAGGATCCACGTGTTTTTGACTAATGTTCTATTTATACATTTGGTCCTTCCGCATTTTTTAATTGTTTCAATTTAATCCTTTTGTACTTTTAATTATTTTCAATTTAGCCCAATAAATTTAATTAGTTTTCAATTTAATCCCTTGACTTCTTGAATGCACCAGAACCTGCCACGTGTCATAATTTTGGCATATTTATGCAATTAGTCCCTCTTATTTTTAATTTGTTTTAATTTAACCCTTAAATCAAGTTCTGTTTAATTACAAAATTGACCCAAAATTTTTTCATGATTTTCAAATTAGTCCTTTGACTTCAAGATGCCTGAGGGGCTGTCACGTGTCACTTGTTTTTGGTTTTATTGCCCTGGAGATCCCTAAACTATCCAAAAATTATATTTTGACCCCCAAACTTTTCCAAAATTATATTTTTTAACCCAAAAACTTCTAAAAATTACATTTTTACCCCCGAACTTCTTAAAATCCCGATTTTGACCCTAAAACTTTTAAAACATTTTACCCCTAAACTTCCAAAAATTACCACTTTACCCCCGAATATCCAAAAATTTAGTTTTTTATCCCTATTTTTCTAAAAATTACCATTTTAGCCCTAGATGTCTAAGATGTCATTTTAACCCCAAAATTATCATTTTCCCCCCGAGTATCCAAAAAGTCTCATTTTCAACCCCGATTGTTTTATTCTTCTTCCTTATCAATATTTGCATTTATTTTTAATTATTACGCACCCGCATTTTATATTTTTGCATACCATTTATCTGCTTATTATCTTACTTCGTGTTATTTAATATCCATTGTTCATTCATATTAAACTCGCATATTCGTTTTCAAAATTGTTTTCATAAAAACTTTAAAATCGAGACAATATTCCTTTATTTTGAGTTTCAAAATTTTGCGCCTTAACTTACTAGGTGCGATTTTTCTTCAAATCGAAATAATCAAATACCTTTAATCGAGGCAATATTTCCTTATCTTCGGTTATGAAAATTTGCGCCTTAACTTACTAGGTGCAACCTTTCTTCAAATATCCTTCTCCAAATTTTAAGAAGTATTACAAAGGAAAGCTCATTATTTCTGGATCTCAAAATGTTGTGTCCTAACTCACTGGACGTAACTTTCTTCCCGATCACTTTGAAATAGCGGGACTTTCAAACAAAATTGATGTTTTTTTAAACATAGCTTATGCATTCGAGGATTGTATTTTAAATTTTATTCGAGCTTTCAAGGTTTACAAATTAAGACCCAAAAATAATCAATACGGTACCAATTTTGGGCATATGAGGGTGCTAATCCTTCCTCATGCGGAAACGACTCTCGAACCTGTTTTTCTGGATTTTGAAGACCAACATTTTAAACGTATTTTAAACGTTTTGTGGTGATCCAATCACACCCAAATAAAATATTGGTGGCGACTCCTATTTTCCAAATTTAAAAATAATTTCTCGAAACTTCGCTTTAAAACGTTTCGACAATTATATCTTAATGTCATATGGACATTAATGTATCTTGCAAACATATAACGTGATATAGCATTTTCTGTAAGCTTGTTAACAAGATTTCTAACATGTAGACTATGAAATTAAGCATATATTTAAATATTTTAGAAGAAACATTGGTATGGGGTTTTTAATTCAAGTGATTCAAGATTTCTGTTAGTTGGTTATACTAATGTTGGATATTTATTGGATTCATCTAAAGATTGATCTTAAATAGGATATTTATTTACGTGTAGGTTTACAATCATATCATAATGTTCAATAAAAAGGACATTAGCTACTACCTCTTCAAATCATGCAAAAGTAATTGTAATGAATGAGGTAAGTTGAAAGTGTGTTTGGCTAAAGCTATTCCCAAAATATCTAGAAGATATGTGATTAACTTTACAGGAAAAGATGTCAACTATATTATACAATGATAATGCGATATGTATAGCTCAATTGAAGGGCGATTACATCAAAGATCATTGCAAAGTAAAACATTTGAAAGATGAGCATACAAGATTGAAATGCATTAACCAAGAGATATAGTGTGATGTAGCTAGTAAGAGGAGTCTAAAAAACGTTGTATTCTTTTCCTTCAACCAAGGTTTTGTCCCATTGAATGTTCTTAATAAAGGTTTTTAACGAGGCAACTTGTAATGAGTGATTGTATACTTTTTTTTTCTTCATCAAGTTCTTATCCCGTAAGGTTTTTCTTTAAAAAAATTTAATGAAATACATTTTCTGTTGATTGACATCTAAGAGGGTTATTGTAAAATTTTCATAAACGGATGTCTTTTCAATTCTCATAACCCCAACAATTATGCAAATAACCTTTCAACTACTAAAACTCTCGTGAACTTTATGGGATGCATTAAATTTCATAGTTATTATATTTGTAACGTATGGTAGTTGAAACCCTATCAATAAATTTGTACTTTATTATTCTCTCATCTTTGTATTTGTTATTACTTCAATATCTCTTTTAGTTTCATAATATATTCTCTTTTTTTCATAATTTTAAGTATTTTAAGATATTATTAAATTTTAATAAATAATTTAAATATTAAAATAATTTTAATGTAATATTCTAGTAGTTAAACACTTTTAAATAAAATTTTTTTTTTTTAATTTAAATATTTTTGGAATAATTGAAAAGGATAATAGTGATTTAAAAATTTTATATTTAAATTATTTAAAATTATTATATACTAAAATTAATTTAAATTCATATTTGTTATGAATATTTTATTAAGTGGATGTTCATCAAGATCAAGATATGTTTAGATGAACTTTAAATTTTAGTAGACATTAGAATTAAAGTTCTATTTCATTTATACTTTCTATGTCTATAAATATAGACATTGGAGAAGCATTGTAACTCACTTCTATTGATCAATAAAATACGCTCTCACTTTTGCTATCTCATTCTCGTTGTTCTTTACTCTCTGTCCTTTTATTTTATAACACATTATCAGCACGATTCTCTTTTAATTATTTTTTTTCAGTCGCTAATTGAGGCCGACGCACTATGGGTAATCATTAGAGCCTTTAATCACTCAGTGCTCATGATGATAGATTTTGATTTGAAATCCACGCATATTTGCGATTGTGACTATGGAATAAATAATCTATTAGGACATTTATAAGTTTGTCCTACTAAATTTGTTGTATTCCCAGAAGTGAATGCAAACATAAAAAAAATAAAAGATATAATTATGGACCACTAAAAGTGGGAACATAATAATGAATAAGAGAACAATGAGAGTTCTCAAGATAACTCTTCAAAGGGTAAAAATGACTTATGATATCAATGTGATATGAAATATCATTGGCCACATATGTGACGTATGCCCAAATATTTTGTTTTTGTTAACATTCTTTGAGGAATGATATTAGAATATAGTAATGAATTCTATCATTATAGATAGAAAATATTTATTTTATTTGGTACTAAAACAAACCAATATTATTCCAATATTTAGTAGTACAAAATTAGTCGAAAGCTCCAGAAGAGCTAATATATTAATATCTTGTGATGGTTAATCCATTGGTTTTAAAAGATATTCATAATGGATCTCATATTGAGATTGTGAATGAGGAAAAGATTATGTTTCATATGAATCAAAAGAGAATTGGGTTATTGATTTATATTTATTATAAATTGAATTGATTGTGACTATCTTTGTGATATTCTTTTGTCATTATCCCTATTAAGGGGTTGAAGTCATAATATTTGACTGTGAAAGATCTACGTAAATTGTGGAATTAAAATATGAGCAATAGAATATGATAATTCTATTTAAAGCTCATTATGGTTGGATGCACCTGAAGTTGCAAGTTTTTAAAACTGTGAGTATAACTTTACAGTATTCAAAATAAGTTCTCAATTAAAATTACATGGAAAAATATTACTGATTAGAACCATGCAAGAGAGAACTTATTCAACTTTTCATGATTCAAATTTGTTCCTATAGTAGCAAAATCATGATTTAAAAGTTTTTAAACACGAAACCTAACCATTCACTAAAGAGAATGTAACATTATGTGATAAATTTGAATGACATAATCTTTGACATGGATGTAGTAAATTGGACTATAATAATAGTCATGGGGGATGGTCGTAATAATTTTTCTCACCAGCAAAAGTGAAAAAAATGAAGAAAGTAAGAAAATACCAAAAATTTCCAAGAACTCTTTAAGAAGAGAGCCAACTTATGCATGAAAAGTTATTGGTTATGTACTTCTTGTACATTTGGAAAATAAGATACACTCTCAAAGTTTTCTATTAATAAATTTTTATTGGATTGAAAATTTACTTGGAGTTTAATTTACTTACTTCTTATCGTCAAGGCTCAACGTAGAACAAAAAAGGTACGTTTTTAAATATTAAGTCAACTTGATATATGATTTAAATATTTGAGATGATCTTCTTTATTTTAAGTTTTGATTCCATGGATTACATATTATTTTAAGCATCTAATTGTTCATGAAAATAAATATTAGTTGATTTATTTATGCCGCTATAGTAGGTTTTATAATTAAATAGGGTTTTATAATTAAATAATATATTTAATTAAAAAATATCTAGTATGCAAATTTATGTTAATAAACTAATGAATTTCATGGTTATTCAGATTTGATTTAGTTTCAGGAATTGTTAAAGAAAACAATTCATACTTTTTATATTATTCCATTTCTTAATTATTTAGAAAAATGACATGAGCAATTGTAAATGGTTGGATATTGAATTAAATTTCATGCATGCTTATGATGATGGTTATGAAGGGGAAAAAAATTGCTAGTTTTTCATTATGTTTATTTTTATGTTTGAGATGTGACTTCTATTGATATATTTAATATAGACTTGTTTCTATACATGACCTAGGTAGTTATTCTTGGTGGTTAAATTGATTGTGCAAAACTCTTGTTAAAAGGGCTTTAAAGTATTTTGAATTGATCTCATATCTCCTTATAGCTATACAAAACAACGAGTTATTCGTTCAACCCAATTCTGCTCCATTCCCTGAAGTGAATGTAGCAATACATAACAATTATAAAGATTTTGGATATGTGAATATTTTGGCATATAATTATTTGAAAATTATATTATATGACTTAATGTCATTATGAACTTCACATTTATTTAAACATTTTCAGTAGTAAATGTCACAATAGTACTTATTTGTGGATACAAAGTGAAAGGAATGATAGTAAAATTATCAATTTGTTACAATTTAGTTTAAATTGAAACGCATGTTAAAGTAAACTAGAAGTTTACTGGTACAAATATATTTACTACTTGGCATGACCAGTTAGACCATCCTGGATCATATATGATGCAAAAAATAATTGAAAATTCATATGGACATTTATTAAAGAACCAGAAGATTCTTTAATTTAAAGAATTCTCATTTGTGGATTGTTCTCAATGAAAATTGGCTGTTAAAAAATCACTAGCTAAAGTTGATATTTAATGTCTTGCATGAATATGGGTCTATTAATCCACCATGTGGATGGTTTTGATATTATATGATTTTGATAGATACATCTACAAAATAATCACATATATGTTATCAACTTGCAACCTGGCGTTTGCAAGATTGTTTAAATAATTAATTTTAGACCATGCAATTAAGACAATTCATCTTGCTAATACTGATGAGTTTATATCTCAGTCTTTTATTGATTGAGTTTGAAAAATTTTGGTAAAAGTTTGTTATTTATGTGTATAATGGTTTGGAGAAATTATTGATTAAATATACCTCTGATTAATGGCTAAACCATTATTTATGAGAACTAAACTTCCTCTTTCAATATGGGATTATGTTGATTTACGTGTTGTACTCATCAAGCCAATAAATTTTAAATACTCTCCATTACAATTGATATTTGGTCAAGAAATAAATATTTCTCATCTTTGAATTTTTGTATGTGTGTATATGTTTCAATTGTTCCACCACAATGCACAAAGATGAGTGAATCCTCCAAGAAAGTTGGAAACATATATTAATTATAAGCCTCCTTTTATTATGATATATTAAATGTATTGGAGATTCAATTATGACATGATTGTGATTACTATTTTGATTTGATAGTTTTCTCGACATTAGGGGAAGAGAACTAATAACTTGTAATTAGTTAAGGAGAGAGTAATTTGAACCAGAAGTTCAACAAGGATAATTCATTAAAGTTCCAAATATGGAAATTTTCATAAAAGGAAAAATGTAGATGGTCATATAGTGAAGGTGGGTACTCCAAAAGAAACCCAAGACATAACTAATAAGTAAAACTTCAGAAGAAATTCAGGTACCTGAAACTAAAGATTAAAATAATGAAAATAAGATATCTCGATGAAGTTATATCAATTTGAGAAAATGTTGAACCAATAATAAAAGTGGTCGATAATAATTTTGCATGCAATTTTATTTTTGAAATAATGAAATAAAAGGAGGATATTGAATAAATCTCTTGAGAAATATAGATATAGAATAAATTGGCCAAAATAGAAAGACACAACTCAAATACAATTAAATTTGTGGAGTTTTTGGATTAGCAGTTCAAATATCTAAATGTATAAAGCCAGTGAGGGTACAAATGAAGTAGTTTTGCAAAGGCGAAAAAAATATGAAGTTTTTCGCTAAGTCCTGGCATTGATTATGAGAAGATATAATATTCTTTTGTGGTGGATGCAATAACCTTTAGATATATTATTAAACTGGCAGTTCATACTTGTGTCTCATGGTTGTTGTTACAACCTTTTTTGAATCACTATATTGTAAAATTTATATTAAAATCCTTGAAGGATTTGGAATGCCATAAGCATATTAAAATTATCGAGAAATTGTTCATTTATATGAATTGAAATAATTGAACATGTGGTAAATTTGACTTAGTCAACAGTAGTTGAAGGAGGATTATAAAATGATCCAAAATACCTATTTGTGTTTTTATAGAAGAATCATGATTAAAGTTTGTTGAAACTCTTGAAGAAATCAAAATATATTTCCCCAAATTTTCCCTCACTCATGACTTTCAAAAGAATGGTGATATAAATGATTAGTAGATACATTCAAATAGTCATTTGAAAGACTAGTATTCAAGATTTAATACGTAGAATATGAGATATTATGTAATTTTTTCTGAGGGGAAGTAAATACGTATTGTACTCTTTTTCCTTAACCGATGTTTTGTCTCATTGGATTTTTCTGATAAGGTTTTTAATAAGGCAACATGTTATACGTATTATAGATATGTGTACTTTTTTTCTTTCACTAGGAAATTTTTTTCCCACAGGGTTTTTAAAGGTTTTAACATGAACATCCAAAGGAGAGTGTTATGAATATTTTATTAAATGGATGTCCATCAAGATCAAGATAAGTTTGGATAGATTTTAAATTCTAGTAGACATTTGAATTAGAATTCTATTTCATTTATACTTTTTATGTCTATAAATATAGACATTGGAGAAGCATTATAACTCACTTTTATTGATCAATAAAATACTTTTTCTCTTTTGCTCTCTCATTCTCTTTGTTCTTTACTCTCTATCTTTTATTTTATAACAATATTTTACATTTTAATAAGTTTTACTTAGTTTTTAAAATATCAAAATTATAGTTTATTTTAGGTTAAAGTTATGGCAAATTTTGACAAAAAATTTCTGAGAATATTAATAATTGCACTGAAATTTTTTTAATAAAAAATAAAAGGATAAATCTCAAAATTATATATGAACTTTGATTTAATGTGTAATTGTATACATGAATTTTAATTTGGTGCAATTATACATGTGAAACTCTGATTATGATTCAAATGTATACTTGAAACTTTGATTTTGACTTAATCATACACATTTAAAGAAATAAATGCACCAATTTATTTTTATATTGGATAAATATAATTATTTATGTATGCCATATATAAACATAAAATGATGTTATATCAATAATTGTGTTAATAATTTACAAGAATTGAATCAAATCAAAATTTCATGTATATAATTACACAAAATCAAAGTTCATGTATACAATTGCACATTAAACCATAGTTCATGTATAGTTTTGATATTTATCCCAAATATAAAAAAAATTAATTTTTAAAATTTTAAATATGAAGATTAAGTTTCAAATTTTCTAAATATAATCACTAACAACATATTTTAACCTTTATTTTAACACATGGAATTGTATATTTCCACGTTCCAATTTTAATTTTGAAGTCTATTAAATTTCAGCTTATTTTGCTCCTACATTTAAAATAATTATTGTTCCATCACGTGGCATCATTAGGTATTCTAAATGTCTATATATTACACACTTTTAAAGTGTAAGTTCCACTATTTGTGACATTAGCCTAAAAATAAATAACATGCAACATAAACATAAACATAAGAGGGATTAAAAGCGAAGTTGTAAATAAAATTGTTAATTGTTAATTTAATCCCCCAAAAAAACAAAAACATAGTTTTCCATTCCATCCACCATTCCCTTCTTCTTTGTTTCAATCGTACCGAACATATTAAAAGAACCTTCTTGTTTCCACATTTGTACCCCTAAATCCCCATCGGTAAGGGGATCATTCTCTATTATCAATCAAATAAGGAGATTATAAAACTTGAAAATACAAAGAAAACTAAAGTTTTAAGAATTGGATTGGTTTCCACGTCAAACAATCCAACTAGTTTGTCTAGTTCAATTACATAATTTTTTAGAAAATAAAAAAAAATATTAAAAAATAAAGAGAGCCGGTTCACTGCTGGTTTAACCAGTATTTAGCTCGATTCAACTTGTTCCGAGCTGTTCACAGATCAACCGGTCCAACAACTGATCCAGTCTAGTTCAAACAACATTAAAAGAAAACTTAGAAATATCCCGGAACCTAAAAAAATGTAGACAACAATGATGGAACAGTTTTACTATATGTTGCATGAAACTATATTAACAGACCATTTACGATTTAGAAACTAGAAACATTACATGGGTTTAGAGTTCCACTGCCACATAACATTAATGGGCAACCCAATCCTCCATTAAAAAAAAAAAAAGTTGAATGAGATACTCACAATTAGGGAATATATATTACTCAAAATCTTAAGCAACCAAAAGGGTATCCAAATGCTACTGTTGCTTACACTCTGGAGGGCGCTCACCTTGCTGATTTAGGCCGGCATTTGCACTTGCGCTCTGCATCTTAAACAAAACCCAGGTTTAAACAAATCACAACAAATAAGCCGTTGAATGATAGCAAACATACGGTACACCATTCATACACCCAATAACTCTCTTGGCCATTATAATAACTCGATGCAGGAAATTTTCAACAAATAAAATAATAAATAAACTGAATTTTTCAAAAAAATAAATGAAACTATAGGCTCACCTTCTTTTTGCCCTTTCTTTCTTCTCTCTCATTTTCTTCATCCCCATCTTGATTATCACTGTCATAATCACTTTCTAAGCTATCATACTCATTCCCCTGAACAGCTTCCCCCGTAAACCATGATACTGCATGAGGAATTAGTTTGTCTCGAATTGCCGAACTACACAAACAATCCAACATTTCATTTGAGAAACAAAAAAATGTGAAGATTACAAGAAAACATAAACAAAACAATGATGTTTCACTTGCACTATATTTTCTTCACATTTCAAGAAGGTAGAAACAAGAATTCTCACCAACACTTTCCCCCATTTATCTCTTACATAGCATCAATGACAGTTCTTTCCAAAGCGAAAGGATTTTATTCTCAAAATAACAATTAATGAAAAGCATTTAATATGCCACACTGACCTTAGGCTGACAACACTAATCCAACGAAAACAACAAGCACCTTGGTAAGGTACTAACCAAAGAAATGCATCTTCTAAATAGCCCTCACAAAAGAGATACCATAGACTCACCCAATGTTATAGTCATGTTCCATTCGATCCTGAAGTTCCTCAGCCTGTTGATAGATATATCAATGAAACTAAGAACACACCATAAAATTATTGAGTTAGCGTTCCTATTCCAAAAGAAAATGTCAAACTTACAAGCTCATCATCAATATCATCATCTTCGGGGATTTGAGGAGGGTTGAAGAAGTTGAAGAAACTTTCACAATTTTCAGTTTTTGTAATAGGCTTAGTATTCTTCGATCCTTTCTTGGGCTTCTTTTTTAGGACCTTCTGTGTCAGGCATTTCCCAGGATACCATTCAATCTTCGTTCTACAAATTACCTAAATTTTATGATATGTATAGAAGGATAACCCAAAATTTCTTAGTATAAAAGCATATTTTAACTCACCCAATTGCTTTCTCCAAGATGGGCTCATTTTCATCATCAACCATGTGATAAGTTTTTGTCAAGACAGTATTCTTAAAATAAGTGTTAGAATCAAAGAAAAATTCTAGCTTGAAACCCTTAGGATCATCGATTCTGCTCCACTTGATATCTTTAAGATACTTGAGAGCCCCTTCATCCCGCTCTGAAATCTATATCAGCAAAGATTAAATCATAACATACATTTTCAAATCAACAAAAAGAACTCATCAGATAAGGAACTACAATTCACGTACCTCCACAGCCACAATTTCATTCATTTTCATCGCAGTTTGCCAAAAGTCAGGCACTCCTTTTTCTGCATTTAAGGTTATGTCAACCCATCTCAGGATTAATGCATTGATACAATTTCAGAAACTTTACATGAGTCAACCAAGATTCAATACCTTCTACACATTTATCCCCTCCTTCGTCCATCACAGCTTCATTTGTTTCTCCTTCAACCTTCACTATACCATTCACAATTTCATACCTCTGCAATTTTTAGTTATTAGAAGAAAGAATCAAGATAAAGAGGAATGCTCATATAATCTTCCAAGAAATGCGGGAAATATGCATGTGATAAATCAAAACTCATGAAACAAGAAACATCACAATATACAAAGGCTTATATATGATATAATGAAGCATTAATGTCCAAAAGAACCCCACAGACCTTAGTATAAAGTGGTTCATAAAGTTTCTGATACTTGGCCTCCAATGCAGCTCTCTCCTCAAAAAACTTCTTCTCCAATTCATCATGTTCACTCTGCAAAATGAATATGTAAGAAAGTATTCTTCTTTTAAAACCAAACAAAGTTATAGTCCAATACTCCAATCAATTGTACGAAGGTGTCAACCTTCCAATTCTATTAAACATCAGCATTTTTCAATCAAATCCCATCATCACAAGTGTTAGTGAAGTGACAATTTATATTAAATCCAACCATAAGTAATATTTCAATAAGTAACTTAAAACCTATAGTAAGTAGAAAAGTTAGACAAGGAAATATGGTCTCAAAGTCAAGAAAAGTTAATAGAAAAAGTACAAAAGGAAACAGGAGAGCAAAGCTTGAATATAGAATGAACTAGACAGTTCTACATGGTATGCATGAGTTGCACTTCCTATCAGGTGTTCAGGTATTAGTTCGATATCTTAGGAGACATAAATGAGTTCTCCTATGAAACTCAGCATATTAACTAAGACAACAAGAGCATAATATTAATAAAATAAAAAAAAGGAAACCCGCCATAGAAACAAACATGTATGCTAGAATATCAACCAGTCAAGACTTATGAGTTACCATTTAAGACAACATTATCTGAAAAGCAATCCGTATAACAAATTCAAACATCAATCAACAAGCCAATAATAATTCTCTAACAAGCACAACATTCTCATTGACATAAGTTACCTTCCAAAGCAAGAAATCATTTGCAAGACAATAAATTGAAAACAAAAAATGCATAACTCCTACTCCTCCCCCCCCCCCCCCCCAAAAAAAAAAAATGTATGAAGGCAAAAGAAGGAAGTCTCTCAAGTAATAACAAATATAACAACTTTGAGAATCCAAACAATCTAGACTGAGCTATAGCATGTTCCAGGACGTATAATCACATCAATGAAATTGGCAACAAAGAGCATGCCTTGGGTATGACAAAGATTAGATGTGGAATGCAGACATAGAGAGAACATAAGTTTAAAGTCAGATGTACGACCTGAATCTCCCTGAGAACCTCAACACGTTTTCTGACATTTGGTGACAGTGTTTCTAGCACATCAGCATGTTGTCCCGCTAAATTTTGAAGCTTATTCTGCAAAAAGTAGCCAAAAGGGGGCTAAACACACTATTGTAAATAACAAATAAAAAGAAGACAACTTCACAGTTCACACACCATCAACAGAACAATGTATCAAATGGTGAGCCATCAGGGTTAAAAACTTCAAACTACTACTAAATACAAACAACCTTAAGCATAATTCTCATTCGTTAATTTCTATTCTACAACATATTTGATATTTCTATTCCATTTTTACATTTTACAAAAAAAAAAACAAAAGCATTATAAATAAAAAAGAATCACTTACCTTAAGCTCATTAACCAGGCCGGCGCGTTCCTCAGCACTCAAAGCTGCGGACAAAAGAATCAGATTAAAAAACTTACGAAATCTCAGATAATGATAACGAAATCACAACCGTAAAATAGATTAAAAAAATTATCAATGGATAATCACATGCCATTTTTAACATATAAAAAAAGTGAGATGGGAAGAGAACAATTAAGTAGGCATACCGGCAGCGGCAGCGGGGAGGGCGACGCCGAGATCGGATGCGTCATCGTTACTCATATTTTTCTGGCGTTGAAATGAGTATTGGGGGAAGCAAGAAAAGGAAAATGCAGTGGGAAAGAGAAAGGGAGAACCCTCGGAAACGTGACGTGATGAAGGGCCAAGTTATTTATTGGAGTGATAAAAGTGAGATTATACCACTTAAGCTATAGGCCTTAACGAATGAGATGCCACATAAACTAGAATTTGTATGGCTAAATAAACCTAAATCAGATGTGGTGATTAATGCTGACATGTAAAATTAATTATAATGTGAAGTAATTTAATTGGTTTCGAGGTCCAAGTAATTTATCGCAATTTTTTTATTTTTTAATTAAACTATATATATTTGTTATAAAGAGTTTTCCTTTTTTTGGTACATAAAAGATAAAATCATAATTAGATTAGATAGGGTCAAGTCATTCTAGAGCAATCCTAAAGGTTGCATATAGTTATGCATGTTCAGAGACCTTGAAAATGTCATTACAATCAATCCATTGACTACTCGATTTCACTTTAATCATCCAAGACTATTGAATATATATATTTTTAATAACTCGTAACACAACTGAATGGTGAAACTCAACTGGTTCATCTTGAATCAACTGAATTGCAATCATACTATCCATTTCAAACACAAATCGTTGAAGGCCTAAACTCCAAGCAATTTGAAATCCCTCCAATGCTCCCCAAGCTCGACATTGAGTGCAAAACAACAACCAATGTATTTAGAGAAACCAAAAATCCACATACTATGTCCCGGATAACTCCACCTGTTGAAACATTCCTAAACACTTTACACATAACACAATCAATGTTCACCTTATACCATCCTTCCTCGGGTGAAATCCACCTTCTTAATGGCCAAGTTTTGTTGTCTCCGTGTGAACGGAGTCACCTTATATCAAGTACACTTCATAGATATTTGTATGGTTGTGTAACTTTGAGTAGGATAAAAGATGATCCTATTGCTTATTTGAACTCCAATTGGTGGAAAACTAATCATCTTTATTTCTAGCCCAATCAGCATTAGAGAATGCATGAAAGGGAATTTAAGAAATTCAACCCAATGTACCACAAAGATATCGCAAAATGTGCTTAACAATCTACGATGTTACTGATTAATATGATATCAACAACATACACTAGTAGATATAGGATTTATTAAGTACTAATCTTCTTCATAATCAACAGTGATAAAAAAAAATCTACAATAACACCTCCCCTTCTATTCATAGCCTTCAAATCTCTCTAACCACAAACTCAACTTCCTAACAAAGATAATGTATAAAGATTACAAAGCGCATTGCCTCTGAAGTTGGTGTATGCACTCAGTTCCAGCAGAGGGATGAAATTTCATCTAAACCTTGTCCAAGCATCAGAGTTGCGTCATTCTGTAGGGTCATAAAATGGAAAAGTTATGACAATGGTTTTGCTATAAAAACTATGAAACATTTTTAGTATTAGGGATTGATGATTCATACTGCAAAAAGTGGATTGGTTCCGTAGTAGGGTTAGCTAAACAAGTAGTCATCAATTTGAGCTTAGTCTCGAATTCCCATTTTTCTGCCTGCATGGAGCATCAAAAGCAAAAAGGGAGTATCGTAAGTGGTCAGCACAAAAGTTCGAATGCAGGATTTGAACAATGATAAGCAACTCACCAAAATGAATCCTTCTTTTCCTGAGCTAATAGCTCCTCAAAGGAAATGTCAGAAATTTCAGTATCTGCACCTGCCATCTGCTCACCAGACTTGGCCTTTAACTCCATGCAAGCACCAATTTCAAGCATCTGTGAGAGAGAATGAAAGAAAGAGAGATGAATCATGATATAGTACCTCGTTTAATTGTAATGAGACAAAATAAACATGGACATTCCCAACACATTCTAACTTCATAAACACAATTTTTAAGGTTGAGAAAACATGTTAAGTTTACTGTCATAACAAACTGCAACCTAAAGAGTTGAAGCCAAACCCAAAAGGTCGTTTATCTTCCAAATTCAACCACATGATAATAGCTGTTAAGTTGCACGGACAGATAGGTAATAACAAAAGAAAGTTCCATGCATAGAGTTTCAAGGTTAACAAGAAGCCACTAAGAATAAAAGCCAAAAGAAGAGTGGTGGGAGACAAATAAGCTTTACTTTGCAATAATTTGGGCAATTATGTTCAGTTATCCTTCCTTTAAAACTAATCAGACAACAGAATTAACAAAATTTTACAACAAGCTTTAATTCGCCATTAGAATATAGGTATGAACTGTACCTTCTTGTATGCCGGTGATAGTTTAAGTTGCTCTTGCAGCCAATTATAGACAAATGCATCCTCTTCTAATCTCTTCTGTTCCATTTCAAGCTTGTATATCTAAACATGCAAATTCATTGACCAATTAACAACTAATTAATGCCATAAGCTTAAGTTTATCTCATATGGTTACTCACCTGCTGCCTCAGGCGATCAAATGAAGATCGATCTGCTTTAAATAGCAGAGCCTTTGTTATTGTAAACTTACGTTTGATGACCTCAGACCTGTGGCAAGACCATAGCAAGGAAACTAATCAAGCAAATGCTCAGAGCTAGAAGGGAATGTTTGAAAAGAATAGCTAAAGATCTGGATTTCTAAAACATGACAATGACTTACTTGTGTTGCAGATCACTTCTGGCCTCAATCAAGCAATTAGCAAATTCTCCAACCTGCATAAGGGAGGATAGTATGTTACAGTTGTTGCATATTCAACCCCACCAAAGATTACAACAAATATACCAGAATAAAAAAGGGCAGGGAACCATCTAAGTATCAAACAGCTTATCGATGCAACTATTAACTAATTTAGAGATAACTTTATAGGGAAATTCGTAATCTTATTCTGAAATTCTGATACCTGGAAGCATTCAATATGAAGCAGAGGGCATGAATTAAACTAACACTGGTTCAAGGTTCCAAGTATAACTATACCAAAAAAAGGGCACAAACAGGAGAGTATAAGTTTATATTTTCCTCAATAAAGAGGAGAGTTAGAATTTAATAAAATACTGGATCAAGTTAACATACTTTATGACTGTCAGAGTATAAAAACACAGATTTGGAGCACTTACAGATATTTGAAACTGTAACTATGCGGTATAATGTTGGACACTGAACCTAGAATTTGTCTGGCAGTCAACCTTATTCAAGCGTAAAAACTCGTCTAAAAGATAATGTTGGATTTTGGGAATCCCAGCAAGATATCAGCTTAAATCAGGCTTAAGTTTGAGAGCCTTGAGTTGGTGTCAAGTTTTAAGCCTTACTATTCCTTATTAACATTGGTACAATTGAATCTTGTTCTCAGCTCAAAAATGTGCCAGATAAACTCAATACAAAATTGAAATAGCCTATATTCCTACCTTATGCCAACTTTACGTTTCAGATCGATTTCCAAGTAACAGAAACAATATAATTACTTTCTCATGTAGCCGAAAAATTGTACCAAATACTTTTGTAGTTTGCTCAACTAAGTCTCTAGAACAAAAATATCCATTTTGCCAATTGATTTGAAGTCCTTAGATGCTTCCAGCACATAGTCTGCAGAGAAGCAAGTGCCAGAGTCTACCGGTAAAAACTTGAAACTAGCCCCGCCACACTTTACCAAAACCCTCAAGTCCCTCAATTAAATACTATTCTATGATACCTTAAACTAGCCTCATCCTTTATATCATACAAGAAAAGATGAAAACTTCACCATGATCTTCTTGTACTAGCAACTTTATATGAGGTCCAGCTTCTTTAAAGAATACTAGTAGAATTGACTCATGCTTCTTCAGAGACTAATTCAAATCTTTCTCGACCTCTGTATACATATAAGTATACTATGATTACAGCCCCAGAAAAATGGGAACACAAGCATTTCTGACTATCTCAAATGCAGGTAAACAAGACTGCGTTCAATCTAGTTCTTTTTTTCGGAAATATACAGATTTAATTTAGAGCGTCATCTAATCCATTTGAAATGACAAAACTTCAGTAAATGATAAGCTCTACAGAGCAGATCCCCATGAAGAGGCCATCCACATGGTTTTAAGGGGTCATCTTAACTAAACAGCCAAAGAAAAACCTTGTTTTCTAGTCATGTCCAAATATGTCCTATTACCTCAAATGACTATTCTGTGTCCTAATTCAGGCTAAAAGTTTCAGATTCTCCTCATACATCTTGTTGAACAAAAAGAACACAGACTCAAAGAATTTCAAATTGGATAAGTCTTAACCTCGATGGGAAGCAAAGAATACAAGTTTAAACTATTACTTGAAATGAGAAAGGACTTGATTACACTATTCTTTAGATAGTCAAAAGGTGGTTAAAGAACTAAAAAGCACTTAAAGATATCTTACAATAAGAAGCAACAATGGGACTTTCTTTACTATCAAGATAACCCATACAAATAAAGCAACATTCAAAAGCAAAAATCTTAAACTACAATAATTCAATACAAATTATAAAAAGGATAGCCTTTATTAGTACTTGTCAAGTTAATCAATAGATTAAAGAACATCAAGAAAAAAGTGGAACTTCAACCAACCTGAGCTAATGTTAATCCTTTGTTTCCATGACACTTAACAAGCTGGTCGTACTGTTGCTTGATCTTCCTTTGCGTTGCACTACTCGTTGATGTAAAAGGGTACAAACAAACCAGCTGGGGCTTGACCCGAGAACCCGAAGAACTCTGACCCGGTTCTTCCCTTTTCTTTCTGTCTTCCTCATTTTCTTCTTCACCTTGGAATCCAATCTTTTCTTCTTTCCTCTTTTCTTTTTCTTCTTCGCGCTTTGAGATTCAAACAGGTCCCCTTCTCGAACCGACCCAACTTGCCCCGTTTCTCCCTTTGGATGGCTTTCACCTGTAAACAAATCAGCCCATTGTGTAGAATCAGAAGGAAAGATCTCTAGCAGAAGCGAATGGGGAAAATTGGTGGAATCGTTTTCCCGAGTTTGGGCATTTTTATGGGAGAGAGAAGGGCTGGAAAGGGCCGGTTCATTCTGGGATTTTCCTTGTTCGTCTTGTGGATGTTGCTGCTTATGGAGATTTTTCTTATAGTAGAAAGAAAATAAAAAGAACAGGAAAGAGAGAGCGAAAGAGAAGAGAAAGCAGATGAAAATCATTTGTAGGGATTATTAGTTTGAAGTTTATGAAACAAAACCAAACATTAAAAAAAAAGGAAAAGGAATGAATGAATGAATGAATGAAAAACTAGAGAGGAATAAGATTTCAAGGTTCAACCGCCATTAAAACGCGTCATCAAGGACTGGCAAAAAAAAACAGGAACAAAGAGAAAGATATAAAAGTGATGGATGTTCTGTTGTACGTTGTTCCTAATGGTTCAAAACAAGAAGGGCAAAGGCAAAGGCGAAGGCGAAGGCGAAGTCAGTGTTTGTAATTGTGTAATACGATAATGGTTTTAGGATAATATACTCATAATAAATTTTGGCTAAGTAGTTTATTTTTGGGGTAAACTGTCAAAATAATTATTTTTGTTTGACTTAAGCTACATATCAATCATCTATGTTTAAAATGTTACGTTTTAGTCACTTATATTATCGTGTTGTAATATTTTAGTCATTGAGTCGTGTTAATTGTCGTTAACATTGTAACGGTAAGCTGATGTGGCACGCTAAATCATCATTTCAAACAAAAATTTTAGCTTAAATTATATCATGGATTCCTATATTTTTCATTTTGAGCAATTTAATTATTTTCTTTTATGTTCTTTTAACTATTTTATTTTCTTTTTTTCATTCTTTTCTACTTCTCCATCTGTTTTCTTACCTTCTCCATTTGTTTTAACATATCAAAAAGTCAAATTGACCGTAAGGAAGAAACAAGAAGTCGAAAGCTATCAAAACCCATAAACTCATACCATCTACTAACTATCAAAACCCTCCAACACCCATCATCTTCATTTCATCCACTAACATCTTCACCACTTCCATGACCTCATTCATGACAAACCCAACAATATTACTCCCTCTCCAAATAAATCCACGTTCAAATCAATCAAGAATCCAAGTAAACAACAATTAATAAGCCCCAAAAACTCACAGAGAGTTAAAGATTAGAAATGACCTGTGACGGAGGAGCACATATCAAAAAATCAAGCCAATCTAATGGTTGATGACGAAGATTCGATCTTGGGTAGTCCAAAAGTTGGGGATGTTGTGAGATGTTTTCGAAAAAATGTAATGGTAATGATGAATGTGTTAGTGGATGAAATGAAGATGATGGGTGGTGGCAAAGGGTTTTGATAGTTAGTAGATGGTAAGGTTTTATGGGTTTTGGTTATAGGTAATGATGGTTTTCAACTTCTTGCTTCTTTCTTCACTGTCAATTCGAGTTCCTGATATGTTAAAAGAAATGGAGAGTAGAAAAACAGAGGGAAACAAAAAAAGAATAGAAATTATAAAAAAAAAGTTTAAAGAACATAAAAAAAAATTAAATTGCTCAAAACAAAAAAGAAATATGGAGACCACTTGTATAATTTAACCTAAAATTTTTATTTGAAATAATGATTTAATGCACCACATCAACTTACCATTACACCGTTAACAGCAATTAACGACTTAATGATTAAAATGTTACAACACGATAATGTAAGTAACTACAACGTAATATTTCAAATATAAGTGACTAAAATGTAACTTTAGGTAAACAAAAGTGACCATGAGTGTAGTTTGCCCTTTAATTTTTAAAGCCGTTGATTAAGGAAAATGATCTAAGAGGTACTGCCCACCCAATATGCTAGTCGATGGGATTGTCTTTCGGTTTTGGTCTTTATATATAATAGGTTAAAATATGCATACTTCCCTTACTTTTCTATACATTTAAATTCCAAATGCAAGAGTGCAAGTATATTTTAATCTATTATACACTATAAAAAATATAATTTTTTAGGTACAAGTACAATTCATAGTCATATGTACAAATCTAACTATTATTACAATTAATATATTTGTATAATTGCATTTAAAATCAAATTATCATAATGCAAAAAAAAATAAATTTAAATGATAACAAAAATTATCCACCCTAGATCAAAATAGTGATAGAACTCAAATCAAATTAAAATTTAGATTAAGAATTCACATGCTTAAATGAGTACAGTGAGATACAAATTTAGACACTCAATGTCTCATGATCTCAACTTTTATTAATACCGTTGTTATACCCCTTCGCCACTGGGACACGTGTCAACGTCAAAAGTATCATTGACTTTCCTATTGACTCCATCTAAACCTATGTCTTGCTTTACCATCCGTTCTCAACACCCGATGGTGAGATCATCCGTTCTCAGCACACTATCAGGGGTCTAGTTAGGCGTAACCAAGGTCGTATCTAAGGGACTGACAGGGGTCTCGGCCTCTTAAAATGAAAATTTTTTCATTTAAGTCCTTTAAATGTTTTAAATTTTTAATTAGTAAAGGTAAAATTGCACTTGGACCCTTAAAATGATAAAATTTTGATTTAATTCTTTAAAAATTATAAAAATATAGGTTATTCAAATGGTGAAATTATATTTTTACTATAATAAAAATTACAATTTAATTTTGACACCCTAAAAAAATTTTTGGCTTTGGCCCTAGGCGTAACAACTTCCTACTGGTTGAATGAATAACATAATGAATCTCACAATGTACGTCTTTCACACATTGGATGAGGATAATTTTTTTTCATGGCAAGCAATTGTCCTCTAAACCTGTCCTCTTGTTTTAGTTTTGACTCTCGGCCTTTTCAAATGAATCAGTCTCCATAAAACTACCACTTACTCCTCCTTACTATTTTCCCTTGTTGTACTTTGTATCAAGAATGGTCAATGTCTCATTATAGCTTAAATTTTGCATGGCTTGATATCGGCATAAATTAGAAACTAAAAAATAATAATGCTACCTTATCATTGGTGTAATGATAAATGGTTCATGTTGTTTTAAGTACTTGTTGACACTAAGGTGTTGTTTGATAAATTAAAAAAAATTAAGTGTTGTAAAATTAAGTACTCAAAATTTAAGTATTGAATTTAAATTATAAATTTAATTTGATTTAAGTATTGAATTTAAATTATAAATTTAATTTGATATATTACTTAAAATTAATTACAAAATATAAATAGATTATTTGAAATATATATTTTTAAATTATAAAAATTATATTCTATATTTTATCATTAATTTTTAAACATTTACCTTATTCTAAACAAAATTTTAAATATAGAATGTAAAATGTAATTTTTTATAATATAATACAATATTAAAATAAATAATATAAAATTAAATTATATAAAAAATTTTTTTATAGACCAATTCTATAAAATTGTTTTTATTTTGGATTCGATTTTGATTGGTTTCGAATTTTGAAAAACCAAAATATTGGAATGCCAATCACTTTTGTCGGAAACTAATATTTTGGACAACCCCTTACCTCAATAAAATATGATAATTTTAATAAAATTATTTAAATATTAGTTATGAAAGTTGAAACGTGAAGAAGCACATGTTATTAATTAAAAATCATTTGTTTTAGTTCTATTTACATTTTTTTAATACCAAATGAGAATAGGTTATTTTTAAGAGAGAAAATTGAAAATGTGTCCGTTTTTACTGTTATGCCAATAAAAATATATTTTACAAGATGTAAAAAACAATGATATTTGAAATAAATTTTTGATTTTATATTTTTAAAAATCATCATATCCACAATATAAGATTTTTTACCCAAATAATATAAAAAATAAAATATATATTGAATTAGGATAAGGGCATTAATATTTACCGGTCTAGGCAAACTGAACAATATAAAATCAATGTCGTTTAACCAATTGGCGACACTTCTTTCCCTACCATCATGACATCACATGTTAAAAAAATAATTTTTAGGGTGTTGCTTGACACATCGGCAGCACTAGTATCTCACAACTCCAAATATCCCGTATTTTTATACGTATAGAATGAAAATATATTTTTTATTGGTACCATTGATGTCTCATGCAGCACCCAAATATTTTAAATGTTTTTTGTGAAAGTAAAAAAAAATTGATCCAGCTATTGGGGGTTTAATTTTTTTTACTTTTGGTCAGTGTTTTTTTAAATAAAGCCAGCTGATTCATTAAATGAAAATGATTATTTACAAGACACCCAACAATTACAGCTATAATCAATTAAGGTTGTGTCATCATTATCAGACTTGAAAAGAACCAAAGGAATAAATTAAAACCGGAAAAAAAGAAATAAAGAACTTCCTCAAGCAAAATGAAAAACCAAAAAATTTGCAACCTAAAAAACAAGAAAATGAAACGACCCTTCCCAATAACTTATGCAAAACGCCACAATACCGAAGACCTGAATGAGTCTTCGTTTTCCCCATCAACTAGTGATGGTTTTCATCTTCTTTTCCCCACAGTGCTCATCTTTTTCTAGATATATGGGAGTCTTAAGATCTATCATTTCTCCGACACTAGATCAACAACCTCAATCTCGGAGCTGCATGGTCATTTTGTCCCTTTTTGCTTCTGCTTCGACCATTCTCAACACTTCCTTTATCATTATTATTATTATTATAAATAGGGGTTAGTTTGGTCCCCCGCACAAATATCATTTTAAAGAAAAAAATTAAGTCGAAGGTGTCCCCCCAATTAGATTAGTTTTTTTACTTTAAAAAAACTATTTAAAATATTGGGTGCTACCTGACACATCGACGACACCAATATATATATATATATATATATAACTTTTTTTCATTTTCTACGTTTAAAAAATACGAGGTATTTGGAGTTATCAGATTGGTGTCACTGATGTATTAGGCGGCACCCCAAAGGAGAGAGGTGTCACCGATTGGTCAAGTGACATTGGTTTTATACTGTTCAGTTTGCATAGATCGGTAAATATTAAGGCCCTTATCTTATCTCAATATATATTTTATTTTTTTATATTATTTGGATAAAAAAACCCCCACAATATAGGTGAAAAAAAATAAATATTTGATAAATAAATATTATAAATAAAAAAGATATTAAAAGAATAGTTAATATTTTTTTTTAAAAAATTCATTTTTATTATTTGATTTTATAAATAAAAGAGTTATTAATTAAAAATAAAAACAATTAAAAACAATATATTTATCAATTCTAAATATTAATTAAAAAACTTTAAACAACATGAAATAAAAAAAATAAATATTAAAATACTTATAAGAAGAATCAAATTTGAGACTAAAGAATAAAATCACAATTATCTAATTATCTAACCAAAAAAGCTAATGTATTAAAAATATTAATACACCAAAAAAACACTAATATTAACCATCCACCAAAAAAGTTGAGTTGTCAATTTTCAGTAAAAATGATGTAAAACGTGTTTTCAATTTCTCTCTAAAAAAAACTATTCTTATAAATATTTAAAAAAAATATAAAATCATAAATATTAAAAAAATAATGACATATATAATTTAACCTTTTTTCTTTAACATTACATTATTATCAATTAAAGTAATTAGTTCCACATGAGTAAATTGTACTTTTACCTAATTTTCCTCCTACTAATTTATAGTCACTATTTTTTTGGTTTTATTAAATTAATGTATTTAATGTACTTTAACAATGTGATGAACAATTATTATTATTATTATTCAATTGTAATGATAAAAGTACAATTTTATTATAGGTTATAATTATATCTGCTTTTTTTTACATAATATTTAGATCTATCCATAACCCCTTTTTTACACAATACTTAGATCTACCCATAATCCCTCTTAACCCATAAATAGAAAGGTAATGCGCTTCAGCCCACTTGAACCCACGGCCTCATGTATTAGGAACAATATCCATGCCAATCGAGCTAAGATTCAATCGGCTGTTAACTTTCATTTCTTAAGTTTTAGATATAACAACATTTAAGATAATTTTTATATATTTTATTCCTAAATCATTTTGTGAAAATTGTTATACCCCTACTCAACATGGACACATGACATTACGAGAAGATATCTAAGAAGCATCTATGGATGGCCTTGTGCCTCACATCACTTGGTTAGTTTCCCATCTAAAGATCACCTAAACAATCCCCCATCTTGCATCACATGGCTGGTCAGTACTGGGTGACCAGCCTCCGGTGCACCTCATCCCCCAAGCCACCTATTTTTAGTAAGAACGCACTCACCTCCAAGATGGGACCATCGAGGCGCAACAACCTCATACTATCTTAGCAATGAGAATTGTAGAGCAGCAGTACCACACTTGATGAAAACCCACATACAATGGCTTTGCCTTCTGGCCGATCGCACGATCACCATGTCTCAAATTTATCGATAACGTGGCATTACTAGGCACGAGACCTCCTTACCTATAAATAATTTGTAGAATGATGAGGGGGGATCTTTTGCCTCCTCTACATCCTCAAACCTTTACTTGTACTTAGTCTCTCTTGCTTCCTTATTCCTCCTTGACTTATCTCCTTTTCCAGCTCTCCGCCTACTCATGTGAACTGATTCTCCAAACACTACCACCTTCTCCTTATTATCTCATCCTTTGTTGTCCATATCAACAAAAATATTATTGAAAATATCAATAAACATTTTTAAAGCCTATGTTTTTAGTTGATTCCAAGTTATTTTAAAGTGCTTAAAATTATTTTAAAGCAATTTGGTGTATAAGTATCAATACCAAGAGTTTAGGTGTTGATACATTAAGTCAGTAGCTAGAAAATATTCTAAAGGAGTATGGTGTTGATACATGTTCATAAGGTATCAATACCTACTCTAGAGGTAACTATACATGCCTTAAGGTATCAATACCTAGGTCTTCATAACGGTCATCTAACAGTTATTTTTATAGAAAGTATCGATACCCTCTTTGTAAGTATCGATACCTATGTTGTAAGGTCACTTTTTCTACATGAATATATTGCAACGTCTATAATTTATCTCAATGACTCCAAAATGCTAAATTTCAATTCCTTGAGATATTTATACTTTAACAGCACTACAACAGAAACATATCCAAGCATTAAAGTCAAGAGAATTCATTTAATTCTTCACTTTTCCTTTACTCTCATGTACATAGTCTTAGTGCCTTATTGTCTTATGTTTGTATAAGTTTTTGTGAACCAAATTTTGTAAACACATGTATTGTTTGAGGTATATTTGTTTACTTCTCCTTTTCTCCGATTGTAAATTGGGAGGGCTTCTAGCAATAAAAACTAGAGAAACTAGTTTAGCCTTGAAAAACTAGGGGAAATGTTCTATCTAACCCTTAAAAAAATTAGAGATTGAAACTTGTGAATTGAAAAATCCCTAATTCAGGTATGTTAAAGTATTGAGGGTAAGCAATTGGACTGAACAACTATAAATCAAATTTTCAAAATTTTTCTTCCTTTCTTTTTTAAAAAAAATTAAAATATTAATTCACTCTCTCTTTATATGTTTGAATGTGTAATCGTATAATTATATACAAGAATACAATGGATACAATAGTTGATGTACAACTGAGGGAAGGTTCTCTATTTATAGTTGAGCTCTCTCAAAATCGACGTATATGTAAAAACCCAATTTATCCGACCCAATAAAAAAACAAAAAAAAAAAACAAAAAATAAAAACAAAACCAAAATAAAAAAATATACGTTCCATTAAATTAATAGTCCATTTTACAAAAATGGGATAAAACCTAAATTTCCCCAAAATCCAAACCTTAAAACAAAATTACCCAAACCAATCTTAAACCCAATACCCCAAAAGCCCACAAAGCTTAAACCTTAAAAAAAACTTTGCCTAAACTAAAACCCTAAGTCCTTTCGACATCGCTGCCTCATTACCACGTCAACCACGAGGCCCTCTGCTAGATCTAACCCCCATTCACCGAAATGGCAAACTTTAAGACCACCGTTGTCGTTGACCCCAGAAGGTTGCCATCTCTGTGTAACCTGTAAAACAGAGAGTCAGAGTGCAAGATAATAATATTTGTAACATTTATTTCGGTTATAAAAGCCCAACAACCATCATTGTAATAATTTACACACGAAATACAATAAAAAAAGAAGAAAATCATAAGGTATTCTTGCTCTTTTACTTTTTAAAAGATAAAAATATGTTATGGGATGAATTTGGAAGTCTGTTTTGTTAGTTAGTGGAGTGTGTCGTTTTGTATTGTTTTGGTTTAATGAAACGGTGTGTGGAAGTATGTTGAAATGCATTGTTTTAGTAGTTATGAATTAGTATTGAAACTCTGCATTTTACTTTAGTTAAACATTGCATTTTGTATGTCAGTTAGAAACGGTTATGGCCTTTGATATTAAACACCTGCTCTTTGGTGTTTATGGATATGCAATACAAAATTAATCTTTTCCTATCTCTTTCCTTCTCAAATTCTCTCTGAAATTCTCTCTTTTCTATTCTTTTTCTTCCTTAAAATTTTGTTCTTATCAAGGGTATCAGAGCCTTGTGATTCTTATGGCCAATGAAAGAGTGACCATTCGTATGCAAAAGGAGCTTAATTAGTTGTAGTAGGAGGTGTCTCAGATCGACACCAAGTTAGATGCTCGGTTTTAATGAGATGCAGTCATCATTGAAGAGCGAGCTGACAGTTCTTTTAGAGCAGTTCATGAAACCGCAATGGTCGAGTTTGTCTTCGAGCTTATCTTAAGATAAGAAGAAAGGCATTCTGACGAATCACCACCTAGATTGCAAGCTAGGGAGGGCTTTTTGATGACTTCATGAACTGAGATTGGTACAAGTGGAACTAAATCACGATTTATTGGTGCTAAAATTCTAAATTGAGATTTTTAAATTAGAATGTCCCCGATTCGATGGTCTTTACTTCAAGGGCTGATGGTCCAAGTTAGAACATTATTTTGAAGTTGAGCCAATGTCTATGATAGCATTAGAAAATAATTACATTAAATTCTCCCTATTTAGAGTATAATTTTTCCCTTTGTATTATGTTTAGCATGCATTTTTAGCATTTTATATTTAGTAATTGTATTTTTTAAGTCAGTGATGTTTGGTTTAATTTTCTTCTATTTTACCCCACTTATGCTACTAATGACGTTACATTTAGTGTCTGTTTTGCGCCTTGAGATGTCAGTGCAAGGATCTATCTTGGAAGATCAAAGCAGGAAAGTGTTCAAAGCTGTCGCTACAAGTTTGATCCAGATTTGCGCCCAAACATGTCACCACATAAGTACTTCCAGATTATATCAGAGATTTTTCTGTGTGAACATATTCAGAATTACCAATGCATGAGGATGTCAAAGTTGTCACAGTAAATTAAAGTATAAATTTACGTCTAGAAATGTAGCGACAACCTGCAACTGCTTACTGCATACACTAGATATGCATAAGTATACAACTGGATTAACTAACTTGTACAGCTGCAAGAAAGTTAGATCTGAGAAAAGAAGGATACTTGTAATGGGCAGTGAAGATAAATACTAAGGAGAGAGAGAAGAAAAGGGAGATCATCAAGCTCGTGACAAAATAATTCCACTTCTGATTTTTCTTAAGCAACCTGTCATGAAAGCTTAAATCCTTGGAGGATGAACTGACGCGACGAGAAGGAAACATCTACTCCTGAAGAGAAGAGTGCTCTAAGTGCGACGCAAGAGGAGCATTTACGAAAGAGTTCTAGTAGGCTAGGAATGGAATGCTTCAACTTATTCTTTATTTCCTCTTAAACGTTGATAAATTTTGATGACTTTAATTGTGTATAGAAGTACCTATTAATATTAGATCTATTTTGGTTTCTGCTCAAATCTTCATGACTGTTTATCTTCGGATTTAATTATTTTGACCATGGAAGTGCGATTGCAGTCGCAGTCACAATCACTGGAAGGTGCAGTGACAAGTTAAATTAACAAGCAAGACAACGAAAGTTGCTTGAGGCACGAAGGAATTCTGGCCACTTGTTCTCAAATGCAAAGCATTGCTAGCACTGGAAGGTGTGGCTAATATAAGTATTTTGAGTCTTTGATAAGAAAGGAAGTCAAAAGTAGTGAGATCCCATTAATCTTGATTGCAGCGATAATTTATCTACCAATTACCTTGTAGTCACATTTAGTGTTTACCAACTTATCAAGTCAGGGATCCCCTATCTTTATCATTATTACTTCTTTTTAATTTTATTAATTTGCATTGAAAAAATATCTTCAACATTTATTTCATTTTTTATTAAATTGCTTTGACATTTTGTATTACAGTTGTACAAAATTTGCGCTGATAGTTTTAACTCTTGTATTTGTACAGTCTTTGACTTAATTGCGCTAACATTATTCCTGATAATTCTTCTTATTTTAACTTCTTTTTCTTCAACAAATTCAAACATAGACAGCCATCTCTGTGGGATCGATATCTGATAGCTTACACCTATCAACTATACTTGCATCGACAAGTGTTCTCTTGCACATTTACTGTTACATTCATAACGCGATCAGTCAGATCCGATTAAGGTGAGGGTGGTGATGTTGCATCTCGAATGAAAGGGGTTGGAGTGGTATCACTTCTTTTCTCAAAGGAGGGGAAGACTTCTTCAGCTGAGTTGGGATGCTCAAGGGTTGGTGGATTGGTTTGGATCTGAGTCTTATCTCGATCTTATGGAATAATTGGTGACTCACAAGCAGCTTGGATCTGTGAACCAGTATTATGAGGGATTTGTTAGTCTCTTTAATCAATTACTCCTTCCTAAAAGTTACGCTTTAAGTATTTTTGTAAGTAATTTGAAGAGGAAAATTAGTCAGTACCTACGGTTGTTTGAACCACAATCATTGGCAATAGCTTATAAGTTAGCTAGGAAGGTGAAGGGTATTATGCATGGACCTTATAAGAAAGGACCTTTGTGGAGTGGTGGAAGTTATTCTAAACCATATCCACAAGGCAATAGGGAATATGTTCCACCTATGGTGCCAGTTGAAGGGAAGAAGGGAGTACCTACAACACAGGGGGTTTTTGAGCTAATAATGCTAAGTCTTTAACTCAGGCTGAGATGAAGGATCGTAAGAGGAAAGGGTTATGTTTTTGGTGTGGACTGAAATTCACTCTTGGACATAAGTGCGTGAAATCCCAGCTTTATCAATTTATGGTAGAAACTTCTCTTAATGCTGATTGTATGGAAGCTTCTGCTATTGAAGGGTCTTCTGATGAGGCTGAGCAGTAGGAATTGGTAGAGCTGAGGCAAAGGGAACTACTCTTGTTCTCTCCATTAATGCCTTAAAAGGGTCACAATGACATAATACTATGCGATTGCTAGCTAGTATTAACTAGCATGAAGTTATTATTTTGGTTGATTCAGGTAGTACACATAAATTTATGGATAATAAGTTAACTAAGAGGCTAGGGTTGAGAATTGTGCCAGATGGACAATTGAGGGTAATGATTGTTGATGGAATAAGTTTGCTTACTAAAGGGGTGTGTAAGTTAGTAGGGTAAGATTCTCAGGGATACTATTTTGAGTCTGACTTTATGGTGTTACTAATGAAAGGATGTGATTTGGTGTTGGGAGTTTTGTGACTTTTGTCTTTGGGCTTTATTGTTTGGAATTTTGCTGAACTAACAATGTCTTTTGTGCATCGAGGGAAATATTGTTTGCTATGAGGTATTTTTCAAGGGGGACTTCATATGATGAAGGGGACCCAATTAGCTAAGTGCATAAGTATGGAGGATAAAGGTCCTAGTCCAATGCTGTTGATTTCACAGAGTGGTGCTGAGTTGACTGTGGCTTCTTCAGCTTTGCCTTTGGGTCTGCAGTTGCTTTTGGATGAATTTGAGGATGTCTTCTAAGTTCTTGAGGAGTTACCTCCTCATAGGATGCATGATCATTACATTGCTTTGTTAGATGAATCTAAGGTTGTTAAGATCAAACCTTATAGGTATCCTCCTTTTCAAAAATATGAAATAGAAAAATTGGTTAGAGAAATGCTTGAAGCTGGTATAATAATAGGCAGTACGAGCCCCTTTGCTTCTCTAGTGGTGATGGTTAAGAAGAAGGATGGGAGCTGAAGGTTATGCATTGATTATAGACAGTTTAATCAGCTGACTATAAAGGACCAATTTCTTATCCATGTGATAGAGGAGCTTTTAGATGAACTTAGAGCAACAACACATTTCTCAAAGCTGGATTTACGATCGGTTACCACCAAATCTGCATGAGTGAGAAGGACTTACATAAGACTGCCTTTAGGACTCATGAATGGCATTATGAATTTTTAATAATGCCTTTTGGCCTTACTAATGCTCCTTCAAGTTTTCAGGCTTTGATGAATGCAGTCTTTAAACAGTTCTTGATGAAGATAGTTCTTTTTTTTATGATATTTTGGTGTACTCGAGGGGGTTTGAAGCTCATTTGCAACATTTAAGGGAAATTTTAGAGGTGCTAAGACATCATAAGCTGTCTGTAAAGCTGTCTAAGTGTAGTTTTGGATCAACTACTGTTGAGTATCTTGTCCATATAATTCAACAAGGTATTGTTTCCATGGATATTTCTAAGGTTGAAGGTCTACTTCAGTGGCTTGTTCCTCAATTAGTAAAGGATTTACGTGGTTTTTTAGGGTTATCTAGGTACTACAGATGTTTCAAAAAAAATTATGGGGTGTTGGCTCAGCCTTTAACTTCTTTGTTAAAGAAGGATGTGGTTTGGAATTAGGACTCAATAACATAAGCCTCTTTTGATCAGCTTAAGCAAGCCATGTGTCAAGCACCTTTGTTGGCATTGCCTGATTTCACTGAGCAATTTTGCGTGGATGCTAATGTCTGTGGCATAGGTGTTGGTGCTATGTTACAGCAAAAAGGGAAACCTTTTGCTTATTTTTAGCAAAGGCCTAGGGGTACTGATGGCTCTTTCTATATATGATAAAGAGATGCTTGTAGTGTTACTTACTGTCAAAAAATGGCATGCTTATTTGATTAGGAAGCATTTTTTGATTCGTACAGATCATTAATCTTCGATTTTTTAGCAGAAAAACAGGCTATTACTCCTTACCAGCAGAAGTGGGTAGCCAAAATGTTGGGATATGACTACTCCATTGCTTATAGGAGTGGTACTTCGAATGTGGTGGTTGATGCTTTATTTAGAAGATCTCATAAGCATGAAGGTTAGATTTTTCAATTAGAGGTCAGCACTATTTGGTTTGCATTATATGATAAGGTGAATGAGTTAGTGTTATTGGATGAGAAGTTACAACTTTTCATTCAGGAGTTGCAAAAGCAGAGTGCTAGTCATCCTAAATTTACTTGGGATGGTACCACATTATGTAGGAAAGGAAAATGGTGGTAAGAAATGATCCAGTGCTGAGGAAGGAGTTGTTTAACCATTTTCATGCTACATCAACTGGGGGACACTCTGGAGTTCATGCTACTACACACAGATTAGGTAGCATGCTGTATTGGAAGGGCCTTGCTAGGGATGTGAAGTTGTGGGTACGAGAATGTACTGTGTGCTAGAGGTGTAAGGTTGATTTGGCAGCTTCTCTAGGGTTGTTACATTCACTGCCTATTCCTGATAGGGCTTGGGCTGTCATAAGTATGGATTTTATTGAGGGGTTACCTCAATCGAAAGGGAATAGCACTATTCTAGTTGTGGTGGACAGGTTGACCAATTATGGTCTTTTTTTACCCTTTATCACCCATATATTGTTGTGCATATTGCTTAAGAATTTCTTTGCCATGTTTATAAGCTCCATGGAGTGCCAAAGTCCATTGTTTTTTATCGTGATAGGATTTTTATCAGCACCTTTTTGCAAGAATTGTTTAGGTGTATGAGAACCAAGTTGCAGCTGTCTACTGCCTATCATCCTTAAACTAATGGCCAAACTGAGGTTTGAACCGTTGTTTGGAAAGGTATTTACGTTGCATGAATGGTAAGAGGCCACAAGATTGGTTCAATTGGATTCCATTAGCTGAATGGTGGTATAACACCACATACCATTCGACCATACGGATCATGCCCTATGAAGCTTTGTATGGGCAAAGGTCACCTCTACATCAACCCTATCTAGCTGGTTCAACTCAAGTAGCTAAGGTGGATCATAGCTTGCAAGCAAGGGAAGCTACTAGGAAGTTACTTCAATTCCATTTGAAGAGGTCCAAGGATCGTATAAAGCAGGTGACAGATAGAGGGCGATCTGATAGAGTGTTCTAGGTTGGTGATCTTGTATATCTGAGGTTACAACCTTATAGGTAACACTCCTTACAGAAAGTGTTGAACCAAAATCTTTCCCCTCGCTGTTATGGCCCTTTTCCAGTGGAAGCTAAGGTGGGAGCTGTATCTTATCAGTTGACATTGCTAAAGGGTTCACGAATACACCCTACATTTCATGTTTCACAGCTTAAGAAGCATGTGGGGTATGTTATTGTGTCTCATTCTTTGCCTTTGGTTAGTACTAATGGGAGTTTGCCTAAGGTGCCAATGAAAATTTTGGAACGCAGAATGGTGAAGCGAGGGAACCATGCTATTACTGAGGTTTTAGTCGAATGGGCTAATTCTTTTCCTGAGGATGCTACCTGGGAAACTTTCTCTAAACTTTGCAGGCAGTATCCTTCTTTTGATCCTTAAGGATAAGGATCGTTTTGAGAAGGGGAGATATTGTTATTGGATGAATTTGAAACTCTATTTTGTTAGTTGGTGGAGTGCGTCGTTTTGTATTATTTTGGTTTAATTAAATGGTGCGTGGAAGTATGTTGAAACACATCGTTTTAGTAGCTATGAATTAGTATTGAAACTCTGCGTTGTACTTTAGTTAAATGTTGTGTTTTGTATGTCAGTTAGAAACGGTTATCGCCTCTGATATTAAACATCTGCTCTTTGGTGTTTATGGATATGAAAATACAAAATTAATCTTTTGCTATCTCTTTCCTTCTCAAATTCTCTCTTCTATGTTCTTTTTCTTCCTTAAAATTCTGTTTTTATCAAAATAATAGAAAAATAAAAAGGGGTTTAGGTCTTTACCTTCTGTCGTTTCGAATACTGCCACCATGTGTGGCTGTGGCTTGCCCCCAATGATGGGCAGTGTATCATGGCAATAGGGAGCCCTTCCGAACCCTTTAATGTTCGTGTGGGGGGCTTTGAAAATGAAAAAAGACCAAGTTTTTTTTAAAAAAAATAAGGGGACCGAAAGGTTTTAGATTTTTTGTGGGTTTTGTGGTCGGATTTGAAGCATTGTAACCTTACATCTGGATTTTGAGGGTTGAAAGGAAAAAGAGAGGTGCTTTTTCGGTTTTTCGACCACTAGAGGTGGTAGTCTCCATTGCCGGTGATTGGTGGCCACGGCGGAGACCCATCACCACCATGGCTGGACGTTGAGCCTAGTTGAGAGAAAAGAGACAAAGGCTCAAAGTTTTTTTTAAAACAAGTGTTGAAATGAATTTTTTGGGTGGATTTTGATTTATATAACACCTTTATACGACGTCGTTTAGGGCCTGATTCAATGGTCCTAGAAACGATGTCGTTTTAACGTCTGCCCAAACTGACTCGGATCCACTCCAAGGTCTGCGTGTTTTTAAGCGGAGGGTCGATTTGCCATATTGGTCCCTCCACATTTTGTGGACTTATAATTTAGTCCATTTAGGCACAAATTAAATCCTATACGACGTCGTTTTAGGCTTAACCCTAATAGCCTCAAACGTCGTCGTTTTGCCAAACTCGAGACCTGACCTGCATTTTAGAAGATCCGCGTGTTTTTAGAAAGAAACGACTAATTTCCATTTAGGCCCTTCCACTTTCTTGTTTTATTTCAATTACATCCTATTATCCTTTTCTTATTTTAATTTTTCCCCTTCATTTTATTTCACTTACACTTTGGTCTTTTGACCATCAATTGACTTTTTTTAAAAGGTAATATGTGCATTAAAGGAGGGATAATATCCCATTTGGTCCCTGAAAAATTGCACACATGCTAATTAAACCCTTGTGGTTGTTTCTTTATTTTTATTTTTTACTTTAAAATTTTGTCTAAATTTCAGTTTAGTCCTTCCTTTGGTTTCTATTTGTGTTTTAATTTTCTCTTATTTTTTTAAATACAGCCCTTTATTTTTATCTTATTTGTTTATTTTTATTTTATTTTTTATGCTTATCTATTTTTGTTTATTTTATTTTATTTGTATTCCATTTATATTGGTTATATTTTGTTCCTTTAAATTTCATTATTTACCTTTAAATTCTCTATATGTTGTATTTATTTTTACATCTTTATTTTACGTCTCATTTTAATTCGTTACCATGCATGCCATTTTATCATATTCGTACTATTAGTATAATGGTCATTATCATTATTATTATTAGTATCACCATTGCTATTATTATTATTTATTTTATTTACGTTACTACTTATATTGTTTTATTTTTGTTAATTTCTGTCATTATCATGTCGTATATTGCCTACACACATCCCTTCATTCATACACAATATTCAAATAAATTGATTATTTAATATTTTTGTACATTGTATACGCGAAATTTAAAAACCGAGGTAATGTTCCGTATTTAGGGGATTCAATAAAATTATGCTCCAATTCACGGGGTTCGATTTTATCATAAAACCTAAGTAATGGGATATCCTATCTCAAATTAAAACGTGTAAAACTTAATTGATTGCTAAATGGTCTTTATTTTCGAGGAACTGAGATTTTGTGCCCCAAACTTACGGGACATGATTTTTTCTCAATTAACTAGAAATAAGAGATCGTTTTTTCGTGAAATTTATTGTATACGACATCGAAACATATCATTCAAACATTCAAGGATAGCATTTTAAATTCTCCTCAAGTTCTCGAATTTTCAACACTAAGACATTAAATAATCAACTAGGTACCAATTTTGGGCGTATGAGAGTGCTAATCCTTCCTCATGCGTAACAGACTCCCGAACCCATTTTCTTTTGATTTCGAAGACCAAAACATCATTTTATAATTTTAAATATATTTCAAGGTGATCCAATCACACCTATTTAAAAATGATTAGTGGCGATTCCATTTTCGTTTCAAAATAAAAAGTCGGAACTTTTTAAAAAAAAAGTTTCGATTGAATTTTCATCGATGGACGAGATCGAAGCATATTTACAATTAAGGGATCTACATAATCTATTAGATTACAAAATCAAATCTTATCTGATTACATATCAGACTACTTTCCTAATTTATCAAGATAGCCCTAATTTCTCCTATTTACTTCGTTAGGCCATTCAAGCTTCAAATAGACAGCCTTTTCCATAAGTTCTTCAAATCGGGTCAATTTTCGTGGGTCAAGTGAGCCACATCTAATCGATAAACCTCTATGAAACGTATTTTATGCAATGGTCACGGGCCAATTCCTTGTCTTCAGCATTTGTTTCAAAAGATGGAGCCTTCGGGTTCAAAGGGTATGAGAGATTTGAAAAAAAAAAAAAGACTTTTGGTGTCACTATGTAAGTACTTTTCCCCTCAAAATTTATATTACTAGTCCAAATTAGGGGTGAGCAAAATCCAGTTCGATTTGGAAAACTTGATAATAGTTTAAATTTTGAATCAAATAGTTCGAGTTATTTGAGTTAATCGAGTTATTCAGATCAACTCGAATAAAAATTAAGTTTTTTGGTTTAACTAGAATATAAATTACAAAATTCGAGTTATCCGAAAATTTGAATAAGAAAAGACAAAACTACGTCGTTTTGATAAATGTTTACCTTTGCTAAAGTTAAAAGTCAAAACCATTAAGTTAAAAGGCAAAACTATGTCATTTTAATAAATGTTTACCCGTTAAGTTAAAAGACAAAACCATTATATTGTTTATGTGTTTAAGTAATATTGTACTTCGTCTATTAGTTAAATAATCGGTCCATGTAAATGCAACATTGAGTATAAATAATAGAATTCGTTAACTCGACTTGACTTGACTCAAAATTTTTTTTACTCGATTCGATTCGATTCGAAAAAATTTTTAAATTGAGTTCGATTGCTAAAATAAAATTCATCAACTCGACTAACTCAAAATTTTTTTACTTGATTCGACTCGACTCGATCAAATACTCACCCCTAGTCCAAACACCAGTCATATTATGTTAATACACTGATAAATTATTTTAGCTAATATGATTTTATTAAAACTACTGCCTAATACACACGACTTTCATTTTTTACATTTTGATTAAGATTTTAAATTAATTTTTTTATCTCTCTTGCTATATAATTTTTAAAATTATTTTCTTCAAGAAAGATTAATCAAACTATGCCAATAATGTTTTATGACTTAATTTGACTTATTATTATTTTACTATTCTTATGACACATTGGGTGAAAATTTGTAAAGAGTTTTTTGGTGGAGAAGAAACATTGTAAATAAGTAAATAAGGTGTATTGAAAGGAGGAAAGACAGATTGGAGCAGATCCAATAATGCTGAATGCTGTGGTGGGTGGTAAGGTGAAAAAAGACAAATATGACTAACAACAAAACTAAGCTAAGAAACAACTTGAGAGAGTTTAAAAGAGACCTTTGGAAGCTAAAATGTAAAAATGCAAAAAAAAAAAAAAAAACCAACCTCTAACTAGTTGTGAATGATTCTTATTTATAGAGTTAAGAAAATGAAAGTTACAAAGCTAAATAATTAATAGGAGTAATAAATGATATCATAAATTATAAAGGCTTTAATATTCATTTTATAAGTGAAGGTTTTGTTGTTTGTGATTATGAATAACAAATAAGAGTTTACTATGTTTTTTAAAAAAGAAAAGAAACATTCAATGTTACAAGAAAATGTTAAGAGAAAACCTCTTAATTACCTTTATATATGATCCATCAAGTTAAGCTCTAGGAACATCCAAAGAGTTAAGACAATCTAAGAACTTTGTCATATTCTGGGGTAATTTCCACTTCTACTTTAGTGGAGTAATACCATGTGACACTTCTTTTACGAACATTTCTTGGATAGCAAGCTATTCTTTAAGAAGAGTGCTCTTGAATAAGGGTTATTCTGACTTATTCTAAACGTGAGTTGTTCTTAGTAGAGGTTGTTCTAAACTTGAGTTGTTTTGCGGCGATGCTTTTTTTTGCAAGTCTTCTAAAACAACCAATTGTTTTAAACATAAGTTACTCTAAATAACGACTATTCTGAATATGGTTGTTCTTGATATACAATTATTCTAAATAAGAGAAGTTACGAACATTAATTATTCTCAATTGGAGTTGTTCTCAAATGACAAGGACATCGATGACAGTTCAAAACTAGAGCATTGCTTTGAACATAGTTGTCCCAAATATAGCTATTTGCAAACAACAGTGTACAACAATTATTCTAAATAATAATCTATTTTGGGAAGAGAAATTAATTGAAACAACACTGCTACTTGTTTCGAGTTAACTTTCCTATTAACCTTGTAAGTGTAATTTCCTGAAACATAATTTTATTTATTTTAGAGAAAGATAAAATATTATAGTTAAAATATATGTATTTATAAAAAATTTTAAAGTGATTTTTATAATTAATTTTAAAAAGAAAGGTATTTATATAATTGATTTTTTAGAAAGTAATAATTTTAAATTATCAAAGAGTGATTGTTCTTAGAAAGAGTGAAAAGTTTTTATTATAAGGTATGGATTTATTTAATAATAATAAAATCAAATGACATAAATCAAATGACATAATTCTTTTAATGTATACAAATATTTGATTTATAAAGTATTTTAAGTTTTTTTTTTATAGTCTTCATGTTTGTTTTATTATTTATGTTCGAGGCTTGTGATTATTCCTTCCAAAAATATCATTTTTAAGATTTGAATTTCCATATCTTTTTGAGAATGTAATATATCTGACCATTACACCTCTCGACTGAATTACATAGGCTATGTTGTCATAAGATATTAGCACACTCAACAACGAAAAAGTTGGATTAAAATATAGAAACCACATCACTGACCAAAATAAGTAATGGAAGTCGAGACAATATGAAGAATTCTGATTTTATAATCTTCTCAATCTGTTCCTACAAGAATTTAGGAATGAGTCAATTGAGAGAGATTCGCTTCCAGGAAATTAAAATGGATTACAAAAGGCAATACAAATTTACTAGATAGAAACCAGTGGCTTTTCTTTTCATGTCCTAAACAACTTAACAGTTGGATGCAGACTCCGTGAACACCGTCTTCTCAATGCGCGACATGCTTTCTCCGAATTCTGTATGTCATGCAGGAATAAACATTGTATATATACATAGAGCTTATCTGCAATCAATTTTAGCGATCTAAACCGAGCTTTTTCCAAGTGGCGTGCTGTGTATTTGTACAACTTCACCCTGGAAAAGCTGAAAGAAATGGTTGTGAACCCAAAAAAGAGAAGAGCTGAATGACATGCAGGATTTGAGAGAAGTAATTAATAGACCATGTTTGTTTCATGTACTTCTGATGTTTCCATCAGCTGCAAATGACCTCTACAGAGAGTTTCTTCATTACATTAGGACACGGGTCTCCTCCGAACATTTTGGGTGCTACTGTCACTGAGCAGAAGTTTTGCCCAACACACAGCTGCAAGGACGAAGTGATACAAGTAAATGTATATGAGCAATGAAACAAAGAGCTCTAAGAAAGGCAGCAACAACTAAAGTGCAGATGAAGTAAAGTTAACTTGGCCAGCAATTGTAGATGTCTAGTTACTTGCATATATACAATAAGGCAAATGTAACATACCCTATTAAAAGCGTCATAAGAGTGATAAGCATGACAGCTCCCTTGGCGGTAGCTTCCACAGACCCCTTCTGGTGTTCCAAAGCTCGCAAACGTTACCGCCGAGATTTTCTGCCCCATGTCACACTCTAAATGGACTTTTGGCCTTAGGGGTTTGTCAGCTTTACCAGAGGCGTGCATCTGGTAATTCATTAGGGTTGGTTGCCACTCATAGATATCGGCACAAACACTGTCAGTTTCTCTGCGAACCAAAGAAATCGCATTGGGGTCGCCACCCCATTCTCAAACACAACAACAAATTCCCTGTTGGGTTGAGCCATGAACGAGGAACATGATACCTAAACATTATAGTATTATACCACTAGTCAATTTATCAACAATTCCATGCTTTCAAGAGAAACTTCAAGCATATTGGTTTGTTTACTTACCATCTTTGAGAGGCCTCCCCACAATTAGTTCTACATTTGTTCTCATCATAAGTTCCGGCATAATTACAGACACTGCAATTTCCAGATGCTTTATAAGCTGGCCAGTGGCGTCCAATGCTCTGTCCATTTATCCAAATCTGACCTTTTCCCATACTCCGCATATCTAAAGCCAATGGAGCATTTCCAGCTGGAGCATTGAAAGTCGTCTGCAAAATTAAAGAATGTCAACTAATGCAGACTGAAGGTGGCATTCACGTGCAGTTTCATTTCCTTTTTTGTTTTCGGTGAAAACACCATGCAACCAGAACTGTTAACAATTGCTTTCTTTATAGCAATAGGAATTAATAGAAGTTGGTTTTATTAGTTTAGATGTATTTTGAGATATTTACTTTGTACCATGTCAGTGGCTGCCTTTGTGCCACTAACGACCCTTCTGCCCACTCAACGGATGAACTACCAGTTAGCGAATGAAGATTCAATGCTTCCCCTTAAGGCCAATCTGCAAGGGAATAAATAAACAAATAACTCACTAGCACATGAGGACAACTTGAGAAGAAATACTAGCATGCAAGAGGAAGACCTTGTAAGACCATTTCTGCCATGAGAGATCTCTCCTTCCCTCATTAAGGCCATTCAATGTAACCGGGCCAAGAACACCAGCATTCCATGTCTCAAAATGTGGACCAACGTTCTGCATTCAAACCAAATATTCAGTCAGTCAAAGAAATTCCAAAATCACAAGAGCAGAGAGGAGAGAGAGAGAGAGAGGGAGGGAGAGAGCATACCGGAAGACCACAGCAATGCTTAGAATTGCAATTTTATTGATACCAGCTCTCATATTAACACCTTGGCTGAATGTTAGTTTCGGGAATTCTAGACTTCCATAAGAACTTCCTGACAGAATCAATTGGAGGGAAAAGAAAAAATATGAGGGAAAGAAATACTAATTATCTTTTAAACAATTACATGGCGCAAGTCTTCCAAATTTTTTGTGTATTTAACTTGAACAACCAAGCATTGTGATTTACATAGTTTCCAATTCTTTCCCTTAATAGGCAACATGCTAGAACTCAACCCAAGTTGAAAGCTAAAAGTATGGCACTACATTTCCAGCAATTACTAAATATTGCTCATCTGGAATGGTTCAAAACAAATTAGAACCAACAATAAGCTCACCTGATAGTTGACCATTGACAAAAACATGCAACGCATGACCAGCTGATAAGACGGTAAGAATGGGAGATTTTCCATTCCTGAAGAATTCTTCATTGGGGTCAATCTCAATGCTGGGGATGGAAACAGTACATATAGAGCATTAGAAATTCAAATGCAAGTAATGGAAACAAGTCCAATGAATAGAAGAACTATTGGTTTGCAATAAATGAGTTGAATAAAGAATGGGATTGAGAATTGCAAAGAGATATTACTATTCACTACTTACTCTGTTGTATACCACAAATAATCAGTTGCATCTCGGGTTGTATTTATCTGCTCCAACAGCCCAACCATTGTGAACAAACTGTCAGCATCAGAAGCTGTCTCTTCATTATATGCCTGCCAAGAGAATCCCCCATGCAGCGGAACAGGGATCATTTTCTTCCGTGCAATTTGGGCACCAACCTGTTATAAAAAGTTTCTTATAATGTTGAAGTTACACTTATTTCGTACAGTCAACAGAAAAAAGAAAAATCTTAGGTTGGTTGCTCTGGAATAATTCTATGTAAAAGAATGTTGAAAATGTTATGTAAAGCAGCAATGTAACCATCTAAATATAGCATGCTGCAAGATGCTAGCCAGAAATAAGCCTAGCCACATAGTACTGCTGAAAACAGGGATAAAACTATTTTCAAGTAAATCAAATCTTGCTTCTTACCCTCGCAGTGTTATACACAGTATTCTTGCAGTCAGGAAGAATGCTGATAGACCAAGGTGGCAGGTTGTAGTGCATGTCCCTAAAGGCAACTTTTGCAAATGATCTAGGGTCATAATTTGCAAGGAAAGCTGCACAACCTCCAGATTTATAGTTGAATACATGAGCCTGTATGTTTAGAATGGAATTTAAGTGTAAGTTTTGCATACAAAACAATCCAAAGTAGGATCGAGGTTCATAAATATAAGTCATATCAACCTCCTGATGGACTCCAAGTTGCATCACTGTGGGATCTCCAGATACTAATGCTGATTCACAGAGCTTTATTGCTCGATGCAAATCTTTCAAATGGCCCACTTGGGTTGCCTCAATAGTCCTGCATGAAAAGAACCAATTCTCCTTCAAAACAACCACAAGGACCTAATCCCTAAAACATACTTTCACTAAATATGAATGCTAAAAAGACCATTGATACTTTGTGCATACCATATTCATCAAGAGGAGCATCATAATCATAGCTGGTAGCAATGAAAGGACCCCCAGCAGTTCGGCCAAAATTTGTTCCTCCATGATACTTACAGCACAAAAGACAAGCATATGAGACGTCACTCGTCCAGTGCTTGAAGTTGCTAAATTGAACAAAACATTAAAAAGAGACTTCAATTACCATATAATAATTAATGAACGATCCTCCTTTCTGTATAAACCTTGCAACTGAAAATGCCATGTCTTCAGCGGGTCTGTAAGGAACTGCCCCCCCAAACTCAGTAAACCTAAACCGTAAAAAAATAAAAGTTAAAAAGAACCATCAGCAAGGAGACACCCTTATCATCTAGTTAACCTGTAGTCCTTCCAAGCAAGGGAGAACAGCAAAAAGAAAAAAATCTGGTGTAGACAAAAATAGACTTACCAGCCTGTCCAGGCTTCAGTCCACATCTTTGGTTTGTAGGCCTTGTTAGGCGAAAAGTAGTCGCAGTAGAAACCATTGCAGGTGTTAATCTGTTGGAAGAAAAAATAATAATAAGATGAAAACTCAAAATGAAGTCAAAAGAACACCTCATTGTCCATAGAAACACGTGATAAGATTAGATTATTCCAGTAACCAAAAAGTTCAACAAAAACTTAGAAACACCACTGCTTTGACATTTCCAAGCATTAAAAGCACATGTTACCGACACCACTAACCATGTAAGTCCAAATTGGCACAACACTAAATGATGAAAGGAACATGGTCATCCAGTCCAACAAGAATAAAATATACACTCTTAACATATAATACTAGGAAAGAGCAAAGCTGAGCCATGTGCAATGATGAATAATATATCATTTAAACTATGACTGCCAAGTAGACAACACACTGCTCACTAGCAACCACACTAAGGAAGATCAAACATGATATGACGGCCATTAAGATTGGATATGTAACATGACAAGAAAAAGGTTAAAAGAAAATAGGCATAATATACTCACAATAGGATCGGGTGCATCATCTTGCTTGCACATAATCCATGGGACACCAGTGTCTAGTCTCACAGCCATTTTAGCTGCCCAGTCGGTGTAAGCTTTACCAGGTTCTCCGATTTCATATTCCACTGGCCCGTATTCATTTTCAATCTGTCAAAAGTAGAAACTATAACTAAACACAAACAGATGGCTAATATCCATATCTTAAACCAAGAAAACTTAGAACAAAGTGCCAGATCCAGAAATTAACTATAACTATATAATGTACCCATTGGCCTACCTGAGATAGAATAATTGGACCTCCTTGAGATTCAAATAACCTTTCTGCTTTCATCATATTCACAATCATTTTTGTAAATCTTTGCATTTGAGCCTTCATCATATCAATTTTGTAAGTATAAAATAAAAAATCCAGAACAGAAAGGGGGGAAAACTTGTCAAATTTATGATATATATATCAAAAGATTAAACTAGAAAAGAAAATTAAATGAATAAAACGGAAACATTAGGAGTAGTGGAAATTGGCTAACCTTGAAAGGCCCATTGTTTGTTCTGAAATTGATACCGGGAATGTACTTGAGCCAAACAGGAAAACCCCTGAAAAATTAAATAAAAACCATTGCTTGAGCTACACTTCATTGCAAATTCCTTCAGATTTTTGGAAAATAAAACCATTTTAGCATTACCCAAAGTTCCACTCAGCACAGACATAAGGACCAATCCTCAGGTGAACATAGAGGCCTGCTTGCTTCACCAGCTTAATAAATTTGACCAAATCGTAGTTGGCTTCGAAATAATACTGAAGTAACAAAAAAAGAAGTAAATTTCAGAAAATTTTCTGCCATTAGCTCTATAAACCAGGGGAAAAGCTTTTTTTTTTAATGTTGCTTTTTCATTACTTTGCCAGGAGCAGGCTCATGGCCATTCCAAAAAACATATGTCTGAATCACATCCAGCCCTCCTTCTTTAGCTTTCTGTATGAGATCTGGCCACATCTGTTTAGAAAAAAAAAAAGAACTAAGTTCAAAAGCATTTTCTTAAGAATCAAACACTTACATCATACGACATTAACAGAATGAAATACGTGTATGCAACAATGCATACAGAGAGAAGAAACTTTGGAGCCTTAGAGACACCCAGATGAAGAAATGCATCAAAATGCTGAAACTTGGGAGTTTTGAGGAAATAAAAGAGACCAAAGAAGTAGAGTTTGTAGAAAAAAAAAAAAGAGTAGAAGGTTCACCTCAGGTGAGCTTCTTGGGTAGTGAATGGATCCAGAAATGAGGATCCTTCTTTGGCCATTAATGGTGATAGCTTTACTGTCATAGGAAACAGAAGAGAACTGAACAAACCCAGGAAGCTAACAGAACAACCAACCAATAATTCCACATTATAGGAAACTTGGAGTTTGAATCCATGGCCATGGCCAAAAAAAAATGAACAACTGACCCTTTTGCTCACACAAAGCAATGCCCTTTTCTTGGGCCTTAATTACACTTTACTTTATTCCCTCCTATCTAGAATGGTTGAAGATCAAAGAGACGGAAAGAAAAGAAAAAGAAGAGAACAAGGGGGACAATATAAACAAAACAGCTAGCTCCTAGCTGGTTTAAAGTGTTGGATTTTGTCCAATTAAGGATCTTTCTTTTTTTCTTCTTACATGAGAGACAGTAAAGAGGAAAACAGGGCGAAAGACTTAACACATTGCAACGAGTGAAGTGCAAAATAAGGCTAAAGGCACACACATTATAATAGTGGGTTTCCTTTCTTCTTTTGTTTTTATTTTTTCTTTTCTTTAGATTTGAAGATGCGATGACAGAGCTTCGATTTTTGCAAATGGCGAAAGTGTTGGGCAGCTGCATGTTATAAATATAGAAGGCATGGGCACGGGGGGGCAGTGTGGGACGCTTTTTTGAAAGCCTTTTGACCCCACTCTTCGGCCCTCACTTTTCACACTTGGGCGGTGCTTTAATCCTTCCAAGGCATTCGTGTCCTTTTTCTTCTTTGAAAATTATTAGTGTAAGCTCATTATAGTTATTTGATTAAATATGTATTAAAAATGTAAGAAATCTAAAGCTCTGTTTTGCTTCGGTGTATATAGTATAGTTTAGGAATGGCTTTGAAAATTGTTTTTGGAAAAAAAATATTTTTGGAAAAAAATTAAACTTTCGAAAAAAAAGTTTTTGGTAACTTTTTTAAGGATATTTTTATCCAAAAAATGCTTTTTAAAAATAATACCAAATATACTCAAAATCAAGTGCTCTTTCTTTGGACAGTTTTTTCCTAATTATTATTTTAACCTTCTTTACTTCTTTTTGTAACACCTATATCATGTTTCCATCATTAAAATAGGGATACGGAGGATTACAATACATATCAGAATATTCTCATAGCATTCGGGGTTCAAATTTCAATTTAAATTTCATTTATTTAGAAATAACTCGAAATAATATAAAATATAACTATACGAGCTTTAAATCGGGCCCTCAAAGCCCTAATAATAGTTTACGAACCATCAAGAACCAAATTGGAATAAATTAGAACTTTTTATGCAAAACTAAAATTTTCCACCTATAGGGGTCACACGGTCGTGTGGCCTTCCCACACGCCCATGTGCTCCACCGTGGGTCAAACCGCTGTAAATACTGACTTAGGCAACACGCCTGTGTCTCAAACCGTGTGAACCCCGCACTTAACATTCTCAGGGCACACACCGTGTGGGCTGCCGTGTGTGTGACACACAATAGACCATGTCTCAAGCCATGTGTTCCTAAAATTGACCCAAATCAAGCTTGTTTTAGACCCGATTTCACAAGTAGTTGTACCATCTCTTAACATGTCATACCAAGACTCAACATGCCCAAAACCAATCAAGACATGCATTTTCAATCATCTAAAACCCATAAATGTGTCATACACATAATACAACACCAAGCACATACACATTCAAAATAAGTCAATTCACTAGAATAATCCTTTTTAACCCTATTACATGCCATTTATAACTATTAACCAAACGACCATAAATACCAGAATGACGAATGGATAGTGTGACGATACTCTAACGAAATTCCAATCGGTCGAGCCTAATAATAGTTTACGCTCGTCAGCTATTCAGATTCAGAATGATTGTGTCAAGTTATCCTTTCAGATTGAACCAATGATCGCTCATATGACACTAGCTTGGCCAGAGCTAGGTAACGTATAAAACAACAACGGATAACTACTCTTAGCTAAATCCGTGTCTCATATTAACTCGAGTCTGTAAAACATGCAGGAGCTCGGTCCAGAACGTTTATACTTGTCAGTTATTTAGATAAAAATCTCATGTTTGAAACTTTTATTCGATCCATCGAAAATAAATTCATATAACTCATTTAAGCATCTCATAATTATTTACTTTCTAATATATAAATTCCAAATGTATATAGGCAAACTAGACAACATTAATATCGAAATATAATAAACACATACTTAGAAACTTACTTCACATTATACCATTAAGGGCACACATCTATATAATCCTTATTTATCAAACATAACATATATAATAACTAACATATATATAATTATTTAAAACCTTTCTTTATTTTCAATCGTGACCCTCAACTATAGTTTCATTTCAATTATACTATTTCAAAACTCATATCAATGTATTTCGCATTTCTAATCATAACACTCAACTTAAACATTGTCACCACTTAGTCCAACTCATTACATACTTATCTTAAGCAGTCAAACTCAATTACATCATAAATGGATATATTTTAAGTCACGAAAATAATATAATTAATTTAATAAATTTACGAACTTACCTAAATCGATTCTACAGCAACACGCCTCCGAGGATGTACCCAAAACTCGTAAACCATCACCGATTAGGGTTCTGGTATCTTACTATTCATTTATCACCATTCATCTTTAACATAATGTTAATCAAACTTATTTTTATTAAAGAATTGCACTTCACGTGTATTATATCATCATTTGATTATAAATACAATTCAACAAGGGCAGAAAGGTCATTTCCAATATTACTGAAGACTTCTACCAGTACCTGTTGGACAAGTATCGGTAGTTGTCAAGTCAGTAAACAGTTCAAGAATAGTGCAAACTTCTACCGATACAAATGACAGTTCTACCGATACAAGTGACTCTTTTACCTATACAAATCTTACTTCTACCGATACTAAAAACTCTAGAGAGCTAAAAATCTTACCCTGCTACTTCTACCAATACAAGTATGCAAACTACCGATACTTCTAAACACATGAATAGCTATACTTGTTATTCATCTACCGATACAACCCAAGTCAGTGAGCAACCTCTCTCCTACCTTGTACTTCTACCGATACATGCATGGGTTCTACCGAAACAAGCATGCAGAATCACACGAATCATGCCAAAACACAAGTTTATCAACACAAAACATTCATGACATCAATATGCATTAAGTCAACACGAAATACATAGATTCCAAGTCATAACATAATACTTTTAAGTCTATACTCTAACTTGCACAACAAGCATTCACTACATTCATTAACGTAATAAGGTTGTCACAACCCCAAGTACATAAAGCAAAAGATAACATCATCCTAGTACATGCTATAAGACCGAGTGATACAAAAACTACGAATGAGCTCCGTAAAAGTGTGACTTCGAAGAGATGATGATGATCCGATCTTCAATCAGCAAAACGATTTACAAAACAACAACAACATCTTTGGTAAGCTTCAAAGCTTATAGTAAGTTCGATAATTTCAAGAGTTACCGAACATTTGTATAAAGCAACTATAGCTCAATCGAGCCAAGATAATCCCATTGCTTTCTCGAGTTAATTCTAACTTTCACTTTCTTGTCTATAACTTTTCTGTTACCAGTACCCGATGCTGCTCACACGAGCTATCGAGGACTCGCAACATATGCAGTACCCCAGCTATCGGTACGGTGTCTGTCTGTAAACTGTTCCCTAATGATGTTACTCACACGAGCTGTCGGGAGTATGCATAAAACATAAGTCCCAACCATCAAAGGGCCTATAATCCTATTAGGATTCATATCTCTTTTTCGAATCACAATGCTGCTCACACGAGCTGTCGAGGACTCGCAACATATACGGTACCCCAACCATCGCGTCAATACTTTTTCAACGACATAAAGCCTACTATCTCTTTCGTTTCATTTCCTCGATCTCTTCAATTTCAAGTTTTTCAACTTGCTGAACAATGAAAATATGCATACAAGAAATATTAAGTAAAATTTACATTACAAACTTATAGGACTAACTTGCAGTTACGATTAGACTTCAGGGACTACTCCACTAATTTCCCTTTTTCGCAATCTGAAGCACGATCGTAGTCTACATCTACAAATCATCCATTTCTCACATTAAATCACATAATTGAGTCATTCAACACAATTTAGTACTTTTTGGAAAATTACAATTTTACCCCTAATATTTTCCTTTTACTCAATCTAGTCATTTCAACACAAAACATGTAAAATAACCATTCTCTTACACAACCAAACTTAACCGAATTCTTTATGATGTTTACCCAACCCTTTCACACATTCATTTGCACAACAATACATGTATTTTCATCATTTTCATATTTTAGTCCCTAAACCCTATTTTCATCAAAAAACTCTTTACAAAAAGATCTAACCCAAGCATCAAACTTTCAAATCTATCAAAAGCTCCCAAGAACAAGCAATTTTAATAATGTCAAGTTTTATAACATTTGACAGCTTCACAAATTAGTCCTTAGATTAGCTAGATTAAGCTAACACGGACTCAAAAACATAAAAATTACTAAAAACGGTCAAGGTTTCCTTACCCAAATCAAAGCTAAAAGTCTGCAAAACAGAAACCCTAACTTCTCTTTATTTTGGCATGAGGAAGAAGATGAAGTGTTGAAAATATGATTTAATTTCCCATTTTAATTCATTAATTTAACTTAAATACCCAATGACAATTTTACAAATTTTGAGACTTTTATAATTAACTTAATTAACCACTCAATAACCTTAATTAATCCTATTTAGGTTTAATTCATCTCGCGACAAATCACCCACTAATATTCTTTGGTTAATTTATTCATTTGGTCCCTCTAATCAACCATCTATACTTTTACACCTATTACAATTTAATCCTTTCTACTCAATTAACTATTTAAACATTAAAATTTCATTACCAAATTTTAATACAATGCTAGTAAAGTCATAAATATTCAAATAAATAACTTAACGACTCAACTCGTCGGAATTGTGATCTCGAAATCACTGTTTTTGATCGGGCTGTTACAACTCTTCCCTCCTTGGGAAAATTTCATCCCGAAATTTCTTACCAGTGAACAGGTTAGGGTACTGTGATCTCATCGAAGCCTCTGTCTCCCATGTAGCTTCTTCAAGCTCGTGTCGTTCCACAGTACCTTCACCAACGGTACCCTTTTATTTCACAGCTCTTTTACCTCGCGAGCCAAAATCTTAATCGGTTCTTCTAAATACGACAAATCTGACTGTATCTCAACCTCATAAGGTGTAATCACATGAAAAGGATCTGATTTGTACCGTCTTAGCATCAAAACGTGAAATACATAATGAATCTTCTCTAGTTCCGATGGTAAAGCCAACTTATATGCTATAGGGCAACCCGTTCAATGATCTCATACGGCCCGATAAACCGTGGACTCAGCTTTTCTTTTCTGTCAAACCTTAGCACCTTCTTCTAAGGTGAAACTCTCAAGAAGACTTGGTCTCCCACTGCAAATTATATATCTTTCCTTTTAAGATTTACGTATGACTTTTGCCGGTCAGACGCTACTTTCAAGCAATTGATGATCACCCGCACTTTGTCTTCTGTCTCATGAATCAAGTCGGTTCCAACCAACTTAGGCTTGCTCAACTCTGACCAATACAAAGGTGTTATGTATTTCCTACCATATAATGCTTCAAACGGTGCCATTTTAATACTGGACTGATAGCTGTTGTTATATGTAAACTCTACCAACGACATATATTCTTCTTAGCTACCCTCAACTCAAGTATATAACACCGTAGCATATCTTCAAGAATTTGTATCACCCGCTCTGACTGACCATCCGTTTGTGGATGATATACAGTGCTGAAATTCAACCTGGTTCCTAAAGCTTCATTCAACTTACCCTAGAACCTCGAGGTAAAACGTGGATCCCTGTCAGAGATAATAGACGCTAGTACTCCGTGTAGTCGTACGATCTCAAACACATATAACTCAGCCAATCTTTCAAGTGGATAATCTACCGGATAGGGATGAAATGAGTTAACTTTGTTAATCTGTATATAATTACCCAGATCGAATTTTTCTTTCTCGGTGTTACCGGAAGTCCTATGACAAAATCTATAGTAACCCGTTCTCACTTTCATTCTAGGATAAAAATCGGTTGTAGTAACCCAGATGGTACCTGGTGCTCTGCTTTCACTTACTGACATATAAGGTATCTAGTCACAAACTCTAAACTCTTTCGTTTCATACCCGGCCACCAATACATATTCTTCAGGTCGTTGTACATTTTCACACTCCTTGAGTAGATGGAATAAGTGTTGCTGTGAGCTTCCGTTAGAATATCTCGTCTCAAATTCGAATCATTCGAAACATAAACCCTGTCTCTGTAATACAATATACACTCTGTATCTACTGTAAACCCTGTAATGGCATCACTTTAAATCTGCCCTTTTTTAGCTATAAGCTTTGGATCATTTCCTTGAAATTCTCGAATCCACTATAGAAATAACGGTCTCGTCTTGAGTTCAGCAGTGACAAAACCATCATTCTCCAAAGACAATCGAGCGTTCAATGCTATCAGTGCAAACAATAATTTTTGGCTCAAGGCATCGGTAATAACGTTAGCCTTTCCCGATTGATAGTCAATTACAAGGTCGTAATATTTTAACAGCTCTAACCATCGACGCTGTTGTAAATTCAACTCCTTCTGTGTCATCAAATACCTCAAACTCTTATAATCAGTAAACACATGACATCTCTCCCTATAAAGATAGTGACGCCAAATTTTTAATGTAAAGACTATAGTAGCTAACTCCAAATCATGAGTCGGATAATTATTTTTATGCAGCTTTAATTAACGGGAGGCATAAGTAATCACTTTCCCGTCTTGCATCAAAATTTATCCCAACCCACTTAAAGACGTATCGCTGTAAACAACAAACTCTTTTCCCAACTCTGGCTGCGTTAGGATCGAAGCTTCAATTAATAACTTTTTCAACTAATCGAAACGTTTTTGGCACTTATCAGACTAAACGAACTGAATATTTTTTTGTAGCAACTTCATCATTGGCAAAGCTATGATAGAGAAATCTTTCACGAACCGACGATAATAACCTGTCAATCCCAAGAAACTGCATACCTCGGAGACATTCTTCGGTACTTTCTAATTGAGAATAGTTGAGATTTTGCTCGGATCAACCCGTATTCCTTCCGAAGATACTACATGCCCCAAAAACCTAACCTCTCGAAGCCATAATTCATATTTACTGAATTTGCATACAACTATTTTTCTCGCAAAATCCATAACACTTCTCTCAAATGCTGAGTATGCTCTGATTTTGCCTTGGAGTAGATCAATATGTCATCAATAAACACAACTACAAACCTATCCAACTAAGGCTGAAATACTCTATTCATCAAATCCATAAATGTTGTTGGGGCATTTGTCAACCTAAACGGTATAACCAGGAACTCATAATGACCATACTGGGTCATGAATGTCGTTTTCATTATATCGCAGTCTTTCACTCACATCTTGTAGTAACCTGACCGGAGGTTTATCTTGGAGAAGATGGTTGCACCTTTAATTGATCAAATAACTCATCAATCCGAGGCAACAGGTACTTATTCTTGATTGTCACCTTATTCAGCTGCTTGTAATCTATACACATCCTCATCGATCCATCTTTCTTTTTCACGAATAACACAGGCGCACCCCAAAGTGATACGCTAGGTTGTATAAACCCTTTGTCTAACAATTTTTGTAACTGATCTTTCAACTCTTTCAACTCGGTCAGTGCCATTTTATATGGTGGAATTGAGATCGGGGTGGTGCTAGGTAGCAAATAAATACCAAACTTTACCTCTCTAGTTGGTGGCAAACCCGATAATTCTTCTTGAAACACATCTGTATACTCATTAGCAATCGGTACCTGTTTCAACTCTGTTCTCGAATCCCGCGTATCAAGTATGTATGCTAGGAATGCCTCATAGCCTCTACAAACCATTTTCTGTGTCGAAACAGCTGAAATTACTCTGGTTTTACTATTAAATCTGCCGGACTAAACAGTGATCATTCACCTATCAAGCATTTCAAACTAATCTGTCTTTGCTTGCAGTTTACTACTATATCGTGCTCAAATAACCAGTCCATCCTCAATATCACGTCAAACTCGGTGAATGGCAATAACATTAGATTAGCAGGAAATTCACAGCCCTAGACTTTCAGTGGACATTTACGACATACCAGGTTAACAATAATACTATGACCTAATGGGTTTGTAACTTGTACGTCAAATTTAATTGACTCGATGGATAATTTCTTATCAGTTGCTAAGGCAGTACAAATATATGAATGAGTCGATCCCGGGTTATTCAAAGCGCATACAATATCATTCAAATGATAGAATATACCAGTCACAACATCGAGAGCGGTAGCCTCTTTTCTAGCTTTGATGGTATATGTCCGTGTAGGTGCTTAGGCCTCCGACTTGTTTACGGTATCTCTATTTTCATTTCAATTTCCACCTGTATTGCTATTCTTCCCCGAGCGTCTACCTTTTTGTGGAGTAATTGGAGGATTCACACTCCGATCTTCCTTTGCTTCAAAATTCATCGGATAATTTCGCATGAAGTGATCGGTAGCTCCATACCGAAAACAGGCTCCCTTAATCAATCGACATTCACCTGAATGGATTCTTTTACAATGCTCGCATACTGGTTTTGGCACGTTACAAACACTAGCCACACTGTCAGCTGGTCGATTCTGAAATAAGGATTCTGATGGTCTTGATTGGCTTTTACTCAAAAAGCCAGAAGAGACTGCTCCTCGGATTTCACTATCTCTGAATTTTTTTGGTGGTGGCATTGAGAAAGTTCTAGTAGAATTCTTCTTCCCAAAATCTTGAAATCTCTTCTCTCTTATTTTCTTTTGGTTTATATTTCCTCCTTTTTCTGTGCTCTGTTTGCCAAGATGACAAATGGTCGTATTTCTAAACCACTTACCATTATCTTTATCTCATCGTTCAAATCGTTCTCAAATCGAACACACATACCCTCGTTTGTAGGTACAATCTCTAGTGCATATTTGTTAAGAAATACAAACTCTCGTTCGTACTCTGCCACAGTCTTGTTTCCCTGTCTCAACTCTAAGAATTCTTTCTTCTTTTAATCTAAATACCGCTTGCTGACGTATTTCTTTTTAAACTCTGTTTGGAAAAATTCCCAAGTAACCTCTTTTTTTGGCATCACTGCTACAATCATTGCCTACTAATTGTAAGCTTCGTCTTTCAGCAATGAAACAACAAACCTCACATAGTCTTCAAGCGGACAAGCCATTTCATTCAGTACCCTCAGGGTGTTTTCCAACCAATACTCACCCCTGGATGGATTATCCTTAGCATTTTTGCAAAATTCTTTCGCCCCATACTTTCTTACCCTATTAATCAGGATACGATGCCTCAATTCTATTACAAGAAGAGGTGGAGGCCTTATTGGAGGTGCCGCAAGTCGGGCAACAGACTGTGTAGTTGGGGTGGAGGAGGTGGCACCATAGGATTATTCTACATAAATTCTAAGAACAACTGTCCCGTTAAGCTAAAGAACATCTTTTTGGCTTCACTTTCTGTCATTGGCAATATAGGTACTCCATGACTAGCCCCGGAATCACTTTTCGGGTTATTACTGTTTACTTCGTTGGTCTCATCTCTTTTAGAATCAAACATCTTTACTTTTATCTACAAAAACTATGGTTAGATCGGATTCATCTGTATCACACTATCACAGGTTCATATGGCATGTACTACTAAATCATTTAATACAGTCATAAAAGTTTGAGAAAAGGCTAAATCATAAGCTCTAATACCACTAAATATAACACCTAAAACCCATAAGCCATCGTTGGTTAAGGTTCTAGTGTCTTATTATTCATTTATCACCGTTCATTTTTAATATAATGTTAATCAAACTTATTTTTATCAAAGAATTGCACTTCACAAGTATTATATCATCATTTGATTATAAATTCAATTCAATAAGGGCAAACAGGTCATTTTTTAGATTTTTGGAGACTTCTAACGATACCTGTTGGACAAGTATCGGTAGTAGTCAAGTCAATAAACAATTATGAAATGATGCAGACGTCTACTAATACTTGTGATAGTTTTACCAATACAAGTATAACAACTACCGAAACTAGTTGTGCTTCTACCGATACTAAAAACTCCAAAGAGCTAAGAAGTCCTACCCTGTAACTTTTAACAATACAAGTATTCTAACTACCGATACAAATATGCTCAGTACTACCGAAACTTGAATTTCATCTACCGATACAACTCAAGTCAGTAAACAACCTCTCTCCTACCCTGTATTTATACCGATACAAGTAAGAGTTCTACCGAAACAAATATGTAAAATTCTCAAATTTATACAAGTTCATCTATAAAACTTCATTCATAGACTTAAGGTGCAAGAAATAACAGTTTTGTGTTTAAATACAAGACTTAGCATAACATCTAAGCACTAGTTGTCTCATAACAACATTGATTAAACATTCAAAACATATCATTTAACCAAAATACTACAAGTATCATAATCTCAAGTAAGCATATACAAAATATAACATCATCCTAGTACATGCCATATAACCAAGTGATGTAAGAACTGTCGAACCAGCTTTGGGATAGTGTGATGTCTTCGAGGTAATCCTATCTTCAACTAGTCAAAATGAAATCTACAAAACAACCAAAATACAGAGGTAAACTTTCTAGCTTAGTAAGTTCGTACATAGTGAATCATTACTCAACATTAAACATTTCAACAACAATTAACATCAAAACGCAGAATTTTCTCTTCAAACAATCTTATGCTCTTTCGAGTCATAAGTCTTCTTTTAACCATATTCTCATTCTCATCTCGAGACATGAGTCTTCCCTAATCAAAATCTCATTCACATTTCGAGACATGAGTCTTCCTTATTCATAATCTCATTCTCATCTCGAGACATGAGTCTTCCTTAAATCAAAATCTCATTCTCATTTCGAGACATGAGTCTTCCATTTATACAATTTCTCATGCTCAACCCGAGACATGAGTCTTCCTTTTTATACACCAAGTATTCCAAGCACATCCTTAACAGGTAATAATCAGCAGTTCAAATAAGAAATCTAACAATGAACTTACCGGATGAAATTGCAGTTCAAACGAAACTTCAATGACTATTCTATGATTTTCCCCTTTCCGCGATCTGTGACCCGATCTTGATCTATCACAAAATAAATCAATTCCCTTGTTAAATCATATAATTTAATCAATTACACATATAAGTCTTTTTTTGAAAAATTATGAAATTACCCCTAAACTTTACATTTCTATTCAATTTAGTCCTTAGAGCCAAAACATGTAAAATAACCATTTTCATTCAATTTTATAATAGCCAAATAACCATAAGTGTTCATCCATCATCCCCATTCAACTATTTCAGAACAAGGATATGTATTTTCATCATTTTTACAACCTAGTCCTCAAACCTTAATTTCAACAAAAATCACATTACAAAATCAATGAATCTATTCATCAAACACACAAATCTATCCATAACCTTCAAAAGCAAGCATTTTCATTAATGGAAAGTTTTACAACATTTGAAAGATTTACAAATTAGTCCTTGCATAAGCTAGATTAAGCTAATACGGACTCGAAAACATAAAAATTACTAAAAACGATTAAGGTTGCTTACCCAAATCAAAGCTCAAAGATTGAAAATGAAAAACCCTAAGTTTTCCTCCTTTTAGCCGTGTAGAGAGAAGAAGAAGAAGAAAGAAAATGTGAAATTATGATCTTTCTTTCTTTAATTTAATATATATACAATGGCATTTTTGTAATTTCTTAGAATTTCATAATTAACTTAATTAATCATCTTTTCAACCTTAATTTATCCTATTATTAATCAATATTTGTCATGATAATCCACCCACTAACAATCCTTTAGGTTAATTTACTCACTTGGTCCCTCTAATTATCCAATTCACCTTTGCACCTTTTGCGAGTTAATCCTTTTTACTCAATTCACTATCTAAACATTAAAATTCCTTAACCGAATTTTAATACAATCCTAACGACATTATACATTATATAATAAATAAATTTTGTGACTCAACTTGTCAGAGTTGTGGTCTCGAAACCATTATTTTGATACCATTGAAAACCAGACTGTTACAGTTCTATCGGTACAAGTGACTCTTTTATCGATAAAAATATTACTTCTACCGATACTAAAAACTTCAAAGAGCTAAAAATCTTACTCTGCTACTTCTACTGATACAAGTATGCAAACTACTGATACTTCTAAACATATGAACACCGATACTTGTTATTCATCTACTGATACAACCAAAGTCAGTGAGCAACCTCTCCTACCCTGTACTTCTACCGATATATGCATGAGTTCTATCGAAACAAGTATACAGAATCACACGAACCATGCCAAAGCACAAGTTTATCAACACAAAACATTCATGACATCGATATGCATTAAGTCAACACGAAATATATAGATTCCAAATCATAACATAGTACTTTTAAGTCTATACTCCAACTTGCACAACATGCATTTACTATATTCATCAACATAACAAGGTTGTCACAATCCCAAGTACATAAAGCAAAAGATAACATCATCCTAGTACATGCTATAAGATCGAGTGATGCAAACACTACCAATGAGCTCCGCGATAGTGTGACTTCGAAGAGATGATGATGATATGATCTTCAATCAGCAAAACGATCTACAAAACAACAACAACATCTTTGGTAAGCTTCAAAGCTTAGTAAGTTCGATAGTTTAAAGAGTTACCAAATATTTGTATAAAGTATCTATAGCTCAATCGAACCAAGATAATCCCATTGCTTTCTCGAGTCAATTTTAACTTTCACTTTCCTATCTATAAATTTTCTGTTACCAGTACCGATGCTCCTCACACGAGCTATCGAAGACTCGTAACATATGCGGTACCCCAGCCAACGGTACGGTGTCTGTCTATAAACTATTCTCTAACGATGCTGCTTATATGAGCTGTCGGGAATATGCATAAAGCATAAGTCCCAGCCATCGAAGGGCCTATAATCCGATTAGGATTCATATCTCTTTTTTGAATCACGATGCTGCTCACACGAGCTGTCGAGGACTCGTAACATATCCGATACCCCAACCATCGCGTCAGTACTTTTTCAACGGCATAAAGCCTACTATCTCTGTTGTTTTATTTCTTCGATCTCTTCAATTCCAAGTGCTTCCAATTGCTGAACAATGACAATATACATATAAGAAATATTAAGTAAAATTTACATTACAAACTTACAGGACTAACTTGTAGTTACGATTACACTTCAGAGATTACTCCGTTAATTTTCATTTTCCGCGATCTGAAGCAAGATCATAGTTTACATCCTCAAATCATTCAATTCTCACATTAAATCACATAATTGAGTCATTCAACACAATTTAGTCCTTTTTGTAAAAATTATAATTTTACCCCTAATATTTTCCTTTTATTCAATCTAGTCCTTTCAACTCAAAACATGCAAAATAACCATTCTCTTACACAACCAACTTTAACCGAATTCTCTAGGGTGCTTGACCAACCCTTTCACACATTCATTTGCACAACAATACATGTATTTTCATCATGTTCACATTTTAATCCCTAAACCATAATTTCATCAAAAATCTCTTTACAAAAAGATCTAACCCAAGCATCAAACATTTAAATCTATCAAAAGCTCCCAAGAACAAGCAATTTCAATAATGTCAAGTTTTATAACATTTGACAGATTCACAAATTAGTCCTTAGATTAGCTAGATTAAGCTAACACGGACTCAAAAACATAAAAATTACTAAAAACGGTCAAGGTTTCCTTACCCAAATCAAAGCTCAAAGTTTACAAAAGAGAAACCCTAACTTCTCTTTGTTTTGGCTTGAGGAAGAAGATGAAGTGTTGAACATATGATTTAATTTCCCATTTTAATTCATTAATTTAACTTATATACCCAATGGCAAGTTTGTAAATTTTGAGACTTTCATAATTAACTTAATTAATCACTCATTAACCTTAATTAATCCTATTTAGGTTTAATTCATCTCATGAAAAATCACCCACTAATAATTCTTTGGTTAATTTATTCATTTGGTCCTTCTAATAAACCATCTATACTTTTACACCTATTACATTTTAATCCTTTCTACTTAATTAACTATTTAAACATTAAAATTTCCTCACCAACTTTTAATACGATGCTAGAGAAGTAATAAATATTCAAATAAATAAATTAACGACTTGACTCGTTGGAATTGTGATCCTAAAATCACTGTTTTCAACACCACTAAAAATCGGGCTGTTACAGAGGACTTATCAATAATTTTTCCTTTTCCCCATTTGTCTATTAGTTTATCCTAAATTAGTTAGGAAGCTTGGCTAAAAGCTTTGAAGTTCTTCCATGGAGGTTTTGGTCAAGTCCAAAATCAAAATGAAAAAGATGATGTTATTTTTCCTTTCTTTTTCTCTTTGTACCAATTTACCTAATACTTATCATTTAATATATATATATTTATTAAATCTGATCATGATAATATCAAAAATCCACTATTTTCTTGATAGGGTATATTTACCATTTAAGTCCATTGATTTACATTTCCATAGCCATTTAACCCATTTAACTAATAGAATTCAACTTTTGTAACTTTTATGATTTAGTCATTTTTACTTAATTAACAATCAAATCACTAAAATTTTTGGATCAAACTTCAATATGCATATATAGTAGCTCCATAAATATTTAATAAAAATATTTACGAGCACGATTTCCAAAAATGAGATCCTAAAACCTCGTTTTTCGAAACCACTTGAACTTATTCATTAATTCAAATAATATCAACTATCAAATTGATATTTATTATTAAACTATAATTGGCTCGTAAATATTAAATAATAATATTTGTGAACTCACTCGTAGGACATGTGATCCCGAAACCACTGTTGCCGACACCACTAAAAAATGGGCTATTACACTTTCAAACACAAAGATTGTTTAAACGATCTCGTCTCATAATTTTCAATTTTATAACGTGCGGAGGCAAAGACTCGTTTTTCATGTTCGCAATTAAGATTTACGTTTTTTATTTACTTTTACTAAATAGTATAAAAAGTCAAAAAATAATTCTCAATAAAAATAGGCTCCTATGATCCAATTCAATTCGTAAAAATTTAATAATTGCTCGTTAAATGCTTAAATTTTTGTTAATGTGGTTGTTAACGGCTGCTGAATCAACAATCATGATAACGATTTATTTGACAAATTTATTTGAATCTAAAGATTTATTTGACAAAATTATTAAAATAATTAATTCCACATAAATTTGAAACCATATACATTTGAAAAAAAATTTAAAACCAAATAATTAAAAAAAATAAGATACTTGAGTATATTAATTTGAATAATTAATTAGGTCCCAAAATTATTGGTTAGAAAAATTTAAAATTTTAATTTTTTATTTATTTTTTAGAATTTTTATAATTTTTAAAAATATAAATTTTGTAATTTTTATAAATATTTTGAATTTTAAAAATTATTTTGAATTTTTTTTTGTAATATTTGTTAAGTAATAGACCAATTTGCTTAATTTCAAAATTGACATGGACTAAAAGGGTATTTACACTAATCTGTTATTCAAGTTATTCGAGTTATTCGAATTGTGAAATTCAACTCGACTCGAATTCGAAAATCGAATCGAGTTATTCCAGTTGACTTGAATAATTCGAATAACTCGATTTGATTAACTCAAAATTCAAAAAACTATTTGATTTTTTCGAATCGAATCGAGTTTTACTCAACCTTAAGTAAAATCAAAATTTTCCTTTCATTTCAAATAAAACTCGAAATTTTGCATTAACTAAAGAATATTTGAATTTTTGTTTTTAAATAAAATGTGATTTACTCTAAAAATATATAAATTTATGAAGTTTTATTTTACGAGGTCACATTTAAATACTAAAGTTGAACTTGTATTTTTTTTTTAAATTAAGATAACATGCGTTTAACAAGGTATTGATTTTGAACGTTGCAAGAGTGCTAAAATTTTATCGTGTGTAATTGACTTTCGAACTCAAATTTTTCTTTGGATTTTAACGTAGGCCCAAAATTATATTTTTTAAAGGAGTTTTAAAATTTTATTTTAAACGATGATTTTTAGATGTTCGGTCACACCCAATAAAAAAAGATAGATGGCAACTCTTCGTTTTTAAATAAATAATCTCGTATTTTTCTTAAAATAAAACCATGTTTTCAAATATCCGTCAAGCTTATTGTTTTTTTTAATTATTGCATTAATTGAAGAATATTCAAAACTTTTTGTTTTTAAATAAAATGTAATTTACTCTAAAAATATATAAATATATGAAGTTTCATTTTACAGATCACACTTAAATACTAAAATTGAATTTGTATAATTTTCTAAATTAAGACAATATGCGTTTAATAAGGTATCGATTTTGAGCGTTACAAGAGTGCTAAAATCTTTAATGCACGTAATTGATTCTCGAATTCAAATTGTTTTTGGATAAAGCAGGCCCAAAATTTTCTTTTTTAAAGGAATTTTAAAATTTTATTTTTAAAAGATGGTTTTGTAGGTGTTCGGTCACACCAATAAAAAAAAGATCGATGACAATTCCTCACTTTTAAATAAAATATTGTGTTTTTCTTAAAATAAAACCTTCATGTTTTCAAATATTGTGAAGCTTATTATTATTTTTTACATTAATTGAAGAATATTCAAAAAATTTGTTTTTAAATAAAATCTAGTTTTTATATGAAGTTTAATTTTATGAGGTCACAATTAAATACTAAAATTGAACTCGTATTTTTTTAAATTAAGACAACATGTATTTAACAAGCTACCGATTTTGAGCGTTGCAAAGATGCTAAAACTTTTATTCTGCATAATTGACTCTTGAACTCAAATATATCTTTGGATTTTAATGCAGGCCCAAAATTATATTTTTTAAAGGAATTTTAAATTTTCATTTTTAAAAGATGGTTTTGTAGGTGTACGATTACACCCAAAAAAAAAGGTGATGACTCCTTGTTTTAAATAAAATCCCGTGTTTTTCTTAAAATAAAACCTCTATGTTTTCAAATATATGTCAAGCTTATTATTATTTTTTCAACTGAAAAGGGTCACAACAAAAGTAATTGCATCTCCAATACTAACCCCGATTGTTACAAATCGCTCACCCAAATACCTCCCAATATAATCCATGAAACTCTTCAAAGAATACTTAAAAAAGTGTCACAAAATAACCGCAAGAAAACACAATAAAACTATCGACAAAGACACTCAAGAACTGTACACCAAGTGATGCTATACTACTGCCTCTTTATAAGCTTCTTCAAGTGATCATCTAACAGTGTTTTGATAAGCTTTAAACTCTCATTTAAAAATTGAAATTATTTTATTAATTATCTTGAGTATTTATCACATAACGGCCTTCACAAACAAGTCTTCCAATAACTCCAAAACTCTATCAAGAGATAGCGACAAAAATAAATATTTTCAACACTTTAAATCTTCTCCTTCAAATTAGTCAGATGGATGAGGATGATTTAAACCTAATTGTAGCACGAAATTATTTGCTCACTTGCTGTATAACAAGATTAAAATACAACCCATGTCATTAGAAAAAAATCAAACATGCCAACTTAATAACTTTAACTGCATTAAAATTGTTGTTCTATCTACTGTTCGAACAAGAAGAGAAGCAATCAAAGTTCCAACAATCATGAATTTCAAATTACCTAAACAATTATAAAATTATAATAATTAATCGTAATAATTTATTTTTGTAAATAGGATATTTAAAAAAAATTAATTATAACTAAAACAGAAATTAGAAAAAATAGCATAAAGTAAAATTAAAATTAATAAAAATTTAAATTATAAAGTGAAAATTTTACCATAGACAATAGATGATAGATGATAGGTGAAGTGAATAATGAGCTTGAAATAAATTTAGTATATAACATGTATAATAAACTATTGAAATAATATCATAATTTTATCTTATCATAGATTAAAATGATTTTTTTATCTCTGTCTGATGACATTATCATTTAAATATGATGTGAAATTTCTTATTCAAAAAATTAATACTTTAAAATCCATTATTTTTTGAGACAATTTAAACTTATCAATGCTAATAATCTCCATTTTGTGATATTATTCAAATGTTATTTGTTTGAAAATGCTTAATGTCAAATGCTATTTATAAAGGTTAATTTTAATTTTAATTGTTATATAACTATAACACTAATTAATGATAATTACTTTAATATAATATCTATTATTAATAATAAATTAATATACTCAATTGTACAGTTGAAACCAATAAACCTTCTATGCAAAAATAAAAATGATTATTGATATGATTTTATCTGTTATTAATAATTAATTAATATTACTAATTATCAGTACGTTAAATTCAACTTTAACTCAACTATATAGTTGAATAAAAAACTTTATTATTTTTAAAATAAAAAAAAAATATTTTTATATAATGTGAATTTAGAAGTATAATAAATAATAAAAAAAATATTGACTTAAAAGTTTCTTTTTCTATATATATTATAGATAGATTATAAATATAAGTTATAGATGTGATTAATTAAGTTTACTTAATCTCCATATAAATTAATTATTTAATTAACAAATAAAATACTAGGTCCCCACTAAATTTGAGATTAGACTTGAAGCCCTAGTTAAATTTGAGCACTCTTAATACCTCTAAGATGATAGACTTAATTTAAAATTAAGGGTAAGTTATACAAATGGTTACTTAATTATGTTTGCATTTTTAGTTTGCTCACCTGTTGTTAAATTGATAATGGAAGTGATGACGTGGCTTTTTTTAATTGGTATATAACAACATATTTAGTCTTCAAGACTAGTATATTCTAACAATTTGATCCTAATTCTAACAGTTCAATAAATTTAACCTTTCATATTTACAAATTCTATCAAATTGATCATAAATTCATATTCATAAAAATATTAAACATAAATAAATTCATTACTTTCTCCTTCATAAACTTGGAAAAAAATGGCAAATATTGCTTTGGTTATTATTTTGATATCAATGATCATAGTTTTAATCCATTCCATTGTGGGTGACACCGTAATGTCACCTGCGCCGTTGACGAAATCAGATGTTGCAGAAGTCAACGTGCCAGATCTTGACAAACAAGTTTATTCCTAGGAGCCATGGAATGGGTAAGTTAATTGTAAGTTACACCCAAGGTCACTAAACTATTAGTAAGTTTACGTTTTGGTTACTTAATTTCAAAAAGTTACAAAATGGTCATTTAACTATTCAAAAGTTTTCATTTAAGTCATTGGCCTATTAAAATCGTTATTATATGGCGTTCTCTGTTTGCACCACCTGCACCAATAGAAAGTTCTCCTTCCTATTCTCTCCTACAGTTTAAATTTTTTTCATGAAACAACTTTGAACATCACGAATCTGCGAATCAAAATCTAAGTAGCTTTCTTCTCTGATCTCCAAAATTGATACCAGATAGACTTAGATCAATGGTATGTTCTTCTACTTGTCGATGAATACTGATCCACCATATCGATCATCAAATTGTCACTTGGAGCTCACTAGCCGGGTGTTTGGAAAAAAATTTAACAGTCCAGTAACTTAAATAAAATCTTTCGAATAATTTAGTGACTTAAATGAAATTTTTTTAATAATTCATTGACTACTTTGTAACCTTTTGAAGTTGAGTGTATAGAAAAAGATAATAGAGAATAATTCTATATATTTTCAGGCAATTACAATCTACATATTTATACTAATTTTTTTAAAAAAAGATCTTATTTTATTTCTTAAACATAAGATAATTAATTAGAAATAAGTAAACAAATTATTTACAAAATCTTTCAAAGTTGACAACAAATTTTTCTCCCTTAGATTGCTCATGCCAATAAGTAAACAAATTATTTACACAATCTGTCAAATTTGACAACAGATTATTCTCCCTTAGATTGCTCATGCCAACACTCCCCCTTAAGTTGGTAAATATATGTCAATCATTCCCTACTTGTTAAGTGAGCTTTGAAAATCTTTTCTAGATACAACCTTTGTTAGAACATCTACAAGTTGTTTTGCTTTGCTGTGACAAACGAAAGACTAATTGTACCTTTGTCAAAATGGTCTTTGATGAAGTGTCGAACAACTTCCACATGTTTGGTTCTATCATGTTGAACAGGATTATTTGCAATTGCTATGACTACATTGTTATCACATAATAACTTCATAGGTTTTGACACAGATATACCAAGATCATGTAAAAACACATTTTATCCATAGCAATTCACAGATACCTTGTGCCATTCCACGAAACTCTGCCTCTGCACTTGATCTTGCCACAACCTTTTGTTTCTTACTTCACCATGTAACCAAGTTACTTCCAAAAAACATAAAATACCCCGAAGTAGACTTCCGATCAGTTTGACTTCTAGCCCAATCTGCATCTGTATATCCCTTGATTTCTTGATCTCCATTTTTAGCAAAAAACAATCATTTTCCTAGAGAAGATTTTAGGTATCGCAGGATCCGATAAACAACCTCCATATGATCTTCACTTGGTGTATACATGAATTGACTTACAATACTTACCGCATATGCAATGTCATGACGCGTATTATTGCATATCAGTTTTCATACAAGTCTCGCCAAACCAGAGTGTTACTATGTTGACTCAATATGTTGATGGAAGATCGGAAGATCCTGCTGGGATAGTGACTAGTTGATTGACGAGAAACCTAAAACAACAATTAATGAAACATGCCAAAGCAAGCTAACTCACCATGATCAGATCTAGCAACTTTCTACTCTCGTTTCCACTTTACTTTATTCATTTGTTTTCTTTATTATTTTATTTTCATAAAGCCTGAAAAACTCTTTTATTACATATCGTATTATAACCCTAATTAAATTACTAGTTAGATCTTATTTGTGCAGGAACCTAAGTTATTAGTGCTTCGCCTCCCTTGGGTACGATCCTCGGAGTACTCACATACCCCGTTGTAACTATATCACAACCTGACCCGTAAACTTGCGGAAAAACCCAAAATTATACTCCAGACATTAGTACATCCGGAGGTGGTCAAGTTGTTAGCGCCGTTGCCGGGGAGGCAACGTCTCTAGTTATTTTAATTTGTGCATTTATAAGAATAATTAGGAATTTTTTAGGAAATAGATACGTTTCTTTACTTACTAGATTTCCGTAAATTAATTTATATTTATATTCTTTACTTAAAAAAACGAAAAAAATATTTTAATAATATACATAAATATGATAATAAATACTTTAGGAATGTTTTTCGATTTAGAATGGTTACAACCTAATATCACGCGACCTCGTATCCATAATTCTCACTTTGAATTAAATTTATCACTACTAACATGGATTATTGATAATATTAATTTACTGATGCTCAGGTAGAGGATCCCATTAATTTTTTACGACGATTTGAAAATATTTACAACATTGTTGCTTATATAGGAGTATCAATAGATGCTATTAGATTACTCTTGATCCCATTCGTGTTGCATGGAAAAGAAAAATTTTGGTTGGAGTCATTACCACCTAATGCTATTACCACATGAAAGGAATTTGTACAATTATTCTTACAGTGCATGTTACCTATGCCTAAAATAATGAGTGTTTATGCAAAATTATTTCTTTTTAAGCAAAAATCTATTAAGACTTTGAGACAGACATGAGAGAGATTCAAGACAATCATCCGCTCTATATTAGGTGGTGGAATACATGCTGCCATACAAATCCAACACTTCTATGATGGGTTGAACAGTGAAAACCAACGAAAGGTTGATATAATGATTGGAGGAAGCATTTGGACGAGAACTTGGAAAGGAAAGTTATGGAGATTCTGGAAGCGTCTAGTTTGAATGAAATGCTTTAGGAAGAAAGTTGTGAAACAGAAACCAGAGGTATGCACAAGTCAAAACTATAGCCAGATCAAGTTAACGAGGCATGACGATGATGAGTCAAAAGAATAAGAAGAGGTAGATTACGATGACGAATGGTTGGTGGCTCAAGTAGATCAGTGGCACGAGAGTAAGGGACCATATGAGTAGTTCATGAGCAACTCAATAAAAATGATACTGTCTATCCTGAAACCCCCTGAATTAGAATTAAAATCACTACTAGAACACTTGAAATATGAGTACTTGGGAGAGAAGAATACTTTGCCCATAATAATTGCATCAGGGTTAAGTGTATAGCAAGAGGAAGCTTTTCTAGCAGTATTAAAGCAACATAAAAAGGCAATAGGGTGGACCATTGCAGACATCAAAGGAATCAACTCGGCACTTTGTCAACACAAGATCAAATTAGAAAAAGGAGAAAAAAACCAGTGGTCGATGCCCAACGAAAGCTTAATCCAGCCATGAAGGAAGTAGTAAAGAAAGAGTTATTAAAATGGCTAGATGTCAGTATTGTATATGCAATCTTTGACAGCAAATGGGTTAGCTCCACTCAGTGTGTTCCAAAGAAGGGAGGTTTAATTGTTGTTGAGAATGATAAAAATGAGTTAATTTCAAAAGGACAGTTACCTGATGGCGAGTGTGCATTGATTATCGGAAGCTAAATGATGCAACAAAAAAAGATAATTTCCATTACCTTTTACAAACCAAATACTCGATCAATTAGCAGGGAAAGAGTATTATTATTTTAGATGGATATTCAAGCTACCATTAGATCTCTATACATCCCGATGACCAGGAAAAAATAACATTCACATGTCCATTCGGAACATACGCATTTAGAAGAATGCCACTTGGATTATGTAATGCTCCAGCCACTTTTATGAGATGTATGACATCTATTTTTGCAGATATGCTAGAAGAAGGGTTGGATGTATTTATGGATTATTTTTCTGTCTTTGGAGATTCATTTGAAGAATGTCTACAAAACCTTGATAAAGTGTTACGGAGGTGCAAAGAGATTAACTTAATACTCAACTAGGAAAAATGTCATTTTGTGGTCAGAGAAGGGTTAATCTTGGGATATCAGATTTCTCAACAAGGGTAAAGGTAGATAAAGGTAAAATAGAGGTCATAAAAAATTTATCTCATCCAACAAATGTAAAAGGCATTCAAAATTTCCTGAGGCACGTTGGATTTTATAGGAGGTTTATCAAGGACTTCGTACATATCTCCAAACCGTTGAACTTGTTGCTACAGAAGGATACTCTCTTCATATTGACCAAGATTGTGTAAAGGCATTCGAAACAATTAAAAACAGACTTACAACAGCTTCCATAATTATTATCCTAAATTGGTTAGAACCTTTTATTATTATGTGTGACGCCAGTGATTACGTTGTAGGTGGGATTTTGGGACAAAAAGGAATAAATCATTTGGAGCAATTCATTATGATAGTAAGACACTCAATCATGCACAGTGCAATTACACTACCTCAGAGAAGGAAGTGTTAGCAGTGGTTTTTGCTTGCCAAAACTCTCAGTAAGGAAGTGTTAGTAATGGTTTTTGCTTGCAAAAACTCTCGATTTTATTTGATGGAAAATAAAGTTTATATTTATACAAACCACTCCGCACTGAAATACGTCATGAAGAAGAAAGAAACAAAAACGCGACTAATAAGATGGGTCTTGTTACTTAAATAATTCAATTTATGGATAATGGATAAAAAGGGAATAGAAAATCAAATTGCAAATCATTTATCCAGGATAGAAAATAACTGCACAATCGAATTATATGAGGAAATTAAAGATACTTTTACATTTGAACAGTTATTTAGACTGGATACATAATAATCAGGAACCTGAATGCCATGGTATGCAGATTATGTTAATTATATTGCTAAAGGCGTTTTTCGCCAAAAGTTTCTTGGCAACAGAAAAAGCAGATTATGCACCAGTCAAAGAATTATATTTGGGAAGATCTGTACGTATTCCAAAAATGTGCTGACCAATTGGTCTAACGATGTGTAATAAAGGAAGAAATCCAAGATATTTTGGAAGGGTGCCATACTTCTCCATCCGGAGGATATTTTGGAGGAAAAAGGATGACTTAAGAAGTGCTACAATCAGGGTTTTATTGGCCAACTATGAATAAAGATGTGCATGAATTCGTTCAAAGATGTGATAGATGTTAGCGAATTGGGAATGTCTCAAAAAGAGATGAAATGCCACAAACAGGAATCATTGAAGTGGAGGAAATATTCGAGGTCTGGGGAATCGATTTCATGGGACCATTTCCTAGTTCATTCGGTAATCAATACATCCCTCTGGTAGTAGATTACATCTCTAAATGGGTTGAAGTAGTTGCATTACCTACCAATGACATAAAGTGTAGTACATTTTTAAGGAAAAACATCTTCGCGAGATTTGAGACATCTTGTGCATTAGTTAGCTACGAAGGATCGCATTTTTGTAGTAAGCAACTTGAAGTCGCGCTTACCAAATATAGTATTAGACATCAGATGAAGATGACATACCATCCTCAAACTAATGGGCAAGTTGAAGTATCAAAACGGGAAATCAAGGAGATACTAGAAAAAATGGTAAACTCTAACCGAAAAGATTGAGCAGCAAAATTAGACGACGCTCTATGGGCTTATAGAACAACATTCAAAACGCCACTAAGAATGTCTCCATACAAACTTGTGTATGGCAAGAACTACCATTTACCAATTTAGTTGGAGAGAGAAAGAATACTGGGAAATTAAAGAATTAAATTTAGATTAAGAATTAGCCAAAAAAGAGAGATTGTTCCAACTATAGGAATTAGATGAATTTCGTTTCATGGCTTATGAAAATACAAAGTTATATAAAGAAAGGAGTAGGCTGCGACACGATGCTAAGATTCGAAAACAAGAATTCAGGCTTGGACAAAAGGTGTTACTATTCAATTCGAGATTGAAATTATTTCAAGGAAGTTAAAATCACGATGGACAGTTCATACACTATCAAACTCATAACTCTTCACGGAGTAGTTGAGCTAATCGACAAAGGGGGATACCTCTTCCTAGTGAATGACCAAAGGTTAAAACATTATTTCGAAGGAACGACTAAAGTAATTGTTGACGAGCAACTCTTGCAATGTAATGCTCTATGGAATGTTGAAAACTCGATAACAGTTGAGGAAGATAACAGTGAAAGAAAACAAACAAATTAAGAGTTGTGCAACATCTCTGGAACTTATTGAATCCTGTACCTAAGGTCGCGACGTGCCTATCATATGTCTCGACAACCATTCTAGACCAAACAAGGTAACCAAGGATCGACGTCTCAACACTAAAATAGAATGTCGAGACATATCTGCATAAAATCAAATATCTGGGTAAACACTAACTACTAATGTTCTAATAGTTTAATTTTAGTAGAACTCTTTGAATTTTACCCGCTATCAAGTATAATTAGTCTAGACCTCTTTATTATAATATTATTTGTATTAATATAAATAATAACATCACCCCCTTCTCTATTCTTCACTTCAATTAGAGAAAAGAAAAAAAGAGAGAAAATTAGAAAGCATCGTTTGATAGCAATATTCGAATGGCCAGTTCTAGTGTGAGTATGTTTAGCCCACCTTTTGAATTCCAAGAGAGTGATATGGATAGGTACCTTCAACAACTTCAACCATATACATTCATTCAAGATCAAGGGTTTGATCATTTAATGAGGAATTACAAGGGTATATATGAAAACACAATAGATAGAGAGTGAACCCAATTCTGTTTACCATCTAAGGAGCTTACAGACATCTTAATAGTACAAGAGTTCTATTTAGACTTAAAGAAAAGAGAAGCAAATAGGTTGTAACACCCATATCCTGTTTTCACCGTCGAAATAGAGTTACGAGGGTTAAAGTACTTATCAAAACTACACACATTAATTAACATTTAAATATCAAACAAATTCTTTTAATACTATTATAAATCAGAATAAGTAAGACATACATTTACAGGTTTTGAGTCAAGCCTCTATGGCCCTAGAAATAGCTTACGAAAAATCAGGGGCTAAAACGAAACAAATAAGAACTTTTCAAAAAAAATTGGAAATTTTCATCTACAGGGGTCACACAGTCGTGTGGTTCTCGCACACGCCTGTGTATCAACTTGTGTGCTAGCCCATGTGAACCCTTCATCTAACACGCTCAAGGCACACGCTTGTGTTGTTGCCTCTGTGCATCAGACGATCGTGTGTCAACTCGTGTCCCAAGCCGTGTGTGTCCAAAATTGACCTAAATCGTGTTTAACCCTCAACCAATTGCATAAGTACCCAAACCAATCCATACCATAACTTTGCAACACCTTAAAACACACCAAAAGCATCCAAAACATGCCACATTCATCCACTTAAGATCACATTCAAAGAACCTATATAATGTCACTTTATAATGCTCACATCCAATATTAACATAACTATCATTTACAAGTTCCAACATATACAAAACAAGCCAATTCAACCATTTCATACCAAGCTAGAATGGCACATACCACTCCACAACCATTCACACTAGTTAGGTGTAACTTTTAGTAGGCATACCATGTAATAGCCTGATTTCAGTGGTAAAAGGAGTTTAGATTTTAAAATTTAATTACAATTTAGTAAATTAAATTTTATTGAGTAAATTACACTCATAAGATCATATGAAGTATTTAGGCTAAGAAATTTCATTAGTAGTGATAATTAGTATAAGGTATTAACATATTAAATAATATGTGAGTGGGTTTTGTGTGTAAGAGTTTATAAAGGTTATTATTATATATATATTTATAAGTTAGTGGATAAAGATGGAAGGAATTATAAAATTTTATTTTATAATTTATTTTAAGTAAGGGAAATAAAAGAAATTAAAAGAAGATAAAGACAAGAAGGACACATCATCATCTTCTTTATTTTCTTTCTTCTTTGACAAAAAACACCATAAGAGAAAAGCTTGGAAATTTGGTTGTTTTGGAAGCTTTGCCTGTAAGTGAAATTATATTTTATACTTAATATTAGTTGTACAATTATGATCCTTTGGGTTGGACTATCTAATAAGGTAAGTATCTTGCAAAGAAATAAACATTTGTGAAAACTATCATGAGTGAATTTCATGTTTAGTTACTACCATGGTTGAGAATGAAGTTGGTGAGATGTTTAGAAGGGTTTTTGGGTTACTAAAAGGGTAGATTTAGCTTGGGGACTTGAATGATTAAACTTTTGTTATTGAAGTTTGTTTTAGAAAATATACCATTTTTTTATGCTATAGAAAATAAGGATTTTCTTTATTTAATTGTTTATATATATAGATCAAGATACCGAGACTTTGGGGGATAAACGTGGAAAGGGCAAAATAGTCAAGTGATCATTGTCAAATATCGATCGTCACTATACAAGTAATTTCGTTTCATTAATTTATATTTATAATTTCACTTTATAAATGTTTAGAATTGATGTATATATATATGGGTTGACATATATAATGATTTTGTTTACATGTATAATCCTTTGAGGATTGATTTGCTTATACAAATTCAGGCTTTGTGCCTAATAGGCTTTATGCCAGTGATCCAACAACGAGTATTGAATTTTTAACTTTAACCGTTAGTTTACCTTAAATACATTTCCATTTGTATGTCGAACTTACTAAGTCTTAAATGACTTACTGTGTGTGAATTTTCATGATTGTAGGTCTCGAAGATTCTTGACATCGATTGGATCCAGTCAAGAGAGCATATTATCACCATCATCCTCGGTATATTTTTGAGTAACTCATTTTAGGTTCAAGAGTGGCATGTATATAGGATGTTTTGGGTACTACTTTAATGGGAAATAGTTTTGTTAAGACTTAAAGCTAAGCATCTTTTGAAGTATGTACATGTAAAGGTAATAATTGTAAATTTGGTACAATGAATGATTTTTGAAAAATGTAGTATGATTTTAGCGTATTACTTGTGTATTGGTTGTAAAATATGTTTAAGAATGATGCAAGCTTGATGTGATTAAATATGTGTTTAGACAAGAAGCTTATAGTGTTTAGTGAATAGCATTTAGACTTGAGAGAAATTGGGATCGAATTTTTGATATCAGATTGTATTGTGTCGGTACCTTGTTATTGAGTATCGGTGAAGTGCAGGGGAATTTGAAACTTTAGTTACTGACATATTTAGTTTCGGTAGTAAGAATTTAGACTACCGGTAGAACTGTAAGAGTAGTATCGGTGACTAATCTAGGTATCGATAGAAAATAATAGTTATTGTTAACTTTGCTCACTGTCAAATTTAGTATCGGTAGTTGAAAGGGAGGTATCGATAGAAGTTAACATGTTAAGTAGTTTTGCTTACTATAGTTTTGGATATCGGTAAAAGCTTGTTTGGGTATCGATAGATCTCGACCCTTTTGTATCAGTAGAACTTTTAACGTTTTGATAGTTACTGTGGTATTTTCACCTTTTAATTATCAAATGTTCTACCGATACTTACCAGTTCATGTATCGGTAGAGCCCTTTTTACTTACAATAATTGTATGAAAATTTTGTATTTTCAAATTTTATGTTAATCAAAGGTTGGAACTTCAATTATTGAGATCTTTGAATAGTTATTGAGTTAAAGATATATTCATATACTCAAGTTTCGTTATTGTGTCGGGATAAAGGTGTCACAATTATCGGTATCAGAGTTACGGTTTAGTAAATTCTAGGACTGAACATAGCAAGAGCGAGCATAGATATACATGCCACTTTATAACTGATGATGGTATGGGGACTCTTGATCAATTTAAAATGTTTTTTTAGATAAAAGATGTCGTCGGGATCCAATCAAGCAGATTCTGATGAGATTGAAAGTTATACCCCAATTACAGTTGAGGGAAGTACACCGAATGAACATGAAACTCAAAGGCCCGGAAGTGTCGCACTAGATGCATTTCTTCAAATGATGCATGATATGTATGATGCATACTTAAAGGTAAATGCGTCAAATCAACCTACTCCTTCCTTATGATCACAGGGATTATCTCACCGTAATGATCGTAGAATTTCTATTGATAAAGCGAGAAAATGTGGAGCAATGGAATTTAGTGGGAATATTGATGATGATCCTATGAAAGCTGAGTATTGGTTGGAACATACTCAAAGAATACTTGATGAGATGTTGTGTCCTCCCGAAGATTGCTTACGTTGTGCCGTATCACTATTGAAGGAAAAAGCTTTCCATTGGTGGTCCACGTTAACATCAATGGTACCAAAAGCAAGAGTCAATTGGGAGTTCTTTAATCAGAATTTCGTAAGAAGTATGTGAGTAAGAGGTATATAGAACGGAAGAAGAAGGAGTTCCTTGAATTGAAATAAGGAAACAAGTCCGTGGCAGAGTACGAGAAACAATTTATTCAACTTAGCAAGTATGCTCGCGAGATTGTGCCCACAAAAGAGGCCTTATGCACACGTTTTGAAGATGGATTGAATGATGAAATTAGAATACTAGTCAGAGCTTTAGAGATTTGAGAGTTAGTAATACTATTAGATCGGGCACAGAAGATGGAAGAAATTTGTTTTAGCAAAAGGAGAAATGAGGCTAGGACTTGTGACTTTGGAAAACGCTTGAGGACAAAGAGTTTTTCGGGCTCTCCACAAAAGAAGTTGAAAGAATTAAGCAGCACGTTTAATGCACCACCCGAGAACTATGGAAGAAATAAAGTGAAGCCAGGTAAAACAAAAGTTTCGACCCCATCAATGGCAAGTGCAGGTAGTGTAAGAAACATCAACCGGGTAGAATGTAAGCAATGTGGTAGATTTCACTTTGGGGTGTGCAGAGTAAACAGTAGAGCATGTTTTATTTGTGGATCTCCTGATCATTTTAGAAGGGATTGTCCTAATCGTAATGAGTCTAATAAAGGGGAACGCGAGAGATCGGTAGCTACTACTCGGGGTAGACACCTTGGGAACAGCAATGTAATTGGAGCCAACAAAAATGTTTCTAGAGATATGCCCATCAAGTCAGAGGCTAAAGCTCCTACTAGAACGTATGCCATTCGTGCACGAGAAGAAGCTTCAGTTCCTGATGTTATTGCTGGTACTTTCTCTATTTTGATGTTCATGGTTTGTGCATTAATTGATCTGGGTCAATCCACTCTTATATATGTACTAGATTAGCAATAGAAAAAAATTTACCTGTTGAGCCTACTGATTGTGTTATCAATGTCACAAATCCATTAGGTCATAGTGTAGTAATTGACCTAGTATGTAAGCAATGTCCACTAAAATTCAAGGTATGATTTCCCCGCTGACTTGATGTTGTTACAATTTAATGAATTTGATATGATTTGGGAATGGATTGGCTCAATGTCCATGATTCTGTGGTGAGTTGTCGGCAAAAGAAAGGTTGATTTGAGTAGTTCAAGTGGAAAGATTATTTCTGTTATATCAGAGAGGTCTGATTGTGTATCCAATTTGATTTCAACTTTGAATGCGCAAAAATTAATTCGTAAGGGATGTCATGTGTTTTTGGCTTATGTATTGGATACTAAAGTGTCAGAGAAAGAAGTGAGTAATGTACCTACAGTATGCGAGTTCACTGATGTTTTTCCTGAAGAATTACCAAGGATACCACCTGAGCGAGAGGTTGAATTTGTTATTGAGTTAGTATTTGGTACTACTCCTATTTCGATCTCTCCGTATCGAATGGCTCCAACGGAACTTAAGGAACTTAAGGGACAGTTGCAAGAGTTATTGGATAGAGGTTTCATCAGACCTAGTATATCGCCGTGGGGTGCACCTGTATTGTTCGTAAAGAAGAAGGACGGATCGATGGGATGTGTGTATTGATTACAGGTAACTGAATAAAGTTACGATTAAGAACAAGTATCCGTTATTGCGAATTGATGATTTGTTCAATCAATTGAAGGAAGTAGTTGTGTTTTCGAAAATTGATCCCAGATCAAGCTACTACCAGTTGCTAGTTAAGAATGTTGATGTACAAAGACAACATTTAGGACGCGTTATGGACATTATGAGTTCTTAGTCATGCCTTTTAGGTTAGCAAATGCTCCGGTAGCGTTTATGGGTTTAATGAATCGGGTATTTCAACCACATTTAGATCAGTTTGTTGTTGTCTTTATTGATGACATTTTGATTTATTCCAAGAATAAAGAAGAACATGCTCAACATTTGAAGATTATTTTACAAACATTGCGAAAAGAAATTATATGCTAAGTTTAGCAAATGCGAGTTTTGGCTTTTGGAAGTGGGATTTCTCGATCATGTGATTTCAAGAGAAGGGATACGAGTGGATCCAAGCAAGATTTCTGCCATTTTGAATTGGAAACCCCCACGGAACATGTTAGAAGTACAGAGTTTCTTGGGATTAGCTGGTATTTGTTAAGAATTTCTCGATCATAGCTCGACCTATGACGAGATTATTACAGAAAGATGTTAGTTTTAATTGGTTAGAGAAGTGTCAAGAGAGTTTTGATCAGCTAAAGAGTATGCTGACAGAAGCATCGATTTTGACATAGCCCGAGTCAGGAAAGGAATTTGTCATTTTTAGTGATGCCTCATTGAGTGGCTTGGGCTGTGTATTGATGCAAGAAGGAAAGGTTATTGCATATGCTTCTCGACAGCTTAAGCCTCATGAAAAGAATTACCCTACTCATGATCTTGAGTTAGCTGCAATCGTGTTTGCTTTGAAAATCTGGCGTCATTATTTTATGGTGAGAAATGTCATTTGTTCACAGATCATAAAAGTTTGAAATATTTGATGACACAAAAATAATTAAATTTGAGGTAACAAAGATGACTAGGATTGTTAAAAGATTATGAAATTGTGATTGATTATCACCCAAGTAAAGCTAACATAGTTGCTGACGCGTTAAGTTGTAAAAGTCTTTTTGCACTTCGATTGATGAATGTGCAGTTGAGTTTGGGAAATGATAATTCCATTTTAGCTAAACTCAAAGTTAGACCATCGTTTTTGCGTGATATTAGTGGGTTGCAACTTGTAGATCCCAATGTTTTAGCCAAGAGGAAAATGGTGGAAAATGGTCAAGTTTCTAAATTTTCAATCGGCGAGGATAAAAACTTGTATTTTCGCAAAAGATTGGTTGTGCAAGATGATGTCCAATTGAAGCAAAAGTTGCTGTCAGAAGCTCACAATAGTATGTATTCTATCCATCCCGGTAGTACAAAAATATATTGTGATTTAAAATAACTTTATTGGTGGCCAAAAATGAAGAGGAAATTTCTGAATTTGTATCCAAGTGCCTCGTATGTCAGCAAGTAAAAGCTGAACGTCAAGTTCCATCCGAATTGTTGTAACCAATTATGATACTGGAGTGGAAATGGGAGCATATTATGATGGATTTTGTATCAGGATTACCTGTTTCACCAAAGAAAAAGGATGCCATTTAGGTCGTTGTTGATCGCTTGACGAAGTCAGCACATTTTATTCCGGTACGAATAGATTATTCACTGGAAAAGTTGGCCGAATTGTACGTGTCAGAGATAGTTAGATTGTATGGTGTTCCATTGTCAATTATTTCAGATCGTGATCCGAGATTTACTTCCAGATTTTGGAATAAGTTGCAAGTAGCTTTGGGAACTAAGTTAAAGTTTAGTACTGCATTCCATCCTCAAACTGATGGCCAGTCAGAACGGTTAATTCAAGTATTGGAAGATATGTTACGATGCTGCATAATTGAATTTGAAGGCAATTGGGAGAAATACCTACCTCTAGTGGAATTCGCCTAAAACAATAGTTATCAAACAAGCTTAAAGATGGCACCGTATGAAGCTTTATACGAACGTAAATGCAGAAGTCCATTGTATTGGATAGAATTGAAAGAAAGGAATATTGGTGGAGTCGATTTAGTTCGTGAGACGGAAGATAAGGTGAAAATTATAAAGGATAATTTGAAAGCCGCTTCTGATCGTTAGAAATCCTATGCAGATTTAAAGCGTAAGGACATTCAATTCTCTATGGGTGAAAAAGTTTTTCTAAAAGTGTCGCCTTGGAGAAACGTTTTATGCTTTGGACATAAAGGGAAACTAAGTCCTAGATTCATTGGACCTTATGAAATTCTAGAGAAGATTGGACCAGTGGCTTATCGTTTGGCTTTGCCTCCTGAGCTTGATAGGATTCACAATGTATTTCACGTCTCCATGCTTCGTCACTATAGATCAAACTCGTCACATGTGTTGTTAGTAGAGGATATTGAATTACAATTCGATTTAGCCTATGGTGAGGAGCCTATCAAAATTTTGGCAAAAGAAGTGAAAGAGTTGAGTTGGTTAAAGTATTATGGCATAAACACGGAGTAGAAGAAGCTACTTGGGAAACAGAAGAATCCATGAGAGCACAATATCCGAATCTCTTTGCTGGTAAGATTTTCAAGGACGAAAAGTCCTTAAGAGGGGGAGAATTGTAATAGCCTGATTTCAGTGGTAAAGGGAGTTTAGATTTTAAAATTTAATTGCATTTAGTAAATTAAATTTTATTGAGTAAATTACACTCATAAGGTCATATGAAGTATTTAGGCTAAGAAATTTCATTAGTAGTGATAATTAGTACAAGGTATTAACATATTAAATAATATGTGAGTGGATTTTGGTGTAAGAGTTTATAAAGGTTATTATTATATATATGTTTATAAATTAGTGGATAAAGATGGAAGGAATTACAAAATTTTATTTTATAATTTATTTTAAGTAAGGGAAATAAAAGAAATTAAAAGAAGATAAAGACAAGAGGGACACATTATCATCTTCTTTATTTTCTTTCTTCTTTGACCGAAAACACCATAGGAGAAAAGCTTGGAAATTTGGTTGTTTTGGAAGCTTTGCTTGTAAGTGAAATTATTTTATACTTAATATTAGTTGTACAATTATGATCCTTTGGGTTGGACTATCTAATAAGGTACGTATCTTGCAAAGAAATAAACATTTGTGAAAACTATCATGAGTGAATTTCATGTTTAGTTACTACCATGGTTGAGAATGAAGTTGGTGAGATGTTTAGAAAGGTTTTTGGGTTACTAAAAGGGTAGATTTAGCTTGGGGACTAGAATGATTAAACTTTTGTTATTGAAGTTTGTTTTAGAAAATGTACCATTTTTTATGCTATAGAAAATAAGGATTTTCTTTATTTAATTGTTTATATATATTAGATAAGGAAATCGAGACTTTGGGGGATAAACGTGGAAAGGGCAAAATAATCGAGTGATCATTGTCAAATATCGATCGTCACTATACAATTAAGTTCGTTTCATTATTTTATATTTATAATTTCACTTTATAAATGTTAGAATTGATGTATATATATATTGGTTGACATATATAATGATTTTGTTTACATGTATAATCCTTTGAGGATTGATTTGCTTATACAAATTCAGGCTTTGTGCCTAGTAGGCTTTGTGCCGGTGTTATCAAGCCGTGTGTTATCAAGCTTTGTGCCTAATAGGCTTTATGCCAATGATCCAACAATGAGTATTGAATTTTAACTATAACCGTTAGTTTACCTTAAATACATTTCCATCTGTATGTCGAACTTACTAAGTCTTAAATGACTTACTGTGTGTGAATTTTCATGATTGTAGGTCTCGAAGAATCTTGACATCGATTGGATCCAGTCAAGAGAGCACACTATCACCATCATCCTTGGTATATTTTTGAGTAATTCATTTTAGGTTCAAGAGTGGCATGTATATAGGATGTTTTGGGTACTACTTTAATGGGAAATAGTTTTGTTAAGACTTAAAGCTAAGCATTTTTAAAGTATGTACATGTAAAGGTAGTAATTGTAAATTTGGTACAATGAATGATTTTTGGAAAATGTAGTATGATTTTAGCATATTACTTGTGTATTGGTTGTAAAATATGTTTAAGAATGATGCAAGCTTGATGTGATTAAATATGTGTTTAGACAAGAAGCTTATAGTGTTTAGTGAATAGCATTTAGACTTGAGAGAAATTGGGATTGAATTTTTGATATCAGATTGTATTGTGTCGGTACCTTGTTATTGAGTATCGGTAGAAGTGCAGGGGAATTTGAAACTTTAGTTACTGACATATTTAGTTTCGGTAGTAAGAATTTAGACTACCGGTAGAACTGTAAGAGTAGTATCGGTGACTAATCTAGGTATCGATAGAAAATAATAGTTATTGTTAACTTTGCTCACTGTCAAATTTAGTATCGGTAGTTGAAAGGGAGGTATCGATAGAAGTTAGAATGTTAAGTAGTTTTGCTTACTGTAGTTTTGGATATCGGTAGAAGCTTGTTTGGGTATCGATAGATCTCGACCCCTTTGTATCGGTAGAACTTTTAACGTTCCGATAGTTACTGTTTAATTATCAAGTGTTCTACCGATACTTGCCAGTTCAGTATGTATCGGTAGAGCCCTCCTTACTTACAATAATTGTATGAAAAATTTGTATTTTCAAATTTTACGTTAATGAAAGGTTGGAACTTCAATTATTGAGATCTTTGAATAGTTAGTGAGTTAAAGATATATTCATATACTCAAGTTTCGTTGTTGTGTCGGGATAAGGGTGTCACATACCAACTAAGGTCCACATTCTAAAACATCAAACACATAATACCATACTTCAAAGCCTACCATTCAACAACAGCAACATACTAAGATACCACACTTAGCTATGAACGTTATAACATAATCATTTGCCTATTACATACCATATAAGCCAAATTGTTTACAAAGTCTACCATGTGTTCCTCAGGATAGTATGATTTCTCGAGTTGATCCAATCTCCCATCTACAAAGTGTAATCTACAAAGAAACAAACAATAATACGAGTAAGCTTTCATATAACTTAGTAAATTTGTCAATTAAAATGATAGAGCTTACTTAATAACATAAATAATCAAATAACGGGATTACTAAACAGAGTTCCTATCATTAGAATTCCTGTCTATCACAACTCACAATAGGTGAGTATCATGCAGTACATTAATTCAAAACATATTTCTAGTCATTGTATGGTAAGGTCTCATTTCAAAAATCACAGAATATCACTCGTTCGAGCTAGTTCAAAATCTTGACCGGCTCGCGATACTACTCACAAAAGCTGATGAGGACCCGCAATATATGCAAGACCTCATCCATAGCTATGGTTTATATCATCCATTTACGATGCTACTCACACAAGCTACTAAGAATCTGCAACATATGCAGGATCTCAACCATCACGATTATTTCACATCAAGTGTAAGAAATTTTATCGTTTTAACAATTTAATCCTTAAGCTCAAAACTTGCAATTTTCCAATTTTCATTTAAACTAAATTTAGCCAAATTTTATTAGGTCTCTCAACAACCCAAAATTTCAATTATTTCACCTCAAGTCCTTACACTTTTATCACTTTAACATTTTAGTCCTTTAACATTAAAATTAACAAAAACTACTTTACAAAATAGTCCTATTTAACAACCAAGCTTAATAATTTTATTAGATTTCGAAAAAAACTCAAACTCATTAACGACATAATCCAAAACATTTGACATTTTTAAAAATTAGTCCCCGTGTTAGCTAAATCAAACTAAAGCAAACTCAAAAACATAAAAATTACTAAAAACAGGTGAAATTTACTTACCAAATCAAGGGACTAAAGCTTGGTCAAACCTCCCTTATTAAACCTTTTAAACTAATAATGATTGACTTTTAAATTTTTACGTCTTTTTCTGTAATTATTAATTAATAAGGATCTAATAGCAATTAACTACAAAAATATAGAATCCTACATCATTGTTGTCATTAGGCCATTTAAGGAGGGTCCAATTACACAATTGGTCCTTCAATTATATTAAATTCCAATTAAACAAACTTTATTTCAATTTAACCTTAAACTAATTAGGACTTAATGAATAAATAAACCAAAAGTTAGTGGAATCATTGACATCCACCACCGCTTGGACTTTTTCACCATGGTCTAATCACCGTTTTGGTCCCTTTAGTATTTTAAATCTATAGATATTAACTTTTACCTCTTTTACAATTTAGTTCTTTTACCTAAATTAAGCAATCAATCATCAAAATTACCTAACCAAACTTCAATTCCCCTATAATACTACTCTATAAATATTTAGTAAAAATATTTATGGCTTTAAATTACGGAAGCGAGGTCTTAATACCTCATTTTAGAAAACCACTTTACTTTTGGACTAAACCACTTATACTAACCACTAATTAAATAATTAAAATTCATCAAATCAAAATTCAATATAAAATTATTATTGACTTGTATAATTTAAATATTAATTACAAGAACTTAATCGTCGAATTTATGGTCCCAAAACCACCACTTCTGACACCACTTAAAATCGAGCTGTTACACATGCCCTAATTTCAAATACAATGTTAAGTGAATCTCAGAGGAGTAGATATGCCAGTAAACAAGTTACATATTTGCAAGTTCTATAATGCAACGTATTACTACCAAGATTATTTGTGCAGAACTAATTTGAAAGAGTTTAAAATGTCGACACAAAGGAAGTGCTTCGATTCCTGACAGTAGGAAAAGAGTTATGGACATATCGGGTGAACACGACAATTTCAGAAATGTTTAATCAAGAATTAATGGTGCCCAAAGCTAAGATGTGGATGAAATTTGTTTGTTTAAGAATTTAGCCAACAGTAGATATGTCTGACATATGTCCAATACATGCTTTCCTAACATACGAGATCCTTACAAAGAAAATAATTTGCATTGGTACTTGGATTTACAAGAATATGGTGGAATGTATGAGAAATTTGGGAAAGAGAGTGTTCTTCCCTCACCTAATAATAGATATGTGTAGAAAAGCAAGAGTACCCATGGAACGATAGGACCAAACAATGTATCCTCCCAGTAAGTTGTTAGGAGATGACATATTTGCCCAGTTCACTCTTTTCCAAAACAAGTAAAGTGAAGAGCGGAGAAATAGGGGCCTTAACGATGACGATGAGTAGGAAGTTGGAATCACCTTCGTAGTTTTTAAGAATAATTAAATTAGTTTTAGTTTTTATTAGGAATTAGGAAGAATATATTATTTTAGAAAGATGATATATTTTAGGATTATGTATTTCCTTTTATGAATTTATAGATTTATTTCATTATGATACTTCCTTTGTCGCAAAACAAAATTAAAGTAGGTTTCCAATTATGATGCGCTTATATTTGACCATGACCTATCAGGTAATTTTGCCACTTCTTTTCCTTATGGGGTACATATTGAGGACAATGTGTTTTTCTAAAGTATGGGGGTGACATAAAAATTTTAACTTTTACTTTGTTTTTTTGTGTGCTTGAGCTTTTAAAGATACAAGTGATTGGTTTGGAGCATGTACATAGGTCACTTGTATTTTTGAATAAATTTGGCATGATAAATTGGTGATTTTTAAATTTTTTAGTATTAGGCTACTAAGTTCTATGTGCTACATTGAATATAGGTCATAAAATATTATTTGTACCAAATGATATGAAAGATATAAGGAATCGAGCATGCTATATATGATAAATGGTTGTACTTGAGATTGTTTGATCGATTGAAATTTATTCATATTAAGATATTTAGGGATGACTATGACATTGTTTGGAACACAATTAGAGCCAAAAAGCTGATCTATTTTGATATTACCTTTAGTACCAATTTTGAGCATATTGACACTTCTTGATTAACCATATTACAAACCCTAAAGCTTAAAAAACGTCAATTTGTATTTACCTTTTCTTTGGTCCTAAATTACATGATTATAAATGTATGACCATATGTATTGAGGGTAAGCAAGTACATCAGGGTGGAGTTTCTAGAGTAGAGTGAAATAGGAAAGATCAACTTGGTATGGGAAATTTAGGTTATCCTGAAAATTTCTTAACAAAAGAAAAATCCAAAGAAGAAAAAGACGAGTAGAAAAATATACGAAAAGGTAGAAGCAATTTTGAGTAAGAAAAAATCATGAAAAAGTGACAAAGTAAACAAGGTAGAGAAAACTCATTCGAAAGTGCATAAAACTCATAGGCTAACTAGAGGAACAATGTCATTTTGAGATTTTCTTTGTGGAGAAATAAGGAAGGTGAGAGAAGGAGAAATAAAGTGGTGAGCGGGTGGGAAAAATAGGGATTAATACAATGTGCCAAACTATTTTTGTGTTTGTAACTTATTGATGCTTACTAATCTTTTGAATTTTCATACCTATCCTAATCCTTAGAACATTACAAATCGAAAAGACCTATGTGACCTATTATAATTTTATGCATTAATGGATATTGTATTGAATATTCTCATAAAAAACCATTTGTATTTTGCTAGGATAATTAAAGTACTTGTATAAATTATTGATGGATTCCTACAGATAAGAACCTTACTACTTGTATTCTTTGTAACACACTGAACTTAGATGTTTATGGTAAAAAAATGGTAAAACTGCTTATCTATCATGCCGAAATTATAAGGAAATATGTAATGACTAAGTTATATGCTCTGAAATTAATGTTTGTATGATATTTGCTCAAGTATTATTTTTTATTTTGATTGTTTTCAGTTTTTATTGCTTGAGGACAAACAATGACTTAAGTCTGGGAGAGTTTGATCTACTGTAATTCAACCTAGCAAATTAAGTATTATTGTTAGGTTTTAATTAGAATTTAGTAAGTTTTAGTTAAAGTTAATAAAAGGTGTAAAAGGTGTGAAAAAGAGTCTTTTATTGACTTTAAGGTTGACTGAGGCCTAAAGGTTGACTAATGTACTTGGTGAGTGTGTAAGAGACCATTAGAAGATGAATTATATCAAGACTGATCACTATGTCACAACACGAGACATTGGATGTCGTAAAATACGGACCAGAACCAAAAAATCCTGAAGTTGTATTTTATGTTGCGACATAGTACAAAGGTGTCTCGACAAACCCTGGAAATTATACCCAAGGAGTACATGCCTGCTATGTCGCGACATGGGACTTGATTTTCGCGACATCGACTCCTGGATGCAGCAATACATCAAGAAAGGGACGTTTTGGTCTTCATAATTCATCATTAAACCCGAGGACGGTAGCTGACCCAGGGTTAAGGAAGACGACCATTTGAAAGCTATAAATAGGCCCTTTGAGCACCTGGTTTTACACTCCAATTTCCTTGGACAATTTCTCTCTTATTAGATTTAGGTTTTTAGTTATTTTCTTTGCTTAGGTTCTAGTTATTTCATTCTGTTCTTTTATTCGAAGACGTGATTTGTAGACGTGCATAGACGCTTGTGGATTTCTTCTAGATCTTAATACAAATCTCTAAGTTTTTCTTTACTTATATTTTCAATCAATGTTTTATGATTATTATTAGTATTGAATTTTGGCATAATTGTAAAAAAAGCCCCCAAACTTTAAGGGCTTTTGGATATATGCCCCTAACCTTTTTTTCTGATATTGGCCCTCAACATAACAAAATTTTGTATAACGGACCCTGTTCAAACAGTAATCATCAGCTGACTGTTAGTCAATAGTCGGTCAACAAATCATGTACATGTGGCGGTACATGTGGTCGACTGACGTGGCATCCATTTAAATAAGAATGTTGATGTGGCAAAAAAAAATAAACAAATTAATAAATATAAAACTAAAAAACCCCTAAATCCCCAAACATAATTTTTTCCCAATTCTACAATCCCCAAACGATCGAGCATAATTTAAAATTCCTCAAACCGTTTGAACGATCGAAATCCATAACTTCCTAACTCATTCGACGCACCAAAATCGTGAAATCCCTAAATGAATATCATCCAAAAACTTATTTGAATCTCTAAAATTTTGAAATCCCTAACTATTAAAATCCCCAAAATGTAAAAATCCCTAAATCATTAGCTTTTCGAAATCTTTTTCGAATCCCTAAAATATTAAAATCCCTAAATATCAAAATCCCCAAATATTTGAATCCTTAACCCAAGATTGAAAAAGCTTCAACAATTGTTCCAAGTGTCCGAAACCCAAAATTGAAAGGTATGTGCTTTCTTATTTGTTTGTTTGGAAAATAAATATATTTTGTTTTGGTATGTGCTATAGTTTAGATACGACAATGTCATTTGGTGGGGTTTGTTTTGTTATTTTTATCGATTTATAATGCGAAAATGGTCCCGATTTTGCCTACAATAATTTGTGATTCTAGATGGTTATTTGTGCTTTGCTACTGTAATTTTAGTGCGACAATATAGGGTATGTTTTGTCGATTTGTGATATGAAAGTGGTCCCGATGTTACTGTTTTGTTGATTTCTACAATTTTAGCTTAGTGTTGTTACTTTTGTGAGTTTGTATTGTTAGTTTATTTAGTTTTGTAACTTTTTTGTTATAGTGGTCCCGATGTAGGTAGTGACATGTTTTTCTATTGTTTATCATTATTGGTTAGTGAATATGAAAATTGATTGTTTATGCTTTCTTGCAGATGGAAATAGAGATGAGGAATATTATATTATTTTGCATGTGGGTGGGAAGTTTGTAAAAGACCCATATGTCAAATATGTAAGTGGGGAAGTGATTAGGCTTAAAGAGGACCCAGGCATAATATCTTATTTTGAAGTATGTAAAATTGTGAAAATTGGGTTAGGATTTAACAGTATCATGTTAATATACTTTCATAAGCCTGGTACACTAGGGTTACAAAATAATCTAAGGGTGATTTATGATGACAGTTCCACCATAGCTATGTTAGACTTTTGGGTGAAGTTTAAGGAGATTGACCTATATGTTAAACATGAGGTAGATAACCCTATAATTGTAGATGATATCTTTATGTTGATTGTTAGGGAGGGTGATAATGAAGTTATAGAAGTTGATAGGGAGGGTGATGATGAAGGGGTAGAAGTTGATGGGGAGGGTGATGTAGAAGGGGTAGAAGTTGATGGAGAGGGTGATGATGAAGGGGTAGAATCTGATGTTGAATGTGATCTGAAAAGGGTAAAAGCTGTTGAGGAAGGTGATGTAGGAGGGGTAGAAGCTGATGTGGAGGGTGATGTAGAAGGGTCTACTGTTGGAGAGGATAATGATAGTAAAGTTGCTACTGATGAATATGCTGCTGATTTTGCAACATTAGATGGAGAGGATAATTTTACTGATGAATATGATGCTAATTTTGCAACATCAGATGGAGTGGATAATGTTGCTGATGAAGTTACTGATGAATATGCTACTGACTTTGCTGATGAAAATGCTGTTACAATTAGTGGAGAAGAGGAGGATGGGAATGAGACTAAGGAATGGGACTTAGATGAACATGGAAGCTTGGTTGGGTCTGATGAAGATGAAGAACATGAAGATGGTGAGAGAATGAGGAGCAAGTTTCCCTTATACAGTGATAAGGTAAAATTTAGTTTGGGAATGTTGTTTAAGGATGGCAATTAGTTTAAGACTGCAATTCGAAAGTACTCCAAAGAATGTAGAAGACAACTGAAGTTTATTAAGAATGAATCGAAAAGGGTTGTTGTGAGGTGCATTGCTTCACCTAACTATCCATGGAGAATTAGGGCTAGCTACAGTCTTATTTTGAAAGGCTTACAAATAAAGACATTTTAGGATCAGCACCATTTTCGGTTAGTTTTAAGAACAAAATGATGACTGTTGTTATGATTGCCCAACATTTTGAAGCAACTATCAAGGATCACCCTAAGATGAAGCTGAGGGAAATTCAAAGAAGATGTGCTTTTGAGATGCATGTAAACATGACCATTGAATATTGTTATAGAGTGAAGAAAATAGTGAAGGAGAAGATGGTTGGGAATCATAATGAGGAATTCGGGCTGCTTTGGGACTATGCTCATGAGTTAAGGTCAAAGATGCCAGGAAGTACAATCAAAATGTTGTTCAAAGGGTGATAGCTGACTCCCCTCCTCATTTTAAGAGGCATTACGTGTGCTTTTAATGCACTAAAGAGAGGCTGAAAAGCGGGGTGTAAGCCACTCATTGGGCTAGATGGTTGTTTCCTAGAAGGCCCATTTAAGAGTGAATTTCTCATAGTTGTTGGAAGGGATGCAAACAATCAGATGTTTCCTATTGCATGGGCTGTGGTTGAAGTGGAGTACATTGATTCATGGGCCTGGTTTCTTAGTCTCCTATCAACTGATTTGGCCTTTGAAGATAGTTATGGGTATATAATTATCAGTGACCAACAAAAGGTTAGTGAATATGCAAATTTAACCTTGGTATTTTTTTTGTATTATGTTATTTATATTTAATTAACATTTTCTAACGAAGATCTTATTTTGAATTAGGGCCTTGAGATTACAATTTCTGACATACTTTTAAGGGTGGAGCAAAGGAATTGTGCGAGGGATGTGTTTTCAAATTGGTCAGGGAGGAAGTTAGGGAAATCTTATGAGTGTGATTTCTGGCAGATTGTGAAGGTCATGACTGAGAGGGAGTGGGAGGATCTATGTTCAACATTGGAGAAGAAAGATAAGTTGGCTTACGATAATTTGATGAAAAAGTCTCAAAAGATGTGGACTAGGGCATTTTTAGGGACTACTTGTAAATCAGATATTGTTGACAACAATTTTTGTGAAGCATTCAATTCAAGCATTGTTGAAGCTAGGTTCAAAAGCATTATTAGTATGCTTGAGGATTTTAGGACCAAGATGATGACTAAGATAGTACAAAAAAGGAAGTTATGTAATGGATGGAAACAAAAATATGGTCCATTGGTGAAAGCTAAGTTTGATGCCAACGAAGAAGGACTGTGTAGAGTGGCAAATTATATGGAATGGTGAAAATGAATGTGAGTTGAGGAGGAAACGAAGTTATCAATATACAGTTGACCTATGTCAAAGGATATGTAGTTGTAGAAGATGGCATATTAGTGGGATTCCATGTTCCCATGCATGTGCTGCCATGTATCACTTAGGGCTTCAACCAGATGATTATCTGCATGACTGTTATCATATTGATACCTACAAGAAAGCTTACTCTTTCCCAATGCAGCCCATAAATAGGCCACATGATTGGGAAAAAACTGGTATTAAGCCAGTGTGCTACCTCCTATTGAAAGGAAGATGCCTGGGAGGCCCAAAAAGAATAGAAGGATGGCCAAAGATGAACCAAAACAATTGAAGCCTGACCACTTGAGTAGGAAAGGCATGCTCATGACATGTACTTAATGTGGCCATAACAAGCGGTCTTGCACAAATTCGAAACAGGTACAAATTCAAAACAAGTTATGTATATTAAGTAATTTTTTTATTTTATTTTGTTTAACCAATAATTATGGTTCATTTTTAGGCAGCAAGATGCATAACCACCTAAAAAAAAGGGGAAATCTCCTAATAGAAGGTCAACACCTCAGATCAATCTAAGGGAAAGCAACCGAAGAAAGGCAAAACACATTGAATAGGGTTGTATACAGACTTGAATTTTGGGAATCAAACATTTTATGTGAGTTTCTTCCTTTTACTATTGATATGACATTGTATTTTGTTTTAATATTAATATAAAATACTCTTGTAGTCTGGTAGAACCATAAGGAGCATGCCGACAGCTTCATGTCAAGATGGTAGTGGACAAACTTCTTCAGCACCCAAGACCCGAAGTAACAAGCGAAAGGCTCCTCTCAACCATCTGGGGACTCAAGAATCAATTGCAGGAAACATGAGTAAATCTTCATTATTTTGTTTTATGCTTTTCTTTATGTTGTATGCCAAATCATGCCATAATTCACTAGCTTGGCCTACAAAAGAATGATATTATATTCTTGGCCTACATCATTTATTTTGTATCTATTTTCTATTTCACAGGACCTTCTCACGGCAGCTCATAATCCAATCTGTTCTCTATTTTATGTTATTTTTTCTGCCAACAACATTTTGTTTATCTCACTCACATTTTGTTTTGGAATACACCAATGTTGAATGTAATTTTGTTATATTGAAAACAGGCTAGGTGGTTTTTTTGTGGTTCATGTATAGCTCACTCACATTTTGGTTATTGGCTGGTATAGAGTGAATGGTGTATAGGATATGGAAATGCTTTTGAAAAGTACATTTATCTCAATTCCAATGGAAAATTATATGCTTTAATGCTCCAATTTGTCCTTTTAGTCTTGGGGATGTTTTGTGGATTTTGGCAATAGGGTCGATTATCCATATTGAATATCATATTCTTGATTTAGATTTTGTATTTTCATTTTAACAAGAGATTGACAATATATGTTTGATCTTGTAATTAGTATGTAACCTCCCTTTATCCCTCCCTTATTTTACTGTCTATTTTAACACATGGATGATGAGATGTTTGGTCTCCAACACCATTTTGAAGACAAAACTAAAGGCCCTAACATCGAGTCTATGCCAAACATCAATGTTCAACACATTCGGACAGATTCATCCACATCTCTGTCATTGAAAATTTAACAAAAAAATATGTAAAAATGAAGGGTAAAGTCAATAACATCTGACTCACGCATATGAACACATATTGCACGCATTGCCAACAAGGAAACTTGACAAAACTATATTGGTGATACCAGTTTGCATAACTACAAGCTTCTACAAAATTGTATTGGTGAAAACAATAGCATTCCAACCAATATTGTCATTACATAAAGCATAATTGTAAAAAACAACCAAATTTCTCCTTAGTTCCAAACATAAACAAACATACGTTCGATCATTTACATTCAATCAACATTTGAAACTACTAGTTGCATATGCCTCTTACCACTACTGCAAAAAAGAAACCTATGGTGATGCATACAATACATAACATAGAGCAAGAAAATAATATCTTATAGATTGACTTCTCTTTCTTGATAACTTTAATTTCCTGCTTCATGGTCAACATTTTCTTCCTTACTACTACTTCTCTTGCAATATAACAAACTGATCTACCACCTTCAACCTCAATGTCAATGGCACTACTGTCATTATTATGGTTACCATCAAATGAGATTTCGTTCTTCTTAAGTACTAAATTATCTTTCAACAGATTTCGTTCACTGTCACATAATTGACGTAGTAACTCAGTCGCACGGTCACACATTTTCCCATCGTACTACTTGAAGAAATCACAACCACCATCCTACAAACAAACCCCAATTCATCCAAATTAAAATAATCCAAATTGAAAACAAAAAGGATTATGAGATTTATGAAATCATCAAAATTGAGCTCAAATTGCAAATAAAGAATCTTCACTTACCCGAAAGTCTGAACAACCATAAAATCTCCTCCCCGGATTTAAATCGCTCAATGAAGTGTCTTTTAGAGCTAACTTTTTGCAGTGACATTTTATTACTGGTCCATCGTAGACATACTCCTTCCACGATTTATTCTTCGAACCGTTCGAACCACTCGAACCATGTCTTACCCAACCTCTACAGTGACTATTCGAACTACGTGAATCCATGATTTAAAAAAAAAGAAGAAAATAAAAATTTTCGAAATGATTACGGATTTCACGATTTTTGTTCTTAAGGGATTAAGGATGTAGAAAATCCCTCAAAAATTGATTCAAAAAAGAGATTGCTGAAGTTTTTAAAGATCCAAAGAAGATTTTGGATGTTTTGAAGTTATGGATTTCGATCGTTTAGGGATTTTAGAATTGAGGATTCAAACGGTTTGAGTAATTTTGGGTTTGGGGATTTTAGAATTGGGAAAAATTATGTTTGGGAGTTTTGAGATAATTTGGGGATTTAGGGTTTTTCTAGTTTTATATTTATTAATTTTTTGTATTTTTTTACCACATCATCATTCTTATTTAAATGGATGCCACGTCAGTCGACCACATGCACCACCACATTTACATAATTTGTTGATCGAGTGTTGACTAACGGTCAGCTGACGATTACCATTTGAACAGGGTCCATTATATAAAATTCTGTTACGTTGAGGGCCAATATTAGAAAAAAAAGAGTTAGGGGCATATATCCAAAAGCCCCTAAAGTTTGGGGGCTTTTTTTACAATTATGCCTTGAATTTATAATGTTTCGAAAGGCCATGAGGAACTAATACATTTATGGGGGATTAGTGAGTAGAGGCATGATGATTTAACTGTTGTGTAGGGTTTTTTCAGTGGGTTAATTGTTTGAAAAAGGAAGAATAAGAAACAAACCCTAGGCCTGACAATCTCGGGAAGTCATCAAGGTGGGAATTAACCCAAAATTGCATTGCCTATTCATGAACACCTTTACCCTAAACCAATCTAGACTGTGAGGTCGGAAGATAAGCACTCGTTACTAACTCACTATGTTGATGGAAGATTGGAAGATCCTACTAGCATTATTGATCGCGTTTGTAATATCACAGTAGTTGTGCAAGCGGACACACATCGATGCAAGTATAGTTGATAGAACAATTCTATCGGATATTGATCCCACGAGGAATGGGTTCTTGATGTTCAGCTGTCGAAGCAACTAATACTAGAATTAGATGAAATGTGAGTAAAGATGTCAGCACAATTAAGTCAGATCTGCACATTAAAATTGTTAATACTATCAATGCAATTAAGGTTTATTGGCAAAGCAACAGAAAGTAAATCAATTGTTGTGGAAGTTTTGAGAATTTAAATGCATAAAAGTAAAGGTTTGATAAAGTGTAAAGGATTGGAGTGGATCACTGATTTCGCTAAGTCGCAACGCTGGATGCATCGACAATGTATTGTATAAACGAATTGTTACAGCAATAGAGCTCCAATGAAATCTTACCAATAACAGTCCTCCGTTTAATCAAGACTCAAGTACCCACAATCACCCCACCTCTCGGTGTGAGCAATGTTGTGCACTTAAGAACAAGTGACTAGAATCTCTTCTAATCCCAAGCAACTCTCACTGTCTTGCTTGTTAACCTAATTTGTTACCGCATCTCTCGATGTCGGTAGACTGCAAATGCACTCTCGTGTTTGATGCAGTTAGATCCAAGAATAAACAGATGAAAAGCATTAAATGAGAATTAAAGCAATCTAACAATGAAAGATACTCTCGTATTCATTCAAAAGTCATTAAAATTCATCAGCATAAAAGAGGGGTTAACGAATACAATCGAAGCTTACTATCTCTAGACTACTAAGACTATTCCTTAACCGCTCCTCTTGCCTTGCATCAAGCACCTCTCGTCAGAAGTGGTTTTTCCTTTTCTCCATTAGCTCACCGTTTTCCAGCTTAAATCTCAAAAATACAAAGTAATTGCAATATTTAATTCCTCCACCTCTTGATGATTTCTTCCATCTTCTTTCCTCTATTTATATCCTTAAAAAGTTACAGGTTTCATCCTCCATTATCAGATCCAGATCCAATTTTCAGCTGTCAAAGTTAGTTACAGTACAGTTGAGCACTCACGCAGATTTAATGTGTTCTTCAGAGATCTACAGGTTGTCGCTGCATTGCTGGACGCGATCTGAAACCTTTAATTGCGGCGACATCGAGTGATTTTCCTGCGCTGGTGCTTCCAATTGTATTTTCAGCTTGAGTTCATTTATCCAAAGCTCAAGTTTTTATGCGACGACATCTCTGGTTACAATTTCAAGCTGATCTTGTGGCTGCATTCTTCTTCCATCATTGATCTTCTGAGATGAATTCCTACGGTGACAATTCTAAGGTGCAATATATAGGCTGCTTGTAATGACATTAGTACACAAAAGATATAAAAATAACAAGGATTTAAACCAAACTATATTGAGCTAGAAAATATAAAAACTAAGTATGAAATGCTTACAATGCATGCTAAATACTATACAAAAGAGACAATTAAAACATCAATTTAGGGAGAAAATATATGTCATTTGCAATGCTATCAATAGTGACTAGTTGGTTGACAACAAACCCAAAGTAAAGGTTGATGAAACGTGCCAAAGCAAGCTAACTCCCCATGATTAGATCTAGTAACTCTCTACTCTCATTTCCACTTTACTTTATTCATTTATTTTCTTTATTATTTTATTTTCATAAAAACCTTAAAAACTCTCTTATTACATTCGTACTATAACCCTAATTAAAGTGCTAGTTATATCTTATTTATGCAGGAATCTAAGTTATTAGTGCTTCACCTCTCTTGGGTACGATCCTTGTAGTACTCACATACCTCGTTATAACTTACAACCACTTATAATACATCAAGCACTATTGATGGAAGATTACACCTATATGTGATTAGATGATGATTTAGGATGATGAAATTTATGAGGAAGGAGTTTACGAGGATTGTAAAATACAGGAAAATCAAAGACTACTTATGCTTGAGTTAAGTCAACTTAGAGAAGAACCTAGAATCTTCGATCAACAAGTCAATGTGTGTTCTCGAAGAAAAGAAAAGGAGCTAAATCAATATAAGAACAAGAAGAGAGCCCATTCACAGATAGTGATAAAGCGAGGAATCTTGTAAAGAACAAATATGTAACCTATTGAACAATTAGAAGAAATAACATTGAAAGAAGTAATCAAATATATCAAAAGAATAGACAACGAATGAAAGCCTCAATCTGGCGGAGAACTTGTCCTTATGGATCATTTGAGGTGCATTGATAAAATTCGTACATTAAGAGAGAGTTTGCAACTTGAAATGAAAACTATTGCGAGCAGTTAGGGAAAGAGAGGCTTAAAACCTGAAAAATTTATCAATGCATGTTTAGAATATAAATGAGGTTGGGTGAGTCTGTGCAAAATGCTAATTTTAAACCAACCGCCTTAAAGATTTCATGACTCAAGGATGTTTCAAATATTACAAGTTACTAGAAAATGCATAGCAAAAAGGTATTTGACCCTATTACAAATGTCGATCCAATTTCACCAATAAGAAAATGGACATAAAAGTGCAAAAACCACAAAGTATTCCATGGCCTCAAGAATCATTTGATGAAATAATACTCGATCAATTAGAAGCTTCGAAGATTATCAAACATGGGATTTAGGAACCGTTATTAAGCCGATAGAAGTACCCAAGATATGTCTGTCGAGCCCATCTCATTGAAAGAAGTACTCAAACAAATAATGCCTCGTTAGAATGTATCACAACCCATTCATTACTTATACAGTGACGACATCAATTGTCAATTAAAGAGGTGGTATGGAATTTTAGAAATAATTAATGGCTATGATCGATGGAGAAAAAAATCAATTTTCAGAATATACCCAAGGACGGCGAAGCGCTAATAGTTCTAACTCCTACATTGAATAAAATCTAATTAGTACTCTCTTTAATATTATAGTACGAAAGAGAAATAAAGGTTTTTGTTTTTGTAATAATAATAAAAATCATAAAATCAAAATAAAAAAATGGAAAGTAAGATAGGAGATTCTATAAACTTTGTTTACAGGGGATTAGCTCGCTTCGGCATGATTTTTTCAACTGTTGCTTTTGTGGTTTTTGTAAATCAACTAGTCACTACCCTAGAAGGATCTTCCGATCTTCCACTAACATAATGAGTCAACAAGAACTACTTATCTTTCGACCTCATAGTTCAGGTTGGCTTGGGGTAAAGGTTTTCACGAAAGGGCAATACCAATTTTGGGTTATTTCTCATCTAAATGACTTCCTGAGGTTGCCAGGCCTAGGGATTATTTCTCGTTCTTCCTTTCCAAACAATTGATCCATTGAAAATCACTATAAAATAATTAAATCATCACACCTCTACTTCCTAATCCCCCACAAGGGATTAGTTCCTCATGGTTTCTTAAGACATTATAATTTCAATATAAAGAACGTGCATAAGAAATTGAAATTGAAAATATAAATGAAAGAAACTTTAGGGATTTGTATTGTAATCTGTTGGGACAAATCCACAATCATTTATGCGAATATTACAAATCTAGTTTCCGTAAAATAAGAATAAAAATAACTAAATCTTAAGGAAAAGAAAATAATTAAACTTAAATTACAAAGAGGAAATAAAACTAAGAGAAAGGTGTGTAAAACTAAGTGCTCAAGAGGCCTATTTATATCATTTGGATGACCGTTTTCCTTAGCCCTTGGTCAACTTCCGTTCTTCAAGTTTAGGTTTTGTTGTGAAGACCAAAACGCCCTTCACTCAGTGTATTTCCACATTTAAGAGTCGATGTCTTAACACACAAGATCCATTTCCAGGCTTTGTCGCTATAGCCTATGCTTGTGTCGCGACATAGAAGACAACTTCATGATTTTTTGGCTTTAGACCTTATGTTGTACATCTTTTGCCTCGTGTTGTGACATAGTGATCAACTTCGATATAGTTCATCTTCTAATGGTCTCCTGCACACTCACAAAGTTTATTAGCCAACCTTTAAGCCTCAATCAGTCGTAAAGTCAATAAAAGACTCCTTTTCACACCTTTTACACATTTTATTCACTAAACTAAAACTGAAGTAAATCCTAAGTAGAACCTGACGAAAATGCCTAATTTCAAGCTCCTAAAGTGCAAAAACTAATTTAATTTGCTAGGTCATATTACGGTAGATCACTTATTTACCAATCTAGAGGTTACATTAAAGGAATTCTATAGCAATAGGTACTAAAAGGAAGTCCAAACAGGTCAACAAAGATTGAGGTTCGAGTATTCTTACACTTTCACTGTTTTATTCATTACTGTTCATAAATTATTATTATTGACAATGCCTCCTAAGAAGAGTAAGAAAACTATGCTTTAGTAATCCCAATATGTTTCAAATCTTGAGAGGTTTGGAACTATAGAAACCGAGAGGTATTTCTTAGCACTACAATGATGTCCTCTAATTTAACAATGAGGGTTTGAACCCTCTATGGTTCATTGTAAGGAAATTAGACCTTAGTAAGATACCACAAATGGGAGCAATTCTATGTTACTCCCATCGACAAAGTAGTAATACCAATAGTACAGGAATTTTAAGCATCCTTTAAGGATGAAATAATTAGAGGCGAGTAGGTAAAGTTATTAAGGATGTAACAGTGCGGGAAAAGAAGTCCCAATTACCCCTAGCAAATTTTGCGAATTTTATAATATTTCATATTCGTCCACCTTCCATTACCCCGCTCTACCCTTTTTAACCTATCCCTTTTTTTGAATCAATTTATGCGTTCTTTATTCATGAAGGGAATTTTATAGTCTACAACAACGAGCATATGACATCGTTCCCTTCTCTCCTTGTTCTCGTCTAGCTTATCCCCATATTTAAAAGTTTCTATCTCACCGTTGATTTTCATAGTTAACCCGTTTGTGTTTAGATCCATGGTGGATCGAGATGTGGCTAGAAAGGGTCTTCCTAGTAGAATGGGTATATCCTTATCTTCCTCGAAGTCTAAAACCATAAAATCTGCAAGAATAATAAAGTTTATTACTTGGACTAGCACATCTTCTAAAATTCCCTTTGGTCATCGAACGATCTGTCAGCCAATTATCGAGTCACTTGTGTATTTCTAAGATCTCTGGACCCAAGTTTCTTAAAGACGGAAAGAGGCATCAAATTTATGCTTGCTCAAAGATCACATAAGACTCTGTTAAACTGGAGATTCCTAATTTTTATTAGGATTTTAAAGCTGCTAGGATCCTTCAATTTTTGAGGAATTTGTTTAGATATGATTACGCTACAGGATGCATTGATTTCTACCTGTTCACCAACTCTAATCTTCCTATGCTTTGGCATAATCTCCTTTAAAAATTTAGCGTACTTTAGAACTTTCTCAATTAATTCAATCAGAGGTAAGTTAACATTTAAGGTTTTAAAAAAATTAGGAAACTCACAAATTCATCGTCATCCTAACTCTTTTCTTCCTCTAACCTTTTAGGGAATACAACTATTGTACCATCATTTTCCTTGTGGATATCTCTTTTTCAAGCTCTTCTATTGAAGGTGCCTCCTTGTTCATCATGACTTCAGTGTCATCATATGAGGGTATCTCTATAGTGTCATTTGGCGTTTTGTGCTCCTTTTCCTCATTAGGGTTTTTTAGGCTACTCAGTACTTTTCTCGATCGAAGTTTGATTGCTTTGACATGCTCCTTTCCCTCTCTTTAGGGATTATTCTCTATGTTACCAGGGATGCCAGTGCCAATCTGTCGTTTCATATCCCCCATCATACTCATTAATTGACCTATTTGCTCCTCTACTTTCGTCAATGTCTTTGAAGAATTAGTGCAGTCAGCTGCACTTGTTTTACCATAATTCGCATCGACTGCATCTCACCCTCTATTTGATCCAATCTTTGACCACATATAGCATGGTAATTTTGATAAACTCTCTCTGGCTACCTTTGCAAAAATGGAGGTTGATAATTTGTATTCCTCTGTGGGTTGGCATTACTACGTCCTCCTTGATTCCCTCCCTATCTCAAGTTTGGATGGTCCTTTCAACCGGGATTATAGGTATTTGAATAAGGGTTTGCACCCCTATTCCCAGCATAATTCACATCCTCAATTGTATTGGTGAAATGATGATAGAGAGGTTTGTCGTCAACTTGCGGTGATGGTGTACCTGTTGCAGATTTAATATGGTTAAGTCTTTCCAATAGTTCTTGGTATTTATCATCTTCTTGAATCATCATAATCGATGTTGATTTTTTCCATACGTGAATCATTTAGTTGGCCACTGGCAAGAGTTCATTTCCATATTCTAAATTTATCCGTAGAAATCATTATAAGTCCTATTCATTAAATCTCCTCCTACTACACCATCGAGTCTAGATCTGGTAGATGCATCTAACCCATTGTAAAATGTTTGTAATTGTAACCATCAAGTAAACTAAGATGTGGGCATTTCTGCAATAAAGTTTTGAAGCGCTCCCATGTTTCATGAAAACCTTCTCCTTCAAATTGACGGAATGTTGACACTTCCCTCCTCAATCTTACTATTTTACTGATGGAAAAAACTTTTGTAAGAATTTTCCTGCTAAATCATCTCACGTAGTAATTAAACCTGGTCCCTGTGCATCCAACCAAGAAAAGGCATTATAAGTTAAGGAGAAAGGAAATAATTCAAGATGAATGGCGTAGTTAGTAACACCATTATATTTAAAAGTATCACATAATTGCAGAAATTGTTTTAAATGCAAACTCGGATCTTTTGCCATAATGCCTTTAAATTGCAAGTTATTTTGAATAATTTAGATCATGGCTGGCTTGATATCAAAGTTATTCGTAGTAATAGTTGGCCTAGCGATACTTCCCCGAACTAAGTCCATATTAGTTAAGGCATACTCCCTTAGTGTCCGTTGATCTTGCGCCATCGGTTCATTTACTGGTAATTGCAGTGGTAACCTAACGTCATGAATGGTGTCATCAACCGGATCAAGAGGTGGATCTTCCTGTCCTTGCTCGTCAGCGTGTGGTGGTTGATTTTGCATCGACTGTGGTTGTTTACAATTTCACCTAATAAGTGCTTCGAGATTAGAGATTGGGTCCACCAAGTTTCCTTGGCTTCAAGTCATAAACTAAAACTAAAATAAACAAATATTTAGTGGGAATAAAATAAATAATAAATAATAATAAAACGTGTCTATAATCTAAAAATTCCCTAACTATTCATTCATAAGTACAATAATTAAAATTACTAAAGACGTAGCCTCCCCAACAACGACGCCAACAACTTGACCACCTCTGAACGTACTCCTATTCAGAGCATATTTTGGGCTTCCGCAAGTATACAGGTTGAGTTGTAATATAGTGTTACAACAAAGTAACGAGTCCAAGGATCATACCCAAGCGAGGCGAAGCACTAATAATTCTAGCTCCTACACTGAAAAAAGATCTAATTAGTACTATCTTTAATATTATAGTGCGAAAGAGAAATAAGGGTTTTGGTGTTTATAAAATAATAATAATAATAATAACAACAACAACAACAAAAAAAAAAGAAAATGGAAAGTAAGATAAGAGATTCGATAAACTGGTTTATGGGGGATTAGCTCGCTTCCGCATGATTTCTTCAACTGTTGCTTTTGGGTTTTTGTCAATCAACTAGTCGTTACCCTAGCAGGGTCTTCCGATCTTCCACTAACATAACAAGTCAACAAGAACTACTTATCTTCCGACCTCATGGTTCAGGTTGGCTTGGGGTAAAGGTGTTCACAAATGGACAATACCAATTTTGGTTTATTGCTCATCTAAATGACTTCCTAGGATTATCAGACCTAAAATTACAAAGAGGAAATAAAACTAAGAGAAAGGTGTGTAAAACTAAGTGCTCAAGGGGCCTATTTATAGCATTTGGATGTCTATTTCCTTAGCCGTACCGTAGGTCAGCTGCCGTTCTTTGAGTTTAGGTTGTGTTATGAAGACCAAAATGCCCCTCACTCGGTGTATTTTCGCATTCAGGAGTCAATGTAACAACACACAGGATCCGTGTTGCGACATAGAAGGCAGTCTACTCATTTGGTGTGATTTCCAAGCTTTTTCATGAAAGCATATGCTTGTTTCGAAACATAGAAGATAGCTTTAGGATTCTTTGGTTTTGGTCCCTATATTACGACATCTCTTGTCTTGTGTTGTGACATAGTGATTAGCTTCGATGTAGTTCATCTTTTAATAGTCTCCTACACACTCACAAAGTTCATTAGCCAACCTTTAGGCCTTAATCTACCGTAAAGTCAATAAAAGACTCCTTTTCGCACATTTTACACATTTTATTCACTAAACTAAAACCAAAGTAAACCCTAAGTAGAACCGGACGAAAATGACTAATTTCAAGCTCTTAAAATGCGAAAATTAGTTTAATTTGCTAGGTCAAATTACGGTAGATCACTCATTTACCAATCTAGAAGTTACATTAAAGGAATCCGACAACAATAGACACGAAGAAGAAGTCCAAATGAGTCAACAAAGATTGAGGTTCAAGTATTCTTACACACTATCACTGTTTTATTCATTACTATTCATAAATATTTTGTTGACAATGCCTTGTGGAAAGAGCAAGAAAACTATAGCTCAACAACCCTAAGATATTTCAAATCTTGAGAGGTTTTTAACTATAGAAACCGAGAGGTATTTCTTAGCACTACAAGGACGTCCTCTGATTTAAGAACAAGTGTTCAAACCCTCCATGGTTCATTGTAAGGAAATCTAGACCTTAGTAAGATGCCACCAACGAGAGCAATTCTGTGTTATTCCAACCGGCAATGCAATAATACCAGTAGTACAGGAATTTTACGCATCCCCTTAAGGATGAAATAATTAGAGACGGGTACGGTAATGTTATAAAGGATGTAATAGTGCGAGGCAAAGAAGTCCCAATTACCATTAATGAAATTTGCGATCATGTTTAGCAATATTGAAATGGAAGATGTTATTAACTTTTTGACACAGGGGAAGAGTAGTTGGAACTATAGGCTAGATAACGGATTACCTACCAATTTTAATCAAGCGATCATGTTTCCGGTTGCTAAAATGTGGATACAATTCATCGGCACTAGAATTGCACCTGCTTTGAATGTCTCTAACTATAATGGTTTTTGATCTGTTTTGATTTATGGTATTTTGCAGCGGAAACGGATTTGTATAAGGTAGAGGATCTTCTGAGAGATGAAAAGATGCACACAAAGTCAAAAAGCTGAACTCTTCTTTGCCCATCTTGTGATAGCATTATGTTGAAAGGAGGGAGTATCGATAATGAAAACAAGAAATTCATGAACCTATAAGGAGCATCATTGAAGATTCCCTGTATAGATAGTATGTTGAGCTTTAATTAAAGCAAATTACAAAATGGAACCAATGGAGGAAGGAAAAGATGGACATACCGACATCATTGAAACAAAAAGAAAAATCAAAGTCTTGAGGAGGACTCATGAATAGTGTGGAGAATAAGCTTGACGGCATGATCCAATGGATCCAGGAAACTGGACCAGTGCTTAGGGAGTTTGCGAAAATAAACGGACTACTGGAACGATGATAATGTGCAAGTATACACAATTGTATTCAAGTAATAAAGTGACAAGTAAATTTCGAGTATCGTACCCACAGGGACTATGCTATGAAAGTATTTATAAATATTCAATTAACAAATTGGTTAAACACAAGATAATATTTGAGAGGGAATTTTAAACTAAAGTGTTCTAAATTAAACTAAGTTAAACTAAGACTAAAGTGTATTCCTATGCACGATTTCTAAGTGTTTAATTAATATGACATAAATGTGTAAGGTTAATTGCTTAAATCACTTAATTAAATATAAACCATGTTCATGCTTGTTACGAATTAATATTCACGACAACTCGGTATCTTGCTAACTTATGAAAAACATTACTTACAAAAATTAGTTTATCTCTTGAACACACACCTATGCCAATACGACCGACTAAACTAATCTTTTATAAGTTAATGTGTATAGCACATACATACATTATGAAATTAATCTATCTCTTGAACATACACCTATGCCAATACGACCGACTAAATTAATATTCATAAGTATGTAAAGGATCAAGTGAGGTAACAATATACACCTATATTGAAACAGTTTAATCACAAAAATCCTGCAAGTTATGCAATGCTAGTATTCTCCATACATCACAATTTTAACCCTCAGCTTCCTTAGAGGATTAAGCTTGCACAAATTAAATAGTGTGTCCATTGATCACTATTTCAATGGGCTTAAATGATTAATTCAATACTTATATCACAAGGGTAATGATAATAACTTAGGCATGATAATATTTAATTAAACAACATATTCAGGGCCTATAACAACATAAACATAGATTAAATATAAACAAGCAATTCAACACAATCAACCCAACACTTGAAGAAATTAAGCCATTTTAATTAAAAATAATAGCGTTCATAAAAGCATTCATCATGATAACAAAAAGAATAAAAAAATATGAGGAAAAGATTAGGATCAAATCCAGCAATTTCTCAAGAATTGCTTCCGTGTTCTTCGTCGTTCTTGCTCGATTCTTCCCAGATCGAGGTCTTTGATGAACACACAACAAAGGCTATGGAAGGCTAAAGAACCACTCTCTTCCAAGAGGGAAATTGTCAAGGGAATGAGAGAAAATGTGGATGAAAGGCTAGAGAAAACTAGAGAGAAAAAGAGAAGATGATCTTGTTGATGCGATCAAATGAGGTGAATGGAGGGTGTATTTATAGGTTGAGTTGAGGAGAGGTGTCGTGGCTATATTTAGCAAATAAATATCAGCCACCACTCCCGCATGGCCAGCCACCACACACAAGCTTTGACTTGTCCAAAGCTTGCTTAAAGTATGCTAGGGTGAGAATTTAAAACCATAAAAAAGAGGAGGGGTTGAATGGATTTTTGGGAAAGTTTGAGGGTTGTTTTGCAAGTAGAATTGGTCAAAATTTCATCTGATTATGGTCAGCACTCGGACGGCACATGGCTAGCCCAATTGGAGGTGGTTCGACCCTCTGTTGCATGCACATCGAGCCACTTCAGCTTAGCCTTTATAATTTATTATAATCCAATTTAATTTGAATTAAAAATATAATTATAAAGAATATTTTTAGCTTCGTATTGAACTGATCCTTGACTTGAAAAATACTCCTCTTAGCTCTTCATTAACTCGGTGTAAAAATTTCCTCAGCGGTGTTTGCTGTCAGCAGTATCTACCGGGCCGATTTTCACTAATTGTGCAAAACTATCGAAAAATCATCAAATTAATGCTCAATATTTATAAAAATAATTAAAAATCAATATGTTGTTAATTTTAATACAAATTAATTATTTTATAAATAAATTATATTTTTTGACATTAATTACTCAGAATTTGCATGAAATTAGGACAAAAAGGGTATGAAAAAGTCTATATATTTTCATCATTCCACACCCCCAAACTTAATTCATTTCTCGTCTCAAGTACTGCACAAATTAAAAAGAGTTGATCATTTCTCCTCATACTTATGAATTCAAAATAATTAAGCATAAAAACAATAATTTATAAATTGTGTAGCTCAAGTATTTTTTATTCAATTATCTTCAATTATCATCATGCTTGTCTCAATAAAGACATGTCAAAATCCAATCACTCAATTTTTTTATTCCATAGTTAAGACCAAACTGCAATCATTAAGTTTAACTTATGTCTTCATATGTTGAACATAACAATTTCTCTCCACTAATGTAAGTAGCATTGAAATCTTGAATAAAATAGGTCTTTTGCATATGTTATAATGAGGTTAGGCTATGGGTAGGAAAATAGATCCTTTGACATCGGTCACAGCTTTTGACATAAGCATACGCATCCTTGAATAATGTCGACCAAAAGAATTCGGCTTGCAATACTTTGGTCACAGTACGTGATCCTCCGTAGTATCCCCCACTTGGAGCTGTGTGGCACTGATATAATATCACTCATACTTCATCTTCTGCCACACACCTTCTGATCATCTGATCTACACACTTCTTAAATAAATACGGCTCTTCCCAACAATAGTACTTACCATCATGAAGGAACTTCTTTCTTTGCTGATACGTCTTATCATAAGGAATCAAACCACAAGCTAAGTAGTTACCAAAATCAGCAAACCAAGGGGTGTTATGACTTATATTGAGTATATGTTCATAAGGGAATGTCTCTTACATGGGAACAAGAGTTGAACTTTCTTCTCGTGGCTCCAATATAGACAAGTGATCAGCTACTAGGTTCTTTACACCTCTCCGATCTTGAATTTCTATATCAAACTCTTGAAGTAATAAGACCCAACGAATCAGTCTCAGCTTGGCATCTTTCTTGGAAAGTAAGTACTTAATTACCGAATGATCCGTAAAGACCGTCACTTTTGTACTTATAAGATAGGATCTAAACTTGTCAAAAGTAAACGCAACTGCAAGTAATTCTTTCTCAGTTACCGTATAATTTAGCTGAGCTCCTAACAAAGTCTGACTTGCATAGTAGATGGGATGAAAAACTTTGTTCCTTTCCTGGCCCATTACACCTCCGACCGCGAAGTTACTTGCGTCACACATCAACTCGAATGGTAAATCCCAATCTGGTGTGACGATAATTGGTGCTGAAAATAATCAATTCTTTAAATCATTGAATGTTATCAAGCATTCTTCATCATAGTTGAATGTCGAATCCTTCTCTAACAACTTGCTTAAGGGCTTAGCAATCTTAGAGAAGTCTTTGATAAATCTTCGATAGAATCCATCATGTCCCAAAAAGCTCCTAAAACCCTTTACAAATGTTGAAGGTGGAAGCTTCTCGATTACATCTACTTTGGCTTTGTCAACTTCAATTCCTTGTCTTGTAATTCGGTGCCCCAAAACAATACCTTCTCGTACCATAAAATGGCACTTTTCCCAATTGAGAACAAGTTTGTTTCTTCGTATCGCTTCAGTACATTAGCTAGATTAGCTAAGTAATCATCATAAGTGTCCTCGAACACTGAAAAGTCATCCATGAACACTTCCAAATATTTCTCAGCCATGCTAGTAAAAATGGCCATCATACATCTTTGAAACGTAACAGGTGCATCACTTAAATCAAATGGCATGCATCTAAATGCAAACGTACCATACGAGCATCTGAACATCGTTGTGTTGATCTTTCGGTGCGATTATAATCTGATTATACCCTGAGTATCCATCTAGAAAATAGTAATAGTCTAGCCCTGCGAGTCTATCCAACATCTGATCCAAAATGGCAAAGGAAAGTGATCTTTCTTGGTCGCTTTGTTCAGCTTCCGGTAGTCGATGCAAATTCGCCATCCTGTGATCATTCTAGTCGGTATTAACTTGTTGTTTTCCTTCTTCAAGACCGTAATACCTCCTTTCTTTCGCACGCACTAGACAGGACTAACCCATGAACTGTTTGAGATGGGATAAATTATACCCGCATCTAACCACATGATAATTTCTTTCTTGACTACATCTTTCATAATGGGGTTTAGTCTCCTCTGTCCATAAATTGTCCCTTTTTTTCATCTTCAAGGATGATTTTGGGCATACATATGGATGGACTTATACGACGAATGTCAACTATGGTCCATCCAATAGCCTTCTTAAATTGTTTCAACACTTTAATCAATTGTTCTTCTTGCTTCTAAGTTAGTTGTGCTGAAATAATCACAGGAAAAGTAGAAGCATCACCTAAATAAACGTATTTTAAGTGTGAAGGTAATACCTTAAGCTTTAATTTAGGTGGCTCTTCAATTGACGCTTTCGGTTGAACATATTCTCTGCTTTCCAAATCCAAATATTCAAAACAAGGTTGTGGATTAAATCCCCTCGAATTAGCTTCCAACAAAGCTAAGTTTTCCTCCTCCTCTTCATCACTTAAAGGGTCAGTCAGCAAAATCTTTTCTAAAAGATCTTCAACAGAGTTGAATTTCTCTTCCATGACTATTTCTTCTAACTTAGACACTGTAGAACAATCATCAACCACATTAGGAAATCTCATAGACTTAAAAACATTAAAGGTTACCTGATCGTCCTGAACACACATAGTTAGCTCGCCCTTCTGCAAATCAATCAAAGTCCTTCATGTTACTAGGAACGACCTTCCTAAGATGATTGTCACTTCTTTATTTTTTGCTTCAAAGTCTAACATGACAAAGTTAGCAGGAAATATAAACTTGTAAACACGAACCAATACATCTTCAATTTTTCCTTCAAGATATGTTATAGATCTATCGACTAACTGAAGTGTAACTGTAGTTGGTTTAACTTCACCAATTCCCAACTTTCTGAATATCGACATGGGCATTAAGTTAATGCTTACAGCCAAATCACATAATGCTTTACCACAATAAGTTGCTCCAATGTTGTAAGGTATGGTAAAACATCTAGGATCCCTCAACTTTTGGGTAGTTTGTCTTGAAGATATGTATTGTATTCCTTCGTTAGGGCTACTGTCTCAAATTCTCTAAGTCTTCACTTCTTCGACAAGATCTATTTCATGAACTTGACATAATTTTGCATTTGCTCAAGTGCTTCTACCAACGAAATGTTGATATGAAGTTGCTTGAGTACATCCAGGAACTTTTTGAATTGGACTTCCTGTTTCTGCTTCTGAAGTCTTTGAGAGTAGGGTCGTGGAGGATTTCTGACTTGAACTGGTTGCTTCGGCTTCTGTGGCACTTTTGCATCTAACTAGGTTGTTAGATCATCTGACTTGACTGGTTTTGAAGTCTCTTTCTCAACATTCACCATTTCTGGTTCTGGTGAAACCGGTTCTGGTTATTCACCACTTCTAGTTCTAGTGAAATCGGTTCTGGTTATTCACCACTTCTGGTTTTGGTGAAATTGATTCTGGTTCAAGCAAAGTTAGAGTTTTAACATTTGGTTGAACTTTAACTGATCCTTAAGCACCAGCTTGCTCTTCTTCTACTTCAACAACGTTGGGCTACAACGTCTTTCCACTCCTCAATGTCAATGCTTTACAATGCTCCTTCCCTAGATTTCTCAGATTCTCCATGTCACTCGGCAAAGCACATTGTAGACTGTTCTTCAGTTCAGTGGCAAGTTTCCCCCTTGATTCTCCAAATTCCTTAGAGTGGCATCATTCTTTGCCATATATGCCTTCAGTAAACTCTCTAAGCTTTTTGAAGATTCAGCTTGTTGTGGCTTCTGAACTTGGTAAGTAAAACCTTATGGCTAGGTCGGTCTCGATTGAGTGTAATTGTTACTGGGTCCAACCCCTTGATTACTCCATGAGAAATTAGGGTGATTTCGCCAAGATGGGTTGTAAAAGTTTGACTGCAATCTCTGTCTGCCTCGATTTTGATTCTGATTGCCCATGTAATACACTGATTCTGAGTTTGATGGGCATTCTTTGAACAAGTGTCCTTCTCCACAATAGACACAGGCTATGTTCTTGAATTAATTAGGTGGCTGAGCTACAACATTATTAAACCCATTAGTAGTAAGATTCTTAAGCATTGAGGACATCAATGATACTTGAGTTGCAAGTGAAGTTAATGGATCAACATAGTGAATTTCTGCAACTCGTCTTCCTGAGTTTGCTCGATTAGTTAGCCATTGGTCATTATTTCTTGCGATCCTCTCTATAATTTCATAAGCCTCATTGTAAGACTTAGAAAGAATAGCTCCATTGGCAGAAGTGTCTACTACCATCTTTGTGTGAAAATTAAGACCATTATAAAATGTCTCTAACTGATGCAATGAGGAATTCCATGATTAGGGCATTTTTCTTAATAGCTTTTTAAATCTTTTCCATGCCTTATACAAAGATTCATCATCCATCTGTTGGAAAGTAGTAATTTCACTCCTCAGCTTAGCATTCTTGCTTGGAGGGAAAAATTTCCTAAGGAATCGTTCAGCTAACTCTTGCCATGTTGTAACAGAATTTCATGGCAACGAGTTCAACCAGGATCTAGCCTTGTCCCTTAGTGAAAATGAGAACAACTTCAATCGAAGTGCATCTTCTAACACTCCGACTATCTTGAAAGAATCACTCACTTCCATGAATAGTCTCAAATGATGATGAGGATCTTCTGTAGGCATTCCTCTGAATTGGCTTACTGTTTGAAGCATCTGAAACATCATTGGCTTTAGTTTGAATTGTTGTGCCTCGATATTAGGTCTTCTAATTCCTGAATTAAGCTCGTGAAACAAAGGCACTGCATATTGTCTCAAGGCTTTATACCTATCATCAGCAATAAGGATAGGATTCTGAGCATGATTAGCTCCGTTTCCTTGATTTTGATTCTCAAAGTTCATCTCTTCAGTCCTTATTTGAGATGCTTGTCTTCTTCTCTCTCAAAAATTTCGTTCAATTTCAGGGTCCATTGAGAGCAATTTAATAATTCGGTCAATACTCATAAACACCCTGAAATAAGAAAAGAATAAGTTAGTAATTAGAAAAATAAATAAACCAAAATGTAAAACAAATAATTTCACAAATAATTTTGACAATCCCCGGCAACGGCACCAAAAACTTGGAATGATGAAAATGTGCAAGTGTATACAATCGTATTCAAGTAATAAAATGACAAGTAAATGTCGAGTATCGTACCCACAGAGACTGTGCTATGAAAGTATTTATGAAATATTCAATTAACAAATTGGTTAAATACAAGATAATATTTGAGAGGGAATTTTAATCTAAAGTGCTCTAAATTAAACTATGTTAAACTAAGACTAAATTATATTCCTATGCACGATTTCTAAGGGTTTAATCAATATGACATAAATGTGTTAAGTTAATTGCTTTAATCACTTAATTAAACATAAACTATGTTCATGCTTGTTACGAATTAATATTCATGGCAACCCGGTATCTTGCTAACCTATGAACAACATTACTTACAAAAATTAGTTTTTCTCTTAAACATACACCTATGCCAATACGACCGACTAAACTAATCTTTGATAAGTTAATGTGTTATAGCACATACATACATTATGAAATTAATCTATCTCTTGAACATACATCTATGCCAATACGACCAACTAAATTAATATTCATAAGTATGTAAAGGATCAAGTGAGGTAACAACATACACCTATATTGAAACAGTTTAATCAAAAAAATCCTGCAAGTTATGCGAGGCTAGTATTCTCCAATACATCACAATTTTAACCCTCAGCTTCCTTAGAGGATTAAGCTTGCACAAATTAAATAGTGTGTCCATTAATCACAATTTCAACGCACTTAAATGATTAATTCAATAGTTATATCATAAGGGTAATGCAATAATAACTCAGGCATGATAATATTTAATTAAACAACATATTCAGGGCCTATAACAACATAAACATGGATTAAATATAAACAAGCAATTAAACACGATCAACCCAACACTTCAAGAAATTAAGCCATCTTAATTAAATAATTAATAGAACTCATAATAGCATTCATCATGATAACAATCAAGAATCTAAAAATATGAGAAAAAGATTAGGATTAAATCCGGTAATTTCTCAAGAACTACTTCCGCGTTCTTCGTTGTTCTTACTCAATTCTTCCCAGATCGAGGTCTCTGATGAACATTCAACAAAGGCTATGGAAGGCTGAAGAACCACTCTTTTCCAAGAGGGAAAATCGGCAAGGGAATGAGGGAAAATATGGATGGAAGGCTAGAGAAAACTAGAGAGAAAGAAGAGAAGATAAATTGTGTTGGTGTGATCAAATGAGGTGAATGGAGGGTGTATTTATATGTGGAGTTGAGGAGAGGTGTGGTGGCTATATTTAGCAAAAAAATATAAGCCAGACACTCCCCCATGGCCGGCCACCACACACATACTTTGACTTGTTCAAAGCTTGGTTAAAATAAGCTAAGGGTGAGAATTTAAAACCATGAAAAGAGGAGGGGTTGGAATGGATTTTGGGGAAAGTTTGAGGGTTATTTTTCAAGGTTGAATTCATCAAAATTTCAGCTGATTATGGTCAGCACATGGCTAGCTCAATTGGAGGTGGTTCGACCCTAGTTTGCATGCACGTCGAGCCAATTCAGCTTAGCCTTTATAATTTATTTATAATCCAATTTAATTTGAATTAAAATATAATTATAAAGCATAATTTATCTTCATATTAGACCGAACCTTGACTTGAAAAATACTCCTCTTAGCTCGTCATTAACTCGGTGTAAAAATTCCCTCAGCAGTGTTAGCTGTTAGCAGTATCTGCTGGGTCGATTTTCACCAATTGTGCAAAACTATCGAAAAATCATCAAATTAATGCTCAATATTTATAAAAATAATTAAAAATCAATATGTTGGTAATTTTAACACAAATTAATTATTTTATGAATAAATTATATTTTTTCGATATTAATTACTCAGAATTTGCATGAAATTAGGACAAAAATGGTATGAAAAAGTCTATATATTTTCATCATTCCAATTACGCACACCAAACTACCCTCTAGACATGTTTACTTCCGAGCCGGTGAATGAGAAAGAAAGTGATTATGAGGATAGTTCCGAAGGAGAAGGTGTAGCCCAAGAATATCCAGAGACGGAAGATGAGTATGAGGCAATGTTCCAGCCACAATACTCCACTCTAAAAGGTCTTGTTATCCGGAGCCCAACAAGACAAACACAGTCGAAGGGTGGGAGCCCCCACCGCCAATATAGTTCGGGTAAAGGCAAGGCACCGATAGAACCATAACGGACCCATCCTTTAAATGATTCAGAGGAGGATTAATTAATTTTTTGAAGTTTTTACAACTTTTTGAGGATTGCAATACTTTACATGGATACTTTTTAAACTTATTTATTTTTAGGAGTATAGAGTAATATAGATTATAGTTATTTTGGTATTCTATTTAAAGTTTGTATGTAAGAACCCTGCACGATGGAGACACAGCATTTCTGAGCTATTCACGACAAATGGAGGAAGCACCCACCAATACATGATGAGCCAACTACGATCAATCGGGTATCTTTTGTCCTTACTTTTTAAAATGGTTACACATTGAGGACAATGTGTTTTCTAAAGTGTGGGGATAACATAGAAATTTTAACTTTTTTGTTATTATTTATTTGTTTTATCATGTGTCTGAGCTTGTAGAAATACAAATGATTGGTTAGGAGCATATACATGGTTACTTGTATTTTCGAATAAATTTGGCAGGATAATTAGGTGATTTCTAAATTTTTGAGTATTAGACTACTAAGTACTATATGCTACATTGAATATAGGTCATAAGATATTATTTGTACCAAATGATATGAAATATATAAGGAAACAAACACGCTAGTATATATGATAAATGGTTGTACTTGAGATTGTTTAATCGATTGAAATTTATTCATATTGAGATATTTAAGGATGATCTAAGGCATTGTTTGAAACACACTTAGAGCCAAAATGACCTATTCTGATATTACCTTTAGTACCAATTTTGAGCTTATTTAAACTTCTTGATTAACCATATTACAAACCATAAAACTTGAAAATGTCAAATTTGTATTTACCCTTTTCTTTTGTCCTAAATTACACAATTATAGACGTATGGACATATGTATTGAGGGTAAGTTGATACATCAAGTTAGAGTTTGTAAAAGGAGACTAAAATATGAAAAATCAATGTGGCATGGGAACTTTAGATTAGCCTAAAAAGTGCAAAATAAAAGAAAATTCCAAAGAAGAAAAGACGAGTAGAAATGTATGAAAAAGATAAAAGCATTCTTGAGTGAGAAAAAATTATGAAAAGGTGACAAAGTCACAAAGGTAGAGAAAGCTCGTTCAAAAGTGCACAGAAACTCGTAGGCTAACCAAAGGAACTATGTCATGTTAAGATTTCCTATAAAGAGATATAAGGAAAGTGAGAGAAGGAGAAATAAGGCGGTGAGCGGGAAAGAGTTGCTAAAGGGAATAATAGGGATCAATGCATTGCGCCAAACTATTTTCGTGTTTGTAACCTCTTGATGCTTACTGATCTTTTGAATTTTCATACTTGTCCTAAGCCTCAGAATGTTACAAGCCGAAAAGACCTATGTGGCCTAAATAATTCTATGTATGAACAGATATTGTAATGAACATTCTCATAAAAAAAAATTTGTATTTTGCTAGGATAATTAAAGTACTTGTATCAATTATTGATGGATTCCTACAGATAAGAACCTTACTACTTATATTCTCTATAACACACTGAACTTGGATGTTTATGGTAAAAAAATGGTAAGAGTGCTTATCTATCATGCTGAAATTATAAGGAAATATGTAATGACTAAGTTCTATGCTCCGAAATCAATGCTTGTATGATATTTGCTCAAGTATTATTTTTCTTTTGATTGTTTTCATTTTTGATTGCTTGAGGATAAACAATGACTTAAGTGTGAGGGAGTTTGATCTGCTGTAAATCAACCTAGAAAATTATATATGTCTCCCTACTAATCTTTAATACCTCTCCTTGTTGGTTGGAGTTTCGTCTTATTGAATGGCTAACTTGTGATTCATCTCAATGGGAGTTTCAACAGGTTTACAATTAAGCATCCCAGTTTTTGCAAGTAAATCTAGCACATACTTTCGTTGGTAAAGAAAGACTCTCTTGCTCGATCTTGCAACTTCAATGCCTAAGAAATATTTCAAGTGCCCAAGATCTTTAAGTTCAAACTGAGCCGCAATGCTTTCTTGGAGTGTAGCTATCTCATTTGAGTCATTTCCTGTAACAATCATATCGTCAACATACACAATAAGAGCAGTCACCTTTTTAAACTCTTGTTTTACGAAGAGAGTATAATCAACATCATCTTCTTCAGAAAGTTGAGAGTCTTCCAAACATGCTTAAGGGGATTGCTTCAATCCGTATAAGGCTCTTTTTAGGTTACATACTTTTCCATCACAATTTATGCCCGGAGGAGGATCCATGTATACTTCTTCTTCCAAAGTTCCATTAAGAAATGCATTTTTAACATCAAACTGTTACAGTGACCAATCTTGATTTGCAAGTATGGAAATGAGAACTCGTATGGTATTTATTTTTGCTACAAGAATAAATGTATCCCCATAATCAATTCTATATTTATGTGTATACCCTTAGCAACAAGTCTTACCTTGTAGCGATCTATGATTCCATTGGGATTGAGTTTGATTGTAAAAATCCACATGCACTCTACTGTTTTCTTCCCTAGGGGCAACAATACAAGTTCCCATGTATGATTCTTCTGTAAGGCTTCTATTTCATCATTCATAGCTTTCTTCCATTTTGAATCCATCAATGCTTCCTACATATTACTTGGAATAGATATTGTAGATAATTGATTTACAATAAGTGCATGAGACTTTGACAAACGATGAGAGGAGGTGTAATTGTTAATGGAGTATTTAGTCTTAGCTTTAAAATTGGGATCATATTGAATTTTTGGAATTCCTTTGTTTATCCTAATTAGATATCTTGGTTCAGCTTTAAGAGGAGTTGAATAATGTATTAAAGGTGATGAAGGTAATGATGTTACTTGAGGAGACACATTCAAAATTTTATAGCTGTTTGGCGAGACTTGGGAAATTTTACTATCTTGATTCTCATGAGTCCCATCAACATTCTCAAGATGTACAAACTCAGGATTTGTATCGATATTTGAAAATTCAGCATCTGGTTGTATATTAATTATTGCTTGTTCTTAGGAAAATTCATGAGTGTTGTCTTCACCTAAATTAAGAGTTGTCTCCCCTTGAAGAGAGTATTCATGGCCCCTGAAAAAAGGAATATCTTCATGGAATGTAACATCTCAAGTTACATATATTTTGTTTTCATTAAGATCATAATATCGATATCCTTTCTTGAAATCCGCGTACACAATAAATATGCAACAAACAGCTCGTGGATCTAGCTTACTTGTAACCCGATGTACATATGCAATACAACCAAACACATGTGGTTTAAGGTTTAGACCAATTTGTGTTGAGACAAGTTCGTGGAGTTTTTGATGTGAAGTTTTGAAATCAATGACTCATGATGGCATCCGATTAATAAGATATTCAACAGAGCGAACAACATCGCCCCAATACTCTCGAGGCACTTTTATTCCAAATAAGAAAGCTCAAACAACCTCAAGTATTTGGTGATTCTTTCGTTTTGCCAAACCGTTTTGTTGTGGTGTACCAACACATGAAGTTTGGTGTCGAATACCATTTTCTTGACAAAAATTCTCCAAGTCAGAATTCATATACTCGCTACCATTATCAGATTGAAGATCTTGAATCCGACATTGATACTGAGAAGTCACCATCTAGTATAAATTCTGAAAATAGAACAAACATATCCCGTGTGTCGCAGGAAAGAGATCCAAATCATACTAGTACACTCATCAATAAATGTCACAAAATAACTAGCACCAGATAAAGTAGGGACTTGAGCTGGTCCAAAAACATCAGAGTGGATAATCATAAAAGGTGTAGTGCTCTTATTATAACTAGATAGATAGGAAATTTTATGGCTCTTGGCCATTTCACAAATGTCACACAATTAAACTTAGAATTTTTATGTAAAAATAAACTTGGTTTCAATTTGCGAAGATAATTATAGATGACCAAGGCGACGATGTCATAACCATGCTATATCCTTGTTTCCTTGACTCCCTCCAGCTTGACCAAGTATTTGATTGTTTGAAGTGGCCAAATCAAGATAATATAAATTTCCACGTCTAACACCATAGCCAAGAGTTGTTGTGTTGTAATATCTTAAAAAACACATTTATCAGGGAAAAATTACAATACAATTCAAAGCGTTTGTGATTTTGCTAACGGATAAAAGAAAGGAAGAAAGAGAAGGAATAACAAGTATAGTATCAAGATTAATGGAATTTGACATATGTACTAATCCTTCGCCAGTAACGGGTGCAACTTCTCCATTAGCAGTGAGTATGTGAGGTTGAGTTGAAGAACGAATAAATGAAAGATGAGTAGAATTGTTTGTCATATGGTCAGTAGCACCTGTATCAATAATCCATGCATCATTCATAGCAAGAAAAGTGTTGGACAGATTTGGATTTTCATATGGAAAAGGGGTATTATCTTGAACAATAATACGAGATTCATGAGGAATGATAGAAGAAGAGGGGTCTTTTTCATTCATGATTGCAAATTAAAAGAGAAAAAAATAACTTCAATTTTTACGTTAGGTATGACTCTGATACCATATAGAAAAAGATAATAGAGAATAATTTTATATATTTTTCAAGTAATTACAATTTACATATTTATACTATTTTTTTATACAACAAGATCCTATTTTATAGCCTAAACATAAGATAATTAATTACAAATAAGTAAACAAATTATTTACACAATCTGTCAAAATTGACAACAAATTTTTCTCTTAGATTGCTCATGCCAACAAAGTGACCAAAATGTAAACTTAGTAATAGTTTAATAATCTTGAGTGTAGTTTATCTTTAAAAAATATTCCATTGGAACTCACTATTATTGAAATTAAACCAGACTAACCGGTTGAACTAATTAAACCAAAAATTGTTGTAGTTATCGATTTGAATAGTGTTATCAAACCGTTTTTGGACTAAACCGTTTAGAATCATTATTAAACCAAAAATTGAAACTAATTAAACTAGTTAAAAATTGGTTGAAGAAAGTTTTAAGCTTAATTTTACCCAAAAACCGAACAAAGAAAAATTAAAATATAAAAGCTAAAATTTAAAATTAAGATCGAAAGAAAGAAAGTAAAGGAAAAAAAGAAAGAGATAGATGCTTAGTGGTGTAGTTATAAAATAAAAAATAAAATTGAATGTGATGATTATGAAAAAGAAAATGATATAAAGTAAAGATGAAGCAAAAGGAAGAAAAAAAGCCAAAAGAAAAAAAAGAAAAAAAGGAAAATGATAAAAGCACTATTCAATTTAATATTATAAATAATTAATTTCAAATTATATATTTTATTATATTTTATATTTTTAGTATATATATATATATTTTATATGTATATATAATTGATTAAGTGTGAGTTTGGATGGTAAATACAGTGTAATTTGATACGTTTAGTTTATTTTTTGTCTCACGCTACAATATTAAATTTCATTGTCACAATTGTTTTTACACTAATCGCATGTAAATGCACCGCGCATCCAAACTCACCCTAAATTGTGCGATAGAATTTTTTTGAAAGATAAATTAATTAATTCATTCAAGGAATGGAACCATACAATTAAGAGAAAAAATAATAAACACTCGTCGTAGATGGTAAAAGACAAGCTACATCAACACAACAAAAGCTTTAGCCTTAGCATCAATAGAACATTATAACACATTGACAATTAACTTTATCAAAACTCAAGTATGATATATTTTGAGTAATTGCAAGCACTTAATATGATAAAAAATCATCCTCGGATGTTCCAAAGCGACGAGCAAAAATCGATAAAATAATCAAGCATTCACCAAACTAGAGAGGATGACAATAAAATCATCTCTAAAATCACTTGTAAAACTAATATTACATGCATAAGTAAAATTAAAAATGTGCTACAATTTGTTAATAATGGAAAAAAAATAAAAAAAATAAAACTTAAGACAATACAGGTCCAAATCAACTTGTGAAATCATTTATTATTTTGAAATACCTCAAACAGATTAAAAACTTGACGAAAAGCTACTCACCTTCTAAAAAAATTATTATTAGATAAAAAATAGACAAACAACACAAAATAAATTATGAACAATTATAATTTTTTCACAAAAAATTTTTTAAAAAGAAAAGAAAAAAAAAATAAAAAAAAAAAAGATTAATGAAAAAAGAAAGAGCAAAACACCACAAAGATTGAGACAGTGGTTCAGAACCGATTGAATGAAGAGTTAGGGCGGAAGCGGTCCGTTTTAATTCTAAACGTCCTATATATTTAGTTTTAGTATCGCATCCTTGGCCAACAACATTCAAACACAGCTAAAAAACTCTTCGATAAAATTCATTTTCATTCATCTACTACCCATTTTTTCCTTTTTTTTTCTGAGAAGACATCACCTGCAAAAAAAAAAGCTTTTCTGGTATTTCCAAGTCCCATCTCACAAACCCTAGTTTTCATATCATATCCTTGCTGTTTGATCATCGCCTATTTTTTTTATTTTTTTTTTTTTTATTTTATTACTATTTTATGAATATTGAAAACCGAAACTTTAGCCTCAGATTCTCAGATAACTTTTTGCCTGATTACCTGGGTTTTTTTCGCAGGCAAAACAGTGTAAAAGAGGAGCAGAAAAGTAGAAAATCTTCCTCAATCTGATCATTAGTAGCCGAATCTGCTCTGGTAAGAAGAGGAATTTAAACTTTTTAACTATTTGCTTTGGGAATTTCGGTTTTATTTGGTAATTTATGTGAATTTATGGATTTGATTTTCCTTGTATTTTTTTGGGTGCATGTGTATTATGTTTATATATTTTGATGCAAAAGTTGATAAAAGAGAAGCTAACATGGAATTGGAAATGGATGAATGCAAATTCCAAGCTGGTTAAAGTGGAATAAGGTTGTAAGTGTTTTTAATGTGCGTATTTGATGCAAAATTTAGGGTTTTCAGTGTTTTTGTGGAATGGATTGGTCCAATCAACAACGATGCAGCTTGGTTGTTGAATGTCTGCCATATGTCACAGAACAGTTACATGTAGTTTGCTACGATGTTAGGTAGTAGGAAGGAAAAAGAGAAGAGAAAGACCAGAAATAGGAAAGAATTTAGAGGAAGAAAAAGCTATTCTTCATTCATAATGAGCTCATTACATCGCTGTCCTATATGAGCACACGTTAGATGATGTCATATCTGAATTTCCAAATAGAAGGGAGCAAGGACAATGCGTCATTTGGCAAGTAACAGCTGGACTAACTAATTATAATTTGCTACTTCAGACCTCTAACAGTTGTATTCTCTTGTCGTTTTCTTCTATTTCTAGTTCTGTGTTTCCCAGCGACCTTGGCAATTCTGTTGTCCTTTCTTCCTGTGTGCTCCACTCATTGCCCTGCTAGTAGTTGCAGCCATCAATTTCATCGCATCATTGGAGTTTGAACATGATGTTGAGTATGTTTTGTTATGGGAAATTAAGGTTGAATTAGGGGATTTGATGGTTCAGAAAAGGTTTGTATTTCACACTCTTAATTGAAACTTAGGGAAGTCGATAAAGTTCTGGACTTTGTTGCTTCTGTTTCCTGGTAGTTTGTATGATTCATCTTAATTCTGCTCAATGGTTTTATGTGTGATTCAGTTGAGCTGTATCTTTTATCATCTGGGCATTAATTATGGAAGATCTTTTTGATCCAGTTGCCCCTTCTGTGTGGCTACTGTCACATAATTTTACTAAGACTCTGATCAGCAGGTTCTGTATCAACTTTCGAGTATATGATTCTGTCTCAGTACCATATTCATAATACTTGACTATAAAGTGCTTCGAGTATTCATAAAAGCTGACTTTAAATTTATTCTGTTCTGTTACATTTTCCCAGAATAGTTTAAAATGGCTGGGAGAAACCGCATTCCTCGTGAAGCCTTTAATGACCGGCGTGGATATGCCCCCGAAAGACCATACTTTCGTGGTCCTCCTCTGCCACAGCCACCTCCTCATCCTGCGTTGTTGGAGGAAGAACTTGAAATGCAGCATGCTGAAATTCGAAAGCTTTTGACTGATAACCACAGGCTGGTAGAAGATCGAATGGCTATACAACAAGAGCTTGGGGCTGCAAAGGAGGAAATTCATCGTTTGAATCTTGTCATTGGTGAAATTCGTGCAGAACAGGAACTGCACTCAAGGGGACTTATTGAAAAAGGCTTGAAACTGGAAGCAGATCTTCGTGCAACTGAGCCACTGAAAAAAGAGGCTATGCAACTCCGCTCAGAAGTTCAGAAACTGAATAACGTTAATCAGGAGCTAACTGGCCAAGTTCAGACTCTCAAGAAGGATATTACTCGGCTGCAAGCTGATAATCAGCAGATTCCTGTTCTGAGAGCAGAAGTTGATGGCTTGCACCAAGAGTTGATGCGTGCAAGGTTTGTGAGTGAATCTTTTTTACCCTTCTATTTTTGAATCTCTAAAAGAATAAGAGAACTTCTTTTCCACTGAGCATTTAGTTTGTAGCATTACTCATTATCTATCCGATCATATATTCAAATGCAAACTTCAAATTTTATTTCATAGGGCTGCTATTGATTATGAAAAAAAAGCAAACATTGAGCTGATGGAACAGAGACAAGCAATGGAGAAGAACATGGTCTCAATGGCACGTGAAGTTGAAAAGCTACGTGCAGAACTTTCTAGCGTGGATGCTAGACCATGGGCTGCAGGTATGACCTATCTCTCTTTCGTCTATCCGGTCGAAGTTTCTTTTTCAAACTTGAGTAGCATGATGGTGGCCATGAAATGTGCTTGATTTTAATTAGTTTTCAGTCCTTTGGCTCAGTCCATGTTCCACACCTTTTTGCGTCCTGGATTTCTATTTTTCCTGTCGCCATTCTGATAGGATTTTTTGACCTTTTCCTACCAAGCCCAATTGTACATGATGGATTTTATCTGTGAGAAAAGTTCTCAACTGTTCATTGGTCCTTCTTATCTTTCTGGGGATCCAATGTACGGTGTACTACACAAACATAGGTCATCACTCATCTCATAAATGCTCACCCTCCGGTCCCTTCTCTTCTTTTCGATCCTGAAGTTCTGTAGTTGGGACCTTAAAGTGAAAAGTCTGAAGTTCAAATGGCTGGATTCTCTTGTGGAAACCATTTAACCTGCATTGATGTTACCTGGATTTTGTCATGGTTGATTCTATAGAAACTATATTCCCTCCTCCCTTGTTCTCCCTTGTCTAGAGTTGATAAAATAATGTATTAGTTTATATCAACTCTGGAGATCATTTATTTAATGTTGCTTCTAATCTCAGTTGCTTCATGAATGATTGCTCCAGGTGGACCGTATGGGATGAAATTCAACAGTTCAGAGGGTGCTTTTCCAGCTTCATATGAAGGATATGGGGCTCATCTGGTATTTGTGCTTGTCTACTTGTTTGATTTTTTTGTTACATTAGGATTGTGATTTTTTTGATTAAATTTTGTTGTTACTTAACAGGGTGCTGCTGACAAGGGTCCTTTTTACGGACCTGGCCCTGCTTCTTGGGAGAAGCCACGCATGAATCGTCGCTAGGGAAGTTATTCCTTGATGGAAGAAGGCTGACATTGTTACTTCACTTATGAAGTTCAAAATATTGATCAGCATGGAGTTCATCTATGCATGCATGCCGCATCAGTAATATTTATCTTTTTAAATTGTTAGTCATCTTGAACTTCTTACATGAGATTCTGTGTTACTTTATGGTAATTGGTAGAGGAGGTGTTACCCCCTTATATATAGACAAGTTCGTAATATGATAATTTGGACTGCTATTGGATCCAATTCTTCATTGCTTCATTGCCAGTTTTCTTTTTCTTTTATCTTTTGGTTGTTTGTTTCTAGATAATTTACTAGCATTGTTGCTTGATTAAAACTGTTATTACTTTCAGTAGAAGTGCTGGCCCCTGAATAGGGTAGTTGTCTGGGGGTGCTTGAAATATATGGCACTTATGAATGAAGCTTTTGCTTACAACTTAGAACTTGCAAGTTAATTGACATGGTATGGTTTTTATTGATTTGGAAAAATTCCTGGAACTATTTTTGTGCAATAGTATATTTTAGAAGGATGCAATGAAGTTATGCCCCGCTGCAGAAAGATAATGAAATGTTGAATGGAACTCAGATTTAGGCCTTCTTGTGCAGCACTTGATCATCCGTGTATCTTGTTGAGGGCATGATTTTCTTGAAAATCGAAGCATTGGAATTGGATATTGTTAATCTTGAGTGCACTATGGAAGATAAATAGGGTATAGTGTATCATGGTAGATGGGGATCTAGTCATTTTGAGCATTTACTCTCGGAAGCAGAAATTGATGGCGAGGATATGATTCAACTTGCTTCTGAGGGGTCCCTTTATGGACTGTTCGGAGCTGCTGCTCTGTTAAACTTTGAATGCATACTATTCATTCTGAGCTGAAATGAAACCTTGTACCCCTGTGGAATCAGATTTGCAGTTTTGGAATATCCTCAGGAGGTTGAGTTGCGTTTTTTCCACGAATAAAAATTTCTGAGAATGAATTTTCATTTATTAATTGATATGATATGGACATCCTGTTGGATAGTGAGAATGATCTCATGCTACAGAAGTAAATCATTTAGGATGTTCAGGAGCTGAACTTTTCTGTGACTTTATTTGCTCTTGTTTCTTCTTGTCCGCTGACAACGTATTGGGCCTGAATATGCTGGTCCTTTGGGAATTCCTCAAGCTCTGGCAGATGGAACAAACTTGCTTCTCAAAGAGAATATCTTCCATAGAGGAAATGGTTTATTCAGTATTGGACCATCTATAGCATCCATAGCAATTTTATTAAGTTTTTCTGTAATTCCTTTTAGCTCTCGCCTTACTTTAGCTGATCATAATACTAGTGTTTCATGGATTGCCTTTTTAGGTATTGCTACAAGATGTTTGCTGCAAATTTGAGTGGCTTTGAATTTAGTTCATTGGTGTTCTCCTTGCTAGGAAATCTTAAGAGGAGAATCATTTGTCTTTCTTACATTTACTGTAAAGTCCCTTCAGTATCCATTGCCATAAGGTTCTATTTGAAGTTCGGAGGTGCAAGTGTCGTAGAGAATCTTAAAATGGCATGTTGTGTGAGCAGGACTTGTTTGGAAATCATGTTGGGAATGATTTTCATTTTTTTTGGAATATATGACATGGAAAACTGGTGTGAGAGTTTTTCCCCCTTTATGGACTCTTGAGATTGTTCTGAAGAGCAGAACTGTTGGTTTGACTTCTAATGGATTTTGACTTGAAGTATCTTGTATAGAGAAAGTACTAATCTTGGTATGGTTTGCAGAACTTCTTATAATTACTTTGATGATTAAAGTGGGTTTTCCCAACTTTGAAGTGTGGGCCAATGTTGACATTTATGCATGCAGTACCAATACTTATCTTGTGGTAGTTAACATGTTCTTTTTAGTTTATCAGAATTACAAGAAAGTTTAGCTCACAAAAAATGAACTGAAATTTGGTTCAATTAGTCATTCCTTGTTTTTGAAGAGGATTTATGATAGAGTTTGATGGCGTTCTATATTTGAGGGATTTCTAGTATTAAGCTGATGCAGTGAATCACAATGTCTTACACAGTGAAAAGGGTTTAGTTTTTGGAGTATTCGTTAGTTATTGGACGCTTTGCCATAAATGGCCCAGTGCCATTGGTATATCCTTTCAAAACACACATGGTAGTTGAATAAAAAAATCACCGCTCCTTGATGGGATGAAGCATTGTTTTCAATTCATCCTTTAATTTTCATAGCCATGGTCTGTAGTTTTATGCCATGTTCCTAGCATCATCTGCAGCTTGTTCTGGTGCAACTCTACTTCTCAGCTATCATTTTTGTTCAGCAAATTTATTCAGTGGTCAACATATCCCGGCCACCTATGAAATTACAAGTGGCTCTTTTATGCATCGACCTGACACTAAAAATATCTCAAGAATGATGGGCATGCCATGTGGAAGAGGCTGACTACTGTTCTTTACTTTATGGTAGGCAAGTTTTCTGTCTTTGCTATATGAGTTCCATGGATCTTCAATTTGATGTTTGTTTTTCGTTGATTTTACCTGCCACGTGTCCTTGATTTCATTCTCTTAATTTGGCATATCCTGCTTTATATAGATAAACCTATCTGCTAATGCTCACATCAAAGCTCATTATTGGTATTGATCCATTTGGGATTATTGGTTATAGTTTTGTTTTATTTTTATTATTATTATTTTATTTGGGCTAATTATGCAAACCTCCTATGTAATTTAGTGGTTATATGACACTATCGTTGCGAATAAAGTTTTTAGCCTGTTTTAACACAAATATCATTGCTAGTTTTTTAGCATTTGTACCTCACATTGGGTAGGTTAGGTTTCTGGTTGATCAAGTTAGAGTTAAACAAATGGGAATGCTCATTTTCCAAGGGTTTTGATGAAGTTAAGGTCCTGCAAACAAAAGCTTCAAAGACCTATTGTGATATCAGGCTCTTTTTGTCACAGTATGAGTTGAAATATTCCTTTGGATGTGCCAGATTTAGTAATCTTGGATTGGTAGTGGAAAAACATCTTAAGTGCTCAAGGATTATGATAGATGTTAGGTTAACATTTGGTTGGATGTTTTCTAGTTTTATATGATTCACTTGAAAGTACATACTTTGTAATTAAGATAGTCCTCAATATTTGGTGTACAATTTATATATGGTGTAAAAGGGAAGACAAATGGTGTCACTGCTGAGGATGGGTTGTTTCTCTTCGCTATTTAAGTGGGAAGGAGGTTGCAAAGCAACAATCTATGAGGTTATCTATGATTAACTAGAGATGTACATCTGACGTCATATATAATATCCTTTTATTCTTAATGAGATTTACATCCAAATCATTTTGTTTTAAATTTTTTTTTAGTTAACCACTACATTGATAGGACAAAGTATTTGTTTTATACAACATACAAAGTATGTAAAGTGTGGAATTGGCTGGATTGAAAGGATTTTCCTGAATATACAATCTCATTCAACAATAGTTACCTTAGTTTTGAGATTATCTTTCCTGTGCCATGGTGAAAATTTGGAGAAAAGTTCTTCTATTTGTCTACTAAAATTTTGCTTGAGCACTGAAGTTGGATTAACGTTACTGTGGATTTGCTATTTGCTTCTTGGGGCCAGCCTCGAATTGTTAAATGTAGTCATCTTGTAAGTCAGATGCATACATGATGTAGAGGTGGAGACAGGAGTAGATGTGATTCTCGGGCTGCTACACTGCTGACAAGTTCTTTTTTACCAGTTAATAAATGATTGTAATTTTATTTAGATCACTTTGGTGGTTAAATAGAATTGTTTTTTTTTACTAGTAATCTAAAGTACATATTTGTTCGAAACTTTCCTTACAATTAATATTGATATTTCAAATTTTAGATTCTTCCTAATATTTCTTTTTAATGTTTGCAGACAGGAAACTGGTATGCCTCGTGCAAAAAGATGCAGAAAGAAGATTAGTTAAATCTTGCATGAAATTGAGGAAATATGAATGAGGTAAAGTTACATCATTACATGTGCTTCCAGACAAAATTGGAAGAAAATGAACCCCCATTCCACACCCTCCGCCCAACCCACCCCCCCCCCCAAAAAAAAAAAAATTTGTGTGCATTTGTGTGAGTTAATTGGTAGATCTGCGTTTCAATCCTAGATGGAGATGCATGAAACTTTGTCGCATGTATTTTTTTTATCCTTTTGGGTTGCTGTGCTGGGAGGGTTGTCAATCGTTTCTTTAGCCAATAACCTCACCTCCATCCCCTTTCCACTTTGGTATCTGCTGCAATCTTTACCGACGACAGGACATTATCATATAAGATTGTTTCACAGCCAGCATTGCCATAAATATTGTCTTACTCCTCTGGTTAGATGGATTGTCTTACCTGCCCAGAACATGCTAACATCTCCTAACCTTTTTGTTAGTGGTTCATCTTGGAGATATTCTGAAAACCTTTGAAATTAAAAATAACTTTCTATTTTGAGAGAGAGAAGCATTTCTCGACACTAATTACTAACAAATAACAAGTTTGTGATACTAAGCCTGCGATAACGAGTTGCATTTGCTAAATACTGGAAGGAAAGTAGTCTCTCTATGATAGTAGTGTAGGTCATAGCTATTACAAATTTTCCTTTTTTAATTGTTCTTGTGTGAGTAATAGATATGGTCTCATGCCTCCATGATTAGCACTTGAATTCATGGACTGCACTGAAGGTTGGTGTCATGTATGTGTTGCAACTTTGATTACTAAAAGTAGACCTGACTACCTGTATATTTGTGTTATGTTCATGTTATTATTATTAATTTTGAAAGACATTATTATTATTATTATTGTGTTACTATTGTGTTTAAAGTGTTACTTATTTAATACAAAATTTGACATGTCAAAAATTTGTATTATATGTATTGTTTTCGTGTGTTTTTGGTCATAATGTGTCGTGTTATCTTTTCATGTCTCATCGTGTTCCACGTGGTGTTCATGTTCGTCTAATCTTGTGTAAGATTTTTCTGATCTAACTGAAACTGATTTAAATAACACTTTAATTTGAGACTTTGTGCCCCTTAGCTCTCTTGTTAACAAAAGCCATGAAGATTTTGTGTTTTAACTTAAAATCAAACTGATTCTCAAAATATGATTGAACAGAATCTTATATTTATAAATTAACATAAAAAAATCATATATTTTATAACTGGGCTTTCCTTCCTTGTTTATTTAGTGCTCTTTATGACAAATGAAAGATTCAGTGTTTTAGTACCATAAAATCAGACTAATTGCATTAGACAATCGTTTAGATAACTGTAATTTCAAATTAGAGCAACACATTGCAGTATTCTTTTTCAATTTCAAGTTCTTTCCTTGAAGCTAAATTTTTATTCTTATTCTTTCATAACAAATAAATTAGGGGTGAGTTGGATATTCAAATTCAGCCGTATGTAAAATTCCTTATATCTAGGTTGTGAATACCGGTGGTAGCACTTTGGATCGTCTTCCTTTGACTGGTGTATTCGTGTCTGGGAAATTCCCATCACCGCCAACAACATCCTCAACCAAACCATTGACTGTGACGTTAACAGGGTAAGTGACAAGGTGAACTCCTTCCATGTCCACTATTTCTTCGTTTGCATAGATTTGCCACATTTGGTCACCTACTGAACGTATTTTTTGCACACATTCCAGGCACTGCGGCTCCATGAATACGTCATCGGCAAGTCCAGTATGCTCATACCATAAGGCCATTCGATAATCATGGATACCTCTAGGAGTTACAGAATTGATTTCAGGATTCACCAGCGGCAGCTGATAGCATCCGATTGCAATTTCTGTGTCTCGTTGACCGTCCATGGATCTTTGGTTCACATTGGCGGATCCTATCAGAATGTATAAATCATCCACTGCAAGTTGCAACAACCATGGTTAATATTGATTCAAGATTGTCCTCTTGATAATTGCCACTCAATACACCCAACTAGACCTGCCTGACCTTGGATAAGGTCTTTCATATTCTGGATGTCTGGTCCAATCCAATTTTAATTAATTTTATTTAGCTTTAACTATGGAATTCAATGATATTATTACTATTTAATATTAAACGAATAGCAAATGGGGGCATGATGGGTGGGTTTGGATTGAATCAAAATTCTGAATAAATGGAGTCAAAGGTTGGGGTTATTGGCAATAAAATAAGGAACGTACGAGTATTACCTATCATAACCTTGGAGTGGACATAAACCATGAACCTCCTATGCTTTTGGGCCTTCCAGTATTGTGTGGAAGGGTGTGGGGATAGTGGAGGAACGAACTCCTCTTTGCTCTCTTTTTCCCTATTTGCAAGACAAAAGAAGTTCAAGTAATTACAGGGGTGTCCTTGTCCACCGCTTTCTTTTATGGCTTCACCAATCAATCTATACATCATATCCATTGTTTGCCTTGTCCAGTGCAGTATGTCGTGTACCGGTTCGCTCTCAGGCACTCCTTCAGGCCACATTGGTATCAATATATACACTGCAAACCTCTCTTTCGCCTTGATTTTGCTTGTCACTTTAAGGGCAATCTCTATTGGAATCAAGTTTCTACACCCTGACTTCTTATCTTTATCCCATAAATGGCACCCCCCTATGAAATATTGATTTTCTATATATATGAATCTGTCAGCTCGCCTTATTGCTTCTACGTATGCTTCATGGATGCTTTGCTCCACAGTTAAGTTTTTAGACAATTGGTTGGTCGACACATGATCAATTGATCTAAAAACTTGTACCTTCCAATTCCTGTCGTCGCTCTCGTCAGGGTTGCTTGAAGAAAAGGGCTGTCGTATGAGGTTGGGTATTGAGTTTATAGGCGGTAATAAAGAAGGGTCACATTGCTTATTCCATCGTTGCTCGAAATTGGCAAGCACATCCCAAGCAGCTTCCCCAATTATGCATGCGTGGGCGTCATGCCATGGTTCCCTTGGCCCTCCTTTGTGAAGGCTGGCCCCGGAGATGTTGGTTTGATAGAAGTCGAAACAATGAGATTCCATGTTAAGTGTTCGAAACAATGAATGTTGATCGGTGTCGTACCGGCCATCACAGAGATCAACTCCGCCGACAAAGCTCATGATTTCTCTGTCGTTGATCAACGAACCGTGGGCGGCTTTGGTATCAACCGTCACAGTCTTTTGATGGTGAGCAAAGAGTGTGGGGAACTTATGGTGCAATCTTGGGCATAATTTGCATACGACTTTGGTGTGTTTGAAAAATGCAAAAGCGTCTTCATCATGCGTTCTCATTACTCCTTGGTTCTTGATAAATGGTAAGGAAGTTTCATCGTTCCAAAGCATAATCCTCACTGCTACACCTTCTTCAGCTTTTCGTTTCAGCAATTCACCAAGCTTTACCCCTCTTGCATGTGGAATACTTGTTTCAGGATCCCGGACCTGTTTTCGAAAACATTAGAGTAAATTCTGATTTCATGTTGTTCTCAGCAATGATAATCTGAGAAAAAAAAGAACAACAGAAAAAAAAAAAGGATTAATGTCTTGAAATACCAAAGCCATATTTGGATTGAAAGACCAGCCTGCAATGTAAACCAAATGTTTAGCACCCTCAATGGCCTTATACACATCCTCCCACAGTTTTGTTGGAGCAGAAGAGAAGCAAGAAAATGGAGGCTGAAAAGCTGAGGTATGGTGGACGTCTTGATAAAGCTTCACATTGCAATTGGAGCGTTGAGGAAAGGTAGCGTTTCTAAGCCCCTGGAATCCTCCACTGTCAATCACTCTTCCCCATGTTGGTTCAAACTCCGCTGGTTTGAACCACAACATGAACCTCAGCTTTACTTCTGGGCTGGTTTTACCATTTTCAAGTTGGAGAGGAAAGAAGCCATTGATCAAACTTGAGTCCTTTAGTATTTGCCTTGCCTGGATGCTGAATCTCCCTAAGATGGAACACTTTGTTTTCATAGTAATGGTGATGGTTGAATCAGGTGGATGAGCACACAGAATTTGAAACGTTTGGTTCCATACACGATCTCGTTCCAGGGTTGTTTTTGCTACCTTCTTATTCTCCAGCTTGATGGTCACGTAGGTTGGCTTTCCATTTGCAGCCATACACTTCAAAACAAGCAAACAAACATGTAAGTTTGTAAAGAACATCAAAATTATTGTGATCATCATGGAAATTAGTAAAACCAAAACAACTTACATTGAAGGGAAACGAAGGCGTGGAAGGTGTTGCATCAAAGATGGAGGCTTCAAGTGTTCCATGGAGGAACTTTTGCTTACTCTCCATTGCTATGATTCTCCAAATTTAAACAAAGAGAGATGGATGGAACTTGTGCTATGTTTTTGGGCATGCCCATGTTTGAGTATTTAAAGGTATAGGGTGACATCGAATTGGAAACTTGCCTTGGAGAAACTTGTGAAATTCTCCATTACTAATCCTCAAAGTCTTTGACAAGTTTTTCCCTTCAAGTCGACGTTTACTTAAAACTCAAATCACAATTTTCATAAGTTCTTCTTTCATTTAGACGTACGTATGTATCTCTATACAAACATATGTTTTGTATGGTATAGTGATATTGGTTTTGGCCCTTTCCCAACTTTCTTCCTTTTTTTTACTTTTAGCAAACCCCAAAACCATCTTCATTGTCCAATTATAGTTGAAGGACTTGAAAAGAAAACAGTATAAAGGAATGTGAGAAAAAGGAAAACATCATTTTCACCCCTTATTATTGAACTTGTTCGGAAATACGGCATGTGATGCAAAGAGAAAGTACAGCAACACATTAAGGGTCACGAAAGATGGTTTCATAATTTTAACCTATTTTTTTTAGGATCAATATTTTTGATGAATTACAAACAGCGATTAACGCGACTCGAATCCAAATTACACCTAGATAATGAACACCCTTAACCATTAAATTAATACACAGAGTTGTTTTCTACAGTCAATATTAATTTGCAAGTCTTTTCATTTTATCAAGTTACTTTAATACTTGTTTTGGACAATTAATGAATGCTAACAAATTAGTGGATACGAGACTTTAAGATTATATTCAATTTAAATTATTATTTAATAAATACTGTTGACTTGAGTTACCTGTTAATACATATAATTATTAATCAAGTTTTATATAAGAATTATATTGGCTCATGGCCCAGATGGGGGTCTTTTATTCAAAAAAAAAATAAAATTTTGAGCTCATGTTAAAATTTGGTCCGTTTAGCTATAGTTATTTTACTATTCATGTACTAACAATTTCTTAAGAAAAATAAAAGAAAAAACAAAAACATAATCAAAGCAAACAAGTAAAGGATTAGTAAACCTCGAGTCAATAGGTTCATCCCATACACTCGGTCCTAGAGTCTTTAATTCTTATTAGCACATTTGGCATAAACATGTAACCAGAGACCAAAAATAAAAGTAGAAACAAAAGTTACATCCCATTTAGAGTGATTTGCATATAATAAGGCCACCCTAGCATGCGATTGAGTCGTCTTATTAGCATTCTTGCTAGTCCAACAGAAGGACAATTTTTATATTTGCGCCTTCAACATTCAACAATCATGAACCAACATACCAACTCTAGAAGCATCAGATGAAAGATTTAATAAAGCATTCACCACTGTCAAATAATCCGATTCAAGAATAGCATTATTCATATGAATTGATTTCAACCACGAAAGAGCCTTGCGAATGGAAAAGGCCATCACTAAGTAAGGCCCATAGAGCACCTTCTCAAACTCAGATAAGCTTCTCACCACACGACCATGGCAATCTCAGATAATGGCGTAAAGCCAACAACACCTGCATGTTCAAATCGAGATGCATCAACATTACACTTAACATAACTTGTGGGAGGAGGTAACCGTTGAGCATCGTCCTTGGCCATACTCGAACCAGCCTCTTGCATTCAACCTGAAGCACCTACAATTGTTGTTGAAGAAAGCTGGCGAGAAACAATAGCGTCAAGATAAATAACACAATTAGACATCTCTCATTCTGAAAAAAAGCATCATTAGATCTCACAATAATAGAATCATCAGTATCTATATTTTTCAAAGAAAAAGATTTCGACGAACCGACAAATTTCATAAAATAACAAGCCCTTGTTTTGTATGAGCAATATCTGAGGATTTCAAAAGATCAATAACAAACTCAGTAGAAGAGAAATAGCTTAGATATAAGCCTGCTACACGCCAACCTCAATTTCCTTTGGAGACATAAAAATACATAATCTAAGTCCTCACTACCCCAGCATCTTGCACACGAGGATACCATTAAAATCCCTTTATCCTCAATCGCAATTTAGTTGGCACAAAGTGATGTAAACCACACTAGATAAAGTCTTTAACTTTGAGAGGAACTTTACAGCTCCAGACTTGTTGCCATAAACTATCCATGGAAACAAAGAGGTATCTGAATGCATAAAAAAATTCACTCTATACCTAGATTTAACGTTATAATGACCATTGACATTAAAATGCCATATAAGTCGATTCGACTTGGAGGTAAGACTAGCAAGATTCTGTAGTACTTTCTTAGCGTCACTTGAGGGAAAAAACCATTCAACATACTACTTATTCCAAGCATGCTCATCCACCATAAACAAGTCATTAACCTTCATAGTTTCCAAGGCAGGCAAAGGAATCGAATCAATAAAGAAATTATTATCATCATTGAGCCACGAGTCTTTGAAGACCTCAATATCTTGACTGTTACCCACTCGCCAACTAGTCCCTCTACTCAAAAACCCCATAGCCGCAAGGATACTTAACCTTTGCTTGATTTAGAAAAATTACCCTAGGAAAGTATTTGTCTTTGAAAAATCAGTTAACAAAATCATCAAGACGTGACATGAATTGAGTAGCCTACTTACTAAGTATTGTCAGATTGAAGCAGTATAAATCCTCGAAACCTTTGCTAGCAAACTTTTTTGGGATGCATGGTCTATCCTAATATGCCCAATGAGCTCCTTTTGAATCATTACAATTAGCACCCCACCGGAAAGAATTCATTAGTGTTGAAAGTTGGCCAACAATGCAGTAGCAAACAAATATTTTAGTGCATAACTTTGTCAGTTGAAACTTTTGTAACAAGTGAACTAATTTAGTCTCATTGTAATTTTATTTTTATTAAGGTAAGTCAACTACTTAACTGATTTAGTAGACTTTTAAGTTATGATTAAGCTGATATTACAACTTATATGAGTGTACAAGCAATGTTTTGTGTATCTCAATGTTGCGGGAATTGTTTAAAAAGTAATTGTTCTAAAAATAGTATGAGAGAGTTTTCAATTTTTGCTCTCAACCGAAGCCATTGTTGGTTTTGTTTTCTTCTTTTCGTCATCAATCTTTTATTTTTGATCTTTTGTTGTTGATAAATTCAACAAATGGTATCAGAACCTCTCATCTTTGATGGTCTTTGTTGTGTGTTGTTTATTTTTGTTGTGTATTTGAAAAGAAAGAAACAAAAACTCTTCTTTGTTTTTACAAAACATGAGTTTTTCACCACCACCACCACTTGTTTTTACTAGTGAAAATTATAACATATGGGTTGTGAAAATGAAAACTTATTTGCAAGCTCATGATTTTTGGAATGTGGTTCAAGCTGACACAAAGCCACCTCCATTGAGAGCTAATCCTACCATAGCTCAAACTAGGAAGTACAATGAGGATTGTGCCAATAAATACAAGGTAATGTCTTACTTGCATAATGGAGTCTTGGATGTGGTCTTTACCAAGATAATGGCATGTGACTCTCCAAAGTAATCTCAGGGGAAGCTGAAGGAAGAGTTTCAGGGGTCTAATAAAACCAAGCAACAACAATTAATCAATTTGAGGAGAGACTTAGAAACTTTAAAGATGAAAGAGTCTAAATACATTAAGCAGTATTCTGATAGGATAATGGCTACAGTCAACAACATCATACTGTTGGAAGATGAAATCAGTGAGGTGAGAATTGTTGAGAAAGTCATTACAACTCTTCCAAAAAAAGTATGAGTCAAAAATTTCTTCATTGGAGGACTCAAGAGATTTATCAACTATATTGATGACAAAGTTGATAGATGATCTTTATGCACAATAGCAAAGAAGGGTCAACAGATTGGAGGAGTATCCTGATAGAGCCTTTCTGGCTAAAAGCAAAGAAGGCTCAACCTCAAGTTACAAGCGAAAGAAACCTTGGTTAGATAAGAAGGAGAAGCCAAAGAAGGATGTTGGATAGAAGTTCCCACCATGCACTCACTGCAAGAAGTCCACACATTTGGAAAGATACTATTGGTATAGAGACCTGATATTCAGTGAAGAAGTTGCAAGCAACTTAGTCACATAGAGAAGGTCTGTAAAAATAAAGGAAAGGCACAACCATAACAGAAGAACCAAGCTGTTGAGGACACTCAAGCTTAGGAGGAGCATGTTTTCGTTGCTTCCTATTTTGTCTTTAAAGTCAAAATTGAGAATGGAAACTTCATAGAGGCCAAAGGAAGAGGCAAAGTTGTGATCAATACTCATTCAGGTAACAAGACACTTTCAGATGTCCTCTTTGTACCTGATATTGACCAAAATTGGCTTAGTGTTGACCAGTTGATAGAGAAGGGTTATTCTATTATTTTTAAGAACAAATCATGTGTGATTGAGGACTCATTTGGTTAAGAGCTAGTGACAATAACTATGACTAATAGATGTTTTGTTTTAGATGTAAATCAATTAGATGTGAAAGTTTTGCTCGTTTAGCTGATAAATCATGTTTAGGCACAAGAGATTAGGGCATGTAAATTACAGATCACTTAGTTTGCTGTACAAGTTGGATTTGGTTAAAGATATGTCTAAGGTTGATGTTAAGGATGAAGTTTGTGAAGTCTATCAGCTCAAAAAGTAGGTCTGATTGCCATTTCCAGTTAACAAGGCATGGAGAGTTCAAGATAAGCTTCAATTGGTCCATACTGACATTTGTGGACCTATGAAGACCTTTTCTCTAAGTGACAACAAGTACTTTGTACTATTTATTGATGATTGTAAAGGTTTTGTTAGGTGAATTTCTTGAAGCAAAAGTCAGAGGTAGTTGATTTCTTTTGCAATTTCAAAGCCTTAGCTGAAAATCAAGCAAACTGTAAGCTAAAGGCTTTGAGATCATATAATGGCACTAAGTATTTGTCAGACAAGTTTTAGAAACTTTGTGAGGAAGCTGGAATTTAGCATCAATTGACCACAATGTATACACTATAGCAGAATGGTGTTTATGAGAGAAAGAATCGTACAGTGCTTGATATGGTTAGATGCTTACTATTTGAGAGCAAATTACCTAACATTTTTTGGGTTGAGGCAATAAATACCTCAGTGTATCTACTCAACAGACTGCCAACAAATGTAGTCAAACAAGACTCCTTTTGAAGCTGGTTTGGACATAAGCCATCGATTTCACATTTGAGAGTGTTTGGCTGCATTTGCTATACACTTGTCCCAGTTGAGAAGAGAACCAAGTTGGAAAAAAAGTCAATGCTTGGAATTTTTGTTGGTTACAGCAACACAAAGAAAAGGTACAGGGTTTTTGATCCTTCAACTAAGAAGATTGTTGTGAGTAGGGATGTGAAAATCAATGAAGGTAGTGGATGAAAATGGGATGGTATAGATGCAAGCTTGCTTAAACAAGATCAACAAGACAATGATCTACAACCGCTTGATGATGAAGTTCACATTGAGGAAGGATTTGATGATGTGCCTGTCAAGGGCACAAGGTCTATCATTAACATTTATCAAAGATGTGATTTGACCATTTTGGAACCCTCTAACTTTGATGAAGGTGCTAATAAAGATGGTTGGAAAGAAGCAATGCAAGCAGAAATGGAGATGATACACAAGAATGATACATGGGAATTGGTTGATAGGCCAATTCATAAGAAAGTTATTTGTTTAAAATGGGCATTTAGGACCAAGCACAATGCAGATGGATCTCTGAACAAGCACAAAGCAAGACTTGTTGTGAAGGGATACAACCAATAATAAGGTGCTGATTTTTCAGAAACCTGTGCACCAGTTGTAAGGTTAGACACTATAAGGCTTTTATTTTCCTTTATTGCTCAAAAACAATGGAAATTGCACCAATTAGATGTTAAATCTTCTTTTCTGAATGGTTTTATTAAGGAGGAGATCTTTATTGAACAACCAAAAGGGTTCAAGGTGCTTGCTAAAGAGCATAAGGTTTACAAGCTTAAGAAGGCTTTATATGGCCTAAAACAAGCTTCAAGGGCGTGATATGAAAGAATTGATGCTTATCTGTCAAAGCTTGGATTTGAGAAGAGTACCGGTAAGCCTACTATTTATGTCAATAAGGCTAAGAATGAAACTTTGTTACTTGTCTCACTCTATGTGGATGATTTGCTTGTGACTGGTAGTAAAAAAGGATTGATTAGTGAGTTTAAGAAGTAGATGCAAGATGTGTTTGAAATGTCTGATTTAAGGAAGATGACCTATTTTCTTGGTATGGAAGTTACTCAAACTCAACATGCCATCTTCATAAGCCAACAAGCATTTGCTTTGAAGATTTTAAGCAAGTTCTGCATGACAAATTACAAACCAACTAGCACTCTAGTGGCACAAGGTGAAAAGCTCCCTAGTAAAGGTGACCATGAAAAGGTGGATGAGAAAGGGTATAAAAGCCTTGTAGGTTATTTGTTGTATTTGACAGCAACAAGGCCAGACCTTATGTTTGCATTCAATCTTCTATCTAGGCTCATGCACTATTGTAATGTATCTCATTTCAAGGCAGCTAAGAGGGTCTTGAGATATGTTAAAAGGAACTCTAGACTATAGGGTGAAATTTGTGAAGACTGAAGAGCTAAAGCTGGTTCGCTACTCAAATTGTGATTGGGTAGGCTCTGTTAATGATATGAAGAGTACATTGGGTTACTTTTTCACTCTAAGTTTAGGATTTTTTTATTGTTGGAGTTCAAAGAAGTGACAAATAATAGCACAATTAACAACAGAAGCAGCGTATATTGCAACTATTGCTGTTGTTAATCAAACCATTTGGCTAAGCAAACTTTAAAGTTATTTGAATGTTAGTGAAGAGGAACTAATAGAAATCAAGGTAGACAACCAGTCAATTATTGTTATTGCTAAAAATCATGTCTTTCATGGCAAAACGAAGCACTTCAAAATCGAGTATCATTTTGCAAGGGAAGTTGAACTATCAAAGGAAGTCAACTTGATCTATTGCAGTTCAGAGGTCCAGTTTACTGACATTTTGACTAAGCCTCTTGCTGCTACAAGGTTCGAAAGTTTGAAGAAAAGCATTGGTGTTTGCTACATAAAGGCCAAGGAGGAGTGTTGAACATTGGCCAGCAATGCAGCAGCAAACAAATATTTTAGTGCATAGTTTTGTTAGTTGAAACTTTTGTAATAAGTGAACTAATTTAGTGATCTACCAATTTTATACCTAGCATATTGAACTAGTTTTCATACTTGAGGAGCTTGAAATTAAACATTAATTTTGAATTCTATAGGATTTTACTTAATTTTTACCTTTGAATAAATTGTGAAAACCAAGTGCTAAAAGGTTACTTTATTGTCTTTAAGGCCGATTGAGGTCTAAAAGTTGACTAACATACTTTGTGAGTGTGTAGAAGACCATTAGAAGGTGTACCATATAAAAAATGATGACTAGGTCATGACTCGGGATAATGGATATGCCTTGTTCGTTGCAACATAGCATGTCTCTGTTGCAAAAACCCTTTTCGTCGCGACATAGCATGTCTACGTCGTGACAAACCCCTGAAAATGTCTATAGAGAAGTACATTGACTACTATGTCACAACATAGGACTTAGTATGTCACGACATCGACCCTTGGATGTGGATTTTGCACCAAGTGAAGGGCATTTTTGTCTTTACAATGCTACTTAAACACGAGGATCAACAGTTGACCTAGGGTTGAGGAAAACGACCGTCCAAGACTATAAATAAAGTCTTTAGCACTAGGGTTTTACACACCATTCAGTAAATCTTAGTTTTTAGTTTTAAAGTTTGTATTTTCTTCTGGGAAACAAAATTATAGAATTCGCATAAACATTCGAGAAATTTTTCCCGACAGATTGCCAATACAATTTTTAGTTTCTTTTTCATTCTTATTCTTATATGTATTTTTTATATATATTTGTGTTTATGATGATAAAGAAACCCATGAGAAACTAATTCCATTTTGGGGAATTAGGGAGTGGAAGTGTGAATATTTGATTGATTGTTTAACAGGGATTTGCCTTTCAAATCAGTTATTTTTAAAAGGAAGAATATCGAACAAACACTAGACCTGACAATCCTAGAAAATCATCTAGGTGGGAATGAACCCAAAATTGGTATTGCCCATCCGTGAACACCTTTTCCCAAACCGATTTAGATTGTGACATCTAGCGAGAAGTAATCTCTATCGACTTGCTATGTCGACGGACGATCAAAAGATCCAACTTGGGTAGTGACTAGTTGATTGGAGGAAAATCCCCAAAACCCAACAATGGAAGAACTCATATTGAAACCTAATGTCCCCAAAACTATTCATAAGAATTTCTACATCTCAAATCCCACTTTTATTTTTTATCTTATTTTATTTCATGCTTTCTAAACAAACTTTTTTTATTGCTCTTCGTACTATAATCCCAAAAGTAAGTACTAATTAATTTTATTCTTTGCAGGGATCTAATTTACTATCACCTTACGCCTCCTTTGGGTACGATCCTCAGAATACTACCAAGTGTTCCGTTGTAACACACTATATTTACAACCTGACCCGTATACTTGCGAAAAGTCGAAATCTACGCCGAACAGGAGTATGTCTGGGGCGGTCAAGTTGTTGACGTTGTTGTCGGGGAGATAAGCTTAGTATTTTATTTTTTTTTTTAATTATTAAATTTAATAGAATAATATAGGAAATTTTAAGCTATAGATACGATTTTCGTTATATTTTATTTTTATTATTATTATTATTATTATTATTATTATTATTTAGGCTATAGTTACAATTTAACAATACTAACAATTTTCTATTTTCAGATCAATTACTTTTAATCAAGATTCTCATAACATTTTTTTAGGCTATGGATGACTACTATTAAAGGTGGTTAAATGAGAGGTACAATTACGACGATGACATTTACAAGGATAGATATTACGAAGATTAGGAGATCATAGAAAAAAAAAAATTATTTATGATAGAATGGAGCTAACGAAAATGAAGTCTCAACACACTAGTGGAGTAATGATCAAGATATTGATACAGTTGAACATCCACATAAGCCCACTGGTAATTTATATGAGGTAATTAAAGAAGATCATGGCGTGCCTAATTGTTTAGACGAGCTCCTTCTGATTTGGCTAGAACCACCTCTAAGGTTGCATTAAGAATGTTAGACAAAATGGAACAAACAATGAAAATGCTCTAAGGTATATCTGAGGCGCTACGCTCAAGGAAAGAGGTCGTGAATGATGTTCCCAACTTTGATCCATAGGAATTTGAATCTGGCCATGATGAGAATTATGGTAAGATTGAATCTAAGCTCGTAATTAAAAATCATGAGGAGGAGATTGAACATATTCTGAGCATCGAAAACGAGCTTCAATCTAGTGATGAATCGGTTCCTTTGAATAATTATGTTGACCTCGACTTTCAAAATGTGGGTCTTCAATTGACAACTATTACCAACAGAGATACAAATGAAAAGTTGGAAATTGAAGAGTCCATAAATCAAGTGTTCAACCTTGGAAGGGAGGTAGCTATGGTACACGTCTCTGTTTTGAAACAAATTCCCAGAGAAATCAACAATATAGAGGCTTTTCATATGCTTTAGATAATCAGTAAGATTTTCTTTATGATTCGTTACCTCACTTTTCAGATGTTAGAGTAATTGAGCCCTCATTAAAAAGGGAAACAAATTTGTGGGGAGTTCAAACCCTTCAATGGTTTCAAAAGCACTGCACAGAGACACGATTCAAGCCTGCGGAAATATGTTGGGGATTGGTATTTGATCCAACTAAAATAGATGAACTAACCATTAAGATAGAGCTTAAACTGATCGTTAATGAGAGTGTAGAGAGCCAATACATTTTCTAGCCATAATAGAGAAGGTGCCAATGAAGAAGTCAGGAAGTTTGATTCATTCTCATTCGACAACAGTAGTAAGGCCCGAGCAACCAAAACATTATGTGATACAGAAGAGAGAAAGCTCGAGGCAATAATACCCCAAAAAATGATTTGGGGTTGGCTCAGATTTGGTACCAAAATGGCTTGTATAGAAAATAAGATAACATCATTGGATTCGATCAAAGGGGCTAGTTTATATATCGACAAAGAAACAAACAACGAATCAAAGTGTCGAGAACTAGTTGGAAGTTCTTCTACGATGGTAACACGGATTGTCTCGATTTTTAAAGAATTTTTATTCCCTAAATTAAATTTTGTTTTTTATTTTATTTTATTTTATTACTCGTTTATTTTATTAATTTTAATTGAGTTTAGTTTTTCTTTCAGTAGTTAACATGAAGGGGGTATTGCAACACACCATCATTTATGTTACAACATAAGTGACAAAAACAAGGAGAACAAGACTAATGTTCGAAGCTCTTCCCATGTTGCGACAAAGCGTACAGATTTGGAAATCTCTGGAACTGAGGAGGATGTCACGACAATGCCCTAAGTGTGTCGCGACCAAGAGAACTTGAAGTGTTTGTCACGAAAAAGACTCCCTGTGTCGCGACATTGACTGTAATTTTTACAGGGTCGACCCGACCCAACTGTGCAACCCGTCGACTAAGGGCTTATTTTTCTAAGCTTTTTTACACCTTAAAACCATAAATCCTAACCCTTATAAATATTAAAATACTATTCTAACTCCATCTTATTTTAACTCACAAAAATCCTTTGAAAACCTAAAAATCCTTTCTTTTTCTATTTTCTTTTTTTTGACTTTTAAGGTTTCCAAGCAAGAGGAGCAATACAACAAACCAGGTTTAAAGTTCCTACTCTCGTATATTCTATCATTTATAATGCCTCCTAAAAAGGTTAGACATACTGTAGAATCTTAACCATCATTGGGTACAAATCCTTCAAATTTTGTAAATGTGAATGTGGAAAAAATATTTAATGAGCTTCAAGGGGAGACATTCATTAAAGAGGGGTTTTGACCCGTTGATGGTTTTTGTGCAAGGAAATCTGGTCTTTAGTTAGGTATCATAGGTGGGAACGATTTTGACAATCCCCAAAGAACCTACGATTATCCCTGTAGTCCAAGAATTCTATGCAGCATTAAAAGATTATATTTCTAAGACTAAGGACGAATTTAATTGAGAAATCTTAGTAATTAGAGGAATTAGTGTTAAGGTAACCCCTTAAATAATATGTAGATTCTTCGATCCTCTTTATTATGAATAGAATTTCTCAAATCAAATCGACTTAGAATCTTTTAGTAATATAAATATGACTGAAGTAATTACATATCTGGCTAAGAAAAGGGGGGAATGGAAATTTAGGCCAGGCACTAGTATCCCTACTTCATTTAACCAAGCTATTATGTTTCCTGAAGACAAAATGTGAATCCAATTTATATGCACATGTATAATACTCGCTTTAAATGTTTCTAATGTTAATAATTTTTTAGCAGTATTATTATTCGTAATTTTACGGAAAAAGCAGGTTTGTATAGGGAAGTGAATCCACCAAAATATGAGTCAATGTGTAGAAAGCCAAAAAGTGGGGATTTTCTTTCCTCACTTCATCACTGCTTTATGAAGAAGGGCAAGAGTGCTCATGAAATCACTGAGCAAACATTAAAGTCGTCAAACAGTGACACACTTTTCCAACAATATGGGGAGCTTCGCATTAAACAAATGAAAGAGGGGAAGAGGAAATCACGAGACTTGACGGCTATACCAACTTCCACATAAAGTTTGGCACTAGCCCAACAAGAAGTTGGAGAAGGGAGTCATCTAAAGCTCGATTGGATGATCCAATAGATGTAGGAATCGAGATCGATATTTCAAGAGGTTGCTCGGCAACACAACATTAGGGTCCCCAACTACACATCGGACATGTTTAAGACAATGGATGAGGAGCATAATGATGAAGAATAAGAAGAAGAGGATGATAGTGGTAATGAGGAGGATAAGATGGATGAAGAAGAATAAAGTCTTTTTTAGACTTGTAATTTTGGGATTATTTTTTGAGACTTATATAATTTGTAGGAGTAGGACTAGAATTTACTTTTGTACATATATGCCTTAATTCTTTTTATAGGAACCCCACATTATGGAGACACAATAATTTTGAGTATTCACGCCAAATGGGAGAAGAACAGTCACCATATGAAGAAAACAACCTTCACGATCAATCGGGTAACTTCTTCCTTACTACTTATAGGCTACACATTAAGGACAAGGTGTTTTCTAAAGTGTGGGGCTAACATAGGAATTTTTGCATATAGTTTTTCTTTTTTATGTTTTTCTTGTTGATGTGTGCTTTAGCTTGTAAAAATATAAGTGATTGATTAGGAGCATGTACAATAGGTTGATTGTATTTATTGATAAATTTGGCATGATGATGAGGAATTTTTAAGTTCTATAGGTTACATTAAGTATAGGTGGAAAATTATTATTGTACCAAATTATATGCATAATATGAGGAAATGAGCATGCTAGTATATATGATAGATTGTAATTTTGAGATTGTTAGACTAAATTGAGATTTATGCATATTAAGGTGTTTAGGGATGACCTAAGGTATTGTTTGATTACATCTATAGCTAAAAAGCCAAACCCCATTCTGAATTTCCAATTAGTACCCATCTTTGAGCCTTATGATCGTTTTTGATGAACCACACTACAAGCCTCTAAAAGCCTAAACCGATGAATTGTGCGTACTCTTTTCTTTGGTCCTATACTGCATGATAATAGACGTATGGTCATATATATTGAGGGTAAGTAGACACATTATGGTGAAGGTTATAAAACAAAGAGGGAAATAGGAAAATCAATATAATGTATGAACTTTAGTTTAGCCAAAAAGAGAGAAATAGCGAAAAATCAAAAAAAGAAAATGAAATGAGTAGAAACAAAAAAGGAAAATCATGAGTAAAAAAGTATATGAAAAGTGACAAAGTCACAAAGTCACCAAAAAGAAGAAAAAGAGAACCTTACTCAAGAAACAAAAGAATACTCATAGGCTAGCTAAAGGGATTGGATTATATTGATATTTCTTAAATTAGAGAGAAAAGGAACGTGAGAGAAGGAGAAATAAGGGGTGAGATGGAATAGGACATTAAGGGAAGAATAGGGAACAATACAATGTGTCAAACTATTTTCGTGTTTGTAACTTTTTGTGCTTAAGTGTTCTTTGAAATTCGTAACTATCTTAAGCCTCAACACATTACAAGAAAAAGCCTTATGTGACCTAAAAAACTCTATGCATGAATAGATATGGAAATTGCATGATCTCATTATAGCTATCTGTATTGTACTAGGATAATTAAAGTGCTTATATTAGGCATTGATGGATTTATATCGATAAAACCTTGATATTTGTATTTCTTTAACTTATTGAACTTATATTGTTTCTAACAAAAAATAGTAAAATTACTCACTCATCATGTTAGAATTATTGAAAAATATATAATGCTTAGAGTAGATGTTACGAACCTAATCTTTTTATGATATGGACTCAAGCTCCTTTCTTTTCTTCTTTGTTTTATTGCTTATTTTGTTTTGTTTGCTTGAGGACTAGCAAAGACTTAAGTGTGAGAGAGTTTGATCTGTCGATTTTATACCTAGCAGATTGAACTAATTTTCACACTTGAGGAGCTTAAAATTAAACATTTTATTTATAATTCTATAGGATTTTACTTAGTTTTTACCTTTGAATAAATTGTGAAAACCAAGTGCTAAAAGGTTACTTTATTATCTTTAAGGCCGATTGAGGCCTAAAAGTTGGCTAACATACTTTGTGAGGTGTAGGAGACCATTAGAAGATGTACCATATAAAAAATGATTACTATGTCACTACTCGGAATAATGGATGTTGCAACATAGGGACCAGAATGAAGAAATCATGAATCTGCCTTCTTCGTTGCAACATAACATGTTTATGTTACAACAAACTCTCTTCGTCGCGACATAGCATATCTACGTCATGAAAAACCCCTAAAAATGTCTACAGAGAAGTACACTGACTACTATGTCGCGACATAGGACTTGATATGTCGCGACATCGACCCTTGGACGCAGATTTTACACCAAGTGAAGGGCATTTTAATATTTACAATGCCACTTAAACACGAGGATCGACAGCTGACCTAGGGTTGAGGAAAACGGTCGTCCAAAACTATAAATAGGGCCTTTAGCTCTATGGTTTTACACACCATTTAGTAGATCTTAGTTTTTAGTTTTAAATTTTGTATTTTCTTCTGGGAAACGAGATTGTAGAATTCACATAAACATTCGAGGAATTTTTCCCGACAGATTGCCAATACAATTTTAGTTTCTTTTTCATTCTCTTATTCAATTATATGTTTTTTATATATTTGTGTTTATGATGATCAAGAAACCCATGAGAACTAATTTCATTTTGAGGAATTAGGGAGTACAAGTATGAATATTTGATTGATTGTTTAACAAAGATTTTGCCTTTCGAATCAGCTGTATGGAAGAGGAAGAACATCGAACAAACATAAGGCCTGACAATCCTAGAAAGTCATCTAGGTGGGAATGAACCCAAAATTGGTATTGCCCATCCGTGAACACCTTTTCCCCAAACCAGTTTAGATTATGACATCTACTAATAAGTAATCTCTATCGACTTGCTATGTCGACGGAAGATCGAGAGATCCAACTGGGGTAGTGACTAGTTGATTGGAGGAAAATTCCCAAAGTTGTTCATAAGAATTTCTACATTTCAAATCCCACTTTTATTTTCTATCTTATTTTATTTCATGCTTTCTAAACAAACTCTTTTTATTGCTTTTCGTACTATAATCCCTAAAGTAAGCAGTAATTAATTTTTTTCTTTGCAGGGATCTAATTTACTATCGCCTTACTCCTCCTTTGGGTATGATCCTCGGAATACTACCAAGTGTTCCATTGTACACACTATATTTACAACATGGCCCGTATACTAGCGAAAAGCTGAAATCTAGGCCGAACGGGAGTACGTTCGGGGGTGATCATTTAGTCTCATTGTAATTTTGTTTTTATTAAGGTGAGCCAACTACTTAACTGATTTAGTAGACTTTTTGTTATGATTAAGTCGATATTACATCTTATACAAGTGTACAAGCAATGTTATGTGTATCCCAATGTTGTTTGAGTTGTTTAAAAGTTGTAATTATTCTAAAAATAGTATGAGAGAGTTTTCAGTTTTTGTTCTCAACCAAAGCTCATTATTGGTTATGTTTTCTTCTTTTCATCATCAATCCTTTATTTTTGATCTTTTGTTGCTGATAAATTCAACAATTAACTTTTACAACTCATCACAAATACTGCGAGATAACAGAAATACACTTATGTAATAAACAATAATAGACCGAGCAATTCCTTACCTAGCTTTGGGAGCTAGTTAAGGATTTGCTTACATGATTGCTCTTTAATAAACGAAAAAAAATTGTCACTTATTTCACCTTGCCAATAAAGAAAGCCTAAGATAACTCCCACGATCAATCGACCTGACATTACTAAATTATGAATCAATAATTAAGTATTCCAACTAAACATAATGGCAGACTTCTGAAAATTAATAGCTTGATCCGAAGCTATCTCATAGTAAGATAAAATGTCTTTAACTACATTACATTCAAACTTAGTAGCTCAAAAGAAGAGGAAACTATCATCTATACACAACAGATGCGAGACACTATTTAAAGCTATACTTTATATGTAAATTGTAGTAATTGATATAGAGAAGCGCAACAAGTCATGTTTGATTGCTAAACTTTGGTCTGTCTTTCTTTTTTTCCTTACAAAGAAAAATCAATATAAGCCCTTCAGATCACAATGTAAAAAATAGGGAGAAAGAGGATCACCTTGATGCAAGCCCTAATTTGGGGTAATCGACCTCACATCTTTTCCATTAAAGGAGATAGAATAAGAAATTGTGCTCCACATAGCATGATCCAATTTATCCATTTAACATCAAAGCCTATTTTTTTCATAATAAAATGTAAAAAGTTCTAATAAACCTTTCATAAGCTTATTGATATCAATCTTGAGAGCAACTTCACTCACTCTTCCCCTCTTATTCCTTACATGGTGAATGATCTCAAAAGCAACCAAAACATTATTCGTAATTAATTGACCAAGCAAAAATGTCGAATGCATAGAGTATAATATTCAACAAAATCAACTTAAGTCGTTTACCAAGCACCTTTGCAATAATATTAAAGAACATTGTATGAACCCCGAGTGTTGGCCTAATGGTTAAGGATGTTCATTGTCTTAGGTGTGGCCTGAGTTCAAGTCGTACTAGTCGCGTTGTTAGGGCTTTTCCCTCCCTTTGTAATCACTAAAAAAATAACATTGTTATCGATGCCATTTATTTATTGGGAGAAGAAGTAAAAACATTATTGAATTGTGTAGAAGTCTATTTTAATAGAAAAACTAAATCCTAGTCTAACTAGGGTTAGGCTGGGCGACAACCCTAGTTAAATAAACTAGGGTTTATCGTCCCATGTATCATCATGAGAGACTATTGGATTTTTCTCCTATTGGATCCAATTATAAGTATTTACTAAACTATTAAACCAGTACTTTATAATTTAATCCAATCCAATATTTGTTGTTCTATTTTCAAAATAAACATCTTGAATTAATTTAATATTTTTACATCCAATGGATTCACTATAACCAATTAATTATTTTGAATTTTAATTAATTAATTATAATTAAAAAATCATAAATTTATTTTCAGGTCATTTTAAAATCACTTTATTCCTGTTTTATTCCACCATTATTATTTCCTACTTTGTTCCACCTTTTGTTATCCAAATACTAACTTGAACATTAGAGAGTGTTTCGAAACTCAAGGTCCAACACCTCCTAGGTGTGTTTGGATTATTATTGGGGTGGAAAAACAATCTTTCACCCTAAAAGTAACTCAAATACCTGATTTTGACAGTTGAATTTGCGATGAACAAGTACTTTTTAACTCAATACAAAAGTTAGGGTTTAGGTGCTTTTGTCTTTTGACTTTTACATTTTGATGTGTAAATTATCAAAATTTCCTCATTTGTATTAACTATTTAAAATCCATTTAATTTCTTTTTGAAATAACCTACCTAATTTTCATTAAAATAATTGAGGTAAAACCACAGGCCCCAAAACAAGCAAAAAAACAACCTAGAGAAACAGCGTCTTAAAGAAATAAAAAGCAACAATTAGACAATAAATAAAGGTGACAAAAAAAATTAAATACAAAAACCAACAAAAGGGAAACCTGAAAACCATCAACAACAAAGCAGGAAAACCAAGTGAACGTCTCTCTAAAAAACCAAAGGGCGATATTCATAAACGATAAGTAAATCACAGAGAGAGATCTTGAAAACTGTTGTGGAGCTTCCTCAAAAATATAAAATTCTCCATAGGAACAAAACAAAAGCTGAAAGTTACCTCTTAGAAATTCATTTCTCCCAATCAAACGTCGATTCTTGGAGAATAGATAATGGCACATCTTCAACCCAAAACATCGGGTCCGTGTAAGCTTTACCACCGACGCAAGCTTGTGAGCCACCATGTTAGCAATACGACAAACAAAGGCAAAGGTAATGTGATACAAACCATAAGATAAATTTTTTATATCACCAATGATAGGTCAATAATGGATTTATCCTGCTCCTTGGACTGAATCTTCTTGATTGCAGATAAAGAATCTCCCTTTACCTACACCAAATAGAATCCCATCTCTAATGCAAACCAAAGTGCTCTTTCGCATGCTCTAACTTTAGCAACAAAAGCATCACTCACATTTAGCAAATGGTAAGTACATGCACCCATAATTAACCCCATTTCATTTCTTGCAATAATCCCTAGACTCGCAGTATGAGTAATCTGGCTAAAACTAGCATCAAAGTTTAGCTTGATAATATTCGCCTCTGGAGGTCTCTAACATTGATTTCTAGGAATAGAGGGGTGAATATTCATTTGTTGAATATAATCATAATCTAGAACATATCCCTTAATGAAACCCACTAGCTCCTGAACAGAACTTCTGATCCCTTCATGCACCAGTTTATTTCTTGCAAACCAGACATCCCAGTAAGATACCGTCATAAGTTCAATAGTAGAAACTAGATTATCGAGAAAACTCATGACTAATCAGTGTTTATAATCTGTTGGATGAGTCACCGATGGAGGGGAAATCTTCAACTGATTCCAGACCTGCTGAACAAGACTGCATCTACACATCATATGATCCGTAGATTTAGGAGTATTCTTACACAAAGGGCAAAGCTCATCAACATGAATGTTGCGTTGAATCAAGTTTACATTATTGGGGATGTAATTTTGCCATAATTTCCATATGTAAATCTTGATTTTTGCAGGAAGCTGTAACTCCCACAGTTTAGATAGAAATTTTTTATGTGTATCTAATAGAGTAGGAAGATTATCATTCATCAATAGTCAATAGCCACTTTTGATAGTGTAATTGCCTGACCCCTAAAAATGCCAAATCAGTTCATCCTTAGTAACAGAATGCAGAAGAGGAATCTGGAAAATTCTATCCACATCAACAGATTTAAACAGTCGATGAATAGTATCCTCATCCCAAGTATGAGACTGAGAATTAATCAAATGATTAACTGTAGAATATCTTATGTCAATTTTCTCACACGCAACCCGTCCTTGTCTAGGTGATAGAAGCCATAGATCATTCCAGATATTAACCTGGTTCCTAGAGCCAATTCTCCACCCGTAACCTTTCTAGATCAAGCCACGGGCCGACCATATGCTCCAATATGTAAGAGAAAGGTAATTACTTAGATTAGTAGATAGAAAATCAGTATAAGGGTAATAACGTACTTTTAAAACACGAGCTAAAAGGCAATCAGGTTGAGTAAGCACACGCCAGCATTGTTTAGCCAACAATGCAATATTAAATTTAGAAAGATCACGGAAACCCACTCCACCCAATGACTTAGGCAAACACAAAGCAGACCATGTCGACCAGTGGATGCCTTTCAACGTTCTATTGCTACCCTACTAAAACTTATTCAGTATCCCCTCTAATTTGGCGCAAATAGATTTTGGAAATAAGAAGCACTGCATAGCATAAACCGGTAAAGCTTGCAAAACCGATTTAATAAAAACTTTTTTGCCCCCCATTGATAAAAATCGAATATCCCAACTCTCAACTTTCTTACGAAATCTGTTAATATAATGATTAAAAGCATGACTTTTATGACAACCCACCATCATAGGCAACCCCAAGTAGCTTTCAGGATTTTTAGATGTTCGAACCCCAAGAATTCTGCCACATCCTGTTGGCCACTTAATGAAACATTAGAGCTAAAAAACAAATATGATTTGTCAAAATTCACTTGCAGTCTAGAGGCAGATTCATATTCTTTAATAATGCTATGAACATTTCGGGCTCCCTCATAACTGGCATTACCAAATAAACGCAATCATCTGCGAAAAAAAGATGATTAATTTTAAGATTACCTCGGCCAATCGACGCACCGCCAACCAATCCCTTAGTCCTAGCATCATTCAAAAGGGCAGAAAATCCTTCAGCACAAATCAAAAATAAATAGGGGCTAGGGGGATTTAAAATTTTGAATTGATTTATAATTTATGTTTTATTATATTAAATCATTTAAAATTATTTACAAATAAACCATATTAAATTATATTTAATATTTTAAAATATTTCATGTACAATTAAATAAACAAATAATTTATTAATTATAAAAAAGTATTTAAAATATATTATGTATAGTTATATTTAATTATTTAAATATTATATAAATTATTTTATTTTAAAATTTTAATATTATGTCTAAAATTGACCTTTTAACTTCCCACTATAGTTTTTTTTTTGTGAAATATAAAGGAAGAGTAAAGTCTTAACAACAACGCAACTAACGCGACTTGAACTCAGGCCAGACCTTGAGCAATGAACACCCTTAACCATTAAGCCATTACACGGGATTCATCCACTATAACTTTTGATAGCAATATCAAACACCCTAAATTAATTAATCTCATTTTTTCACAATACTTTTAAAAACATTTTTTTTCAAACCGAACTTTTTAAAGTATTTCTCAACTGCAATAATTATATTAGATTCCCCCTTAATTTTCTTTAACCTAGATCTGTTCATGGGTCGAGCCTCGAGTAAGGCATTTTGGGCCTGGGCTCGGGCCCAACCCGAATTCACAAAAGGAAAAGAAGTTACTTTTTTTTAATGATATTTTCTTGTTGTTTTCTCCTTATTTTGCTACAATTTCACTATTATGTTTCTACTATTTTGTTATTATTGTTTGGATATTGTATAAAACTTATTTTATTGTTAATTTTATTATTATTTTAGAGGCATTTTTTTAATTTTGTTACTATTTTAAATGCATTTGTTTTTTAAGTTACATATACTTAGTGTTATTTAAGTATATATTTTTTAAAATTTATTTTTAATTTGTTAGGAAATATTTATTTTAATGTTTTTAGTATTTTTAATGCATTATATTTATTTAAAAATTAAATAAAATAATATTAAAAATTAATATGGACGGGCCGGATCGAGTTCAGATTTTAACATTTTTATTCGGGTCGAACTTGAACAAAATTTTAAACCCATTTTTTGGACAGAACCGGGTTCGAGCCTAGCAAACATGCCTAAATTTTGAGTTAAACCCAACTCGACCCGATCCGACCGATAAACACCTCTACTTTAACTTACAGGTTAGAAGCCCTCAAACCAATCTACTCCTCGGCCATAAAGAGGATCAACAAAAAGTCAAATTTTACAAAAAGTCAAATTTTGTTTTTATATCAAACATTTTAATGAGTAAAAAATAAAAATGATTTGTATGTATACCTTTATTACGTGACGAGATCTGTATGCACCGCAGATAACATTTAGCCGGTCATCGTTGCTCTATAATACGTGACCATATTTGATTCGAGGTACATAAGTCCACGTGTGCACTTGATGTGCTTCCACGTTCACAAAACAAAATAGATATACGACAATATCTTGGTTTTTTTACTCAAATAATGCAAAAAAATAATAATAATTTAAATAATATGCTCTTGAAATTATTTATTAAAATGATATATTTGTTATATATATCTTGTTGGTGTCACTTGATAAATTGACGATACCAAATTAAAATATAATGATTTAAAATATTTAGAGACTTAACTTAGAAATTTTCCATTTCTATTGTCTGCTGAAAAGAAGGTTTTACACAAACCTAAAAAAATGGTAAATTGTTTTATAATTTTTTTTTGTTATTTCTTTATTTCCCTTCAATATAAAAAAAATAGAGAAGTTATTTTATCAATTAATCTAAAAAATAAATTCTACCAAAAAAAATTTTTTATAAAAAAACATTTCAATTGAAAATAAATTTTATTTAATTTTCAAAAATAACTTTTTTTCAAATTATTTTATTCCCGTTGGAATAATTTTTTCGAAAATAATTTTACAAAACAAAATTTTGAACCAAAAAAAATTTTTTGAAAATAAATAAAATTTATTTCTAGTTGGAATCGATTTTTTTTGCAAAAACACTTTTTTGGATTAATTGATAAAAACCTCTCTATTTTTTATGTTGAATGGAAATAAAAAGAAATAATAAATAAGAAGGGTTTATGAAGCAATTTATAATTTTTGAAATATGGTGTCTTTTTTAGCAGGCAATAGAAATGGAAAGTTTATATGTTAAGTTCTAAATATTTTAAGTCATCATATTTCAATTCGATGTCGTCAAATTGTCAGACAGTACCGACAAAATCAAGGATTTAAATTACGGTTGCGGCCGCGTTTTCGGTCGCGTTACGTTTATCGCGGTTGCGAACATAACGGATGCTATTGCGGTCACTGCGGGTATCGCGGTCGTGAATTTTATATTAACTAAAATCATTAAATATATAAAATCATATAATTTAAATTAAATTATTTTTTTAATTTCATCGTAACGGAATAATAGCGGGAATAGCGGACCGCTATCACCGCAATTGGCCGTTACCCGTTAAATTGCGGCCGCGATCCACCGTTATTGGTGTGATTCCGCTTCTCGCTATTTTCGACAATAGCAGTTTCGAACGGTGTCGCTACCGCTATATAGCGGCCGCTATTCCGCTATCGAACCGCTATTTAAATCCCTGGACAAAACACGGTAACAAATATACAATTTTCATAAATAATTTCATGAACAGTTATTTTTTTTCTTTCATTATTTAAGTAAAAAAACCCACTATCTTATCATCTTTTGCCATCATAAAATATTGTATATTATATATGTATAATTTTAATTAAATCATATAGTTTCTAATGTTTCTTTGTATTTTTTATGATATAATACTAGTGTTGCTTGAAAAATTATCTAATTAAAATTGTAAGGAAGGATGAATGGAAGAGTTTTGAACAACAGAGGTAGGAACATGCCACGCGGACGGCGTGGGCAGCTTCGTTGGTTACTTGCCGTCGCTTTATAAACCGCCCTGCAAGCAACGTTTCTGTGTGGTCTTATCCCAACTTATCCTTTCTTTCAAGGCTTGGTTGATTGGATTATTCTAATATATTAATGGAAAATATTAATTCTGAATTTTCTTTTATGTAAGATATAAGTCAACTACATCATCACCCATCAACCTCATCAAATCTAGACCGTTGGACCAATATTTTGATAATCCATCGGATGGCCATCCGTATCTTGGAGTCAAACAATTTAAAAAATTAATGAATTTTTTATTGTCTAATTTACAAAAAAAAAAAATCATTTTAGTCTTTTATTTAATTTTCTTTTATCTTTTTTAGTTCTTAAATTTATATTACTTGTCAAATCACTCTAAAATATATGAAAATATAAAATTATTGACATGATATATATGTGAATTGTCACACATATACCACATTAGCGATTAATTAATATTTAAAAATAAACAATATATTTTTTATATTTTAATACTTTTTAATTTAAAAAAATTAAACTTTTAAAATTAAAAAAATTAGTAATTACTGGCGTCACATACACATGAAATGATTAACAAACCATAACTTTTTGATACATGACACTCTGCATTTGAACCATTTATTTATAATTTGAGTAAATTACTCTTTTATTCATAACCTTCTAATTTTTTTAAAAATTATTTCATACATTTTGTTTAAATTTTTTTTTATAGTTTTTATATGTTAAATATATAATTAATTTTAAATAAATTAACTCTTTATTTTTAAAAAAAAAATTAGTTCTTTATTTCAAGACTTTACTTAATTGAATTAACTTTTAATGTTATTATATTAAAATTGTTCAGCTTAAAACATAGTTAAAAAAACACATATTAATAATATTTATCAACTTAAATTTATATTTTTCAAATATAATAACTGCTAATTATGATTAAAGTAAAGTAATGGTAAACACAAAATTATAGACAATCGAATATTAATAATTTTGACCTTAAAACAAATCAATTTAACAATATATAAATAAATATCTTGTAAGAAATTATTAATGATATTATTTAAATTATAATATATTAATATTAATAGTAAACAAGAAATTATGTATTATTGAATTTTATTTATTGATTTAATGATAAGAGTGTTTATTATTTGAGGCATGAATGAAGAAGATTTGTTTGAAGCTCTAAAATTAGAAAATTCTCTTCTTTCTCTGCCGCTAGTATACTTCATGCTCTCTATTTCTTTTTTACCTAAATGGCAAAAATCAGAAGAGAAAACAAACTTACCGAAGATCTCAAAGAATAAGAAAAGGAGAAGCAGCAAGAATGGTGGCAATGCTAATTTCAGTTGAAGATGTTGCATCGATTACTGCAACAGTTAGAGTTGATGTCATCCTTGATGATTTACCAGACCCTCCATCAGAACTAAGAAACGGAGGTCCAAGCATTCTTTTGAGTGCACAAACCCCAGTCATTGGAAAGAGAGGAACTAGAGGAGACAATAGCTAATTTGATTGCAGAAGATGCTCAAGACTCAAGAGGTAACTTGTAAAGTTTTAGAAGATTTAAATATTGATCTCAACATTAATAGTCAGGAGAGAGAGATTGATGCCTTGGTACAAGAAGAAAATCAAGGGACTGGAGAGCATGCAGTTTCGATTGGTTAACAAGCTATCGAAACTCATGTTGAAACAACTGATGAGACAGAAGAAGGAAGAGGTTCTATCCCTTGAACCGATTTCCAAGAAGCTTCTTTACAATAGACGAAGCCAATGTTCCAACTGCAATTGAAACAACATATTTGAATGCTTCTGTATGGCCTTTTGCAGCAACTCAAATGGCCAAGATTATTTATTCATTAAAGATTGAATTGAACAGTCTCAACACTGATATGCAGAAGTTAGCAGAGAAGAAGAGGAGGTTTGCAAGTCTTATCGATGATCTAGGGCAGACCACTTGGGAAAAGGGAACTTTTGCCATATTTGAATACTTACGATTGTTAATGTATATATTATAAGTTGGTAATCTTATAGTATCCTTGTTATATTTCGAATTAGGCAGTAAATAGTGCAGATTTGTATGCCAAGGAAACCACAAAATCATAAGAAGATACCATGATGTGAGCCGAGGGGCTTTTCGAAATGCTTTTTGGATTATTGGAATGCTGGACGCCATTGAAACATATTCTGAATGATGATAGAATTTGGTTTATTGGTTAAATTGAGAATTCAAATGTAGTTAATTTATTTATTAACTCTGAATGTTGATAGAGAGTATAGTATTAGAAGATTGAAGCTAAATTTTGTTGGCTATTTAAGGGGCAGACCACCAACTTTGAGTTGATTGTTTTGAGAGTACACCATTATTATAATTTTCCATTAAATGAGGCGTTTGAGGGAAAGTAAGTGCAAACAATTATACAATAATGAAGATGTCATTATTGTTTTTGTTATTTACTTAAAAGAGCAAGGATTGAATTATGGTGTGTCTATTGTTGTACGAGTGCTAGGTATTTATACTAGTACCTGGAACTATTCATGGAAACTAACTAGACAAAAATCCTAAATTATAGTCTAATTTGCATGCTAAAATCAGATTTACATGCTAGAATCAAATTAATATAGATTACATTAACATCCCCCTCAAACTCAAGGTGGTGTTGTGGACCGTAGCTTGAACTTGGAAACTAAGTTTTGAAATCAGATTGGAAGACGCATCTTTGTGAAAATGTTTGTGATCTAAGCTGATGAGGAGACAAGCAAGGTTTAGAGTGCCTTGAAGAACGTGATGTCGTACAAAATGATAAGCAATCTTTATGTGTTTTGTACATTCATGAAACACATCAATATGAGCGATCTGAATTGCACTGCGATTATCACAATGTAGGACAGTAGTAGTAGTAGATGAGAGTCCCATATCTTCAAGTAATTGGTGTAGCCAACGTAACTCTAAAGTGGCATCAGCAAGAGCACGATATTCAAATTCGGTGCTAGAGCGAGCAACAACAGTTTGTTTCTTACTTCACCAAGAAAAGAGGAGATCACCTAGAAAGAAACAATAACTAGTGGTTGAACGTTGTTCTGTAAGATATTTTACCCAATTAGCATCAGAGTATCCAACTAGAACCAAGAGTGAGCAGAGAAACAAAGACCACAAAAAAGTGTACGATTGCAATATCGAAGAATACGAAGAACTGCTAAAAAATGAGATGATCTGGGAGATGTAAAGAACTTACTAACTATATGAAATGCATGAGCAATATCAGGTCAAGTCAGTGTAAGATAGATTAGGATGCCGACAAGTTGTAGGTACAAAGTAAAATCAGAAAAAGGAGTGTCATCTAATGGAGTAAGTTTGACATTAGGTTCCAAGGGAGTAGGAATAGTCTTACTGTCAGTAATATTGACACAAGAAAGTAAATCAGAAGCATATTTTGCCTGAGAAAGATAGTAGTCATCATCATCAAAGAAAATCTCAAGACCCAAAAAATAACTAAGAGACCCAAGATCCTTCATCTCAAAATGTTGACTAAGGTACTGTTACAGTTCAATAATGTCATTTTGTGTCATCCTTTATGATAATCATATCATCCACGTAGGTAAGAAGTAAGATCATACATTGATCATAATGTCGAATAAATAATGAAAAATCATAAGGACTTCATACAAAGCCAAATGTAGATACAATAGATCTGAATTTGGCAAACCAAGCTCGAGGGGCCAACTTCGAACCATACAAAGCACGCTGAAGTTTGCACACTTGATTAGGAAAAAGAAAATACCTTGCTAGAGGATGCATGCATATTTCCTCCTATAAATCACCATTAAGACATTCTTGACATTCATCTGATTCAATTTCCAGCATTTAACTGTAGATATGGCCAATAAACTACAAAAAGAAGTGAGACAAGCCACAGGAGCAAATGTTTTGTCATAGTCAATACTATACTCCTAGGTGTATCCCTTGGCTACAAGTCAAGTTTTATAGCGCTTAATAGACCCATCAGAATAAGTCTTGATCTTGTACACCCATTTACAACCAATCGATATCTTACAAGGAGGAAGTTCAACTAGATCTCGAGTATGAGTTTCTCCAGTGCTTGAAGTTTGTCAAACATTACTTGTTGCCAAGAAGGATTACTACTAGCCTCACAATAGGATTGGGGCTCATGGAGAGTGACAAGGGTAGAAAAAATGATAATCTTTTAAATGAGAAGGTAGTTCTTTTACCTGGTTAGACCGATAAATAACAGAAGTAGGAACAGGATCTTCAACTGGTTCTGATTCAGTGGATGTAGAAGTGGAAGACGGAAGAGAATTAACTCATCAGATGCATAAGAATAGAGGAACAACTCAATAGAAGCATATGTGAAAAAAGATACAGAAGCGGACAAGGAAGAATGAAATGTGGACAAAGAAGAAAACTTAACATCCTCCCAAAAGGTAACATGCTGGGAGATATGCAATTTATTGGATATTGGATCCCAACAGCGATAGCCTTTATGCTCAATTTCATACCCAAGAAAATAACAAAGACGAGCACGAGGATCAAGTTTACTATATTCAAGAGATTGGAGGAGTACAAAACAAGCATATCCAAAGGTTTTGAGAATTGAATAATCTAGAGGGTTATGAGAAAGGCGTTCATGTGGAGAGAGATCATTAAGAACTTTAGTGGGGGTACGGTTGACTGTATGGACAACGATTAAAGCACCTTCCCCCAAGAATTTTTCAGGATATATGGTTGAAAGATGGAGGGCCCTAGTGGAGTCCAAGATATGTCTATATTTATGCTCAACTTGGCCATTCTTTTTAGAAGTATAGGGACAAGAACGTTGAACCTAAGTGCCTTGTTGAGCAAAGAATTGGAGAAGAGATGATTCTTTGTATTCTGCAACATTACCAGTACGAAAAGTTTTTGTAGTAGAAGAGAATTGAATTTTGATCATATTAAAAAAATTAATGGAAATAGCATGTAATTTGTAACGATTTTTCATAACGTAAATCCGGGTGAAACGAGAGTAATCATCAATAAAAATAACGAAATAATGAGAACCACTAACAGTAGAAATAGGGAAAGACCCCAAATGTCAGAACAAATAAGTTTGAAAGAAGATGTAGTAATAGAAGTGCTACTAGTAAAAGACAAACCTGACATTTTAGCAAGTTGACACTCAAGACATTTACACAACTCAAATTTGGTGGATCCTAATAATCCACGAAACAATAATGAAGGAAGTTTACTTTCAGATGCATGACTAAGTCGAAGATGCCACTGAAGTAAAGAAGTCTCAAGGTGGTGACAGTAGAGATAGTTTTCTCAGGTAGATGTAGTGTAACGAGCTTAAATAATCTCCCCACTTTTCGGCCTGTTCCAAGAATATTTCTCGTAGTCGAATCCTACACCTGACAACCAGAGGAAGAAAAAGTAATTGTAAGATCAAGATCACAAAGTTGTTCGATAGAGACAAATAAAATAGAAAAAGAGTGAAGAAACGGTAAAAACTATTACGAATCAGACAATCGCGAACAACATTCCACCTTAGGGCTAGAGGAGAATTGATGACAATTTTGACAACAGTTTTTACAGAAACCATTGCCAAGGCGAGAAATCTCCATTTTCTCCATGATAGAGACAAATCAAATAGAAAAAGCGTGAAGAAATAGAAGCAGATCGACGAACAATGTTAGGGGCGGTTTGGTCAATGGAGTAGTCAACGACTCAAAATGGCTTGAGTATGATGGCTCGGCTTGGAGGCGTCTTGGCTTGGGAAAAGAAGGCAATGCACGGGAAACATAGGACAAAACTAGAAACAAGACAAAAAATAGAGTAAGAAAAAGAGAACCTAAGCTCTTGATACCATGTTATAAACTTAAGAAAAAATAAATAAATTTCTGTGTGTTTGTTGTTGTGCAAGCTTTAGGCATTTATACTAGTACTTAGAAATTATAAATGAAAACTAACTAGACAAAAATCCTAGATTATAACTTAATTTGCATACTAGAATAATGCTAAAATCATATTTACATGCTAGAATCAAATTAATACAGATATACATTAATAGTTTTATGAGTTAGATTAAATTTAAATAATTTGTATATTACAAAATGTTTTAATGAATATATTCTCTAAAATAAAGTTATTATCATATTGCATAAACAATTTTAATCTCACTTTAAAGTTTTATTTGCAAAACAAAACTGTTGAAACACTTATAAGATGAGTTTCAACATTAGACTTCAACAGGAGCAAAACCAATGGTGGTTTGTTCATATACAAAGATGGATACCAAATTCAAAAGATTAGGCTATTTTTTTTATTTATTTTTTTGGCAAAGAATATTAAGTTATTGTGTTACTTAAGCCTGCTTAGCATTACTTTTCTGAACAATTTTTTAGATAAAAGTATCGTTAAATAAAATATTTTAAATTTTTCAATAATACGTTTGGAGTAAAATATATTTTTAAAAAAATGTTTTTTCGACCAAAATAAAAAATAAAAATTTTAACTTTTACTCAAATAAACTTTTAAAAAGTAATGTTAAATTAAGATGTTGAAAGTCCAAAATAATGTTATATGTAAATCAAAGGGTAATGCTGGATCTCACACAAAATATCTAAATCATTCATTGGCATCTAGAGCTCACAGTCATAGCATAAACCCACCCGCACCCATCCCTTTCAATTTTCTATTCCTTTATTTTCCCGACTCCCCACGCCTTTCCCAACCTCTTTCTATTTCCCTTCACAGTAAATTCTTGATCTTTCTTCTAAAGGTCAAACCTTTGAACTTCAAACCCCCAAAAAAGAAAACATGACAAACTACGGCACAATCCCCACTTCATCGACGGCAGCACCCTCGGCGAACATCGAATACCTATCTCGAGCCAAGGAACGTATCAAAGAAGGGCTTGCAGCTCGGCGTCCATGGAAAATTATGTTCAACTTTCACTCCATCAACTTCCCTGGGAACTTCTCCGAAGCTATTTCCAGGATCAGAACTAACGTTGCTTACTTCCGCATGAACTACGCCATGATCGTGCTTCTCATCCTTTTCCTTAGCCTTTTATGGCACCCCATCTCCCTCTTAGTCTTCGTAGCTATGATGGCCGCTTGGTTGTTCTTGTATTTTCTGAGGGATGAGCCTCTAGTTGTTTTCCGCCGTACGATCGACGATCGCGTGGTGCTGGTGGTGTTGGGGGTTTTGACCATCGTGTTCCTGCTCTTGACTGATGCCACCACCAATATTTTGGTGTCGCTTTTGATTGGTGCGGTTGTCGTTTTGGTCCACGCTTCCTTCAGGAAGACTGATGATTTGTATGATGAAGAATCCGCTGCAGGCTTGCTTTCTGGACCTTCATCTTCTTCATGATTCTGGCTTTTTTTTTTTTAAATTTTTTTTATGTGTGGTAAGTTATTATTGGCATATCTATATGATCTCAATTTTTGGTTTTGTGTTTAATTGATTGTTTGTTTGTAAGTGTTGTTTGATTTAATGGGGGTTATTTAATTTCTTCTTTAAAATTATTAAATGTTAAATTCATTTCAAGATGTTATTGTTTGATCCCCTCAATCGTAATTGAATGAAAAGTTTGCTTTGACTTTTGAATGGTAGATTGAGGAATCTGTTGATCAGATTTTTTTAGGGAGGTAGGAATAGTATTATTAATAAAAATAAAAATAATCCGATTCAGGTTGAACTCTCGGATTTGACACGATATACTCATGATCAAGTAATTTCAAGCATTCCATTTGAGGTTCTCTTGGGATGCCTAGGCCAGAACATTCTTTTCCTCATTCTTCAACCTACGGTTGATACAAGTATACTAAGGTCTAATTGCAAATTTCGTCATTCTAACTTTAATTTATCACAATTTGGTTTTCACACGATCTATTTAGATAACATCTTACAATCTTGAGAATTAGCGGTTCAGTAATTTATATGTCAATGAGTAGCAAAAATTAGTAATTTTTTGGTACAAAGAAAAGGATTAAACCATAATTTAAACTATTCATGATCAAGTCACTTCGAAATAATCATCATGTAGTGACATTAAGATTTCATCCGGAGATTGCATGAAAAAGTACTTACTTAACGGTTTTGAGAATGCCATTGATGCTAACTCATCAGTTATCTTGTTACCTTTTCTGAAGGTATAAGTAACTTTAACCATACAATGAAGTTGCAACATATTCTTAATTGTATATGTCTAAGTTGAGTAATGTTGATTAGCTACATTTTCTTGAATCACTGGAATAGTTTCAGTGCTATCCAACTCGATAATTATTCGTTTCAGTCCAAGGTTTCAGACAAGTTGGAAACCTTGCAAAGCTCTCGAAAGTTCAGCATCGATAACTAAACAGTGACCAATATTCCTTGAGACGGATGATATACAACAAATTAAGAAAAAAAAATCAATAATTGAAATTTCAATTAGATTAAATTTTAAATTTACATAAAATATAAAGATTAAATGATAATAAATTAAAGTTGAGTTAATAGTTTTTTTAGAAGAATTAAATTGATTAACATTTGAAGTAGTGACCATGATTTATACCAAATCAAGATTGAATGTTAAATAATTGGAGAGACAAAAGTGAAGGCAATTTATATAATTTGAAAAGGTTAAGAGCGATGGGTCCTAATTAGGCTTCATTTTCATTCACATTGCTTTTACAGCAAAAGGTGAAGGCACATGGATATGGTGCAGTTGTCAGAAGTGAACAATGAGGGTGACACTCGTTGTAATGCACAAGATTGAAGGATTTGAGCTGAAGTATAAGATTGGATGAATGTTGCGATTATTACGGTATTTAATTTTATTATTATTGTTATTTTTACATTAATTACAGATAAATATATCGTTCATCTAAACTTACACGAAGTCAAATATAAAAGCAAAACTTTCCTATCAACAATTGGGGTAAAATGTGCTTTGAAAATATCAAAATTTGTTGATTCAATTAATCTTTGAAATAAATTAACCCAAAATATAAGGAACGCGAGATGGAAAGAAATGGAATCCTATGCCTAACGTCAAGCTGGCCAGCATGAAGTTGAAAGAATGAGCTAATGACTTTTTTTTTTTGAATTATAAGCTAAAGATAAAGTTTTAATAATAATGTAATTAGTGCGATTCGAATTTAAATTACATTTAAGAAAACAAACATTTTAATCATCAAATCAACATACGAGATTCAACGAATACGAATTTTTTATTTCAAAAGATATAAATGTGAGATTGAACTTGTTATGAGTCTTGTGCTCATATTATTTTATTTGTGTGGTACTTTTAAAAGGGATTCAAATCCAATAAAGGTTTCTATTAGCGGTAACGGCAATCAAGACGTCCATGTGGAACTCATGTGAGAACCCCCCACCAGTCATCGGTGGTGGACAACGGATTTATTGGGCAATCGTTCTGCCGCAGTCGTCCATTTCCGAGGAGATGTGTACTTTTTAAAATAAATTTTTATATTGCATAATTTTTTTTTGGTAAATATTATATTGCATAACATTATTTCTTAATATCGTATAAAATATCTAATATTACTTAACTTTTACTTCTATTTTACTCCAAATATTACACAAAACATTACGAATTTAGAGATAATGCAATTTCACTTTGGAAACGCACATAGAAATTTTATTTAGGGATAGTACTATATTTGGCGGGCTAAATTAGCCAAAAGTGTCAAAAATTTTAAAAAAAATTGGAGGAATAAGTCTCTTTTCATGATATTTAAAGAAATAGATCGATTTTAGAAAGAAAAAGTGAAAATGTATCTTGTTAGATGCGTTTTTTATTGATGTGACTGAAACGTGTCCTATGAGATTAGCTTTAGGCCAATGATAACATCCCAAAAGTTAAATTTCAAATGGCCCAACAGTTAGGTTATTTTCAACATGAACCCAACCATTTTCACCCATTTTCATTCAAATTCATTTATCTCAAGATTTTAGTTCTAAATTTTTCATTAAATTTCTATCAAAATCTTGTTGTTTTAAATTTTATTTTGTAATTTATTTGTTTCAATTGATTTTTATAATGACAATTCCTTTTATTCATTTCGATAACAATCACATTTTTGACAAGCAATTGCAAATGGTAAGGAAAATTTTGTAATTTTTGTAATTTTAATTAAATTCATTTTAAGTTGTTAACATTATTAAATTTATAATTTTTTTGTTAATATAATCAGGCGAATGATCAGATTTTGGAGACGTACATACAAAATCAATCTATAAGGGCACCGCGTGCAATTGAACCTCAATTGCGAGAAGCGGGATTCTTGCATGTGTCTCGTATGCTCGAGGGATGTAAATTGATCCCACACTTATCAACGCTTAGTGGAAAGATGGAGACCCAAGACATACGCATTCTATCTTCTATGCAGTGAGTGTACAATCACACTCGAGGACGTAGCTTTACAACTCGGTTTACTAGTGGATGGACTTGGATGGACTAGTCGTTATGTGGTTAGTGGTCATTGGCAGTTATGGCGACATTGCAAGCAACTATTAGGCAAGGTGTCGAACAAGTTTTTTTTGTAACTAGATAGAGATAAAATGGTTGGAAGATTAAGAAAATTTCAATTATCTTGACAATACCTCGAGTGCCCTTCAAAGAGAACAACACGTCGGAGCAATCTTCTTAAGGTTAATCGGGGCTGTTTTAATGTAACACCCAAAACCTTACACCGTCGTCGATTAGGGTCCTGGGGTTTTTCAGATCATTTACTGCTGTTCAAACCTTCACATCTTAACATTTCGGTGTTTTAAAAATCATGCAGGCAATCGATTATAAGATAATATAATATTACAACTCAATAAGGGTTAAAAATGTCATTTTTTCACAATCTGAGGGACTTCTACCCGTACCTGTTGGACAGGTATCGGTAGAAGTCAAGTTAGTAAGCTTTTGAAAGATAGTTGCAGTTTCCTACCGGTAGTTATGATGGTTCTACCGATACAAGTATGACTACTATCGAAACAATTCATACTACTACCGATACAACAAACTCTAGAGAGCTAAGAAGTTTTACCTTGCAGCTTCTACCGATACAAATAATTAGACTACTGATACTACTATGATCAGGATTACCGATACTTCAAAATTTATACCGATACAATACAAGTCAGTAACCAAAGTTTCAAATACTCTGTACTTCTACCAATACATGCAAGAGTTCTACCGAAATAAGTGTGCAGGATTCAAATATAAACAAAAGTTTCCAAGTTTACAAACATTTTCCGTTACAAGGCAATCATTCAAGATCTCAGTTTGCATAATTTATACATGATAATACTTGTTTCATCACATAACCATAAGCAACTCAAGTATTCATGAATTCACATGTCATTACATTTCAATGCATATTTGCCTAAGTATAACATTAAGCAGGCATACAAAACTAAAGTTCAACATTCATCTAAGTTATTAACCATGTACCAATCAATTCCAAGATCAAGTATTACAGAAGATAACATCATCCTAGTACATGCATATATAACCAAGTGATGTAAATACTATCGAACAAGCTCCAGAAATAGTGTGATTTCTTAAGGTGATTCAATCTTCTAGCAGTAAAATAGAATCTACAAAACAATAACAATTTCATAGGCAAGCTTTCATATCTTAGTAAGTTTGTAGAGTTTAACAAGTTACCAAATATCATGTGTTGAACAGTTTATAACTAAATCAAACTAGGGTAGGTCTTTGCTTCAACAAGCTATAACCAGAATTTCATCCTCTTATCTGAATCAACTCTGTTACTAATATTCAATGCTGCTTAAACAAGCTGATGAGGACTCGTAGCATATGCAGTACCTTAGCCATCAATAGGCATCTACACATATAATTGTTCCTTAATGATGCTGCTCACACAAACTGTTGAGAATATGCAATTCACGCATAAAACTCAGCCATCATAAGGCTATATAATCCAATCCATGATTCATTTCAACATTTTCCTGACTCACGATGTTGCTCACACAAGCTGTTGAGAATCTGCAACATATGCAGGACCTCAGCTATCGCGTCAGTTCAAAACACTAGCTCAAAGCTTAATATCTCTTTCATTCTTTACTTTCATCTTTCTTGATCTCAAACATCATATATTGTTTGCAGCAGTTATAAATAATATAAATAAGGTGCTATTTGAATGTAAATTTAATGTTACAAACTTACTGAACTGAATTACAGTTACGAATAGGCTTTAAGGACTATTCTGCTAATTTCTCTTTTCCTCGATCCGTGGCACGATCATAATCTACACAATAAATCATCCAAATTTCTTATTAAATCTTGTAATTAAATCATTTAATACAATTTGGTCCTTTATAAGAAATTTATGAAATTACCCCTAAAATTTCACTTTTATTCAATTTAGTCCCTAAACACAAAACATACAAAAACCATTTTTTCTAAACCCACAATAGTCGAATGTTCCAATCTTTCACACAAGTCCCTATAATTCATTTATTTCACAAGTACACACACAATTTCATCACTTTAACATTTTAGTCCTTAAACCCTAATTTCATCAAAAATCATTGTACAAAAATATCAAACCAACCACCAAGCATACAAATCCTCCATAAACTTTCAATAACAAGCATATTCAACAATAGTAAAATTATAAACATTTGACAGATTTGCAAATTAGTCCTTGAGTTAGCTAGATTACGCTAATATGAACTCAAAAACATAAAAATTACTAAAAACGGTCAAGGCTTACTTACCTAATCAAGCTTCAAAAGTTTAACAATGGAAACCCTAATTTTTCTCTTGTTTTTTTATGAAGAAAATGAAGAAAAAGAAATGAGATTATCATTTTCCTTCTTTTAATTTCATATATATACCTAGGCAATTTTGTAAATATTTAGTCTTTCATGATTAACTTAATTAATCTCTTATTTAATCTTAAGAAATCCCACTTATGAGAAACATATCTCATATTAATCCACCCACTAAAATGCTTTAAGTTAATTTTCTCATTTGGTCCTTCTAATAAACAACTCATTTTTTGTACATTTTACGATTTAATCCTTTCTACTTAATTAACTATTTAAACATTAAATTTCGTATTCAAAATTTACTACGATGCTAACGACATCATAAATATTAAAATAAATAAATTTACGACTCGACTCATTAGAGTTGTGATCTCGAAATCACTGTTTTCGACACCACTAAAAATCGGGTTGTTACATCTAATGCCCGATAAATCTCTAACTCTGATACATTTAAGGTGGCTACTAAAACTTATCAACTTAAAAGAAGAAGTTGACTCAGTTGAGGATCAACCGTGTTGGTCACGTTGTACTGTGAGACATGTCGGACAATGCAACCACAAAAAAATAAAAATTGGTGGTTGCATACTCTTGTTACAATCATGGGCATGGTATCGACTACCATTTTTACGTCCCTGAGTCGACGCCCCTTATATTTTTCCACTCATAACAAGGTAAAATTCATTTGATAATATAGTTACAATAATATTTTTTTCATTTTTATATTTTTGAATTAACATATTATTTGAATAGGTGAAACAATAACCGGAGTTATATGCAACCAGCGGAGGAGCTCAAAGATATTCGACTACTGTTAGATCAATAACAGAAAGTTGAGGCTAGTTTTTGATTTTTTTTAAATATATAATATTTACATAATGATTTGAAATTTAATAGTATGTAGATAATAAAATTTATAATTTTGTGCTATAGTTTGAAGGATGCCATATGCTGATTCGAAAAAATTCAAGCATCCATTCTGGCCAATCGCAATATGTGGGATGTGAAGGTGCTATTGATAGTTTACGCGATAGTGGAGATGCACAAATCAGATCGAGTGATGCGAAATTCGAGTTTAGGCAAACTATTCTATCGTCACCTTAAGACATTGAAGTACTGCACAAGATTGACTTACGAGGAAGAACCGACGAAGATTAGCCAAAATTCCACGAGCGATATACCAACACTTGGGAGCATAGGTACGATTTCATACTTATGCACGATCCAATTTGCCACCAAAATTAGCGACCTCTCAGAACTACATGTCATGGTTTAGATACCACGACAAGTCATATATACTATCGGAGGATGTGATGAGTAGGTAACATCATACGAGGAGGCCACAATGACCGTACTGAAATCCTAGGTCGGGAGTACGTTTAACATCTCTAACTCGTATTCATCGTTGGATTAGAGTTTTGGAGCATTACCGATCAAAACATAACTATCCTTGAACTTTAACCACTATTTTATTAATTCATCGCAATCAATATAACATTTAATCATAGCTAAAACATAGCTTACAACCGTTAATTCAAACATACGAGATCATAAAAACATGTAGGAAACATTTAAGGACTAATTTGAAACAAGATAGAAATTTTAAAGAAAATTAAATTTTTTTGAATATAACGGTCATACAACCATGTGCCTAGCTGTGTGACAAAGGCCAACTCGTGTGGTCTAAAACATGGTCGTGTAATCGACACACACCCGTGTGGCTATTCCACATGCTCGTTCTCTCAAACTGTGTAACTCATTAACTTAAGTCACATGCCTGTGTTACAGACCGTGTAACTCACTGACTTAGGCCACACGGTTGTGTCCCAGCCCGTGTGTCTACCCATGTGGATCATGTACCTAAAATTTAAATGGCACATGACCGTGTGATGGCTCGTGTTTCAAGCCGTGTGTAACATAAATATCCCCTCAAACAAGCAATCAAAACGCCATTTCTTCCACGTCAAGGTATACCATAACTAGATCAAATCCTATGTTCAAAAAAACATTCAAAACATCAATTTCTTGCCAAAATATCATCCATCCTAAGCCTAACCAATATGCCATACGAAGGCAACTCAAATAAGTTTTAAACAAAATAAGTAAGTTGAGTAGATGCATAACCTAAACCTACCATGCACACTCAAGCATCAACCAAATGATCAATTATAGATATACATTCTTTCATAATACCATTTCAAGAATGATATCTAAGCCTAGTTTAAAGATTCTACTCCAACCATATCAATTGCATACATACCAAACCAACCATTGCAATAGGATAACCACATTATAATAACATTTACATAAACATCTCAAAACAACTATATACAAATATTTGCCTTAAGTTAACACATCATTCACAAGCTTATAAGACCATATTCCACACAAGTAAATTTTCACTAGAATTAACTATAACCAAGAGATCATTATTCAAAACATTGACATCCTAGGTACATGCCAAGACTCAAAAGAAAACATCACCAACTTTGAGTTTGGGTTTGTCGTTGGATGCTGAGTTGTAGATCAAAATAGATACCTAACCTGCACACAAAGAATGATCAGCTAAAGGATCTTTTCACTAACTCAAAGAACAACAAATCCATGTAATAACTAATAATTTTAAAATCCACAATTGAGAGATGTTCATTTTCATCTAGTTTACCATTCATTCAACATAAGCATTCCATTTGCTTTCCATATTAACCCTCATTTATCAAACTTCTTTTATAGGTTTGATTATACTTATAATAATATGAATTAATCTATAGTTGGCACCCAATGCTAGCGGTTAAACTGTAATAAGCTTTTGCACTCAACGCTAGTTGGATAACCGACGAATATATAGGGTGTGCCCAATACTAGAGAGATAAATTGACAAGGATTTGCACCTAGCACTAGTCGGATAACCAACGAATATATATAACGTGTGCCCAGAACTAGCCAGATAAATTGACAATGATTTACAGCCAACACTAGTCGGATAATCGACGAATATATAGTGTGTGTAACAGTCTGATTTTTAGTAGTGTCAAAAATAGTGGTTTTGGACCACAACTCTGATTGATTGAGCCATAAAGTTATTTATTTTAATATTTATGATGTCATTATCATCGTATTAAAGTTTGGTGGCAATATTTTAACGTTTAGATAGTTAATTAAGTAAAAATGACTAAATAGTAAAAGGTGTAGAAGTAGAATTTCATTGGTTGAAAGCATTATATGATAATGGGAAGGTTGGTTAGGGTATCAAAATGGTAATTAGACCATTGAAATGGAGAGTGGATGAATTTGAGGTAGAAAATAAGAAGAGGCTTGTAATTTAAAGGGTAAAATAGTAAAATAAGAAAGAAATGATTTTAACCTAAAATCATAACTAAACTAACTATTTTCATCATCTTTTTCACTAAAAAAAACCAAAGAAACCCTAGAAACCTTAAGGGAAGTTTCGGCCAAGCTTAGAGCTTCATTAGATTATGATCGTGCCACGGATCGAGGAAATGAAAAATTAGCAAATATAGTCCCTAGAGCGTATACATAATTGCAAATCAGTTCGGTAAGTTCGTAATGTTAAATTCTTACTTGTAACTGTTTATAACTGCCTTTCTTATGTTTGATGTAAAATGAGAAACGACGATTGGAAACATGAAAGATGGAACGACGAAAGAAGTATTACCCATCCTTGTGCTAAAGATTGAAATGGTTCGGTGGTTAAGATTTAGCATTTGTTGTGGATTCTTTATAGCATCATGAGTCACTATAAAGTGAAAAGAATCCAAGAATGGATTGCAGGCCTTACAATGGCTGAGATTTATGCTCGTTTGTATATTCTCGTCAACTTAATGTGAGCAGCATCGTAAGGAACAATTATATCGTATCGATAGCTGAGGTACCGCATGTGATGTGAGTCCTTGTAAGCTTAGTGTAAGTAGCTTAGTATATTGGTAACAGAAATGACCTTTGGCTCAACAGGGATAAAATCAGATATAAATCACTGTAGTACAGTTCTGTTCTGGCTCGATTAATTTACAAATTTTACCATACATGTTATTCGGTAAACTTATGAATTTTACGAACTTGCTAAGCTATGAAAGCTTACCAGTGAATTTGTTGTTATTTTATATATTATATTTTACTGCTTGAAGACCGAACCATCGCGAAGAAATCACACTATCCCGGGAGCCCGTTCGGTAGTATTTACATCTCTTGGTTGTGTGGCATGTACTAGGATGATGTTATTTTGAAATGCTTTACTATGAACTTGTTGTTGAAATGTCAGATTTGTGTTGAATGTTGAACTCATTCAAATGATTACTTAATGTTGAATGTAGGTATTTGGCTTCAAATGTAATGTTATGTTTTGTACTTGATCACATTATGTTATATACTTATACATTTGGCTATGAAATGAAGATTGGTTGATGAACTTATGTAAATATTTGACTTTTGCATACTTGTTTCGGTAGAATTCCTATATGTATCGGTAGAAGTACAGGGTAGGAGAGAGATTGTATTTTGACTTGCATTGTATCAATAATACCATAGAAAGACTCGGTAGTTCTGTTCATAATTGTATCGGTAGTTTGAGTGCTTATATCGATAGAAGTTGCAAGGTAGGACTTCTTAACTCTTTATAGTATTTAGTATCTGTAGAAGCATAATTTGGTTCGACAAAAATGACATATGTGTCGATAGAATCGTGAAAATGACATTTTTACCCTTGTTGACTTGTGTTGATGTTCAAATAATGATTTAAGTCGTGTGTGATGTATTACTTTATTAAAATATGATTAAAAGGAATTGTATTGAAAGATAAATTGTGATAGATGATCGAAAAGACCCTATGACCCTAACGACTATGATTTCAGGTTTTGAGTGTTACATTTAGTGGTATAAGGGCTTATAATTTAGTCATTTCTTGGACTGTATTGACTGTGTTTAAAATATTTAGAAGTACATGTCATATGAGCATGTGATAATGTGATATAGACAGATTCGATCTAACTACAGTTTTTGTAGACAATCATAGGATGTCTGATTCAAAAAGAGATAAAACTAACGAGGTAAATAGTAATGTCCCGACTAATGATTTCGAGTCCAGTCACGGTGTACCGATATTACCGATGATAGAGAATGAAGCAAAGAACTGTTCTTTGGGTTGATGGGACAATGGTTCTCAAAATTCATGAGAAACAATCCGATGACACCACATCTTTCACCTCTTATTACACAACCTACTACCCGATTAGTAGCACCTCCAACTATGCGTCCACCTCCTCTAATAAGGGAAAAGAGACGTCGGATACTGATGGACAGCGTTAGAAAATATGAAGTTGAAAAATTCCGGAAAAGTACAGAAGATGATCCCTCTAGAGCTGAATACTGGTTGGAGAATACATTAAGAGTCTTGAACGAGATGGTTTGTCCTCCGGAAGATTATTTGATATGTGCTGCTTCGTTATTAAAAGACGAGGCTTATAGTTAGTGGGTAACGATTCTAGTAGTTATGCTTGAGAACGAAGTTAACTGAGAATTCTTTCAAACAGAGTTCAAAAAGAAATATGTTTACAAACGATACCTGAATAAAAAGAAGAAAGAATTTTTAGAATTAAGACAGGGAAAAAAACAGTGGCAAAATATGAACGAGAATTTGTGCAGCTTAGTAAGTATGCTCGAGAGATTGCACCGACAGAAGAGGTTATGTGTGATTGTTTTGAAGACGGACTGAATAACGAGATCAAGATGATGGTGGACGGTTCTGAGTAGCGACCGCTTGTGGTTCTAGCAGATACAGCTCAAAAGATGGAAGAAATCTACAATAATAAGAGGCAAAGAGAGAAGTTTCGGGAGTCTAGAAAGAATAATATCACCAGGACTTTTTTTATGCCACCACCGAAGAAGTTCAAAGAAAATGAAACTCGCGGAGGAGTCACTTCTGGATTTCTGAGCATGAGTAGATCAAGGCCACTAGAGTCTAAATTTCAAAAGCATCTTACAAACAGTATAGCTAGTGTTCGTAATGCACCTAATCCAGCATGCGAATATTACGGAAGATACCATGCAGGTGAGTACCAAAAGATGAAAAGAGCTTGTTACTGATGTGGAGGTACAGAGCATTTAATGTGAAACTGCCTGATGACTTTGATAGTGAAAGAGAAATAGAGTGTGAAACCCTCTGTTACTCCACAAAAGGTAGACGCCCAGGACAAAGCTGCAGTGCAGGCGAAAATCGAGACGATAATAGGGCTATGTAACCAGATCTAAGGTTTGAGCACCTGCACGGACTTACGCTATCAGAGTTAGAGAATAGGCTACTGCTCTCGATGTTGTGACTGGAATAATTTATCTTTTTAATGATATTGTTGTTCTCTGATTGATCCAAGGTTGATTCATTCATATATTTGTATGGCATTAGCCATTGATAAAAATATGTTTGTCGAGTCAATTGAATTTAATGTAGAAGTCACAAACCCGTTAGGTCATAGTGTCATTGTTAATCTGATGTGTCGTAAATGTCCATTAAAAGTTCAGGGTTGTGAATTTCTTGCTGACCTAATGCTATTACCTTTCACCGAGTTTAATGTGATTTTGGGTATGAACTGGTTATTTGGGCATGATGTGGTGTAAATTGCAAGCGAAGATAGATTGATTTAAAGTGCCCAACAGGTGAAGTAATCACAATTACGTCCGGTAGATTAAACAATGAAACCAAAATAATTTTAGCTATCTCAGCGCAGAAAATAGTTCGTAAAGGCTGTGAAGCATTTCTGGCATATATACTCGACACTCGGGATTCAGGGATAGAGTTGAAGTAGGTACCAGTTATTAATGAGTTTATAGATTTATTTCCAGAAGAATTATCAGGTTTGCCACCAATCAAGGTGGTAGAGTTTGGTATTGATTTATTACTTGGCACCATCCCGATCTTGATTCTACCTTACGGAAAGGCACCGAAAGAGTTTAAAGAATTAAAGGCTCAGTTGTAAAGAATTGTTAGACAAAGATTTTATAAGACCGAGTGTATCATCTTGGGGTGCACCTGTGTTGTTTGTAAAGAAGAAAGACGGCTCGATGAGGATGTGCATAGATTACAGGCAGCTAAACAATGTTGACAATCAAGAATAAGTACCTGTTGCCTCGTATTGACAAGTTATTTGATCAGTTGAAATGTGTAACTTTATTTTCCAAGATAGATCTCCAGTCAGATTACTATCAGATGCGAGTGAAAGATTGTGACGTGATGAAAACAGCTTTCAGAACTAGGTATGGACATTATGGGTTTCTGGTAATGTCATTTGGGTTGACTAATACTCCAGCAGCATTCATGGATCTGATGAACTGAGTGTTCCAGCCTCAGTTGGATAGGTTCGTAGTGGTGTTTATCGATGACATACTAATTTATTCCATAACGGAGTCATAGTATACTCAACATTTGACAAAGGTGTTACAGATTTTGCGAAAAACCAGTTGTACGCTGATGGTTAGAGTTATTAAAAGATTATGACCTTGTGATTGATTATCATATAGGAAAGGCTAATGTTGTTACGAGTACCCTGAGCCAAAAATTATTGCTTGCATTGAGAGCAATTAATGCTCATTTGGCGCTTGAGGGTGATGGTTTTTGTCACCGCTGAACTTAGAACGAAATCGTTATTTTTTACAGCGGATTCAAGAGTTGCACAGTAATGATCCAAATCTTATAACTAAGAAAGAACAAATACACAGTGATGCCGCTATGGGTTTATAGTTGATACAGATATGTTACATTTCAAAGGTAGAGTGTATGTTCCTAATGATTCAGATTTGAGACGAGACATTCTAACAGAAGCTCACAGTAGCACTTATTCCATTCTCCGGGAAGTGTGAAAAGTATAATGACTTGAAGAAGATGTATTGATGGCCATGTATGAAACGAGAAATCTCTGAATTCGTGACTAGATGCTTGGTGTGTCAGCAAGTAAAAGCTGAGCATTAGGTACCATTTGGATTGTTGCAACCTCTCACCATTCCTAAGTGGAAATGGGAGCGAGTCATAATGAAATTTGTTACAGGATTATCGATGACACTGAGAAAGAAAGATTCAATCTGGGTTATAGTTGACAGATTGACTAAGTCAGCTCATTTCATCCCTATTCGAGTGGATTATCCATTTGAGAAGTTGGTTGAGTTGTATGTATCTGAGATTGTGCGATTGCAAGGGGTACCAATATATATCATCTTCGATAGGGACCCATGTTTTTACCTCGAGGCTCTAAGGTAAGCTGCATGAAGCTTTGGGAACCAGGTTAAATTTCAGCACTTCTTATAATCCGTAGACGGATGGACAGTCTAAGCAAGTGATATAGATTTTGAAGGATATGTTACGTTATTGTATACTCGAGTTCGAAGGCAGTTGAGAGAAGTACCAACCGTTAGTAGAGTTTGCTTATAACAATAGTTACCAGGCTAGTATTAAAATGGTACTATTTGAGGCACTATATGGTAGAAAGTGTAGAACACCTTTGTATTGTTTTGAGTTGAGCGAGCCTAAGTTCGTTGGGATTAATTTGATATACAAGATTGAAGATAAATTTCGGTTAATTCGTGATTGTTTAAATACAGCGTCGAATCGACAGAAGTCTTACGTTAATCTTAAGAGGAAGGATATAGAGTTTACCGTTAGAGATCGTGTGTTTCTAAGGGTTTCACCTTGGAGAAAGGTGTTACGGTTTGGCAGAAAGGAAAAGTTAAGTCCACGGTTTATCGGGACTTATGAGATTATCTAGAGAGTTGGTCTAGTAGGTTATAAGTTAGCTCTACCTCTAGAACTTGACAAGATTCATAACGTATTTCATGTTTCAATGTTGAGACGATACAGATCAGATCTTTCACATATGATTACACCTTGTAAGGTTGAGATACAGTCGAATTTGTTGTATTTAGAGGAACCGATTAGATTTGGCTCGTGAGGTAAAAGAGCTGCGAAATAAAAGAGTACCACTGGGAAAGATTTTGTGGAATCATTACAGGTTGGAAGAAACAACCTGGGAGACAGAAGCTTCAATGAGATCACAGTACCCTAACCTGTTTACTGGTAAGAATTTCGAGACGAAATTTCTCTAAGGGAGAGAGTTGTAACAGCCTGACTTTTAGTGATGTTGGAAACTGTGGTTTTAGAACCACAACTCTTATGAGTTATGTCATAAAGTTATTTATTTTAATATTTGGTGGGAAAATGTTAACGCTTAAATAGTTAATTAAGTAAAAATGACTAAATCGTAGAAGGTGTAGAAGTGGAATTTCATTGGTTCAAAGCATTATATGATAATGGGAAAGTTGGTTAGGGTATCAAAATGGTAATTAGACCATTGAAATAGAGAGTGGATGAATTTGGGGTAGAAAATAAGAAGAAACAACTTGTAATTTAAAGGGTAAAATAGTAAAATAAGAAAGAAATGATTTTAACCTAAAATCATAACTAAATTAATTATTTTCATCTTCTTCTTCACTAAGAAAAAACCAAAGAAACCCTAGAAACCTTAAGGGAAGTTTCGGCCAAGCTTAGAGCTTCATTAGATTACAATTGTGCCACAGATCGCGAAGAAAAGAAATTAGCATAATAGTCCTTGGAGCTATCCATAACTACAATTCAATCTAGTAAGTTCGTAATGTTAAATTCTTACTTGTAACTATTTATAACTATCTTTCTTATGTTTGATGTAAAATTAGAAACGACGATTAGAAACGTGAAAGATGGAAACGACGGAAGGAGTATTACCCGACCTTGTGTTAAAGATTGAAATGGTCTGATGGTTGAGATTCTACATTTGTTGCAGATTCTCTATAGCATCTTGAGTCACTGTAAAGTGAAAAAAAAATTCAAGAATGGATTATAGGCCCTACGATGGCTGAGATTTATGCTCATTTCTCGTTAGCTTAGTGTGAGCAGCATCATAGGGAACAATTATACCGTATCGATGGCTGAGGTATCGCATGTGATGTGAGTCCTTGTCAGCTTAGTGTGAGCAGCATCGTATACTTGTAACAAAAATGACCTTTGGGTCAATAGGGATGAAATCGGATATAGATCATTGAAGTACAATTATGTTCCGGCTCGATTAATTTATAGATTTTACCACACATGTTATTCGGTAAACTTATGAATTTTACAAACTTGCTAAGCTATGAAAGGTTACCAATGAATTTGTTGTTGTTTTGTAGATTCTATTTTGCTGCTTGAAGATCGGACCATCGCGAAGAAATCACACTATCTCAGGAGCCCGTTCAATAGTATTTACATCACTTGGTTGCATGGCATGTACTAGGATGATGTTATTTTGAAATGCTTGACTTTGAGATTGTTGTTGAAATGTCAGATTTGTGTTGAATGTTGAACTCATTCAAATGCTTACTTAATGTTGAATGTAGGTATTTGACTTCAAATGTAATGTTATGTTTTGTACTTGATCACATTATGTTATATACTTATACATTTGGTTATGAAATGAAGATTGGTTGATGAACTTGTGTAAATATTTGACTTTTCGTATACTTGTTTCGGTAGTACTCCTGCATGTATCGGTAGAAATACAGGGTAAGAAAGAGGTATTCTGACTTGCATTCTATCGGTAGTACCATGGGAAGTATCGGTAGTTCTGTTCATAATTGTATCGGTAGTTTGAGTGCTTGTATCAGTAGAAGTTGCAGGGTAGGACTTCTTAACTCTCTGGAGTTTTTAGTATCGATAGAAGCATAATTTGTTTCGGTAGAAATGACACATGTGTCAGTAGAATTATCTCAAGTATCGGTAGAATTTTACATTGTTTCTGAAATTCTTAATGACTTGATTATTATCGATACTTGTCCAATAAGTATCGATAAAAGTCTCTAAAAATCGTGAAAATGACATTTTAGCCCTTGTTAACTTGTGCTGATATTCAAATGATGATTTAAGTCGTGTGTAATGTATTACTTTAATAAAATATGATTAAAAGAATTATATTGAAAGATAAACTGCGATAGATGATCGAAAAGATCCCGAGACCCTAATTGATTACTGTTTCAGGTTTTGGGTGTTACAGTATACCCAACACTAGTAAGATAAACTGACAAGGATTTGCACCCAGCACTAGTCGAATAACCAACGAATATATAGGGTGTGCCCAGCACTAGTCAGATAAATTGACAAGGATTTGTGCCCAACAGTAGTCGGATAACCAACAAATATATATACGCATTCAAATAGTTTCACCATTCAACATTTATCTCAATCATTTATTTATAGTTGAAATTAGATATCAAGTAATAATTAAGTTAATTAAGGTAAATAATAAACAGATCAGTTCGAGTTCAAGACCACGAACTTACCCAAAATTTTGTAAGTTTTCGATGATCGAAGTTGATTATTCGAAGACTTTCTTCTTCCCTTGGTTAGTGACCGCTTTACTCGTTTCTTGATCTATATACGATAATTTAATTCAATTAACTAACCTGTTAAAAAATCAAACGTCGATGTGCTTTGTTCTCTCATGAAAAATTTGATCTTTTGTAAGAAAGACGGCACTTTGATTATCACAAAACATTGTACTAATCTGAAGGTATTTATTGAGTTGAGCAAAGAGTCCCTTTAACCAAATAGCTTTTTTACAAGCCTTATTATAAGTAGATGGCTCTTGATTTGCATCTATATCTTTAGCCACGTTTAAAGCATAAGCAACTAGATCAGCCTCGACGTACCTCTTTTGAGGTTTAATTTTTCTTTTAGGTATGTTCTTGGCAATAGAATATTTTCGTGAAAAAGCAACTCAACTCTGTGTTTCTGTACTAACACGAGGAGTAGACTTTGCTATTGATTCTGGATCAATCTGAAGCTTCAAATGCTTCACATATGTGTTTGAGCTTTGTTGGTCTTTATTGGAAGAGTATTTAAGAGGTAAGTTAGGCAGCATAGCAATTTCATAAAAAATAATATTTCTACTAATTACATTTTTTCTCATTTCAGGACACCATAACTTATATCATTTAACACCAGCTTTATAACCAAGAAAAACACATTTAATAAATCTAAGCTCCAATTTCCCATTATCAACATGAGCATATACGGGACACTCAAAAATCTTCAAATCAGAATAATCAGCAGAATTACCAACCCATACCTCTTGTGGAGCCTTTTTCTTAATGGCAATGGACGAAGATCGGTTAATTAAATAACATGTTGTAGAGGTTGCTTCAGCCTAGACCGACTTCGATAAATGAGCATTTTACAACATGAATCGAACATTTTCATGATTGTTCTATTCATTCGTTCTACAACGTCGTTTTGATTTGGAGTATGGCAAACTATTAAGTGTCTCAAGATCCCTTCTGATTTGTACAATTCATTAAACTTATCGAAATAAAATTCCATGCCATTATATGTGTGAAGGTGCTTTTTTGTCTTCATATCAGCTTCTCGATCATAGTCTTCCAAGCTTTAAATGTGAAAAATACATCACTTTTCTACTTCAGAAAGAATGCCCAAACTTTTCTGGAAAAATCATTAATGACCGTCAGCATATATTTAGCACCAACCCTCGAAGCACTCTAAATTGTCCCCAAATATTAGAATGAATATAATCCTGCATTCCTTTCATGTTATGATGTAACACCCTAAACCCGTAACCGTCGCTAATGAAGGTTTCATAGTATTACTAAAACATATCACTTATATAAATAAAATATAATAAACCATAATAGAATCATGATAATAATCATCTATATTAACTTAATTAGAACATATATGATCATAAACAACTCATACGAACATTCAGGGATTAAATTGTATTGCATATGAATTTTAAAAGAAAAATTGAAAATTTCTCAAAACAAGGGTCACACGATTGTGTGTCTCAATCACATGCCCGTGTGCCCACTTCCACCACCCCGTGCCCTTAGCTGTGTATCAGACCGTGTGTGCACTCGAAAAGTAGTCACAGATCGTGTGTCAATTCTAACTTGCCACACATGCCCGTGTGAGGGATCGTGTGTCAAACTGTGTTCCTATACAAAAATGGGCCACATGGCCGTGCCCCAGCCAGTGTGTCTGCCTGTGTAACCTGTACTGCACCTTAAAATGGCACATGACCATGTGACAGCTTGTGTCACAGGTCGTGTGCAGCTTAAATTGCTTCTAAACCAAGTCACTCTCTCAACCAATCTTACCTAACAAGGTACACTAATAATAGTTCATTTACCTAAGGTCTCAAACCCAATTCAAACATAATTTTCAAGTCAAAAAATCCTCAACCAAAACCTAATCAATATGTCATTCAAGGCACCATAATCAAATACAAGGCAATCATATAGGCAACTTGGATAAATGCAAGACCTAAATTATAACCAATGTATCATTCAAAGGTACCACAAGTATTTCAATCATTCTAATCGATCTAATTCACTTAACAAAGATGTATATACACTTGTAACAACATTACCTAAAGTATATACATAGTGAAGTGGTCATTTCAAAACATGTTCACAATAACTATTACAATTTACTTCTCAACTATCCACAAAAGACTTCTACTTCCCTAAGAGACCTATATACATGCCATTACCCTAACAAAAGTTAAGAAGAAAACTACCAAAAGGATGGATAGTGTGAACTTTGCTTGATCCTTTCCAAAAAGCCAAAATCTACAAAACAACATAACAAAATACATAAGTCATAAAACTTAGTAAGTTCATAGTATTAACTCATTTAACTCCACTACAACCAAATAGTATATAAAGCATAAAAGATGTATAAATATATCAATGGACATTATACATAATTGTCCTCATGATTTTCATAGTACCACAAATACCAATCTTTTCATGTTCAACTATCACTATATCCATCAAATATGTTATTTAATGAACTATAACATACAATGAAATTTAAGACATCATAATGTAAACAGGGGCACCGAAGTGCATACATAGTTTATTAGACATTAGAAGTTCTTATCCATAACTTAATTTTCTATCAAATACAATTCAAATAATTAACATAAATAAATAAAATAAGTTACTAGGAACTTACACTTAGCTCGTTCCCGTCAACGTGTAGAAATTACTCCACGACTTTCCCTTTCCTTGGTTATTATCTTTTTGACTCGGTTCTTGGTCTATAAATAATAGTTCAAATCAATACATTAAATCCACATAAAATTCCAGTTTCAATCTATTGCATATAATACATTTTTAGTATTTTCACATTTACCCCATTATTTTCAAATCTTTCACAATTTAATCCATGTAATTTAAATTTCCAAGTTTAACAAAATTTGCCAACTAACAAAGCTAGTCAAATACCTTACTGTAATAATTAAATTAATAATCCATCAAGTTTTTCTTCCAAACTAACACACATAACATTTGATATTCTAATAAATCAATCCATAATTCAAAACTATCAAAAACTACCCAACAATTTCATCATGAATCAAAACCACCACTTTAATTTAAAGCCTTAACATCATAACAACCAAGCTTCATCAATGGTAGCTTTCAAGAATTTTTAAATTTTGAAATTCGGAGGTACGAGATAGTTGAACCTAATTGCAAGGATCATAAAAATATAAAATTTACTAGAAATAAACTCAAATAAGACTCACATGCAAGGAGAACAATGCAAAACCTTCTTAAGTTCTTCAATGGTGTTTTTCTCAATTGTGATAGGATTATTGTTAATTGTTTTTGGAACGATCAACTTGTTTGGTTTTTTCACAATTTTGATAGCAATATTCTTTTTAGGATTTAAGACAGACTTTGTTGACTGAAATTGGAAAGAGTCCAAATCCTTTTCTAACATCACTAGTCCCATATTTGACCCATCATCAAAAGGGTTATTTCTACCCAGATGAAGAGCCCATTTTATTAGAAGGCTTTAGAATATTAGCATTCGACCTAAGTCCACAACCTATTAAAACCCTTTTCCCTTTTGCCTTAGTAATTCCACTCCTTGAGCCTTTAGCTTTAGAAGCCCCTCCTATTCTATCAACCTCCAAATCTTTCTTCCCCAAACTCACACCTCCATCAAAACCTTCAATTCTACCAGAATTTACCCCATTTCCTCTCCGTAATTATCGTTGAGCACATTGAAACTAGATTCACTGATAGCACCTTCGTTTGTGGTATTTTCCAATTTAGCAACCAGTTGTGATCTCCTCTTACTTTTGTGCTCAATGAGCATCCAAGACCTAAATTGCTCATCTCCGTTGTACCTCCGTCTCCCACGAAATTGCATGTTCCCTTCCGAGCTCATGTGAACCCTCCTTGTCAGATTTGAAGTAGCAGTTGTCCCGATTGTGCCCAAACCCACCACACTCAAAGCAAACCATGGCAAGAGCTTCATACTTAACATGTTGGATCCTCCCATTGATCTTTATTTTAGACACCAAAGGTTTGCCTAAATCAATATAAATAGCCAACTGAGCAAATTGCCCTTTGAAATTATTTTCAATATTCCTATCCACCTCGCTAATCCAAGAAGACGGATCCAAACCAAAAGGCTTTAAGGTTGCAACTGACCAGTCGTAAAAGAAGGCGTCTAAGGTCTTACTATAAGATAATGACCGAATATTATCCACGGGCCACCCGCTAGCATTGCCAATAATCCTCATCCTCTTGGAATATAACTGAAAAGTAATCGTTTTCTAGATCTAGGATTTGAATTGGTTGATTTGTCCTCCATATTGCTTGTAATTTACTGTACATGGTTAAGTAAGAAATCTTCCTCCCAATTAGTTTCACTAGCACTGTTCGTGACATCTTTTAGGCAATATATTGGTTCACTCTTTCGGAGAATGTAATAGTCGGGATGCCATTCACAATCTCCTTGGTAACATCTCCATCTAAAAGATCAAATTCATCTTCTTGTGAATTGACACTCCCCAAATAATTACCAATGAGTTTGTCTCTCCAGGATGGCACTTTCTTACCATCTACTTTCCTGCCATTATCATCAATAATCGGGTCATCCGAGTCCAAATCAGGAGGTTTCGCCAATCGACGGCGAACCTTCTTTATTGATCTTCACACAACATCGTCCAAAGAATCCATCAGTCTTCCAAGTCTCTTTCTACTGCGACAATTTTAATAAATACTAATTTTTAACTTAACTTCAGTTAAATTTTAATTTGAGAATTTTCTTACTTTTTATCTACAAATTATTTTTTCCTTGCTTTTTTTTTCTTTATTTTTAATTCAAAGAAGTCTAAAATAAATTAAAAATATCAAATAGAACAATATCAACACTAAATTAAAAACATAATAACAAGCAGAACGCTTTCTAAGCTAGACTTTCTCCTTACGTCCTTCGGGGTGTGGAGAGGATAAATCTCCACATCTTTTGCAATTGGAAAGTGTATAGGAATCAGATTGAAAATCTCAGTAGGGTGACTCCAAAAACGATTCTACCGGAATCAGGAGAATCAAATCACACAAAAAGAAGATGAAATAGCAGCTTATTCTCTTCTCTTGCAAAGGCTATCGTTTCGGGATTGATGGATACCTGCAAGAATCCCTATTCTCTATTTTATTAGTCTCTTTATTTCCAACTCTTTTCCACATCCTTAATAAGGCACCGAGCTACGAGGCTCAAACATTGAACACAACTAGACAACTCTAATGCCGGTGGTGGTGGGATAGATAGTGAACGAGTTCCTTTATTCCACTTAAAAGGAGGCTTTGGTAATAGGCGAAAAGGCTACTTTCAACTTCAAGTTAGAGCATTAGGACTAGAGCTGGGTGTAACAGAACTAGCAGGGTATTATTTCATTAAAAACATAATTTTTACTTTTCTTTGTTTAAAATTTTCATTATTGACCTTTTTAGTTTAATTTTAATTTTATTTTTCAATATTTTTTAGATTTTGTAATATTTTTCTAAGCTGCCATAAGAATATTTATAGATATATTAAATTTTATATATTAAGCTTATATAATATATTGGACTTATTTCTAATATATTGGGTCTATAATATAATTTTGATTAATTGGTAATTCGATTGGGTCTATTGGACTTATTTTCAAAAACATCATTTCCAACCTTACTAAATAACGAACTGTTACAAACTTCCTCAATATTAATATAAAAATCCTGCTATCAAAATGGCTCGATTTCGAACTATGATGGACTCTACCATCTACCATCTACTCTTGTCGTTTGGAACTTATTATTACGAGGACATGTTGCAAACAAGTTTTGACTTTTTTTTATAAGAAGATGAAGGTGAAGAGAGAATTTTTTATTTTATTTTTATATATATTTGAATTTTTAAAATTTAAAAAATATATAATATATTAAGTATCTACCATCAACCCACTTCTTAAACCATTGCTCAATTTGTAAGAATATTATACGAAATAAATACGGAAACTTAGATTTTATTTTCTTTTTTATAATAATTTTGGAAAAGTAAATAATTTTTTGAACTTAGAAGAATTTTTCATTGTTTTTTTTTCTTATATAAAAATTGCAATTACTTGTTACCGACATTAACTGTTGTATAGACATATCCCATAAAATTATCAAAAACAAGCTTTTTGTCCGGCTTTGTTTATGTCACGACAACCGATTATTATTGGCTACTCGGTTTTTTTTTTCTATTATTTATTTTTCAAATTAGATGTAAGTATATCAAGAGTAAGTAAAATTCAATTTGATTTGAAAATATAAATTTTTTTTTTGAATTAATCAAATTAAATTTTTTGAGTCAATTAGAATCGAGTTGAATTTTATAATTTAAATAACTCGAGTAATTTGAATAATAGATTGATGTAAATACTCTTTTGTCCTATCAATTTTGAAAATGAACAAATCGATCTCTTTTTAAATAAAAAATACAAAAATATTCAAAATATTCAAAAAATAATCCAAAATTTATATTTAAAAGAAAATCTAAAGAATATATAAAGAAAGTTAAAATTTTAAAAATTTTATAAAATAATAATTTTGGGACCTAAATAAATTAATTAACAATTCAAGTTTATCCTACTAAAGTATTTTTTTTCTTCTTATTTTGCTTTGAAAAAGTTTTAAATATATATGGTTTCAAATTTATGTGCTCTAACATGAAATTGGTTATATTGTAACAAGATTTTAATTTTAAATGTTTTTTATTAACTCGAACAATTCACTCGATTCGACTCGACATGAATCGAAAAAAATTCAAATTGAATAAGGATACTAAAATAGAACTCGTCAACTCAATTAACTCAATTTCTTTTACTTGATTCGATCGAACGCTCACCCCTAAAAAATTTAGTCAATAACTCTTTTTTTTTTGGTGAAATTCTATTCTTAAATATTGTATTTTGTGTAAGTTGTGGGTTTTGTACTTGTATTCTAATTTAATCATTTTCAGTTTTTGAATTTTTTTAAAATTTTAAAATTTTAGTTTTCACCTGATGGTAACTATTAAAACTATTAAATTAAGTAATGCTATTTTAAAATTTAAAGCAACAAACATAGTATAGCATATGTAATTTCATGTTAGTTTGTTATTTCTACATATTACTCACAAAAAAACTAGTTAATAGATTAAATGATTATCACCTGCATTAAGACTAGAATTTCAAAATTAAAAAAAATATATAGTGACTAAGAATAATTCAATTGGAGAATATAGACTAAATCTACAATTTTATGCATAATACAAGATTAATATCAAAATTTAACCAAACATATTTAACTACTTTCATTTGGTCAAGATTAAAATTTCAAATTTTGAAAAGTGCAGAGACTAAAATTAACCAATTCAAAAAAGTACAATGACTAAATTGATTTGATTAAATTAAAGGTACTAAATCCAAAACATACGTAAAGTACATGGTCTAATAGAAGAATTTGATCATTTATTTATTCTCCATATCATTTTTCAATTTAGAATTTGAGGAATGCAATGTTTTATAAAATATTATATTATTTGTTAATCCCTAACAATTTCTTTCTCAATTCAATTCGAGGCTTAATCAAGGGGTTGATAGGCCTCGATAGCTCTAAAATGAAAAAAATTCATTTAAATCTTTTAAATTTTTTAAATTTTAAAATAGTAAATATAAAATTATACTTTAACCCTTAAAAATGACAAAATTTTAATTTAATCTTTTAAAAATTATAAAGATATAGACTATTCAAATTGTGAAATGACATATCGCAAAATTAAAATTTAATTTCGACATCTTTAAAAATTTTCTTTCTTCTCCTCTGGTTCAATTATCAATAAAAAATAACTTTGGGCATGCAATTTACGTTATATCTTGCACTGCATAACCTCTGACTTCATCTTTGTTGGTTTGATCACTTGATTTCTCAACCTCTTCATCGGAGGGTCGCAAATTTCACTAGAAGATTTACAAGTGAGGTTCACCGTTGCACCTCTTCTAGGCTGCCATTGGTGTAGCATGTAGCCTTATTGCCCATCGCTTCTTCTCCTAACTGGACCCATTCTTTTTCTGGTTTGGGCTCCTCTTCTTTGGTCTCCATGATTTCTTTCTCTAGTTCTGCTTCGCCTTTTGCGGGGCTAATGGTCCCCTAATCCTTTTCCGGTCTCGGCAAGTAGGGGCTTTAGATGATGGTGCTTCCTCTGAAACTCTTTGGTGATGGACGAGTTGCTACGATGAGTTTTTTTTCATAAACATAGGGTCGAGTTTGGCGGTGAAGGACGATGACCTGGACTTCTCTCGTGCGAGGGATGATCGACAATTCCGCAATTGCTGGTTTTCTAGGCAGTACTGTATAAACTGATTGATAGGCACCTTCTTGTTGTGAAGGATCTAATGTAGGGCAAGTAAGGACTTACTAGGGACTCTTATCCTCCATTACTTTTCTGATAGTCATGAGTATGGAATAGGAATGACATGGAGCGAAGCGGAGATAAATATTGTTAAATTTACATTCGTTTCACAATTGACACATTTTACTCATTCATCCTATTTCACTAAATAGATATAATTTTGAAAATCACTATTATTTTCATAGATGTTTTGGATATATCTATCTCTGCCTCACTCAACTCGCTTCATTTCAATTTAAGCATAATTCTTTAAAAATATTTAACATAAAATATAAAATGATAATTTCATATAGTGAAATGGATCAGGTGAGATAAATATTAATCATAACCGCTTTATATCCATTATCCAAAAGAAAAAACCCATTTATCTCATCCCGTATCCACTTTTCAAATGAAAAATCTAATCTGATTTCAAAATCGAACAAAGGATTTACATTTTGCCATCATATTAGGGGAGGCCTCATGGTGACCATGGTCGAAACCAGAAGTGAGGTGGTTAGTAGTGTTGAAAGCTTGTTAGATCCTTGTCTTTAGACTTTGGTGCTTCAGAACACTAGCCATCTGCATATTTCCTGCTCATCTGCATATTTGAGATTCAGTCCCACATTTTTTAACTCCTACTTTGCTTGATGATTCTGAGCTAGCAAATGATGAGTGTATGGGGAGGCCTCATGGTAACCATGGTTGAAATCAGAAATTTTTTTAGTGATCGAAATTAAATTATAATTTTTATGATAGTAAAAATATAATTTTTAAAAAATTAAATCAAAATTTTATTATTTTTAAAGAGAGTCAAAATGTAATTTTAACTTTATTAATTTAAAATTTAAAATTTAAAATTTAAAAAATATTCGAAGGATTTGCTCCTTCTGATTGTCTGGGTTAGTTTTACTGTCCATTACTCGCTGGCTACTCTATTATGCTTTCTTTAATAAAAGATTTTTTTTTGAATTTTTTAAAAATATATTTTTTAATTTTGAAGATTTTTAATATTTCATAATTTTTAATTGAAAATATGTAAAAATATTTTATAAAATTTTAATTTTTTTTATGTATATTTAAAAATAAGGGCCAAATCGATAAAAATATAAATTATTACAGAATTAAAATATAAGGATTAAATTTTAAATTGTGGAAGAATAGAGGAGGTTTGACAAAATTAAACCTTTAAGAGAATCAACCGTGTAATTACAGAATAAGCAATTCATAAGTCTCACTCACTGGTCACTTGTACTAATACCCATCGTTCTTCGATCAAACGGCGCCTCTTTACTGAATCACGCAATCAAAACCAACAGTCAAAGTGGAAAACATAACAGTATGTAACGCTAGCATCTACACAAAAATTATTAAATAGAGAAAAAGAAGCTTGCATTATTGAGAGACAATTCTATTTTCCCTGCTCAGTCATTTCAATCCTTTTAAGAATTTTTTTTCCTAAAAATCCAAAATTCTCCTTCGCAGAGAGAAAAAGATAGGAATATATATATTTTCTCAGGAAGAGGGAGAAAATTTGGGTGTCTGTTGTTTGTTTTTCTTTGGGTTATTGTCAATGGTTGAATTATAGAAATCGAAACAAATATTTCAACTTTTACCCCTTTCGAATTTAACAAGGAATAGAGAACAAAAATAGCTAACTCAAGATGCGATCTTCGATTTGATTTTGGGAGTGTGGTTGAATCTTGGCCGTTAGGTTTTCAATTTTCGTGATTGATTATTAGACAGTGAAATTACAGGCACAGAGGCAAACCCCCCAAAAAAAAAGAAAAGAAAAGAGAAATGCACGGAGGCGATGAGGTGGTCGCAGCTCCGGCAGGACCGCCACAACCGTTGGATTGGAAATTCTCTCAGGTTTTTGGTGAAAGAACCGCTGGAGAAGAAGTTCAAGAAGGTAAATTATTATTGTTTCTGGATCCAATCGGTAATTTGTAGGTTTTTTTTGGAACTAGGGTTTGTTTTGGTGCTTTGGATCTATTTGGGATCATGGGATATTGAGTAATTATTGTTTAGGTTAATGGGTATGAGAAAATTGTGACTTTTGTTTTTAAGGTTTTTGCTTTGTTTTGGTTCCAAACAATGCTTGGAATCATTTCTGGGTATTTTGTTAGAAATAAGATAATGTGGAAGTGAAGATGGTGAAGTTAGTGATGGTGCATGCACAAAAAGTTGTGCCTTCTTTGTGTGTTCATGGTAGTCGTTTTGATTTTAATAATTTATGTACCTTTTTTCTGGTTTTGGGGTTTTAGTGCATGGCAATTGATTAACAGTTTTGAGATTTGAATTGAAATTGGAATCTGGGTATTATCACTTTGTTAAGATGGAGATAGACTATGTTTCATGAGTTTATGTCACAAATCTTAACTCATGGATGAATGACAGCATTGATGTGGCATGGGTATACCGCTGTATGATGGGGGTTCAGATTCCTAGGTTTATTTGATGGTGGTTTATTTCTAATACAAATCGGTTATGTTATGGTATGGTAAACTTCTTAGTAAATGGGACAGTCAGAAAATGGGTTAGATTATGAGTTGAATGATGTAAGATTGTGTGCTGCTCCTAGGAAAGAAATAATTCTGTTATTGGTAGATATTTGGCTGTTTAGGTACTACTTCAAATTTTTATTGATCAATTTAGTACTCAATACTGAAACTTGGCTTAACAAATTGAATTCAATCCTGTGTAAGTATAATGTGGGTAAACTTTGAAGCATGCTACTGAAACAGATGACCAGTCACCTCAGGTTTTCAGAAACATCAAAGTATGCATGGTAATAGTTCAGGTTGGATTTAGTGAGATATGGATAACTTTCAGAAACATTTCTATTGATTCTGGTTGAATTGATAACTATTTTCTATATGCAATAACTCAAGCATCGCTAATCATTGCAAAATTCTATTTTGAGTTCTGGAGAGGCAATGAATCATAGTCTCTGGCTAGGATTTTTTCATTCTTTTTTTTTTTTGGAAAGGAACTATCTTGGACTTTCTGATTACCTTGGACTTTCTGATTATCTTGGAGTTTCTCACTAGCTGTTCAGTAGCTCTCTTTTTATTCTTCTTGTCTCTCCAAATTAAGCTTGATATCGCCACAATGACATTTTTCTAAGCTTGGTAGAATAATAATGATGCAAGGGCGATGAGAATATGCATTACAACGCTGCGGATCATTCTTGTTATGTCGTGGCAGAAATAGTTTATATTCATCTAATGTTAACCTGCTCTTTTGCCCTTCAAGAGAAAGATGTCATGTGGAAAATAAAAATTATGTCAAGAGAGTAGAGACCAGGAGTTGTGTTCATTGAAAGAAAAAAAAAATTGGGCCTTTTTCTCTTTTCCAGTCAATGCAATTTCTATGTACAAATTTTTGATAAAATTTTATTAATGCTCTTACTGCAGTACAATTGTATTGTTAAGAAATATTTTGTGCTCCTGCAGTTGATATTATTTCTGCTATTGAATTTGATAAAACTGGCGATCATCTTGCCACTGGTGACCGTGGGGGCCGTGTTGTTCTCTTTGAGAGGACAGATACAAAGGATGTAGGTTCTGCTACCATTGTTTCTGTTAATTTATTACCTTTGTATTTCTCTTGGATTGCAATTTTATAATTAACTTATTTTACTGCAATTGTAGCATGGTGTATCAAGAAGGGATCTGGAGAGAATGGATTATCTAATTAGTCGGCACCCTGAGTTTCGTTACAAGACAGAGTTCCAGAGCCATGAGCCTGAGGTGCTCTTGCATTGCTGTTTGATGCAATGATACATGCACACACGCATGCACAACCATAGAACTTATAGCCCACTAGGCTTAAGTTTTTTGCTTCACTTCATCTGAATTTTTTCCAGTTTAGCTATCTCATTTTCTTTTGGATATTTCAGTTTGACTACCTCAAGAGCTTGGAAATAGAGGAAAAAATCAACAAAATCAGATGGTGCCAAACAGCCAATAGTGCCCTTTTTCTCCTTTCCACCAATGATAAAACCATCAAGTTTTGGAAGGTAGGAAGGAAATCTGTGCTTCAACTACTGTCTTAACTGTGTCTTGTTTCAGATTGATTGTTGATTGTGCATATTATCACTTTGTTTGCAATAATTTGTGGCTGGTATTTGAGAATGCTCATTCATTTATAATTGAATATATTCTGCAAAGCCACTGCAAAGTTACTGGTGCATATAGATTGATTTATAAAATGCTTCCTAGCAAATGCTTCGAAGAGAGTAAAACACACTTGGTAATATTTCTCATTTTATCCTACCTGTTCTTCTGAGCATTGGTGTTGAGCATGATTGGTATTTTGATCTGTGGATACCTCTGCCCTTGCCTTCAAACACACTTATTTATCTGCTGTTTGTATGGGGTTCAACAGGTACAAGAAAAGAAAGTCAAGAAAATTTCTGACATGAATTTGGATCCATCAAAAGCTGTAGGAAATGGCAGCACTGCTACTTCAAGTAATACAAGTAGCCCTAAACCATGTCTTGCAAATGGAAGCTCCCTTGACGGATCCTACAACAAATTGAGCCATGATTTCTCTTTCCCACCAGGAGGCATTCCATCGTTGCGTTTACCTGTGGTAGTTGTACTTATGCAATCATTTTTTCTACTTGCAGTGATTAAGTTTTAGGCTGAAATCTATACACATTTTGAGCTATATGAGTGTTAATAATCTCAAGGTTAGGGGGCTGATACAAAAAAGTGCAAGGTAGGGTGATGACCTTCTTTGTAGCACCCATTGTTTCTAAGTTGCTGTAGTTCAACAAAGCATGTGATTTACTCTCTGATGCCTAGCTGAATTAGGGGCAAAGCCCATGATTATTTGCCCTGTTCTTTGGTGGTGGTGGCAAATGAGTGTTAGAGTTTTGGCTGGGGGAGAGTGTTAGCATTTTGTTGTTGAGTAATCAGGAACATTTTCTTTTGTTGTCTAAATGTTTCATCTGGTCACTCTGCACTAACCTTTAATCCTCACTATATCTAGGTAACAAGTCAGGAGACCAACCTCTCTCTCTCTCTGTGGCTGGAAGAGAGTGTTAGGATTTTGTTGTTGAGTAATCGGGAACATTTTCTTTCGTTGTCTAAATGATTCTTGGTCACTCTGCACTAACCTTTAATCTTCACTATATCTAGGTAACAGGTCAGGAGACCAACCTAGTGGCTAGATGTCGAAGGGTATACGGCCATGCTCATGATTATCACATCAATTCTATTTCAAATAACAGGTAGCTATTGGGTTTTGTTTTTATTGCAATTTTGTAGTGTTTTGACTCCGTATGTTAGTATTATCTGAAAATCAATTGAAGAGGAAGTATTCTTTTTCTGGGTTAATATGTAGTAGAATCACACATCTTACATTTTTCTTCTCTGATGGAAAAATAAGTCTTCATCAGCTTAGTCTCTTGAATTCCCTCACCAAGAGTTCTAGCCTGATAAATTGCTTAACCTTTATTGTATCTTTGTTCTTTATTATTATTAGATTGTTCTTTGGCAGCATTATTATGAGATGTCTCTTGAGAAACTGATGCTATCTAGTTTAGGTTCTAGATTGGAGTATAGATTTAAACTGGCATTGATTGCGCATCTAGGCTCTCTCTTCCCCCCCCCCCCCTCCCTTTCCCATTCAAAGTTTGCATTTTGGAGAAGGCATACGATTCTCTAGTTGTAATGGTAAAGGATGATTGTTTCTTCAAATAATGATATAATGAATCCTGATTCCCTCCTGATAACTTTCTGTTGCTGAACTTGTGTTGTCATGTCCGAGCAAGAAGCTGTCATTTTGAAATGGTCTTGGGGGATACTGAATGAAGCTGATTCATAAACTTGAGAAAACTGGAGAACTTCTGAACCATAGGACATAAATGCTATGGATATTCATCTCTTTTTTAGGCCTTAGAGCCATCACATTTGAATGAGAACATGGTTAATGGCCTATATCAACTGAACATGCTTCGTCCCATGCAACCCTTGAAACATTAGATTGTTCAGTTCATGGAATATTTATCTAGAAGTATTAATCTTATCACGGAATTGTCTAGTACTTGTCTTGAAGTCTAATTGTCTGCTCACCATGTCTCTGCACTATTGTTATTCTTATTCATGTAATTTGTTTGGAAATCCGTATGGTGATGTCACTGGTAAACAGTGACAACCATGTTTGTGAATGTTTGAAAACACATCCCATTTCATTGTTTTGCGTTTCATATTAGCTTGAGCGAAGATATACTGATGGTCTCTCTATCTCTTTCCGTCTCTCTTATAATTCCTAGTGATGGAGAAACTTTTATATCAGCCGATGATCTACGTATAAATCTTTGGAACTTGGAAATTAGCAATCAAAGTTTCAATATTGTTGATGTAAAGCCTGCAAACATGGAGGATCTAACTGGTAAGCCTCTTCTATTTTGGTACTTTAGTCTGCTGCTTTCACTTCTTAAAGTATATGCAAGTTTAGTGCTGTTCAATATATTTGCAAAAGTAATGGTTATTGTAATGTCTATCATTGCAGAGGTTATAACATCAGCAGAGTTTCACCCTACCCACTGTAATATGCTAGCATATAGTAGTTCAAAGGGCTCAATTCGCCTCATTGATTTGCGGCAATCTGCTTTGTGTGATTCTCACGCCAAATTGCAAGTGTTTTGCCGTTTTTAGTTTCTTTTGTTGAATTTACTGAGATTTGCACCAAAAATTTATATAGATCCTGATAGGTGAAGGTATATATATATTTACTATTTGCTTTCAGTATCCTTTCTAAAATATAAGTACCATTCTATGCCAACAGGTTTGAAGAACCGGAGGCACCTGGTTCTAGATCATTTTTTACGGAGATAATTGCCTCAATCTCAGATATTAAATTTGCAAAGGATGGAAGATATATTCTTAGCCGTGATTATATGACTCTTAAGGTTTTGCTTTGTTTCTTTCTATTCTTGTTTTTCTTTTCCTTTTTTTTTCTTGTTTGTGCTATTGATATATAATTATACTTCGCACAAGTGTAACATTGTGTGTGTAATTATTCTTAAGCATGCTGCACCAACTTTATGTACCATTTAATCCCTGAATTGATTATCTGTAACCTTTTTAATAAGACATTGAAAGGATTTGACTGTAGTTGATACAATTTAATACACAGAAAGCATGAACCTGTAATGGCCTTTTGCTGCAATAATCTGTCTGATAAAACATTCTAGTTTTTAAACATTTATCAGAAAGTGATCAAAATCAAAACGGTCTGGATTGTTCACTATTTTGCTTGGACTCAGATAGTCGAACAATTTTGTTTGTTTTGTAGAGAGCTTTTATCTTGAAGGCATGAAAGTGGTGGGGGGTTAAGGGTAAATGTCATGATAGCTTCTTCTATTCATTTCTTGAGTGCATGAATCGACAATTCAATCATTTAGCTGATGTGGTTTTCTACCCCTTTCTCTGTTTGAATCAATCACACGTCATTTTATTTTAATATTTAATCTTTGAAACGTCATTTTATTTTAATATTTAATCTTTGAACATTCTTAACATGAATCCCTCTTAATATCTACTTTGTTTTGTTAAAATTTTTACCATTCTACCTACTTTTCGGGACTTTCGATGTTGGTTTTAAACTTGCTTATTGTGTTCTTGAAATCATATACATTTGATATGTCCTTGTTTAACTGGCATTTTAGGATCTAACCTGGTTATATATCACTTGGTTGTCAGTTGTGGGATATCAATATGGATTCTGGTCCAGTTGCAACATTCCAGGTTCATGAATATTTACGACCTAAGGTATGATTCTATGTTCTGAAACAGATGATGAAGTTAACCATATATGTGTGTGCTTTGTCATAGCTAATTATTGCATTCTTTAATTGTTTCAGCTTTGTGATTTGTATGAAAATGATTCGATCTTTGACAAATTTGAATGTTGCCTAAGTGGTGATGGATTGCAAGTGGCAACAGGCTCCTACAGGTTTGTTTTTCTCCAAAAGCCCGTCTCTAACCTTTTGTTGTTGTTTTGTGCTTCCATAACATAATATATATTATCCTTATGCTCTCAGCAATCTATTCCGTGTATTTGGTTGTGCCCCTGGAAGCACCGAGGCAACAACTTTAGAAGCTAGCAAAAATCCAATGAGGTAACCTTTTCAGTACAGGCCTTCTGAAAATAAAATAAAATAAAATCAGATATAAGATTCACTCAAGCATTGGATAAAGAAGGCTCTGAATTGTGATTTCTGTAATGATGTTAGTAGCTATTAACATCCATATGTCTTTCCAGGAGACAAGTTCAGACTCCCTCAAGGCCTTCCAGACCCCTGAGCAGTATAACACGTGTTGTTAGACGAGGTTATGATTTGTTCATTTTTTACCTTAACTTCTATTGTTGTTAAATGAGTTCTTCAGTTCTTGAATTGTAATCTGATGCTTTTATGTTGGTGAATTTATCATATCAGGAACAGAAACTCCAGGAGTGGATGCGAATGGAAATTCTTTCGATTTCACAACAAAGTTACTGCACCTAGCATGGCACCCAACTGAGAACTCGATTGCCTGTGCTGCTGCAAATAGTTTGTACATGTACTATGCATAAAAATGATCCAAGGAGAATGTAGTTGCTTGGTTAAAACTTTTTTCGGTTGTTGATGGCGAAAGCTCCTTTCCCCTTCCGCCTACCAGTGAGTTAAAGGCTAAATTTAGTCGTACACTCCATGCACATGGTGTAGTCTCAAGATCAAGAAGTGGCTGTCACAGATCCATGAGGATGCAAACCTATGATTGCTCCCGGGTGTGCACAGCTTAATCGTCTTTCTCGTGTCTCATCCAAAAATTCCTGCAGTTTGTTGGCAAATTTCTTCCTTTTTACCTTCTCCTCCCCTTGAGCTTCATTTAAAATAGAAGATGGAGTAATGTTTTTAGATATGTGTTGGGTTGAAGTTAGCAGCAAATGGTGACTGTAGTAGCTCTCTCCTACAAGTAAAAACTAAAGGATGTTCTTCTATATTTGCCACATAGGTTTAAGGTAAATGTAGTGTTTTTTTTTTTTTTTTTGTTTTGGTTTACTCAAAATCATGGTGGGAAGGAGCTGTTAATACTTACGGTGCAATTTTTTAATTGATTCTTTTCTCGTGTTTGGAACTTACTTCATCCTTTAGTTTTAGATAAATGTATCATTTTTGCTTCTCTTCTCTTCTCTGATTGTGAATCAAAGCTTTTGTTCCTTCCGGAGACATCTATGTAACATGGGCTTGGATACTTCTAGATTGTCATTCAAACTTTTCATTTCATATCTCAACTTTTATTTTCTGTAAGAATCTTCAACGCTTGATGCTTATCGTTTAATGTTATTAGGTTTATTTTATTTTTAAAAGCAAAATTACTGTATTTAATTTTAATTTTAAAATTTTGGGTTTTAGTTGATTTTTTGTAATTTATCAAATGCTTCTTAAATATAAATTCAGTACTTTTATATACTAGAAATTAAGGATTTATTTTTATACAAACCCTACTACTACTTGCGATTTCTCGACCTTTAAATCAGAAGATAATACGCGTTCTTTTAGTTGTTTAGTTTATCAAACACTACTTAAGTGAAAAGCTATTAAGTTTTCTCGACCTTTAAATCAGAAGATAATACGCGTTCTTTTAGTTGTTTAGTTTATCAAACACTACTTAAGGGAAAAGCTACTAAGTTGAAGTAAAACACTCAAACTTGATTATTAAATGATGCGTTGACACTATGTTGGGAAAGGAATGACAAAAGGAAAGGAAAATGAAGTAGAGTAATTTTTACGAACTTTGTTGGGTAAACAGTGCAAACAAAAGGAAACGATTTATTATAATCACTTTGTTTTTAGTTATATGCTAAGCAATGAAAATTAAAGGAAATGATTTATTATAAAAGCCTTTTCAATTATATCATTTTTTAAAATATTAATGTCATAAAAAAGTATTACTCTCTAAATTTGGGTAAATAAAATAATGTGTTTGAAGGGAAATGAACCCCTTTTCTTTTCTTTCCTTGTTCTGTTAACATAGGGTTATGATATAGGTGAAGCAAGCAACAAAATTTAAAGCATTTAAGAAAGCTAAGAGTAAATGTTCTCTTTATTTGATTATTGAATGATGAATTGTTTTTCCCATTTTGTTTACCTGAAAATGAATAAATAAAAGCAAATAAAAAATTAATTGATGACAAATTTTTTTTTTTTCTTGGGAACCAATCAAAGGGTACCTTTTTTTAGGTGCCACGGAGACTATTGTTAATGGATTTTTGGTGGGAGATAGGGTTAAATTGGGGTCGTTTCCATCATGAGATGCCAACGTGGCGAATTATCAAGTCACCTCAGCTTTTCGTTATATCTGTAACGGAAAATGAATGTAAGTGATCGATTTGTCATTTTCTAAAGTTTAGTGATTGAGTTGTAATTTTTCAAAGTTTAATGACTATTTTGTTATTATCATCAAAGTTGAGTGATTACTGGTGTATTTTACCTTTTTTTTTAATCTTTAATAAACATAATCTTCTCATGATATCTATTACAATAATTCAATCTTAGTACTTATGTATAATTTTGTGTGATGTTGTGGGGAGATGTTTATGTCTTAGGTATCCTTTTAAGGTGGTCTCTAGATGATAAGTGTCAAAAGTAACATGTTTTAGTCTTATTCTCAATGCATTTTTGGATGATTATTCAATTTAAAATGGTGAATTATATGCTTCTAATCTTTTAAATTCATGTTCTTATACTTAGGAGAGCATTTTGGAGCAAAAGGAGTGAAAAACAAATAAAAATCGAAAAATCAGAGCAAGTTTCAAGAGCCACACAGGTTGGACCATTCCACACGGTTTGGCCACACAATTGTGTGAGCCACATGGGTTGCCACACGGTCATGTGCCAGGTCGTGTCGTTTACACGAGATTGCAACCTAAACCGCGAAAAAAATATGATTTTTAGGTTTTTCGAACATTCTAAAACATATATATGTCAAAAATAAGAAGATATGAATGAGCAGTCATAGAATACTGAAGAAAACAACTCGAAAAACGCCATTGAAGCTGATTTTAAAGCAGATTTCCGTCAAGATTGAAGATTCCAAGTTGATTTCTTAAGAGATTATCATGAGTTTCTTTGTTTCCTATGGTTATACTGTATTTGGATGTTTTTATTTGCAAACATAAATTAATTTTCTAAATACCTTGGGGAGATGAACTTTATGATGAATTATGTCGTTTAATTTTTATTTTACGTAAATAAATACTTAGATCTTGTTCTCAATTATGTGTGCTTAATTCTTGGTTTAATATTTCTAGATTATTGATCCATATTTGATGTGCTTAAAATTAGAGGAGGAATAGACCTTGTTTAAAAGTAAATCTAGTATAATTGAGTGGAGTTGCATGCAAACTTCGAAATAGAACGACATAAATCTACCGGATTAAAGTCAAATCTAATAGGGGGATCCATAGATCAAATTAATGTGATAATAGAGTTTTTAATTAGAAACTAATTTCAGTTAATCAACCTAGAGTCAGTTGCTCTTACTCTCGAAAAAGATATTAGCATAATTTAAAGATTTCTACGGATTAAGATACTAAGTGAAGAAATTACGAAATTTAGATTGATGATGACAAATGAAATCTAAGTGAATTCTTTCTTAGGTATTGTTTCGCTTCTTGGTTATTATTCGATTATTTTTCTGTATTGTTCTTTGTCGTGTTCTTTAGTTAATTTTAGTTTAATCAATCGGTCCAATTTATTGGTTAAATAATAGAAAGACAATAACTACTAGTACTTTTAATCCTTGTGGGAACGATATATTTACTCACCATAACTATACTATTAATTGATAAATACACTTAACTTAATTAGATTTTTAATTAGTTTACAATGTATCACTAGACTTTTCAATCAATCCGATTTGACCTCTAATCCATCTTAACTTTCTACCAAATAATTTTGTTTGATGATCTGAAACTCACGAATACTTGGAAAGTCTGATACAAATTAAAACTATTGTTTTAATTATCTACTTTAGACACAATTATTTAATTTAGTTGTCCAATTAAATAATAATCTAAAGTGATTAAATTAATCCTTGGATAATCTCTTTCAAAACTGAGAAAATGTTTTAAGTTCATGCAATTTGCTTTGCTAAAACCAAGCCCATGTCAATTGGTACCCCAGCTCGTGATTTGTTAAAGTGCTAAATTTGAAACCACATGTCATGCATAAGGTCAAGATGTCCCATCACTTGATGTAATTCAATTTATACTATTAGCTTAATTTTGTTTTTAATTTTGTACTTTGCATTTCTACGTCTCTAATTTGATGATTTTAGTTTTTATGTATTTTAAATTTTAAAAATTTATTTTTTCTTTATTCCAATCAAAATTTTAATGCGTTTCAGCCATTTCAATGTGATTCAACCTGTTTTAATCAATACCGGTTTGTATCGATGCATATCAATCCATATTGATGATCGGTACAAAATTTTGATATTTTAAACTAACTTTTAATTTTTTTTATCCAAACTATTTTAATCTTTTATAATTATATTTAAAGTTAATAGTTATTAAATTAAATTATAGAATCTTTAATAAATTTAAAACTTATATTTACATATAAATATATTTATATGAATGTAATATAGATATATTTGCATATATATAATATAATTTTTTATCAAAATAATCTATAATTTATTAAGAAATTAAAAATTAAACTATAATATATGTTTGTGTGAATAATATTTAAAAACATTGATAAACGTATAACAAAATATGTGCACGTACCAATACCAAGATAAAAATGACACACCCACAGTACAATCATGACTACCTTGCTTTAAATTCATTTATTAAAAAATACAATTATTCTTTAAATATTATTTAAAAAAAACAAGTTAACATGATATTATGGATCTCATAATATGTTCGTCATGTAAGATATTAAAAATAACAAAATCTAATTTAACAAATTTAATGATTATCGTTCAATCATAATTAAAATTTCGGAATTCAAAAAATATAGAGACAAAATATATTCAAACGTATATGATATGGTAAATTATTATACAGTATGACCTCTTCGGGTTGAAGCCTATAATAGAAATTAAACTGTTTAAATACTATACAAGTCTTCATCACACCCATTCATTGGGTGAAAATTATTATTTTATAAATATTAATTTATAATGTCACGTACATTACATATAATATTTATTTTTTTGTTAAAGAATATATTTTATAATTTTAAATAAATATCATTACTAATTAAATAAGTATTAGTCTAATTTATAGTAAAAAATTATTGATTTCTGAAAAAATAATTAAAAATAAAAAAGCATTTGAGGAAACAAAATCATAAAAAAAAATTGTAGATAGAAAAAGTGGCTCATTAACAATGCATAAAAATGATACCGACTAGACCAACAATTGGTTGAATGTAATGGTAAAACACATTGTATTTCCTAGGAAATGATTTAGGTTCGAACTTTGAAGACGATATTGTTGGGAGGGACAGTTATGCACTCCGAATATGGACTGTAAAATAGACATAAAAAATAGCAATATATGTATACTAGAAGTGCGCACAGAAGATGCTGCAAATGGAGTCCACCCTCGTCGGTTTCTGTTAAATTGAATATTGATGGTGGACGCAATCCAGATTCTAGTTAGCTACTTCGACAACGGTGGTTAGAGATGAATTTGGAAATTGGTTAAGTGGAATAGGAAGAAATATTGGTAGTTGTGGTGTGGAGCAAGCGGGCAATCTATGATGGTCTTTCTATGGCTTGGGATGCCCAATGGAGGGATGTCATTGTTGAACCAGACTGTGCGCTTGCTATCAAGGGAATCAATGGTGGAGCAATAGGAACTTTATACAGAGATTTGGTTATCAGGATCAAGGAATTATGTCACCGAGATTGGAGAGTTGTTTTTAAGCAGATCCCGAGAGAAATGAATCTTATTGCTCACTCGTTTGTTAGTTTGTTGAAATAGTATCCGATTGGTGTCCATAACTTCATTAGGGCTCCTCACTTAGTCAATTTATAGTTAAGATTGGATAATCCGTTGTGGTCTCGAGCCTTGACATTTTATGCTAATCTAATGCTACTTTTAATACCAAAAAAAAAAAAAAAAAGTAACGAATTCAATTTTTTACAAACATTAATGAACTTATCAAATTACTTTCACTACTTCATTGAAAATGGTAAGGAAATTTTTTTAGGAGTCGATATTAAATTGTAATTTTTACGATAGTAAAAATATAAATTAATTATTTTAATTACCTATATCTTTATAATTTTTAAAAGACTAAAATAAATTGTTATCATTTTTAGGGAGGCCAAAATACAATTTTACCTTTACTAATTTAAAATTTTAAAAATTTTAAAAGACATAAATAAAAAAAAAATATTTAGAAAAGTCAAGACCCTTACCCGTCCACCTAGCTAACTTCAATTTTGGTTTCTTATAATTTTAAAACCAAATTATTAACAAATAATTTGAATAATAATTAAATTTAAATAATAAATATCATAATATTTCTATCAAAATGATCTTTTGTATCTCTCAAGTTCCCTTTTCATTCAAATAAGACTTAATATTTCATCTTCAAAAACCTATTACGTGAATACTAATTACTTTCAACTCATCAATGTTCCTCTATCTAATCTGCACTAATATAAGTAATTATTAATTGATAAATATAATATTTCAAAATTTCATAGTACAAATATTCACAATTGTGTTAATAAATATTGCTAACCTTAAATAATAGTAAAAGTATAGAACATCAAATAATAATAAACAATGAACAATATCAAATAATAATATAATTATATATATTTTAAAAAATGGAAGCAAAATTTATCAAATAATACTAAAAGTTGATTTTTCTTGGTAATTCTTTATATGTTACTTGAATAGAGATGCATTCCTAATGCATTTAGTAAGGATGTCAATTGGGTGCAATGTAGGGTGAGATCTCGCTAAACCCGTTCCACTGACATCCCTAGCATTTAGTTATAATGTTAAATTTTAGTTTTAATTAGGGTTAATATACACGGAAACACTTGAATATGATAACTTGTACCTAATTCTTTTTCTGGACTTAGCACTTAAATTTGGAAACTGTAAGTTAAGTTGGTACTTTTTATTGGTACTTGACTAACATAGCTAGATTTTTGTATGACAACCAATGCAATGTTGACACATGTCAAAAAATTAATATTTTTTTTTGCAAAATTTTAAAAATAAAATTAAGAAATTTATTTAGTTTTATTTTACATGCATAATGAATCTGCACGCCATCTTATCCAGATTCATTTGCACCTACATAACAATTTGTCAAGATTCATCTGAATGCTTTTTAGTAAATTTTATAATTTCAAAATAAAAAATATAATTTTTTTAAAAGTAAACTCATGTGTTTTATAAAATTTTATGTTTTTAAAATTTTTAAAATTTTAGAATTTTTCTTAAATTTTAAGATTTTTTATTTTAAGTGCACAATGAATCTAGACAAATGATTATCTAGTTTGTCTAGACAATCATTTGTCTAGGCAAAGTGTGTTTCTCCAGTAATTTATATATTTTTTATAATTTCAAAAAATAATATAGAAATATTTTTAGAATAAAATTCCATGCTTAAAATTGGAATTTATTTTAAAACATATAATTTATTTTAAAAAATTCTCATATTATTATTTTTGAAATTATAAAAAATATAAATTATTAAATAAATACACGTTTAAAATGAACTTGCACAACTGGTCGTCGAGACTCATTTGAATTTGGATAGTCATTTCTCTAGGTTCATTATGCATGTGAAATAAAAAATAAAATCTCAAAATTCTAGAAAAATTCTAAAAAAAAAAAAATAAAAACGATAAAATACATGAGTTTAATTTTTAAAAATTATATGGTTATTTTTTAAATTATAAAAAATATAAAATGGCTAAAAAATTAAAATGAACTTAGACAAATGATTATCCATGTTCAAATTTATTATTTTATGAGACATGTCAACATTCTATTTGTTTTCAACTCAAAACTTAACGATGTTAGTCAAGTACCAATGAAAAGTACCAACTTGATTGACGGTTTCCAAGTTTAGGTACTAATTAAGTCTAGAAAAATGATTTAGATACCAAGTAGGTATAAGTTGTCAATATCATATACCAAGTATATAATTGTAACACTAATTAAGTGATAATTAATATAAATTAATAAGTGTATTTAATTTCGATCTATCTAAAATCTAATTAAGTTATAACATGAGATAAATCTCAAAATTATACATGAACTTCGATTTAATGTGCAATTGTATACATAAACTTTAATTTGGTGCAATTATATATGTGAAACTCTAATTGTCGTTCAAATATATACTTGAAACTTTAATTTTGATTTAATCATGCACATTTAAAGAAATAAATACATCAATTTAATTTTATATTGGATAAATGTAGTTAATTATGTATGCAATATATAACATAAAATGATGTTATATCAATAATTGTGTTAATAATTTACAAGAATTGGATCAAATAAAAAATTACACAAAATCAAAATTCATGTATACCGTTACACATTAAACTATAGTTCATGTATTGTTTTCGGATTTATCCCTTCTAACATTATTAATAAAATAAAATGACTATAATGATTTTATATTGATAAATTGTTATAGAAAATAAACGTAAAACCTAACGTTTCAATTTTATATTTAAAAGTTAATAATAGAAATATTATTAATACAATAATTATAATCATTTCCATAACAATTTATAGTTAATTATATTAATAGACTTTACCTTTAATTTTCATAACACTAAACCCAATGAGTAGCTCCAATGAGAAAGAGAATGATGTTTATCTTAGGGACCCGAGTTCAAGGATTTGTGTGTGCAAGGTGTGTGTGCGTTGTCAAAAGATTAAGAAAATATGAATAGATACTACCATGTAATCACATTAGCATGTTAAAAAAAATTTAATAACACTAAAAATACAGGTTTAACGTTTATTTTCCAACACAAATTATTAATAAGATGATTTTTATTTTTATTTTAAGATCATATTCGCTAATTTTATAGATTTTTTTTTTTAAAAAAAGTGAGAAACGTAGCTGGCACAAAATACTAATTTTTAATTTAGCAATTGTTTTTTAGTTATATACAATCTTTTAAGTCATTTTGCATTTAATATAATGTTGAGTAAACTATAAAAAAATCACTTTTATTTTTGATAAATTACATTTTAATCACTTATGTTTAAAATGTTATGTTATAGTCATTTACGTTAGTGTTTTGTTATGAAGTGGTCACTTTGTCGTTAAGCTCCGTTACCTCCCAACAGCAGTCCTACGTGATAGCCCAAATAAATTTTAAATGTCAAACTTGGATGTCCAACTAGGATGAAAATAAATTTTTAATATTTTAATGAAAATAGAATATAAAATTATTCCATCCTAAATTTTTTCCAGTTTAAAAAGAAAAATCGTAAAGATAAAATTATATGATTTAGAGGTTGCTTAACAATGGCACCTAGATTAGTCCAAATCAACCTCCTTATTGCCATTAATTTATTTTAAGGCATATTTTGAACTTTAAGAAATCAAATAGATTCATTTAGTTGATTTGAACTAATTCAGGTGTTATTGTTAAAGCAAATTTTAAATTAGATTTTAGGATATAATTTTGTATTTTATTTTCATAAAAAAAATTAAAAATTTATTTTTATCCCAGCTGGACATCTAAATTGACATTTAAAATTCATTTAGACTGCCACGTAAGACTGCCATTAGGGAAGTTAATGGAGCTTAACGATGGAGTGACCACTTTGTAATAAAACACTAATGTAAGTGACTACAACATAATATTTCAAATATAAATGAGTAAAATGTAATCTGAGACAAATAAAAATGATTATTTTTGTAGTTTATCTGGTATTACATTAGGTGCAAAATGACTTAATTACAGTTTGAATCCTTCAAAAACGAGTCCAAAGTAAACAACTAAACCTCTCCTATTTTCATGGCTTCATATCAGTGAAGTCACTCCTTCAAATTTCACCCACTCGACACTTATTATATATATAAACTAGGGGGCTGGGAACAAAGAAGAAGAATAAATTCTTTTTACAAAAAAGAAGAAGGTAATTTTGCTTACATTGTGTTTATTATTCCAAATTCTCTACAAATGCTGACTTGTTGGTTCATGCATGCATTGTTGTTTGGCATCTTAGGAAAAAAAAAAAAAAGCCTCTTTGAAGAAAGTGCTAAAAAGTCATTAAAGGGATTAGTGTATTCTGAAAATTTAATTGTCACTCTTTCATCATTATTTATTTAGGTTTCGTTTCGATTGACTGGTGTTTTTGTTTTATACGTTTTGTTCATCTCTTGTTTTAATTTTCAGATATATTGATGAATTACCATACTATAGTAATATTCGATGATACAATTAGGGTTTTTTTTTAAGGTAATTTCCATGGCGTCAAGGTTTCAACAATTTCAAACAAAGACTACTCAAGTGTCACGGTTTGTGACCAAGAATGGAGGTCCTTATTACAGGGAGCTGAAGGAACGGGCTATTCAAGTTTCACAGTTGGTGACCAAGAATGGAGGTCCTTATTGCAGGGAGCTGATGGAACGGGCTATTCAAGTTTCACAGTTGGTGACCAAGAATGGAGGTTCTTATTACAGGGAGCTGATGGAACGGAACAAGACATACATCAAGGAACCTTCCAGCGTAGAAACATGCCAATTGTTGGCAAAACAATTATTTTATACTCGACTCGCCAGGTACTTTCTTCCAACGCCTTTCACTTTCACTCTACTGCTGAATTTTCCATGCATGTTTAGTAATTAGTATAAGTGCAAGAATTTACCAAGGCCCATCCCTTCATCGATGGAACTTTTTGACAACTTGGGTATTCCTTGAATTATGCAAGTTCATGAAACCAATGATCAGTCATTGTGTTAAAAACTGCTACTCTTATTGGCTGTTTCTTCAAGTTATATGAGGGTGGGTTTAGATGGGCATTAGGGTGAAGTGCGGTGCGTTTAGCTTACTGTTTGTCTCACTCCACAGTATCTAATAATATTGCTACCGCTATTTTTACATTAACCGCAGGTAAACACACCTCTCATCTAAACTCACCCATAATCTGATTCTTAGCACTCGATCAGTCTTTTGTAATTACTTATTGACAAATGCACTAGCTACGTACCCAAATTCAAGTGTGTTTGGTACAATCATAGTCGTGTATAGATGTCCATGACACTGGTTGTGTTACAAATTGTTGATGTAAATGCAGTATTCCAAGAAGATACGAGGCGTTCTGGAAAGAGCTTAATTCCTTTAAAGAGTTTCTGAAAACAAAGGAAGCTTGGAACATTGAAAATGTAAGCATGGCTGCTCTGATTGGAGTTGAGTGCTATGCCTGGTTCTTTGGTGGAGAGATCATTGGAAGAGGCTTCACAATTACAGGTTACCATGTTTAATATTCAACATTATTTTGAATCAAGCTGATGATCCTTTTTGTCAGCTGGACATCATTATTTATTATTCCAATAAGACTCTTTAAACTAGTTTTAACTTTGTTAAATAAGACTTTATATTTTTGTTGTACTTGTTCGCAAGTATATTATTGCAAAATAATCTCATTAGAATTTATTCGAAAATAAATCAAGATTAAATAAATAAAGTATTACTGTGTCGTGGAATAATCACTATTTTAAAAACGAATTCGTCTTAATAGGTGTAACTGTATAGTGGATGTCGTCCCTCAAGGTTAACACAGTTTTTCGATATTCATACATCCGAATAAGGAAGGTAGAAATCAATTGGTATTGTTCTTCTGAAGTAATCTAAAAATATAATCGAAAAAATCACACTAGTATCAATTTTCAGGAAAGTTTGGAGGGATCACAGACGGTTCCACTTAAAACTCAAATTCCTAGACAGAATTTCCTCTAATGCAATTTAAGAAAAATTCTAAAGTTTTAGAAAGAATGAAAGAGAGTCGAGAGAGAGTAGAAGAAGCTTTGTTTTTCAGTTGTGTGTCAAATGAAGGAAAAATGCCTCTTATTTATAGGATTTTGGAAGGGGCAAAAATGTAATTTAGTAGGGCAAAATGGTAATATTTTCGTGTAATAGACAGAAAAGTATTTAATATTTTTGTAATTGTAAGAAACGGTTTGTAACTGTTGGAAATAATTGTTTGTAACTGTTGAAATAAATTTGCATTACTAACATTCCCATGTTAATGCAAAGTAATTAGAAATTTTGTAAACACAAGAAAAGATACGAGAAGAGCAACAGCGAAATTAGCCGTTTAAGCACTAGTATCTTGTGGATTTGAACTAGTACATAGTAAAATGAGTGATTCTTATCTTAACAAGTGAATGAATCTTGAACTTGTTAAGATAGGGGTTAACTTATGACACGCGACTAATCTCAAATCCAATTGATGTTTCGGGAAAGATCAACAAGTTTTAGCTAATACACCTCGGGATGTTGGTAAGTGCTCTAGAATGACTGCCCAATGTCTTTCATAGAAGGTGGCTAGTTCTTTACACTTACATAAGTGATTTTAACAAGTCTATCTCAATATAGACCATCCGACTCAAGACTATGAAATCATTAAGAACATTTATTAGGCTCATCTTCTCAAATTTAAATTCTGTGAATTCATCAAGTCCATCTCACCAGGACCACCCAAACTTTGGGATATGAACTCCTTAGGAGTAATAAACTCAACCTCATAAGTCGGTGAATTCATCAAGTCCATCTCAATAGGAGCACCCAAACTCTAGGATATAAATTCATTAAGAGTAAGAACTCAACTGTAACACCTAAATTCCGTACACCGTCCCCGGTTAGAATTCTGGTGTTTACTATTCATTTTACACTATTCATCTTTTACAATTATTCAACTTTTAGTATCTTTAATCAATACAAAAATCATTTCTCCCAATTTAGGATAATATCTAAACATGACACAATTTTTTTATCAGATAAAAATGGTATTTCCAACATTTTAGAGGACTTCTATCGGTACCTGGTGGTCAAGTATCGGTAGTAGTCAATTCAATGAACAATTTTAAAACTGTGCAGATTTCTAAAGTACCTGTACTAGTTCTACTGATACAAGTATAATTTCTATCGCTACAAGTCATGCAACTACCGATACCAAAAACTCCAGAGACCAAAAATTCATACCCTGCAGCTTCTACTGATACAAGCTTACCTACTATCGACACATTAGTACTAAGAACTACGGATACCTACAATTAAACTACCGAAACAATACAAGTCAGAAAACAACCTCTCTCCTACCTTGCACTTCTACCGATACATGTAGTAATTTTATCGAAACTAGTATGTAGTTCTACCGAAACTAGTATGCAGAATTTCATTAATGACGCCAAGACACAAGCGTAATACCTTAAACATAACCAAAATAAGTTATGCATTAAACATCACAATACACATATAACTTCTAAGTCTTTACAAGTATTATGAGCCTAGGCATCAAAGTTATACTACATGCATTTACAAAATCAAGATAGTAAGTTTTCAGCATCTTTGGTTCCATATCAAAGGTTAGCTACATCTTAGTACATGCCATAAGACCAAGTGATACAAAAATCTACCGACGATTCCGCGATAGCTTGATTTCAAGTGAGGTCGATGATCCGATCTTTAGTCAGCAAAACAATCTACAAAACAACAACAATATCTGTGGTAAGTTTAATAACTTAGTAAGTTCAATAGTTAAGAAACACCAACATGGAGTTAGCAACAATGATTCACTCAAGCCAAGTAGTTTCTATTTCTCGGGAGTAGTTACAACTTCTTTTCCTGTACATAATTTTCTGTTACTAGTACCCGATGCTGCTCACACGAGCTGTCAAGGAATCACAACTTATGCGGTACCCCAACCATCAGTACGGTGTCTATCTGTTCTGTAAACTGTTTCCTAACGATACTGCTTACACGAGCTGTCAGAAGTATGCATAAAGTATAAGTCCCAGCCATCGTAAGACCAGTAATCCATATAGGATCCATATCTCTTTTTTCAAATCACGATGCTGCTCACACGAACTGTTGAGGACTCGTAACACATGAGGTACCCCAGCCATCGTGTCGGTACTATTTTAACGGCATAAAGCCTACTATCTTTTGCATTTCATTTCTTCGATCATCTTCAATACCGAATGCTTTCAATTTGCTATACATTAACAAAATATATATATACAAGAAATATTAAGTAAGATTTACACTACGAACTTACCGGACTAGATTGCAGATTAGGAAAGACTTCAGGGACTAATTTGCTAATTTCCCTTTTCCCCGGTTGGTAGCACGATCGTAGTCTACATTCACAAATCATTCAATTCTCACATTAAATTACATAATTTAGTAATTCAAAACCGTTTAGTCCTTTTTGGTAAAATTATAGTTTTACCCTTAATAGTTTCCTTTTATTCAATCTAGTCCCTTCAACATAAACATGCAAAATGTCGAAACCATTTTTAAAACGACGATTTCGAAAAATTATTTTAAAAATTGGAAAAATGGGAGTTGCCACTAATCTTTTATTAGGTGTGATTGGAACACCACAAAACGTTTAAAATACATTTAAAAATGTTGGTCTTCGAAATCCAGAAAAATAGGTTCGGGAGTCGGTTATGCATGAGGAAGGATTAGCACCCTCATACGCCCAAAATTGGTACCACATGACTACTTTCGGGTCTTGATTTGTGAAAACATTGAAAACTCGAGTAATATTTTAGAATGCGATCTTTGTTTTAGAAAGCTTTGTATAATTTCAAAGGAAACCCTTTTTAGAAAACTCATCCCCGTGTTTCGAACCTCTATGAGAATTAGAAGTTGTGTCCAACACGTTAGGACACTATATTCTCGGGGTTTCAAGATTAAAGGACGTTTGAGAAAATTTTGAAGAGGATATTCTATCGTGTGAATTATACGAAAATCGCACCCAGCACGTTAGGGCATGGTGTTTCGAGGTCTTCACACGAAAAGACATTGCCTCGTTTTGTTTTGAAATCATTTGTGATATATAAATATATATTTTGAGAACTTGAAAATTTCGCATCGAATTTAAAATGCAATCCTCGGACATATGACTAGGAAAATTTGCATACGGGATGCTCGTTTACTTCGATTTTCGTAAAGAATTAAAGTCGTGACCAATACGTTAGGACGCGACATTCTCGAAATCTTGAAGTTAACAAGCATAAAAAACTTGGAAAAGGATATTCGATTCGTGCGAGTTATACGAAAAATCACACCCGACACGTTAGGGCATGATTTCCCAAAGTTTCCACACGAAAAGAACATTGCCTCGGTTTTAAAATAACTTTGAAGGTGAACGTGTAATTTTAAACACGAATGAGCAATTAATAAAGGAGATTAAGTAACACGAAGTAGGATAATAAGTAGATGAATAGTATAAAATGCAGGTGCATAATGATTAAAACAAATGCAAATATTGATGAGGAAGAAAAAATGATGCAATCGGGATTGAAAATGAGACTTGTGGATACTCGGGGCAAAATGGTAATTTTAGAATTTCTGGGGCAAAAATGGTAATTTTGGAAAAATTTAGGGTTAGAAATGACATTTTAGATGTTCAGGGGTAAAACGATAATTTATGAAAGAATCAGGATAAAAAACGAGACTTTTTGGATGTCTGGGGGCAAAATGGTAATTTTGGAAAAATTTTAGGTTAAAAATGATATTTTAGACACTTGAGCGTAAAACGGTAATTTTTAGAAAATTATGATCAAAAATGAGATTTTTGGACATTCGGGGGTAAAATGGTAAGTTCGAGAGTTTCGAGGTCAAAAATGGAATTTTTGGAAGTTTGGGGTAAAAATGTAATTTTTAGAAGTTTTAAGGTCAAAAATGTAATTTTGGAGAAGTTTGGGGGTTAAAATGTAATTCATGGATAGTTGAGGGACCTATAGAGCAATAAAACCAAAAAATAAGGGACACGTGGCAGCCCTACAGGCATCCTGAAGTCTAAGGACTAATTTGAAAACCATGAAAAATTCCTGGGCCAATTTTGTAATTAAACAGAACTTGATTTAAGGGTTAAATTAAAATAAATTAAAAATAAAAGGGACTACTTGCATAAATAAACCAAATAGTGACACGTGGTAACTTTTGGTACTTTCAAGAAGTCAAGGGATTAAATTGAAAAGGATTTAAAATTATTGGGCCAAATTAAAAATAATTAAAAGTACAAAAAGGACCATATTAAAACAATTAAAAAATGCGGAAGGACCAAATGCATAAATATCCCCTTTTATGAAAACACGCGGATCCCAGGCCAGGGTCGGGTCGGACCGATCCATGGATTATGGCTCAAAACGACGTCGTTTTGGAGCATTTTGGCCACACCCAAAACGGCGCCGTTTTGGTGGCCTTTAAAATGCATTTTAAACCATTTTTTTATATTTTCATTCTTCTTTCTTCAAAAAACCTTCAAATCCTCTCCTCCCTCTCTCAAATACCCAAGGCCGGCCATACCTTGGCCAAACTCCGACCAGCCGTCCAACGTGTGTCCGCATCCACGCGCCGCTTCCCCACGTCGTCGAAGCCACCGCGATCCACCTCGCCGGTCATGTCATCTTCCATCCACGCGCCGCCATCGCAGGTGAAAGCTCATCCCTTTTCTTTCTTTTAAAAATTTTGCTTCTTTGATCTTCTTCCATTTGTTTAAACAAACAGTTTCAAAAGTTCATTTTTTTTACTTTTGAAAATCCGAATCTGGGTTGGGAATCCCAAATTTTAAAACCCAAGTTAATCTTTTTTATTCTCTTTTTATTAAAAGCTATTAGTTTATTCTGACAAAAATTTCGGATCTGGGTTTTTTCAAAAAGCATTTTATTTTTGGAATCATCTGTCAAAATTTAGAAATGTTCTGTTGATTCTCTTTTGCATGTTCAGAGAGAAGTCTTGATGTGCTACGTACTATTTCAGGGGAGGGAGGTCCGTGAACGCTCGGCCGACGGCGGTGATGGTTTCCGTCCATGGCTTCAACGACGGAGACAAATCAAAAAGGGGGTGAGTTTTCAATTTTCCCTTTTTTTATTATTATTTTAATAAAAAAATATTAATTATCATTAATGTTATTAAAATTGCATTTATTAATATTACCAAAATAATTATTATTACGTCTTATTATTTAGTAATTAAATAAATATCTATTGAAACCTTGGTAGTAAATGATGGTAGCAAATGATAGAATATGTACACAAATCAATACATTCAAAGCACCCGTTTCAATTATAAATGATGTATTAAACAGATAATAAATGCACCTTCAAAATCGATATTGCTTGGCTGTTCGGATCTCTAAGACTCGTTCTTTGATTTTGGATGTCTCTTCCTTTTGTACTAGATTAGTTTCTGATGATTTCTGTATCTAAGGTAAACTAGGAATTTTGGTATCGATTTTGGATATTCAAAAGGTTCTTAATTGCATTGATCTCGAACAAGGGTTCGTAACCCATTACACCGAATTCAATTTGGCTTTTATAGCCAATAATACAATCATGTTAATTTGTTTTACATCACTAAATGTAGGTCTAATCTCCTTTTTTTGCGGGTTCCAACTTGCAATGGTGGCTATGGCAGTGGCGGTTGATGCTGAAGATGGCAGAAGTGCAAGTTGACTGCTGGCGTGGCAATGTGTGAATGGCTGAGATGGAATGCGAGGCAGTAGCAGGAGCAGATTTGGGTCTCTTGAGGGCAATAGGCTTGTGTAATTGGGCTTTAGGAATTTGGGTTGTTAATTTTGGGCTTAGTTTTGTAATTGGACCCCCATTTTGGGCTTCTGTAATTTTGACACTGTAATTGGACTTTATAATTTTGTATTAAGTTTAGTATTATTGTAAATTTAATTAAATTTAAATGTAAAGTAAATTTAAATTGGTGAATTTAAATTTAAGATAAATTTAAATTTAAAATAAATTTAAAATTTTAACTTTAATTAAAATTAAAAGGCCAAGCCCGGTTAAAATTGAGCAACAGTTGCCCCTCTTTGCTCATTTCTGTGTAAGAGGAATGGAGCAAAGACCCAAAATGAGGCTCAAATTTTGTCAAGCTCCCTTTCTTTAACGCTCTTTCTTCCAAATGATCTGTCTTTTGCTTTGTTGAACGTCTGATTTTCGCCACATCTACCTTTCTATATTTTGATGTCGTGATTCCATCCTACTTTTAGGCAATTTCAAAAAGTCAAAATTTGCTACTATGACTTCACTCCATTCTCTTGAAATTTCAGGGAGGTTAGAATTCGTCATCGTAGTCTTTGAGTCTAATTCCATTGGTTCCGTTGACTTCGACCTGCTTCGCAATGTCTCATCAGGAAACTGGGTTCGAAAGTTTGCTCGCATTGAGCCTGGGTTTGATTTGGTCTTCTTCTCAGTGTCTCATCAGGAAGATGACCGCATCACTTGTTTTAATTCGCTCCTCAAGATCTCCTCAGGAAGACGAATTTGGTCCACTCTCTCAGTGTCTCATCAGGAAGCTAACCATTTATTGCTTCGACCTGCTTCTCAGTGTCTCATCAGGAAGCTGGGCTTCGAAGATTTGCTCGCATTGAGCCTGAGTTTGATTTGGTTTTCTTCTCAGTGTCTCATCAGGAAGATGACCGCAACACTTGTTTTAATTTGCTTCTCTGGATCTCCTCAGGAAGACGAATTTGGTCCACTTCTCAGTGTCTCATCAGGAAGCTAACCATTTATTGCTTCGACCTGCTTCTCAATATCTCATCAGGAAGCTGGGATTCGAAGATTTGCTCGCATTGAGCCTGGGCTTGATTTGGTCTTCTTCTCAGTGTCTCATCAGGAAGATGACCGCATCGCTTGTTTTAATTCACTTCTCTGGATCTCCTCAGGAAGACGAATTTGGTACACTTCTCAGTGTCTCATCAGGAAGCTACCCATTTATTGCTTCGACCTACTTCTCAGTATCTCATCAGGAAGCTGGGATTCAAAGATTTGCTCGCATTGAGCCTGGGTTTGATTTGGTCTTTTTCTCAATGTCTCATCAGGAAGATGACCGCATTACTATTTTAATTCGCTTCTCTGGATCTCCTCAGGAAGACGAATTTGGTCCACTTCTCAGTGTCTCATCAGGAAGCTAAGCATTTATTGCTTCGACCTGCTTCTCAGTATCTCATCGAGAAGTTGGGGTTCGAAGATTTGCTCGTATTTGAGCGTTGAGTACGTATACTTCTCTATATCTCATCAGGAAGATGACTGCCTCACTGTTTGTGTATAATCGCAAACTACTTCGTGATTAGAGTAAGGTTGATTGATGGTGATCTGCCCCAACTTGGGGTAAAGGATCAAATGACTGTAATCTGCCTCGAATTTGGGGTAAGAAAATAACTTTATTCCATTCCACTACAACTCCAGGGAGAATGGGATCCATCTTGATTGGATTCGTTTTCTCGGCATATTTCTAAAGTATTGAGTTCGCCATGAGACTTAATCCTTTCCTTTTCAAATCCTCGTGGTACTAGATTTGCCGTTACGGCTTAATATCTTTCCGTCATGTTTCATGGTGTTGAACCTGTAAAATATGCTCAAATGGGCCTCTAGGTAGGCCAGTTTGTGTAGGATGCCATGCTCAGAATGAATAAAAAATGCTCCTAACTATATGTATGCATGATTAATGTTTTATTTATTATTAGTCAGGACGGTATGATCCATCGCCCATCCAAATTCCGTCATTGTTGGTCCATCTTCTTCTATACTGATCTTGAACTGTTTGTTTTCAGGTTTGTTCTTCCATTAGTGATCCCATTTCGGACCCCTATAATTTTTTGAAAACTTCTAGAATAATGCTCGTGAATCTTTGTATGATTTATCAATTCATTACTCGTTATTTAGATGCGAAATGCTTGATCAAAATTGTGTGGAAACAAAGTCATATTTGAAAATTGTATTCAAAAGGGAATTAAAAGAAACAACATTAATCAAAATTTCTAAGTATACAATAAAGGGAAATTAATTATCCTAAATATCGCCAAGATGAGCCACTCTTGCATCAACTCGCTGAGAATCACCCCTAACTTAGACGTGTGTGTCTAGAGGACTTGGAGTGCTTTGTTGAGGCGTCAAGTTGTAACCTTCTTCCGTCTCGTCGACCCATATCTGGGTTCGAGCCGCCCTTCGTGGCTTCTAAGCCGCCCTTCGCGGGTTTTCAACTCAAAAATGTCTTGGTTCCAAGACGCCCTTTGCTGGTTTTCATCTTGAACCCTTTTTTTTAATCGAGACGCCCTTTGCGGGTTTTCATCTCAATTCCTTCTTTTTTTTAGGCGAAGTATTTCTTCACCAAGTCTGAATTGACGGGGTTGTATAGCTCCTTGCCGTCCATTTCTTTTAGGATGAGGGCTCCTCCTGAGAAGGCTTTCTTTACCACAGAGGGTCCTTCCCAATTAGGCATCCATTTTCCCCGAAAATCCTTGTGTATGGGGAGTATCTTTTTTGAAACTAGATCTCCCTCATGAAATTCCCTAGGACGAACCTTTTTGTCATAAGGTCGCATCATTCTCTTCTAGTACATCTGGTCGTGATAGATGGCTTTTAATCTCTTTTCCTCGATCAAATTCAGCTGATCATATCGAGCTTGGATCCATTTAGCCTTATCTAATTGGAGCTCAGTTAAGACTCGGAGAAAAGGTATTTCAACCTCAATAGGCAAGACCGCTTTCATACCGTATGCCAATGAGAACGGTGTTGCCCCAGTAGAAGTTCTGACCGAAGTTCTGTAGGCAAAGAGGGTAAATGGCAGTTTTTCGTGCTAGTCCTTATATGTCTCAATCATCTTTGCCACGATTTTCTTGATATTTATTATTGCCTCCACCTCCATTCATTTTTGGGCGGTAGGGAGAGGAATTATGATGCTTGATTTTGAACTGTTCACAAACTTTTGCAATCGTGCTATTGTTCAAGTTTAAGGCATTATCGGATATGATCCTTTTTGGATCCCATATCGGTATATGATCTCCTTTTTCAGGAACTTACTAACTACAGACTTGGTAACGTTGGCATATGAAGCTGCCTCTACCCATTGGGTGAAATAATCGATCACCACAAAGATGAATCTATGCCCATTGGAAGCTTTTAGAGAAATTGGTCCAATAACATCCATTCCCCACATAGAAAAAGGCCAGGGAGAAGTCATGACATGGAGGTGCGATGGTGGTACATTAATCTTGTCTCCATATATTTGGCATTTGTGACACTTTCGAGCATAGTTGATGCAATCACTTTCCATGGTAGACCAGTAATACCCGAATCTCATTATTTGTCGAGCCATTGTGAAACCGTTGGCATGTGTCCCACAAATGCCTTCGTGAACTTCTTCTAAGATTTTCTTGGCTTTCACTGCATCGACACATCTTAGTAGTACCTAGTCCTTTCTCCTTTGTACAAGATTTCCCCGTCTAAGACATATTCACTAGCAAGTCTTCTTAATGTCCTCTTTTCATTTTCTGAAGCTTGCTCGGGGTATTTTCGATCTCTTAAAAATTGAAGGATATCTTGGTACCATGGGCGATCGTCCTTTTCTACTTCTTCCTCTGCCTCATTATCACAACAATGAGCTAGAGCCTCATAGATACTCATTTGAATGGGTCTTACATCTTCTGGTCTATTTACTTTGATCATTGAGGCTAAAGTGGCGAGGGCATCAGCCATTTGATTTTCTTCTCGAGGGAGATAATGGAATGTGACATCATCGAACTCCGCAATCAACTCGAGAACCAACCTGCGGTAATCCACTAACTTAGGATCCCTTGTTTCCCACTCTCTTTTGGGTTGATAAATTACCAGCGCGGAGTCTCCATAAATTTCCAGAGTTTTGATTCCCCGCTCTATGGCTGTACGAATCCCCATGATGCACGCTTCGTATTCAGCCATGTTGTTTGTGCAATCAAAATCAAGTTTGCTGGTAAAAGGGTAATGATCTCCTTCTGGCGATACCAAGACTGCCCCGACCCCATTACCCATGGCGTTCGAAGCTCCGTCAAAATTCAATCTCCAAGGTTGCTCCATTGTGGTTGCCTCTTCAGCTGTTGTAACGTACATTAAATCTTCATTCGAGAAATCGAAGTCTATCGGCTCATAATCTTCTAAGACTTTGTTGGCTAGGAAGTCTGCTATCGCACTCCCTTTTATTGCCTTCTCATTGACATAGACGATGTTAAATTCTGAGAGCAAGATTTGCCACCGAGCTAACCTTTCATTTAATGCAGCTGACTCCATCAGGTACTTTAGAGGATCTAATTTCGAAATCAACCAAGTTGTATGATATAGCATGTATTACCTTAACTTGCGTGTGGTCCGGACTAGCGCACAACATAATTTTTCGATCAGCGAATATCGAGTCTCGCAATCGGTGAATTTCTTGCTGATATAATATATTGCTCTCTCCTTCTTTCCAGATTCGTCATGTTGGCCTAGCACGCATCCCATGGAATTTTCAAAGACTATCAAGTACAGAATCAATGGCTTATCAGGAATTGGAGGTACCGGGATGGGAGCTTTGGATAAATAATCTTTAACCTTGTTAAAGGTTTCATGGCACTCATCATCCATATACCCGGGTTACGCTTTCTAAGTAGGCGGAAGATAGGGTCACACTTCTCAGTCAATTGTGAGATGAACCGAGCAATATAATTTAATCTTCCTAAAAATCCTCGAACTTCTTTTTGCGTGCTGGGTGGTGGTAGCTCTTGTATGGCTTTGACTTTGTCTAGGTCGATTTCAATTCCTCTTTTGCTGACCGTAAAACCCAACAGTTTTCCTGATGTAGCCCCGAAAGTGCATTTTATCGGGTTTAGCTTTAATTGATATTTCCTTAACCTTACAAACAACTTCCTCAGGATTCTTACATGCTCCTCTTCTGTGTGGGATTTTGCGATCATGTCATCAACGTAAACTTCGATTTTCTTATGCATCATGTCATGGAACAGGGTCACCATGGCCCTTTGATAGGTTGCCCCTGCATTTTTGAGTTCGAAGGGCATTACCTTGTAGCAAAACGTTCCCCATAGCGTGATGAATATGGTTTTGATCATGTCCTTAGGGTCCATCCTTATTTGATTATATCTTGAGAAACCATCCATGAAGGAAAATAAAGAATGACCTGCTGTGTTATCGACCAAAGTATGGATGTGAGGTAAGAGGAAATTGTCCTTTGGGCTAGCTTTATTTAAGTCTTGATAGTCCACGCACATTCGCACCTTTCCGTCTTTTTTAGGAACTGAGACTATATTAGCTACCCATTCAGAGTATTCAACGACCTGAAGGAAACCGGCGTCAAATTGTTTCTTGACTTCTTTTATTTTTAACAGCACATCCGATCTCATTCTTCGAAGCTTTTGCTGCACAGGTCTGCATCATTCTTTTATAGAGAGTTTGTGCACCACAATGTCAGTGCTCAAACCGAGCATATCTCGGTACGACCACGCAAAGATGTCTTAGAATTCTTGGAGTAACTCGATGAGATTCCCTCTTGCTTCTGCTGAGATGCACGTCTCAAATTTTACTTCCTTCTTTTCGTTTTCGCTTCCTAAATTGATCACTTCTACAGGGTCCGAATGAGGCAGGATTTGTTTCTCTTCTTGCCCTACCATTCTTAACAGATCCGAAGGTAGATCATAATCTTGATTTTCTTCAAAGTCCTGAAGTTCTTCTAGACACATGTCTTGCTCGAAGTGAGGTTCTAAGTTAGCGTCAGAGTTACTCATATTATTGATATTTGAGGACCTGTCACGGAATAAAAAAAAAAGAAGGTCCAAAGAACAAAATAAATTTATGAAAGAATGGTTATGTGGTATGTGTATGAGTATGTATGTATTGAAAGAATGATTAGTCTTTTTTATTGGGTATGTACGAGTGGTTTGTTAAGCTGAGAAAAATGAAAGAATACTTAGGGAGAAGAAAATAAGACGGGAAATGTATTTTCATTCAAAATAACTAAATAATGAACATGAGCCCTTTTACAAAAGATCCATATTGCTTTTGGGCCTAAAGCAATAGGTGTTTTCGAGCATTACTCTGAAATCTTAAAAACTACAGGCAGTTCCTCCACGGTCCAATTGTCCAGGGTGCTCTCCGGTGCACACGGGCCAATTCTCGCTAAATTCCCTTCCTTTCTTTCATCTGATATGGCATTGATGTTTAGGTCCCTCATGATACTCCCTTCAATTCTGATTGCTGCTTGCTCCTTTCCATGCTCTGTCTTCTGGTTAATTACTCCTCTCAAGACAAAAGTCTCATAAATGTGTGGGAAAACCATGAGTTCCACGAGACTTCCTTTTCAGACAATCTAGCTCTCCTCCTTTCTTGCTTCTTTTTTATTTCCTTCTTCTTTTGTTTTGCATCCGACTTATACTCCAGGCCATAGGGATCTCGCTTTTCTATCAATCTCGACACGTTAATCCTTCCCTAAAGGTATTTCCCAAGTCATTTTCCAGGCATAGCTCCCTTTCCAAGCATTAACCGCAAGCCCATTCCAGTGGTCGATGATATTGTAGGCACATGCATCTTGCTTCCTTCCGAAATGAAGGTCGCATTAACAAACTCCAGTGAGCGGAATGAGTATTCCAAAGCCTCCTCGTCTATTCCCACATAGGGTGAATCGCTTGTTATGGAGGCGATTATTTCTTCTTCAGCATTGATTGTAATTAATCTTCCTTCATTTACTAGCTTCACTTTCTGATGCAGAGAATAAGGTACTGCTCCGCCCGAGTGAATCCATGGCCTTCCCAACAGACAATTGTAAGTAGGCCTAAATCCATCATGAGGAAATCCACTTCATATGTGTTCGCCCAATTTGTAGAGGTATTTCAATCTTTCCCGTTACCTTTCTTTTCGTCCCATCGAATGCTCTCACTATGTTATTACACCCCTTCATATGAGAGCTATCAATTGTCAATCTTTGCAGTGTAGCTAGCAGAAGCACATTCAAGGCTGACCTATTGTCTATAAGTACTCCTGGTAGCGTATATCCCTTACAACGGGTGGTGATGTGCAAAGCTTTGGTCGACCCCATCCCCCCGAACGGGATTTCATCATCACTAAAGAAGATAAAATTATCCGCACTGATGTTGTTAAACAAGCGGTCCAGCTTGCATACTGATATGTCATTGGTCACATACGTCTCGTTAAGCACCTTCATCAATGCATTGCGGTACGCCTCCGAGCTTAGGAGCAATGAAAAAATCGATATTCGGGCAGGCTGTTTGTGTAGCTATTCAACTACACTGTACTCGCTATGCCTTAAGAACTTCAGAAACTCCTTCGCCTTCTTTTCAGACACGGGTTCGTTGGTAGGTACCTCGAGCCTGCTGGTTATCTCTTCCTCGGGCTCGCCCATTACTGCTTTACCCTTGTTGATCTCTTTTGCTTTTTCCATCGGGTCATAATTTTTACCACTTGGGTGACCAAATTTACGTCTTTCCTAAGTTCTTCCTCTTTCGGTATGGTCACATTACAATTGTAGTTCTATGGGACCTTCTTGCTATCCCTGTAAGGGAATGCTGAAGGTTTTTGTATGATAATACGAGGGGCTGTTTATCCTCTAGTTGCGCCGTTTGTTGGTTTACAAATAATCACCTTTGGGCGATTAGCTGCTCCTTCTTCCGAGGCACAGACATCTTTTCTTTAATTTCTTCTTTTTCTTCAAAATTTCAGTTGTCGGTTGTCCATCAACATCTGCACCAAGGCTTTGAACTCGACACAAATTTGGATTTCATGCCCCTCACTAGCGTGAAACTCGCAGTGGTTATCAGCTCCTATATCATGCTCTTTTTATCCTTTACTAACATCCCTTCATGGACCATCTGTTGCCACACCCACCGAAATGGAGACTTAATTTCTTCCACCTTTCTCTTAATTTTCCGTGTTCCTTCTCCTCCATGGCATTCACCCCTTGATTTGGGTGAGTAGGTAGAGGGTTCCCAGCTATATTAGGCTTTGTTGGATTTTTCAATTTTACGACCCCAAACTTTATGAGCTTCTCAACTCGTCTCTTAAAAGTGGGGTAATTTTCAATCGAATGGCCTTCCGCCCCCGCATGATATTCACAATGAGCACTTGCGTCATACCAGTCCAAGAATGGGGGTTCATATGGTTTTACCCTCTGAGGAGCTATCTCATGAGCGTCGTACAGCAGCTTGTAGAGCTCTCCGTATGACACCGGTAAGGGAGTATATTGAACTCTTCCTCTGTTTGGCCTGATACTCTATCCTTGCCTTGGGGCATTTTGGTAATTGACTGCTGGAGCTTTGGGTTGACTTGTCACTAAGGGTTTGGTGTAACTAGGTCTGTACACGCTTGCGTTGTTGACTTCGTTATCCCTCCTTCTAGGGGCAGATCTTTTAGTGCTTTCTCCAACTTCAATTTTGCCAGTCTTGATTGCGTTTTCAATCATCTCTCCTGAGATGACCATATCAGCGAAACTCTTGGTGGCATTTCCCATTAGGTGATTAAGGTAAGGAGCTTTGAGGGTATTGACAAATAACATCGCCGTCTCCTTCTCTGTTAGCGGTGGCTGTACTTGGGTTGCCATCTCTCGCCATCGCTGCGCATATTATCTAAAGCTCTCGTTCGATTTCTTTTCCATATTCTGCAATGTAAGTCGATCAGGGACTATTTCGGTCACATGATCGTATTGCTTTAAGAAGGCTTGTACTAGGTCCTTCCATGAATGAATTTTTGCTTGGCTCAATTGGTTATACCACTTGACTACCGACCTAGCCAAGCTATCCTGAAAGCAATGAATTAATAATTGGTTATTGTGGACGTGCCCCGCCATCTTCCTGCAGAACATGGTTAGATGGGCCGCAGGACAACTCGTCCGTTATACTGTTCAAATTTTGGAACATTGAACTTGGGAGGGAGAACCAGATCCGGAACCAAGCTTAACTCCTTGGCATCTATCCCATAAGAATTTTCGATTCCCTGCATCGCTTCAATTTTCTCTTCCAAACGTCTATATTTTTCCTCAATTTGTCTAGGGAGATCTTCTTTCATCATTTCGTCGAAGTTTGGGACACCTAGATTCGCGGCATTATCCTCTGGAGTTGATCCAGATCCAATTGGATAATTAGCTGGTCCCAAAGTACCCGTGGCCTGTTGCTGTGGTCTGATGGTGACGGGGGCCTCTCTTGTTGGCATTTCATGTGAACCCGGGTTATGTAGTGGTGTAAAGCCTGGGGGAACACTGGGGTCTTCGTCCTCCTCAACAGCAGGGCCTTTTCCTTTATCAGCCGTACTCTGTTTTACTTGTGCTGATTCACTCATTAAACTCTTTTGCACCTCCATAAATTAGTTTTTCATTTCTTTGCACATCATTGCCATTTGTTCTTGCATTTGATCTTGCAATTCTTTCTGAATTTGTTTAAGCCTTTGTTCCATGGCTTTAGTCTTCTTTCGAGTATAATAGCGATGCGAGTTTTCAATGGTTACTGGTGTGATTGTGATTAATTTTAGTTAATTAGGATGTTATGCAGAAATATGCAAAAAATGTGATGCAAATAAAAATGCATGCATGCAATGCAAGAAAAGGCATTGATTCTAAAGTCTACTTTCCATTAGAGCAACTTCTCGAGAAGAAAAACTTCTTTACATAAAGTAAAGTTTGCATAAATGGTTAGCCTTTTGGCCTAGAACTTTAATTTTTCCCAGAAGTCCAGCTAGCTTCTTCCCTCGTTCCGTTTTTGATTCATATTGGAGGCTTAAAATATCAACTTCTGCGGCCAATTCTTGCATGTGATCGACGGCCTCCCTCATTTGAGTCAGCGCTTTTCCCATTATATAATCTCTCTCCTCGACTTCCTTCCGAGCTTGGTGAGTATGCCACTCGCTGGTTTCCAGATTTCTTTTCATGATCTCAAGTCAGATTTCATTATTGTGAAGTGTGGCCTCTAATTCTTATACTCTTTCTCTTAATTCTTGTCTCTCAGCCATGCATACTTTAAGCTCCAGTACAGTATTTCGATTGCGATACCTCCGTAATGACTCCTCCAACTCCTCTATTCTTGCTTCTAAGCTAGTTATCTGAGCTTTCATCTCGGCCTTCTCGACTTGTTTTTCTAACAACTCTCCTTTCAAAGCGTTTTCACGAGCCTGACCATCTTGAAATCTTCTTTGCCATTGCTCTGCTTGGTCTTTCTGTACCTGGATTTCCTGTCGCCATTGCTCAGAAGTCTTACCCAATCTCGCGATTTTCATGGACTGACTAAGTTTTTTGTTGTGTTTCTTTAAATCTTTCAGGTCTTCCTCGGCTTTATTTTTTCCTTTTCTCAACTTCTCAGCCTCTAGCCTGTGAAAGTCTACATCCAGCCTTAGCTTCATCTTTTCCTCCTCAAATGCTTCTGTCTTTTTACCAAATTCTGAACTTTTCCTTTCAAAATCTTGTTTCAGAACGTCTATCTCTGATGGGATTTCCTGTAGATATTCCTCTAATGGACGAACATTTTTTGGGTTCGACGTAGGAATGTTGTCATTTACCCTCTTACTCCACCACTAGTTATAATTCGGGGTTGTCAACGGGTTTGCACTGAACTTCTTCATTCTTTGCACCTTTTTTCACGAATTTGCCACCTCGCAAACTCTCTTTTTGTAGTCATTTCCCTTCTAAGAAAATTCGCATTGTGCTAGACCATGCGTAGGAATAAACTATCTTGTCTTATACTGTCTTAACACAAGTAAAGGAGCATATCCCGTGGTGCCCCATATTCCGAGTAAAGGGACCCAATCGAAGTCACCATAGCGGTAAAGGATCTCATCTGGAAGAAACCAAGGTGTGCACCATTCGATGTCTTCATCTTGAAGATTTTGAAGGACAGCTGCCCATTTTTCTTCAGATACATTTTGCTCTCTTTGTGTGGCCACAAAATTCTTTAAAGGCAAGAAGTCAGCTGAGAATACTTTGCAGGAAAATTTCTCCACTTTCTAGAAATGGCTTTGAAACCATACCATCAAAAGCTGCGCACAATCGATGAATCTGCCTTCTCCTCCTCTCCGACAGACACTTAACGATCGGAAAGTTTCAGCAAGGATAGTAGGGACAGGCGTAACTCCTCTACTAAGTCGATCAAACAACGTCACCACCGCATCCTCCACATGTCCCACTGCTTTTGGGAACAAGACCAGCCCGTATATACCAAGGGAAAGATGTCAACGTGCCTCTTCAAGTCTGGATATGTCGCGATCAGGTCTTGCAAACTTTTCCAATTGATGCACTTGTTGTCTCCTTTCACTTTTATCCGAGTAGCGACCCATTGTTCGTTCATTCCCGTTACACTCATCAATCTCTTCAGAAATGTCGGAACACTTGTATCCTTCGAATATGCTTTATCGACTTGGATTCTTGGGCAACGAATCAAAGTGATATATTCTTTTATCATAGGTGTCAAGTCCAGGTGCCCAAAGGTGAAACAATTATATGCTGGGTTCTAGTGTTGAGTAAGGGCTCGGAAAAGATGCTTATCGATCTTTACTTCAAGCAAGTAAGATAAATCCCCATAATCCTGATAAAATATCTGTCTCATCTCGTTGCTCTATTGTCCCCAGATTTCTCTTAACTCTTGCAAATTATTCTAAGTCACTTTAATGCGAGTATAGTCCCAAAACTTTGACAAGTGCCCCTCTTTCAAGCTATCCCTCTTTTCGCGTTACTGCTTCTCTGACCATAGGCGTGCTACCATATTATCCTCTACTTTATCAAGAAATCCTTCCTCCATGACGAAACTGCCTAATTGGTAAACGGACTTAAATCAACACCTTTTCATTCATGATGATGCAAATGCAAGTAAAAGAGACAAAACAAAACACGATTAGTAGCATGTGATAAAAAAAATCAGCATACAAGTTACATAACACAGAACCTAAGAAATTATTTCGGGCAAATGCTAAAAGGTTCGGCCTAACTCCATCTAGGACGAGTACTTACGGCTCACTATATATGGTTTTAGGCTCTAAAGTAAAGGGTACCCAAACTAGCAGATTCCTCGATCCTCACCCATTACAGGCTCATACGGACGAGTTCGATTTAGGGGGACGCATTTCCCGCATGTTTGCACGGAAGTGAAAACTTCACGAAAACAAGGGTACTTTGTAATCCTGAAAGCGATCCACTATCCTGCACGGAGGTGAAGACCTCACGAAGGAGTAGTTTCTCGCTTCCACTTAAAAGGGTAATAACACGATGCGTATGGATACAGAATTACACTAGCAATATCACAGAGTATAATACCACGCAAAGATGCCAAGGATCACATATTAAACAAAACTGAAGTTTAAAAGTTTTCAAAAAAGACCTGAAAATAATCAATTTTGGCTTGACTCTCGTTTATTTAGAAAATTCCCCAGTGGAGTCGCAGCTATCGAAACCATTTTTAAAACGACGGTTTCGAAAAATTATTTTAAAAATTGGAAAAATAGGAGTCGCCACCAATCTCAGGGTTTTTAGAAAACTCGTCCCCATGTTTCGAACTTCTATGAGAACTAGAAGTCGTGTCCAACACGTTAGGACACTATATTCTCAGGGTTTCAAGATTGAAGGACGTTTTGAGAAATTTTGAAGAGGATATTCTATCGTGTGAATTATACGAAAATCGCACCCAGCATATTAGGGCATGGTGTTTCGAGGTCTTCACACGAAAGGACATTGTCTCGTTTTGTTTTGAAATCATTTGTGATATATAAATATATATTTTGAGAAATTAAAAATGTCACATCAAATTTAAAATGCAATCCTCGGACATATGACTAGGAAAATTTACATACGGGATGCTCGTTTACTTCGATTTTAATAAAGAATTAAAGTCGTGACCAACACGTCAGGACACGACATTCTCGGAATCTCGAAGTTAACAAGCATAAAAAACTTGGAAAAGGATATTCGATTCGTGCGAGTTATACGAAAAATCACACCCGACACGTTAGGGTATGATTTCTCGAAGTTTTCACACGAAAAGATCATTGCCTCGGTTTTAAAATAACTTTGAAGGTGAACCTGTAATTTAAAACACGAATGAGCAATTAATAAAGGAGATTAAGTAACACGAAGTAGGAAAATAAGCAGATGAATAGTATAAAATGCAGGTGCATAATGATTAAAACAAATGCAAATATTGATAAGGAAGAAAAAATGATGCAATTGGGATTAAAAATGGGACTTGTAGATACTCGGAGACAAAATGATAATTTTGGACTCTCGAGGGAAAAAATGGTAATTTTGGAATAATTTAGGGTTAAAAATGACATTTTAGATGTTCGAGAGTGAAACGGTAATTTTCGAAAGAATCGGGATAAAAAACGAGACTTTTTGGATGCTAGGGGGCAAAATGTAATTTTGGACTCTCGAGGGTAAAATGGTAATTTTGGAAAAATTTGCTGTTAAAAATGACATTTTAGACACTTGAGGGTCAGTAATTTTTAGAAAAATCGGGATTAAAAATAGGATTTTTGAACATCCAGAGGTAAAATGGTAATTTCGAGAGTTTTGAGGTCAAAATAGAATTTTTGGAAGTTCAGGGGTAAAAATATAATTTTTAAAGTTTTGGGCTCAAAAATATAATTTTGGAAAAGTTTGAGGGTCAAAATGTAATTTTTGGATAGTTTAGGGACCTATAGAGCAATAAAACCAAAAAATAGGTGACACGTGGTAGCCTCATAGGATCTTGAAGTCTAAGGACTAATTTGAAAACCATGAAAAATTCTTGGGCCAATTTTGTAATTAAATAGAACTTGATTTAAGGGTTAAATTAAAATAAATTAAAAATAAAAGGGACTAATTACATAAATAAGCCAAAATAGTGACACGTGGCATCTTCTGGTGCCTTCAAGAAGTGAAGGGATTAAATTGAAAAGGATTTAAAATTGTTGGGCTAACTTAAAAATTATTAAAAGTACAAAAAGGTCCAAATTAAAATAATTAAAAAATGCGGAAGGACCAAATGCATAAATATGCCTTTTTATGAAAACACGCGGATCCTAGGCCAGGGTCGAGTCGGGTCGGGTCGGATCGATCCATGAGTTATGGCTTAAAACGGCGTCGTTTTGGGGCATTTTGGCCACACCCAAAATGGTGCCGTTTTGGTGGCCTTTAAAATGCATTTTAAACCATTTTTTTTTATATTTTCATTCTTCTTTCTTCAAAAAACCTTCAAATACTCTCCTCCCTCTCTCAAAAACCCAAGGCCGGCCATACCTTGGCCAAACTCCGACCAGCCGTCCAACGCGCGTCCGCATCCACGCGCCGCTTCCTCACGTCGCCAAAGCCACCGCGGTCCACCTCGCTGGTCATCTTTCGTCCACGCGCCGCCGTCGCAGGTGAAAGCTCATCCCTTTTCTTTCTTTTAAAAACATTGCTTCTTTGATCTTCTTCCATTTGTTTAAACAAACAATTTCAAAAGTTCATTTTTTTTTCTTTTGAAAATCCGAATCTGGGTTTGGGGATTCCAGATTTTAAAACCCAAGTTAATCTTTTTAATTCTCTTTTTTATTAAAAGCTATTAGTTTATTCTCACAAAAATTTTGGATATGGGTTTTTTCAAAACGCATTTTATTTTTGGAATCATCTGTCAAAATTTAGAAATGTTCTGTTGATTTTCTCTTTTGCATGTTCAGAGAGAAGTCTTGATGTGCTACGTTCGATTCCAGGGGAGGGAGGTCCGGGAACGCTCGGCCGGCGGTGGTGATGGTTTCCGTCCGTGGCTTCGGCGACGGAGACAAATCAAAAAGGGGGTGACTTTTCAATTTCCCTTTTTTATTATTATTATTTTAATAAAAAAATATTAATTATCATTAATGTTATTAAAATTGCATTTATTAATATTGCCAAAATAATTATTATTATGCCTTATTTGTAACCCCCTAAACCCGGCCCAAAAGATACAATCGGATCTAGAAGATTATTTAAGTAATTTACCCACACTTTGACTTAACAACTCAAACTCATCCTCAAAAATACATATAAATATTCATAAATAAAACTTTAAATCTATAATTAATAATAAAATAAATTAATTAAACCTCAAAGAACAAAATACCAAAAATTCCCAAAACAAATTATATTTACATCCCAAAATAATAATAATAATAATAAAATAGAATAGAATATTCTAGATTTTGTAATTAAGCCTCCGGGTACCAAGTCACCTAATATCCGAAAACCTGAAATGAAACTGTGGAGGTATGAGCTATAAAGCCCAGTGTGTCTCTAAACTAAATACAATCTAATGCTAGAATATATCAACATATCAATTTTAAACACGAAAGAGTAACCACAAATCATACTGCACACACAAGCACAATGTAATGTACCCATACTCCATCACACCAACACAATGAAAAGGTTCCCCAGAACCCTTTCCCAGCCAACGTCACCAATCGCAGTGTGGTTTTAGTATCAACCTTAAAAGGAATGATAACCACTTCTTCCACTTACAATCCCACCCCATGAACACACAATGGTCTGATCACATGCTTATCAGATATTCATATTTTTCCCAATCTCAAGCTCAATTAATATTGCACATATCACAACCCTTGTAAGCATAGTACATTAATTATCTGTCACATGCTCAATGTTAAATTATAAATGTATGCATGACACTAGCACAACTTAATTAATCATACCATTAATTATTTTTATCACAGCACAATCATCTCAATCAGCATAAAATCACATAACCTCAGTATCATCACAAACATTAGAGTAAATTACAATTAGAAACACACCTCGAGCAATTAAAACTCTAGCGACGAGGAGGTCGTCCACCACGCACAGTACGAGTTCCCGGTCTAACGGAATTAGATCCTACGAATACAACTAAAAATTATTACAACCTAGGCACCACTTAAACACAAAATTAAACTAAAATAACTTACGAGTAGCTCTCGGAACCGATGCAGGAATGGGTTGAACAGTAGGAGGAGGTAAATCGTCTGCCTCGGACTCGTGATCACCTAAATATGAATACTTAATATCAATACCACTCAAAAAAACTCTAAAATAATTTAAAGTACACAATTTAAATTAAGACATCAAAAACGAGACTTTCAGGTCGAAATTTGGCAAAACGGACAGCGAAAATGGACTCAGGACGTCGAAAAATGGCAGGATAGGGTTTTTCGAAAAAGTCAATGGTCAACGGTCAATCAACACCGGTCAACATCGGTCAACGCCGGTTAATGGTTTGACTTGGTTTGGGTTGGACTTGGTTCATTTGGTTTGGTTCAAATGGGTTTGGTTTAAATGAATGTGGGTTTGGTTTAAATAGGATTTAGGCTTAATGGGTTTTTAAGGAAATAAAGTTATTGGGTTGGTTTAGGTACTAAAGGGTTGGATAAGGCTTGGTAAAGGAATTGGGCCACCAGATTTTTTAACAATGCCCAAAACAAACAAAAAAAATAAGGCAAAATTTTAGGGGCTGCAACAACCCCCAATTTCCTGATTTCGACGCTGCCCACTCCCCGACTTCTCAAGGGACGTCCTACCACCAAGAGCCACCCACCAAACAACTCCCCAACAATCCATAAAACAAAAACACCACTTACCAATACCAAAAGTTGAGAAACACCAAGCAAAAATAACCACCAAAAGTCGAATGCCTCTTCACAAAAAAAAATTCTCACAAACGGCAGTAACAAGAGGGGAGTTTGAGGGCGTGATTTTGTTCGTAAAAACCAACGGTTACAATGTTGAAGATGGTGAAGCAAAAGAACAAGAAAATCAATTGAAAATGGAACAAAAAGGCATGTAAGGCAAGGGGAAAAAGAATGAAATAGAAAGAAGGAAGTTTGGGGCACCAAACGGCAGAACTAAACAAAAGGGAAGGAAAGAAATGGCCAGGGAGAAAAAGGTGGGTTTTATACCCAATAAAATTGGGATATTTAAGAGAGAGTCCCTAGACAAACATAGGGTTTTTTACTATGACCCTACACTTTCACACTCTTCACAATTAAGTCCAAACTCCTCAACTAATAAATATTTACCTAACAAGTCCTTAAAATTTTACAATCAACACACTTAAAACCTTATAATTTTTAGAGTGTTACATTATTATTTAATGATTAAATAAATATCTATTGAAACCTTTGGTAGTAAATGATGGTAGCAAATGATAGAATATGTACACAAATCAATACATTCAAAGCACCCGTTTCAATTATAAATGATGTATTAAACAGATACTAAATGTACCTTCAAAACCGATATTGCTTGGCTATTCGGATCTCTAAGACTCGTTCTTTGATTTTGGATCGTCTCTTCCTTTTGTATTAGATTAGTTTCTAATGATTTCTGTATCTAAGGTAAACTAGGAATTTTGGTATCGATTTTGGATATTCAAAAGGTTCTTAATTGCATTGATCTCCAACAAGGGTTCGTAACCCATTACACTGAATTCAATTTGGCTTTTATAGCCAATAATACAATCATGTTAATTTGTTTTACATCACTCAATATAGGTCTAATCTCCTTCTTTTTTGTAGGTTCCAACTTGCAATGGTGGCTATGGTAGTGGCGGTTGATGCTGAAGATGGCAGAAGTGCAAGTTGACTGTTGGCGTGGCAGTGTGTGAATGGCTGAGATGGAAGGCAATAGCAGGAGCAGATTTGGGTCTTTTGAGGGCAATAGGCTTGTGTAATTGGGCTTTAGGAATTTGGGTTGTTGATTTTGGGCTTAGTTTTGTAATTGGACCCCCATTTTGGGCTTCTGTAATTTGGCCACTGTAATTGGACTTTATAATTTTGTATTAAGTTTAATATTATTTTAAATTTAATTAAAATTTAAAAGCCCAAGCCCGATTAAAATTGGGCTTCAACACAAAATACCCATTTATTCCAAACATACCCCAGTCGAATACTCATAGTTCTCTTACAATTCTCTTCAAGTAATTTATTTCAACTAAATATACACAATTTCATCACTTTTACATTTTGATCCATAAACCCTAATTTCATCAAAAATCATTTTACACAAAGATCCAACCCAATCATCAAGCATTCAAAACTATCAAAAGCTTCAAAGAACAAGCATATTCATCCATGGCAAAGTTTTCAACATTTGACAGATTCACAAATTAGTCCTCGTCTAAACTATATTAAGCTGATACAGACTCAAAAACATAAAAATTACTAAAAACGGTCAAGGTTTGCTTACCCAAATCAAAGGTCAAAGATTTGAATGGGAAAAACCCTAAACTTCTCTCTTTGGCCGTGTAAAGAAGAAGGAGAAGAATAAAATATGTGAAATTGCCTTAATTTCTTTCCTTTAATTTCATATATATAATGGCAAACTTGTAATTTCCATGACTTTCATTATTAAGTTTAATTAACCATTTTTAACTTTAATTAAACCTATTTAAAAGTAATATAACTCATGCCAATCCACTAACTAACATTCATTTGGTTATTTTACTCATTTGATCCTTCTAATTTAACATCTATACTTTTATCCTTTTTATAAATTAGTCCTTTCTATTCAATTTACTATCTAATCAAGACTATTTTTCGAACCATGATTCATACAATGCATATATCACCAGGAATATTTAAAATAACTAAATTTATGACTTGACTCATCGGAACTATGGTCCCGAAACTACTATTTTCGACACCACTGAAAAATCGAGCTGTTACATCAACCTTATGCATGTACATCATTCATCGTAAGGATAAGTAAAATGTACATTATGAGTCTTTCCATGGTTTCGTTTAACCACATTGAACTTAGAAAACTAAGTTGGGTATCCACCATGAATTCCTCAACCATTAGGCTTAAGACTCATCCCCCTCAACGTATCAAGAACCATTTTCTTACTTCACCCTTTGGTTAATAGATCAACCAGATTTCTTTCAAATCTCACGTACTCCAATGCGAGTACTCCATTATTTATTAATGTCTCATAAATTTATGTCTTATTCGAATATGCCTCTTCTTACCATCATAAGCTTGACTCTTAGTAACATAAATTGCTACTTATGAGTCACATAATAGAGATACAGGAGGTACAAATTTTCCCAAAAAAGGAACCTCTACAAGTAGATTCCTAAGCCACTTAGCTTCTTGTCCGGCTAATTCAAGAGCTATAAACTCTGACTCCATCGTGGAGCAATCAATATAGGTTTGTTTAGTAGACTTCCACATGGCTGCTCTACTCAAAGTAAAGACATACCCACTTGTAGAGCTCACATAATCATTATCAATTACCCACTTTACATCACAATAACCCTCAGGGATTGTATGGTATTCGATAAAATCCAGCTCTCAAGTTTTTTATATCTGTAAGGTACTTAAGTAATCGCTTTAGAGCATTCCAATTCTCATTGCTAGGATTATGAGTATATCTACTTAATTTACTGACTGCATAAGCAATGTCAAGTCGATTGTAGCTCATCAAGAACGTAAGACTTTCAAAGCATACTCTAATTGAGAAACATTATTTCATTTATTTTTTTACAGTTGTATGCTAAAATCATAAAGAGTTCTCACAGGGATTACATCAAAGCTATTAAACTTTTTTAGCACTTTGTCTATATAGTGATATTGGTTTAAAGTAAATCTCTTATCTGATTTAGTAACCTTAACACCTAAAAATACATCTACCTCTCCCAAATCATTCATTTCAAATTTTGTAGATAAGAAGTTTTTAGTTTTATTAATGGATTCTATATTGGAGCTGAAAATTAACATATCATCCACATAGGAACTTATGATGACACAATCAGAACCAAGCATCTTAGAATACACACATGCATTTGCACTATTAACAATAAAACTAAAATTGAGAATAGACTTGTGAAATTTCACATACTATCTTTTGGAGCTTGTTTGAGACCATACAAAGACTTTCTGAGTTTGCAAACTTTATCTTCCATACTAGGTGCCACAAACCCTGGAGGTTTCTCCATGTAGATCTCTTCGTCCTATTCCCCATTCAAAAAAGTTGTCTTCACATTCATCTGATTTACAACAAATTGTTAATAGAAGCTAAGGAAAACAAAACACGAATGGTTAGGATCTTAGTCACAAGAGAGTATGTATCAAAGTAATCTATTCCAAATTTTTTAGTAAACCCTTTAACCATTGGACTTGCCTTATATTTTTGTATTGGTCCATCTGGTCTAAGCTTCCTTCTAAAGACCCATTTATTACTAATAGGTCTAAATCCTGTAGGCAATTCAACTAATTCCCAAGTGTGATTAGACATAATATATTCAAACTCATTATTAATAGCATCTCTCTAAAAACTAACATCTATTGAATTTATGGCTTCATTATAGGTTTTTGTATCCTCATCTATAAAAAAAAATACATGAGCAATAGAATCACTTATTAATTCTAAATCATTAACCTCGGTTACAAAGGAAATAAGGAGATCAAGTTTGAAACTAGTGGCAATCCTTTGGCTTTTACTTCTCCTAGGTTCCACATCATCATTAAGAATATTTCTATTATGTATACTAGAAGAAGAAACATGCTCACCTAATTTTGTATCAAGGTTTATGCCATATTTCTTTAAAGTAAAAACATTTTCAAAGAAAACATAATCTTTAGATTCACATATGGAAGAATATGCAAAGGCATAAATCTATATGCAACATCTTTTTAAAACATAACCAATAAAAACAACATCAACAATTTTAGATCCGATAGTGTTCTATTTAAAAGCAAGCAAGCCTTCTTTTGCTAAGCACCCCTACACTTTCAAGTATTGCAGATTAGGGGCATAACCTTTCCACAATTCATATGGGATACAATCTAACTTTTTATGAGGCACTCTATTAAGAATATGATTTACATAAAGTACGGTTTCCCCTCGCATACTATTAGGTAGACTAGAACTTAGAAATAAAACATTCATCATTTCTTTTAGAGTTCTTTCCTTTCAGCTATGTCATTTTGTTGTGGGAAATAAGGAGTAGAAAATTCATGTATAATTTCATCTTTCTCACAAATCTCTTTAAGAAAATTAGTGTCATATTCACAACCTCTATCGAATCTAAGACATTTCATTCTCCTATCAAGTTGGTTTTCTCTTCTAATTTATAAAGAAGAAAAGTTTTATTAGCTTCATCTTTTGATCTTAGGAGATAAACCTTTGTGTATCTAGAGTAACCATCTACAAAGGTGATATAGAAGCGTTTTCCATTTTTACTTTCTGTGTTTCTAAAGTCTGTTAGATTAGAATGAACTAGCTCTAAAAGTTCAGTCTTCCTATCCAAAAATAGTCTTTAAGGAAGGTCTAACATGCTTGGCTACAACACAAATTTCACATTTATTAAAGCTACTATCATATAGATTAGGAAGTAGATTCGTTTTTATGAGTTTTTTCAGAGAATAAGTATTCACATGTCCTAATCTAGCATGCTACATGCCAAAAGATTCAACAATATAATCAAAAGTGGTGGTTGTATTATTATTAAACATACTCTCAATCAGAAATAACCCTCCACATAAATAAGCATTCCCAAGATAATCTCCATTACTGGAAAGTACGAGTTTATTGGATTCAAAGACTAGTTTAATGTCTACTTTATTTAATAATCCACCACTAATTAAATTCCTACGCAGGACAGGTACATAAAGGACATTATTTAATGTTAACGTTTGGCTAGAAGTAAGTTTGAGAAAAATCTTTCCTTTACAGAGTACTTTTGAGTTGTTAGAGTTACTCATGTAAACTTGTTCACCTTTAGCTACACTTTCAAACTCGATGAACATTTCTCTGTTAATGCAGAAATGTTTGGAGGTGCTTGTGTCTACAATCCACTCAACATTATTCTCAATTAGGTTTACTTTGGAAATCACAGCAGCTATCAACTTATCTGGATTTTCAACTAGATTTGCTTGTGGCTTGTTTTCATTTCAGCCATCAGAGCATTGATAACATTTATATGCTTTGTGTGTAACTCTTCTACACACGTAGTATTTCATAGGATTGTTGGGTTTTTTATTCTTTCCTAGTTTCTTGAAGTTGACAGCCTTCTTGTTCTAGTGTTTTACTATCTTCTTTGAACTCCTAGCATTTTTAAACATGTTCAATTTAGGACCAAAACCATAACTTGATTCTACAATGTTAACTTTAAAGGAAACTGACTTGAGGTTATTAAGGCCTTATCTTTGAGACCATTGGTTTTCTTAATCTTCATGTGGATAATCAATTCTTTTAGAGGAATGTTGTAACACCCAAAACCCGAAACCGTCGCTGGTCAAGGTCCCAGTGTCCTACTGTTCATATATTACTGTTCATTTATTTATTTATTTATTTCATTCAATCTTATTTAATAAACATATGCACCTAACACATCATAAATCGTCAATCGATTATAATCACAATTTAGCAAGGGAAAATAGGTCATTTCCATGATTTTTGGAGACCTCTACCGGTACATGTTGGACAAGTATCGGTAGTTGTTCAGTTAGAAAATAGTTCAAAAACAGTGCAGAGTTCTATCGATACTCGATATGGTTCTACCGATATGTGTGACACAACTACCTAAACAAATTATGCTTCTACCGATACTAAAACTCTAGAGATTTAAGAAGTTCTATCCTACAACTTCTACCAATACAAGTTCTCAGACTACCGATACTTTTATAAGTAGTACTATCGATACTTATCTTGCATCTACCGAAACAACACAAGTCAGTAACTTACATCTCACTTCCTCTGTACTTCTATCGATACAAGCAAGAGTACTACCGAAACAAGTATGCAGACGTCAAATATATATACATAATTTCTAAGTTTGTACAATAATCTACAGCATTTACTAATTTCTCAAAAATCATACCTACATAAACATTTCATATTGGTATTTAATTCTTCACATAACAATAAAGAATACATATCAAAACATTCATCAAAATGTTACAATACTATTTAACCATTACCCCAAAACAATTCAAGTAATACGATCCTAATACATGTCATATAAGCCAAGTGATATAAAGACTATCGAACGAGCTCTCGGGATAGTGTGATTTTTCTTGAGGATCCGATCTTCAACAACAGATGAATCTACAAAACAGTAAACAGATAAATAGGTAAGCTTACAAAGCTTAGTAAGTTCGTAAGAACAATTAACTTACAGAATAACATATTCGAGCCCAGACAAAATTAGCTCATACTAGCCCAGATAGGTTAGCTCTCACGAGCCCAAAATGGCTAGCTCTTACGAGCCTAGAATGGTCAGCTCTTACGAGCCCGGAATCAGAATAACGCTCTTTCTAGCCAGAATCAAATTACTCCTCAAGCCTTCAGTCTCGATCCGCCATTAGGAATATATTCAAAATAAATATATAATTGCAAATATCAAATTTGAAAGTTAATAGTACGAACTTACTGGACGAAATTGCAGTTAAAGTGAACTCTAGGGACAAATCCATAATTTTTCTTTTTCCACGATTGGTGACACGATCTTGATCTATTACAAGAATGTCACTCAATTATTTAAATCAATATGAATTTTTAATCATTTGATGCAATTAAGCATTTTTGGTATTTTTATAAAATTACCCTTAACCTTTGCCTTTTATTCAATTTAATCCTTTAGTTCAAACTTGCAAATTAACCATTTTATTTTTAAATTTCAGCTTGCCAAATGTTTATAAGCATTTCTACAGCATACTTTTGTAATATTTCACCTTAAGTCCTTATAAATTTATTCCTTTAACATTTTAATCCTTTAACATAAAAATTACCAAAAATTACTTTACAAAATCATCAAATCTAACAACCAAGCTTATAAAGCTTCCATAAACTTTCAAGAACAAGCTTATTCATCAATGGAAAAATTTATAACATTTATCAAAATCACAAATTGGTCCTTGGGCTAGCTAAATTAAGCTAAAACGAACTCAATAACATAAAAATCACTAAAAATGGACGAAATCTACTCACCCAAATGAAGAACTAAAACCAAACGAAGCTTTCATCGATGGCTTCTTAGGGTTTGGCTTTCTCTCAATAAGAAACTAAAAGAAAAATGGTTTATTTCATAAGTTTCATGATTAAAATCATATTATAATTGTTTATTTACAATTTTACCCATTATTCACACTTAATTTCAACCAAAATTTAAGCCAAAATTGTCCACCCAAGTCACTAATGGTTATATTACTATTTAAGTACCTTGACTTATCTTTCAATTAATAGAATTCAACTTTTGTAACTTTTACGATTTAGTCCTTTCCACTTAATTAATTATCTAACGATAAAATTCCTTAACCAAAATTTAATACAATACTAATGACCTCGTAAATATTAAATAATTAATATTTACGGTCTGACATATCAAAGTTGTGGCCTCGAAACCACCATTCCCGATCATACTAAATTAAACTAATTAGTAAATCCTCATTTTATTAGGATTTAATTGCAATTTACCAAAAATCTAAAGAGTTTCATAACATTTCTATTATTTGGCCAATTAAAGAGGGTCCAATTTCATAATTCGTCTTTCAATTATATTAAATTCCAATTAAGCCAACTTGTTTACAATTTAGCCTTAAACTAAAAAGGACTAAATGAAGAAATAATCCAAAAGTTAGTGGAAGGTAGTCATATCCTCCACCGCTTGGAATTTTTGACCATGGTGTAATTACCACTTTGGTCCCTTTTATTTTTAATCAATAGCAATTAACTTTTACCTCTTTTATAATTTACTCCTTTTTTCTTATTTAAGCAATCAATTATCAAAATTACCCAACCAAACTTCAATTCACATATAATAAGACTCTGTAAATATTTAATAAAAATATTTACGGCTCTTAATTTCAGAAACGAGGTCCCAATACCTCATTTTCTATAACCACTTGACTTTGAACCAAATCACTTATACTAACTTTTAATTCCATAATTAAAATTCTTCAATCCAAAACTCCATATAAAATTATTATTGATTTATTTAATTTAAACACTCATGATAAAAATTTCTCGTCAAGTTTGTGGTCCCAAAACTACTATTTCCAACATCACTGAAAAATGGGCTGTTACAAATGTCCCACTTCTTATGCTTTAGAAGATTACAGTAGTAGAACCAAGATTTCGGTAGTTTTTCAATCAAGACGTTTGCTTGGAGAATTTCACATGTAACACCCAAAATCTTTAACCATCACCTATTAAGGATCTCAGGGGTTTAGAGAACTTTACGATTTTTTTTATACATACAAATCAATCACAAATCCATACAATCATATTCAACAATTTAGAATATTAATCTTGTTTAATCTTACTCATTCATTTACAACATTTCAACCAAATCAGGATCAAATTGAATCATATTAAATATCGTGTCACCTATATTCCATACCAAATTGTAATACCACAGTTTTCAACCTAGCTATATCAATCATTCTTACTATCACTATGAAATACCCAAAAACCCGACACCGTCGTCGGTTAGGGTCCTGAAGTCTTTCAGATCATCTACCGCTGATTAAATCCTCATATCTCACCAATTCAGTATCACAAGAATATACATGCATTAAGTTTTTAGCTTTATCAATATTTCATTCATTAAGGGTAAAAAATGTCATTTTATACAATCTGAGGGACTTCTACTGGTACCTGTTGGGCAAGTATCGGTAGAAGTCGAGTCAGTAAGCTTCAAAAAATTAATAATAGTTTCCTACTGGTAGAAGTGAAGTTTCTATCAATACAAGTATGGGTACTATCGAAACAACCTACACGTCTATCGATACAACGAGTTCTAGAAAGCTAGGTAGATTCCTCTGCAAATTCTACTGATACAAATGTTTAGATTATCGATACTACTACGAGTTGAACTACCGATACTTTAAGGACTTATACCGATACAATGCAAGTCAGTAACCAAAGTTCAAATACCCTGTGCTTCTACCGATACATACAAGAGTTCTACCGAAACAAGTGTGCAGATTTCAAATATACACATAAATTTTTAAGTTTGCAAAATAGTCTACTTCATTTGTCAATTTCTCAAAATCATACCTACATAAACATTTTCATGTTGGTACTTAATTTTTCACATAACAACGAAGATACATTCAAAAACATTCATCAAGTTGTTACCATGTCATTTAACCATTTACATCAAACAACCCAAGTAACACAAATACTAATACATGTCATATAAGCCAAGTGATATAAAAGACTACCGAATGAGTTCCCGGGATAGTGTGATTTCTTCTTTGAGGATATGATCTTCAACAGCAAAATGAATCTACAAAACAGTAAACAGATACACAGGTAAGCTTACAAAGCTTAGTAAGTTCGTGAGAATATTTAAATTACAGTATAATGCATTTGATAACACAAAGAATGAGCAATCATCCTCGTTGTCTCGTAATATTGGCATCCAATAGATCTCTTCAAGTCTCCCAGTAATTTAAATCATACAAGTTCTTCAAGATTCCAGTAATTTAACTCATACGAGCTCTTTAAGATTCCCAGTAAATTTTAGCTCTTACGAGCCCAGTCAATAAATTGCTCTTACGAGCCAGTATCACTCTTTCAAGCCAGTATCGCTCTTTCGAGCCAGTATCTGTCTTACGAGCCAGTATTGCTCTTTTGAGCCAATATCGCTTTTACAAGCCAGTATTGCTCTTTCGAGCCAATATCGCTTTTACGAGCCAGTCTTCAGTAAATTGCTCCACCGAGCTAGAGTTCGGAATATTCTTCATTTTCTTCCATCTCGTTTCACACAAGTAAATAACCAAGATAATAATAAAAATTAAAGTAATCAAATAGAAATTTAATTACACAAACTTACCGGACTGATTTGCAGTAATCGTCAAAGTATAGGGACTATTCCAAAATTTCCTCCTTGCTTCGATTTTCAATCCATTCTTGATCATACATGAGATTTTAGCTAAGCCAAAGCTTGCTCTCCCCTTAGAAATGGTGTTTCGGCTAAGAAAGAAGAAGATGAAAGTAATGAATTTTTATTTATTAAATTAGGTTTAATTTTTATAAATACTAATTTACCCTTTTAATTTCACTTGAAATTCCAACCAAAATAAATTCAAAATAGTCCACTCACCTACCAACGGTCTAATTACCATCCAAATACTTTATATTTCCTTCTATATTACGATTTAACACTTTCATCTTTGAATTTCCAACTTTTGTAGCTTTTACAATTTAGTCCTTTATACTTAATTAACTATCCAAATGTTAAAATTTCATAACCAAAATTTAATACTATACTAATGACCTCATAAATATTAAATAATTAATATTTACGGTCTTAAATATCAAAGTTATGACCTCAAAACCACCATTGCCAATCATACTGAAAAATAGACTAATTAGTAAATCCTCATTTAATTAGGATTTAATTTCAATTTACCAAAATATAAAGAGTTCTACATCATTTCTATTATTAAGCCATTTAAGGAGGGTCCAATTACACAATTGGTCCCTCAATTATTATATTAAATTCCAATCAAACAAACTTATTTACAATTTAGCCTTAAACTAATTAGGACTAAATGAATAAATAACCCAAAAGTTAGTGGACTGTAATCATATCCACCACAACTTGGACTTTTTTACAATGGTTTAATTACCATTTTGGTCCCTTTACTATTTTTAATCAATAGCAATTAACTTTTATCACTTTTACAATTTACTCCTTTTTTATTAATTAAGCAATTAATTATCAAAATTACCCAACCAAATTTCAATTAACATATAATAAGACTCTATAAATATTTAATAAAAATATTTACGGCCCTAAATTTCAGAAATGAGATCCCGATACTTCATTTTCTAAAACCACTGGACTTTTGAACCAAACTACTTATACTAACTTTTAATTCAATAATTAAAATTCACCAATTCAAAGATTCCATATAAAATTATTATTGACTTATATAATTTAAATACTCATTATATGAATTTACTGGTCAAATTTGTGGTCCCGAAACCACTGTTTCTGACATCACTGAAAAACGGGCTATTACATCACACATCTCCATTCCTTCAGCTAGGATGTCAGAGACTAACTTCTCGTAGACATGTATTTGATCCATAATTGGTTTATCATCGGTCATTTGAAATTTGAGTCACTTTCCAACGACATATTTCTTGACTCCAGCATCATCGACTCAATATTTCTTTTCCAACATATCCCAGATGGACTTAGTTGACTTGTTTTTAACAAATAGGTTAAAAAGGTTGTTAGCCATGTGGCTTAACATGGGCCCTCTGACCATTTTGTTTTCCTTTTCAAACTTGACCTTTGTGGCATCAACATCCGAGTCTCCGAGAATGGTGACAGAATCTTCAAGTTCTTCAGTGATAGGTGGATTGAAGATGACGTAGTCAACTTCAAGCTAATCAAAGAATATGGCAATCCTTTGTGACTAGCGGTGGTAGTTAGTTCAATCAAGAAGCTCGAGCTTAGAAAGATCAAGAATATGTTTGCTTATTGGGGCAGACATGTTTAACAGTAGTAGTAATTCGATTATAAATTGTTGGAAAATATACCACTTCAAAACAAACTCGTTAGCACTGACTGGAAAATAAATCAAGATCAAATAAATAAAGTATTACTATGCCGTGGAAGAACCACTGCCTTAGAAACGAATTTGTCCTGATTGGTGTAATCGTATAGTGGATGTCATCTCCCAAGGTTAAAACAATTTTTCGATATTCGTACACCAAATAAGGAAGGTAGAACTCAATTGGTATTGTTCTTCTGAAATAATCTGAAAATAGAATTAATCAAAAAAATTACACTAGGATCAATTCTTAGGAATGTTTGGAGGGGTCACAGATAGTCCCACTTAAAACCCAAACTCTTAGATAGAATTTCCTCAAATGCAATTTAAAAAAAATTCTAAAGTTTTAGAAAAAAAAATGGAAGAGAGTCGAGAGAGAGTAAAAGAAGCTTTATTTTTCAGTTGGGTGTGAAATGAAAGAAAAATACCTCCTATTTATAATATTTTGAAATGGGCAAAAACGTAATTTAAATGAGACAAAATGGTAATATTTTCATGTAACGATCAGAAAACTATTAATATTTTTATACTTGTAACTGTTGAAAATAATGGTTTGTAACTACTGAAATAAATTTGCATTACTAAAAGTACTTAACTAAATCCTCATACTTTAGTTTTTTAGCCATGCCATATATGGGTTTATTGTATCTAATATTAAAAATACATTTAATAAATTGACATTATAATCATTTTTTTGAATATACATATACATAATCATTGATAACTGAAATAGTGGGAAAACAATACGTTTTTTTTTTTTAGAAAAAAGCAATATGTTAATTTAGTAGAATTTATTGCATTACTATTTTTTTTTTGTATATAACCCATACAAGTTTTTCTTAATAGATATAATTTCTATTGTTTCATCGACCAATTTTATCGTCATAGCAACAAATTTTCTTGATACTTCCCTATTCATATTGTTGAGTTATAGTGTTTTCTTCCGAATATAGTTTTTGATTAATAACATTTAATATAAATTTTTATTTATATTTTCTAAATTCATTTAGTGAAAATATGATTAAAATTTTGTTCAAATATTTTCAAAACAGATCAAATACATGTAAAATATTCAAAAATATGTTTCAAATGTGTTTTTAACTTGTCTAAATATTTTTGAGTCAATGCCAAATTGTTTTGAGGCATTTAAACTCATTCTGTATAAGTTCAAGAAGACGTATCAGTACAACTAGAACAATAAGCAAAAAAGTAAAAACTTACATATTGGTATCAGTACTTGAGGAGAAGTTTCAATACTTAGATAGAAGTATTGGTACTTGCCCACTTATGTTGATATAAATGTCTGGCTTGAAATTTCTTTCAACGGTTTTAATACATCCCTAACGATCATAAATGTCCACAAAACTTGTTCCTTAGTATGAAGACTCATCAAGAACCCTTCAAGACTTAAAAAGAGAACATCTAAGCAAAAATTTCAAGAAAAAAATCTTTCATTTTTTTTTTTCTTCTCAGTGAGAACTTATTGTAATATTTTTTTCTACTCTCTTATTTTTATTTTTAGAGTTTTATTTTGCAAGCACACACCTAATTTCATTGTTGGTTTGCCAATCTTCCCGTTGAGCCGTGTAAAAGCTACAGTGTTCTAATTTAGCCAAAAAGTTAGGTTGAAGATTCTATCAAGTCATGTGAAAAAGATGAAGGATTGTAAAAGTTATATTTTTTCCTCGAAATGTAATCATTTACATATAATAAATTGAAAAAACTTTGATTGAAGTATATCAAATAAGTGGAGGTATATAATTGAGATCGAACCTCTATAAATCGAATTGTCTAAGTTTTCATTTGCTTGTTATTTAAAAAAAAAATTGTAAAGATTTCTAGAAATACCAGTTCCTACCCCAAATTTTTTTTGCCTAACATTAAATAACATCCCTACACATATCATCAATTAAAAAAATTTCAAATGAATACATTTTCTAAAAATAATATCTATTGTAATCATTTTTTGTTTGTATTATCATTTTTTAAGGTTTTGGTTTCTATTAATTTGATGAGTGAGTTATTTACAAAAATTGATACTACAAGGTGATGATCACATACTCAACATACACTACCACATTAGAGAATTAAACAGTTTGAATGCTTTTATCATGATTTTGAAGTCCAAAAATTAAATTTACCTATCTTCAATATTTATATAAAATAAATAAATTTTAAAACTTGATGGTTAATCATTTGAGTTGCTCCAGCAACATATCGTGATATTTCGTATTTGAATTCACTGTTTGAGTCGGGTGTAAAGTATCATAAAATGACTCTTTCATATACCTAGAGATAACTCGTACTGAATAATGGGAAAATAAATAAGGTAAATCTCTCAACCTTAAAAAGGAAATAAATAAAGTGAATCTCTTAACTTTAAAAAGAACTAAGCAATGTGAGTCTCTCAACAATGAAAAAAAAAAGCCTGTGGTAAAGTTTATTAAACTTAAATATCTATTCTTTATAACGGTCGACTAAGCCAAATATTTATAAGCCCTCAATATCCTAAAGTTTAAAAGAAATATAAACTCTTAAAAATTAAAAATTCGATTTTACAAGTACTACATAACCAACTCTCTAAATAAATAAACAAATAAATATTTAATCTCCTAAATAAATTTCTAAGATAGAAAATTCTGGATTTTCTTTTGTTCTTGGCTGGCCGAATTTCCTCTCAATCTTTCTTGTATTTCATTCTGTTTTAGTTCGTATTCTTCTGATGCGTTCATAACTTGCTGTTTCGCAGCTATTCACTCCAAAGTCAATAATTCAGGAGTGTGTGTGAATGTGCATTAAAGGCATTACTTGATTTCGGAATGAATTTGGGCAAGGAGTTGGATCTCATGGGGAGAGAAAGACTCGGTAGTGGGTGTTACTTTGGATGAGTCTATGTTCTCACACGAATTTGCTTGAGCCCCTGTGGAATTCACTTGTTTTCTCCCTTTAGCCTCTGGTGGGTAGGCTACATAACTTCCAACAAGTTCCCTTTGTATGTCATGGCTTCCCACAATGCAAAAAAAAATGTTTATTTGGGTTATTGGTGGTTGACTGCTATTTTGATCCACTGCAACTCAAACTTGCCTTTCCAGCTGCACAGCATTTCTTTCACTTCATTTCTATTGCATGCAAGAGTAGTGTTTCTAAGAACCTGAACCCTAATTTGACCATATTCATTGGTGATGATCAATGAAAATCTTTGATGCCTCTTTTCTATATTGAGCACCCCTGATCTCTGCATGCATGGAACTGCCATACTTTGTAAATGCTGTCTAATGACTCAATTAAATAATTGGGAACAAAGCTAAGCTCAAGTTAAAAGATGCTAAAACTTGACTCAAAATTCAGGATTCAACGCTCAAGCTCGAGCTCTATCATAATTTGCTTTTAGCTCAAGCAGTAATATGCAAAATTGGTGACTTTTTACATTGGAAGTGCTGCTTTAAACAGAAACATGATGTTACAACATAAATTGCTTTCCTTCAATCAACGCCTCCCTGGCTACTATACTTCGACATTAAAATGAGCGGAAGTTCCTAATCAAACTACGGTTCCCACTTATCAATAGGAGTTGATAAAAGATGTTCAATTCTCAAACCCCAAGACGTTCAGAGTGCATGGATGATAATAGATGTTTAATTCTCGGACCACAAGACATTCTTTTAGGCAGCTCCCTTTGAAGAGTGCGTGGACGAATCAGACTTCTCAGCAAGGTAGTGCTCAAGCATGTCTTCTTCATCATCTGCAATAAGACAAAGTGATTAAATCATTTCTTTCATCCATTTTGCTTCACTTTTATCTTTAACCATATTTTTATTACGAAAGCATTTAACAAATATTCTTGGCACTATCAAATACCAATTATGGGCTTGTGTGACAAAGAGCACTCACCTTCAAAATCATCATCATCAAAATCAATATCTTCCTCGTCTTCCACATCTGATTCTTCATTAACACGTGCTGCACCTTTCTGCAGAAGATAGGGTGACTATGTTAAAGATGCACTTTCATGATTAAATAGGCATATTCTAACCATACCACGTATCGTATCACAAAAAGCATTCAGTCTTCACTGAATCATGATTGCTTTCAACTTGGGAAGGAGTCAATTAATCCAATTGAACCTCTTGGCTGAATAACGTTTAAATAGAATATCTTACATATATATTTTCTGTTCTTTTTTTTTTTCAACACTAACAAAAATTTACTGAGTTTCAGATTTTTTTAGATCATTTAAGTCTCATATTCAACATAAGGGGAAGATATAACTTATTCCTAGAAATAATAATGGTTTCACAATTATATATCCTATTCTCAAAATCGTTGAAATACATGTTAGAAAAGAATCATTAGGCAATAGATATGACAATTGGAAATAGGCCATCCCAAAAGCAACCTAATCATTTGAGATTATTAGCCACCAATTTAAAGGAAACAATGAGGGTCTTGTTTCTAAAATCCAACTAAACCCATGGTAAGAAATTGGCAACGATATAGATATAGTACATCCACAATGTCATGGAGAGGAAAAATTAGGAAGTATAAGTAAGTTACCGCAGTAGCTCTTCCACTTTCAAACCACTGCCTGCCTGAGAGCTTCTTTTCTTTAGGTGCCGTAAGAGCAGATTCAGGCATTAGCCTGAAAATTGATGCACAGATAGTTTATTTGTCACAGGTTAAAGTGCCTTCCAATTTTCATAGCATGGATACATAGATATTCTTTTTCCACACATAAAACATCATAATGAAGAGTAGATCAACCAGAACAAACTACAAAAGCTTTCCATGCACTGAACTAGACGAGGGAAAGCTAGAATGGGACTGTTTCTGTCATTCCAAGCTTTGTTGTTTTGATTTTTTTTCATGCATGCATATCAAACACTTCAAGTGAAAGTGGCTATGAGACATAACCCATATAAGGGAAAACTAGGCAAATTTTCTATATAAGCAAGTTGGCCATGTACTCTTGTCTGCCATTCATACCAATGTTTAAGCGATTTAAGTTCTAGGAATATTTTCATAGACCAAGTCATCTCTCTCATGTAGGTGCTTATTGTGCTTAAATACCAATAAAGCAAAGTTCGCTTGGAAGGTAAAAATCTCCAGGATTTTTGTTTTTGTTGTTCCTTTTTCAAGGAATATCTCCATGATATGAATTGTGTTTCAAAGCATAGGAGGAGAAACTGCAATTCAGTTTTTTTTCCTGATTGCATGGAACCCTTAACAGGAACATCAACTGCATGTACTAGCAATCATAGATAGCTGCCATTTAAGTCCAGACTTCCAAGACAAGAAATAATGAACCCATATAACGTGACTCTACATCTTATCCTGGGCCAATCACTTCAATAGCAAAGATGAACTTTCTACAATAATGATAACAAACATAAGGAGCTTTAGCATGATTAACACTACCAAACTTGCAGAACTGATAACCAACAAAAACCTAAGAAGTAATCTCTGTGTGCATATCCATATATGATATGTACAAAATGCATTCAACTAACAAACTTACTTGGCTCGCTCTAGTGCCAACTCTGCCTCAAACCTTTCTCTCCACACTAAAAATGTATCAACAGTAACAGGTTCTCCATGTGGAATAATCACCTGCAGGGTGGAAAAGGTAAGATAATTTTTATCATGTAAAGACTAATATCTGGTATTAAGTAAACATAGTGCTCAGCAGTCTGATTTGTGATCATTATTAGCACAAAGTTCCTCTGTTCAGAAGACTTACCAAATACCAATTAGCATTAACAAAATGAATATTTCTAAAATAGAACAAACCAAGTCCCTAAAACTGTCTACTAGGAAAACATCAACGCTTTTGTTCTGTAAATATGACCGGTCCAAAAGTCTGGCTGTGTTGCAAAGCAGCATAGTATATCTTTGGAATCTTAGCACTTTCTTTCCAAAATTCACAATCCTGACAACAGAAACTGATCCTAAATTCACAGTCCAATTTGCCCAACATTCTAGCTGATGTTGATTGAGATTCATTTGACACACTGATATTATGAACATAGCAAACCAGGAGCTTCACACCTTTTCTTTTTCTAATACAAAGCATTTAAAATAACAATAACTCCATTTCTTTCATGCTTCTGGTTAATGCTCAGATATGATATCCGTTAATGACAAGTTTTCCTTGGGCACAAACTATCACATTTATACATTTGAAGCATAAATTTGAAATCCATCTTTCCTCCCAAGTAGGCATCATAAGACAACAGCATAGCAACTATAGAAGCATTGCAGCACCTTAGGCCAAAAATAAATTCACTCTCTGTAGGCTTAAGTTGTTTTATATTAAGGTATGCAAGTAGTTCTTCTAAAGACTAATGTATCCATGCACATTAAATGCAACCATTGCATGGCAGGTGGAAACTGTATATGAGTACCAACAGAATTTGCTAAAAGATCACTCAAAAATAAAAGTTATATTTACTCTTGAATCTAGAAAACAACTGACCACAAGAATAGAGGAAATTAAAACTACATAGTCAATGGCCACACCTCATCTTTTATTGATTCTTCTTCTTCAACATTGTCAGCATCAGCATCTTGACCATATATTTCAGATAGCCATTCCTTGGCTGATGCAACCAAAGTGTAAATCATAGCCATTCCAAGATTTTCAGATGCCTGAAAAGCACAAAAACAAGTGAGAATCTGCATGAGCTGGGCAAATTAGCTGTATAACCACTTTAGATATAAGAAAAAGATGCTATTTGGCATGCCAACTAAAAATAACACTTTTTACTGCAACCTTCCACTATAAAGACAGATTAACTTATTAAACAGATAAACAGCTGCTACTGCTCGCTGAAGATGGATGTGAGACGGAGTTCAATTAGCTAAAGGTAAGTGTGAAAGATTTGAGATTCTCTGTTCAATTTAACACTTCCAATCAGGAGATTTACATTTTCCAGATAGTGGTGAGCTGGGGAAAGATATGATGTTAACTCTATTAAGAACAAAAACTGAACTTTTAGAAGAACAATTCCTGAATGCTTTACATATGTTTAAATAGTAAATTATATATTCCAGTAATACTACAAAACATAAATCCCTGAAAGGTTACCTCTTGTTCAAGTTTTCTTTCAAAACTTTCAGGTCACTAACTTGTATTCCTCGTATACTGGAAAAAGGAAATGACAAAAAGCAGGTTATTTACAACAGCTCATAAGGAAGAATGACATCATGAGGGGCAAAAATCTTCTAAACAAGACTCCAAACACAAGAGATAAGCTACTCTGAATTGATAGAGAAATCAACAAGAAATTTGCACAAAACGACAGTATCCAAAATGCTTGAAAGATAAATGTTAAAAACAACAATGGGATCACAACAAGGATTAAGATTTGCTAATGCTAGGTTGGGAAAATGAAACAGGGGGAGGATGGAAAATTTTCAATCTAGTGGCCAAAATTCATAATAACTTCATGTTTTTAAGGCAGAGCCATTAGACTAAAAGCTATTCCCTTCCTTCCAATCAAGCAATGGTTAAATTAGATTTAAACAGGGGAAAATTTTGCTTCTCAGATCATTTGAGAAAGCAGGGGACTGTCACAAATATCTTTATTAGACAGTGCCATGCATATTGGCTTGTTGCACAGAAAGGAAATACTAACCTTTTTACATTCAGAAGTGGAGGCTCATCTGGATATTTTTCAGTATGCGAGAAAATCAAAGCCAGCAGAACTGCAAAAGAAGTTAGGATAGCAGCTTACGTTCACAAGGAAAAGCAAAATCCTGAACTAAGGGCAGCAAAAAGAATTCCCAAATAAAACAATTGAGTCAAATTTGATGTTATAAATTTATCTGTGTCTGCCTGTAAGCTTGGCTGAACATAAATATAGTATGCTACAATATGTTAGATGAATAAAAAGAATAACCTGGTAGGGTGGTTGACTGATCTGTATCATCATCCTGTTAAACACAAAACGAGGTAATTAGATGAAAGGAAAATTAGTTTCCAAGGCATAAGAGTTACTAAGAATGGCTAATGCTGTTTAAACAGTAGCTTTAAACCAAAGCCAAACATTCTAAATCATTTTGACGGGCATTATTACTCAGCAAACAACTCTACCGCTACTAGGCCATGGCATTGTAAGATCACCATGAGAAACTAGAATATTACAGAAATGCAGATAACGTTATTTCTGGGATAAAACACACCTGAGGAGATAATGTTATTTGGAAGCACCTATTCGAAGTGTTTAGCCCACTTTCACCAGAATGAATTTCTGATACGACAACAACAATCATAACAGGTCAGGAGGGACAGGAAATTCTAGCAGATAGAAAAAAGACAAGCCCAAGAAAGAAGGGCAAAAGGATGAACCTTTGAATTCATCCATAAGTATTGCTTCCAGGGCTTCAATTTCCATCTCCTGCTCCTGCAAGTGATCTGTAAACATAACTCAGACAAATCAATTCATGTTGAAGGAAGCACACCATGAACCAATCTCAGAACAGCATCACATCCCTCCATCAATTGATTAAATGAAGTGTAATCAATATTAGTAAACGTCAGGTTGATCATATTTCATTCCCTTAGATAGCTGCTAGGGAAGAAAGTAAAGTTGTATCTTTTATGAATAGGGTATCTATATTTGTTAGTTCTCTTACAACTTAAGGTTGATGGACGATTTATGGGGTTGAGCTGCCAATCTGTGCCTCAGTTTCTCTCAAAGACTGTACTTTTACAACTTTAGCTTCACTGATACTTTCTTTGATTTTAAAAACTCGGTCATTATGAGATAAATTTCATGTTATTTTACAAAAGCCAGATCTCAAAAGCTCCGGAATGATTTAAAATAGAAAAGAACATTGCACTTCAACCCATTGCATTTGCAGCTTCTGGGTATCTTTGATCATCTAAAAAATGCTTATTGCTTTATAATACTCTTTAAAGAAACAAAAGCAAATTGCTAGAAGAAAACCCTAACAAAACCCAAATGATTATTAAGATGCATAGAAAAGGAAAAGGAAAAACTCAATTACTCCATTGAAGATAGTTGAAAGGCGGCCTAAACAAATTAGATAAGCAATACGATACAAGAATTAGATTAGCAAAAGTAAATTTTAAATAATAATGAATTAAAAAGAAAAAAGAGTTACCAGTCATGGTTATGAATTTGATAAAACACTCCTTTTATGTTTTTGTGTAATTTTGGATTTGATTCTGCTTTTCCTCTCGGAGACGAAGATCGAAACTCACAGTTACACTACAGCTCCATAAAAACCTAATAGAAATATTCACTCGGAAACGCACCGTTTCGCATTATATTTACTCTCTATTTTATTTTTTTACGTAATTAAACAAAGGGTATATTACCTTAGTCGATGAGCAGGGCCAACCCAGAAAATTTTATTAAATTATAATTTTTTATGAAATTTTTAAAAGTTTAAATTAAAATTTTATTATTTTTAGAGGATTAAAGTGTAATTTTATTTTTATTAATTTAAAATTTTTAAAAATTTTCAATGACATAAATAAAAAATTTTCTATTTTAAGGGGACAAGCCCCTGTTAGCTCTCTTGAATTCGCCCCTATTAGTGAGCCAATTTTTAAGACGCTTTTATTTTAATTACCTAAATATTAAATCTCTAGTGATTGTTAACTATACACGTCATATTATATTTACATTTTTATTTGGGTGCCAAACTTCCAGGTCACTTCTAATGCCGTGAAATTGAGCTTCTGATGTCGTAACACCGAGAGCATATTACTCCAATAACATGTCTAATGTCGCGATGTAGATTTTTGATATCCTTACACCGAGAACAAATTAACCAAAACATATTTGAAACATATAAAACCAAGTCTAAACTATCATTAATCATTCCATAACACTTCTAAACATTTTTAAGACTCAAAATATGTCAAATTATCATTCAAAAACTTCCTAGAACACTTAGTATATCGATCTAAGGAAGACTATTTCAAGGTACAAAATGATATGTGCATGACATAGTTTTGGAACCACTTAGTTACTTTACAACAAAATTCATATGGTTCTAATCCTATGTACATGCCACTATATTACCAAAATTTAAGTTTTATACACTTCAATCCTTGGTTGATGATGAGATGAGGATGGCCACTTCGAAAGATGTCTTCAAAACAATCTTTACCTATGCGTTCAAAACAACACATTAAGCTCAAGAAAGCGTAGTAAGTATTCAAGAATTCATATCTTACCTTTGAATTCAGTTAGTTATTCCGTTCATACTTTTTTAACCCTTTGACAATGCATACATACCTTGCACACACAAGTGCTCGAACCCGGGACTCTTAGGATGAACATCATCCTCTTTTCCACTGGAGCCACTCGTTGGGTTCAAGTTCAAACTTGTCTACAAGGACTTTAACAATATTATAAATCCAATATTCATCACAAACAAAAATCAAGTTTTCATAATTTCATAGTCACACATAACTTTCCAACATTTTACAATTTAATCATTTTCTCCACACATAATCACAATAACAATAACCATATTCATTTACCACTTCGTTGAATTATTCACATATTTATTAAGTTAAAAATGCTCAAATTCATAAAATTAACATTTACATTAGCATATAAATTTTAAAACCTAATTAAGCAATAAGAATTTTAAAGTACTTACAATTCTTACTTAGGCTATAATTTCTTCAATATTTATCTACTTGTTCCCCTTTGTCTACACTCCTTCCATCTTCTTCCTTGTCTTTCTCTTCATTTCATAAAAATTCCATAAAACATGAGAAATCAATATACTTATTTCATAACATTTTCATGCTCAAATAATTGTAATAAACATGATACTACTACTAAATCATGAAAATCTTACCTTAAAACCTTAGTTTCTCACATTATCTAAAATTTCCCTCTCTTCAAACATGAACACTCCACTTCTAGCTTGAAAACTAAGCTTGTTAGGTTGTGGTAACTTGATTTAGCTAAGGTTTCTATGGAAATTTGATGATTTCAAGCTTGGAATGGCCTTTAATGATGGCGGAGACTAGATTGTAAAAGAAAGAAAAGTTTCTTTCACGCTAATTGTTGGTGATGTGAAAGAGATAAAGAAGAAGATGAAGAATCTTCTCCATCTTTCCTTTAAAATATCACCATTATAATAATAATAATAATAATAATAATAATATAGCTTATTCATAAAAATCTATCCAGAATCATTATCTGCTAGCTCTTGATAAAATTATTCTCCAGTCTTCACACATTTCACCACTAATTCAATTTAATCATTTCTTTGACACTAACACTTTGTAAGATCTTACAATTTAGTCTATACTCTAGATTAATATTTCTCAATACATTCGTCTTTTAAATTTTCTCTAGTCTCTTACTACCTTCTTTACTAACACTTATAAATCACATTTTATTTATTCTAAAAAGTTTGACTTCTAATTGCTTAAAATAACACTATTATGACCGATGGGTTTTCAAGGATATTACATTTTGTCCCTCCTTAAAAGAACTTCATCCTCAAAATTCTACTTGATTTAAACAATAGTGGATGTTGTTGTCTCATTACTTTCTCACTTTCCCAAGTAGCTTCCTCCATATTGTGATGTCTCCAAAGTACTTTTACCAAAGGAATTTGCTTATTCCTAACCTCATCAACTTCTCAAGTAAGAATCTTGGTTGGTTCTTCCTCATATGTCAAGTTTGGTTGAACCTCAATAACTTCTGGTGTAATAATATGCGACGGATCCGATCTATACCTTCTCAACATAAAAACATGAAAAACATTATAGATTTTTGTCAACTTTGGTGGTAATGCTAATTGATAAGCTATTGGTCCAACATACTCCAAAATCTCATATGGTCAAATAAACCTTAGACTTAACTTTCTTGTCTTTCCAAATCAGAGAACCTTTTTTTACACAGTGATTGTAACAGCCCGATTTTCAATGGTGTCAAAAACAGTGGTTTCGGGACCACAACTCCGACGATTCGAGTCGTAAATACCATTCATTTAATATTCAAGATGTCAATATCATCGTGTTAAATTTTGTTTAAGAAATTTATTGTTTAGATAGTTAATTGAATAGAAAGGATTAAATTGTAATAGGTGCAAAAGTAAAGATGGTTAATTAGAAGGACCAAATGAGTAAATTAACCAAGGAAATGTTAGTGGGTGGGTTAGCATGAGTCAAACTAAGTATAAATATGTTTAATTAAGATTAAAAAGGGGTATTAAAGCTTAATGATGAAAGTCTAAATATTTTCAAAATTACCATTGACTATCTATATGAAATTAAAAGAGAAAAATGGAAAAATTCACTTATTCTTCATCTTCTCCATGGAAAAGAAGAGGAAAACTAAGGTTTTCCATTGTTAACTTTTTAAGCTTGATTGGGTGAGTAAATCTTGATCGTTTTTAGTAATTTTTATGTTTTTGAGTTCGTATTAGCTTAATTTAGCTAATCCAAGGACCAATTTGTGAATCTTTCAAATGTTATAAAACTTGTCATTGTTAAAAATAATTATTCTTGAAATAGTTTGATGGATTTGTATGCTTGGTGAATAGATTCGTTGATATTGTAAAGCGATTTTTTATGAAATTAGGATTTAAGGACTAAAATGTTAAAATGGTGAAATTGTATGTATTATGTGAGAAACAATGAGATTTTAGGGACTTGAGGAGATCCATTATTATTTCAGCTGGTATTGATTTTGTAGGAAAAGGGTTATATTGTGTGTATTTTATGCTTAGGGACTAAATTGAATCAAAGTAAAATATTAGGGGTAAAATCATAATTTTTCAAAAGGACTAAATTGTGTTAAATGGTCTGATTGGATGATTTAATCTGAAAATTGGATGATTTGTGGATGTAGACTACGATCGTACCATAGATCGAGGGAAAGGGAAATTAACGAAATAGACCCTAGAGTCTAACCACAATTACAATCCAATCTGGTAAGTTTGTAATGTTAAATTCTTACTTGTAACTACTTATAACTGCCTTCTTTATGGTTGTTGATGATTGGAACGACAAATTGATGATGTGAAGGATAGAAATTACAGAAGAAGAATTACCTGGCCTTGTGCCAAAGTTAAATGGTCTGGTGACTGAGATCTTGCATTTGTTGCGGATTCTCTACGACCTCATGAGTCAATGTAAAGTGAAAAGAATCCAAGAATGGATTACAGGCCCTACGATGGTTGAGATTTATGCTTGATTGCATATTCTTGTCAGCTTAGTATGAGCAACATTGTAGGGAACAGTTAGACCGTAACGATGGCTGTGAGCAGCATCGTATACTACTGATAATAGGTATGACCTTCGGGTCAACAAGGAGTAAAATGATCACCATGACCTCAAGGTCAACAGGGAATAAAATGAAAAACGATCACTAAAGTACAGTTCTGTTCTGGCTCGACGGATTTATGGATTTGTTTACCACATGTTATTCGGTAAATTGATAAACCTTGTGAACTTATTAAGCTATGAAGCTTACCTATGAAACTGTTATTGTTTTGTAGATTCCATTTTGCGACTTGAAGATCGGACCATCTTGAAGACATCACATTATTTTGGGAGCTCGTTCGGTAGTATTTTACATCACTCGATTATATGGCATGTACTAGGATGAATGACTTGTACTACTTGTATGGATGAATGAATCTTTTGTTGTGAATTCTAGATAAATATTGAACAAGTCAGCATGCTAGTTAAATGTGATACATACACTATATGAGATGTATGAAATGCCTTGAAACTATGCATAATGTATTAGTATAATGTATTTGAAGTTATGAAGTGATGAATGTTTGATAAACTTGTAGTTTATGCATGATTTATTGAACTCTGTGTACTTGTTTCAGTAGAAATCATGCTTGTACTGGTAAAAGTATAGGGTAGGAGAGAGGTTACATTCTGACTTGCATTGTATCAGTAGTAACAATTGAAGTATCGGTAGTTCTGTATACTCAAGTATTGGTAGTTAGGATACTTGTATCGGTAGAAGTTGTAGGGTTAAACTTCATAGCTCTTTGGAGTTTTTAGTATATGTAGATGTATGACTTGTTTCAGTAGAAGAGTCTTTTATATCGATAGAACTGTCACTTGTATCGGTAGAAGTTTACACTGTTTCTTGAATTGCTCACTGACTTGATTACTATTGATTCTTGTCCAACAAGTATCGGTAAAAGTCTCCAAAATTCATGAAAATGACATTTTTACCCTTTTCGAGTTATGTTGACATTCAAATTATGATTCATGTTGTGTACTTTGCATTACTCTATTAAAATATGATTAAATAATACAGTAACGCAGTTAAAATGCAATATAAAATTGGATGGACATCGGGTCCTTAACCGGCGACAATTTTGGGTTTTAAGTGTTATAGTGATACTTTCAGAAATACCTTATTTCCCACACTATACTCAATGTCTTTTCTTTTACGATCTGCATAAGACTCATGTCTGTCTGAAGCTGACTTTTAACAGTCTTTAATGAAATTCACATTTTCTTCAGTTTCTTTGATCAAATCTAAACCCACTAATTTGTTGTGATTAAAAAAAAATTAATAATTACAATCGTTGTCACGTCGACTCGAGTTTCAGCGTTTTCTCTACCGTCATACTCAACCCCCTGAAAATTCTTTTGCCCCCACTTTTTACACAAGTTTTGGACAATGAGGTTAAGCATACTACTTTGATGGAGAAAAAATAAGTTGATAATACTGGTGAGCCCCCTTTTCCCCTATGATTATGAACTCAAACTTATGTATGGGGTTTATAAAGCATCCTCTTCTGGTGGGATGAAACTTGCAACCCATGACTGCATAACCATTGATAACTGAGGGCCTGAGTTATACTTGAACCTGTTGATTTGCCACGATCTAGGCTATTATTGGCATCCTTTTTCACTAACTTTAGCATGTTTAATAAGTTAAATCAAGACATTTTAGTAATTATTTATGTTTTTATCATTTGATTTAGTAAATTATGTTTTTCTATAATTTTTACAATATTGTTATATCTAAATAAAGTTATGTGGTTATGTATGATGGATCTAGAGCTAAAAGTGCATATTCAGGCTGAAATTGATGCCAATGTCACAACATCAGGACACTATTGTCGCGACATCGAAGATCAAAGTAAAAACAAAATCCTAGGATGAACAGAAGTCCAGTGTTACGACATCGGAATTGGGTTTCGAGACACCGACTCGACGTGGTAACACTAAAACTCAATGTCGCGACATTGGCTTCTGCGTAGCCAAAAAATTCTTGCATGTGATAGCTATGATTTTTAGGGTAATTAAGGGTTTTTTTCTAACTTAAAACCCTAATTACCATTATAAATGAAGGGGTACTTTAGTCTTTTGATTTTTTCCTATATAAAGAAAATTATAACTAGATTGATCAAGGGGGATGGAACACAATTTATTGCTTAGATTTTAGATTTCTTTCGTTATTAGTTTTTACTTAGTTATTTTTATATTCGCTTAATCGGAAGATCCTATTCCCAAGTGAAACTATCGCAAGTAGAGAATGTTCCGAAAATGCGCTTTTACATCGATTAATCAATGAGCATTCTTTATTTTTTTTTTATTCTATTATTTATATTTCTTTCTTTAACTTTGTAAATTGAATGTTTGAGTAAATATTAGAATAAATTCTTGCTTTATAAATATCTTGCATGATTTAATTGTTTAATCTAATTAATTGATTAAGTAAAAAATTACCTAAATTTTGGTATTTGTTCAAGAGACTTAGTATACTAGGATTGACAACCTTAATAGAATATCTAGACCAGTGAGATTGAAATGATATTTGTATGTCTAGGTGAGACCGAAAGACTATCTTAGATGGTAATCTGTAACAACCCAGCTTTTAATTTTGGGATTAAATTTTGATTTTAGTGTTTTTAAGGACTAAATTGGAAATTTAGTGAAAATTAGGGTCTAATTCATTAATATAGTAAAGTTAGGGACTAAATTGAGCATTGATTAAAATTTTGTGGACAAATTAGGACTTTTAGGACTAATTTGTAAAATGGATTAACTTTGGTGTCTAATTTGAAAACCCTAGTTATTTTGAGGCCTCATGCTCAATTTTCCATTTTCCTAGGTATCTCCTTTTGCTTTTGGTTGTGACTTTTCCCCTCCTATTTCTTCTTCCCCATCTGTCGATTTTCTCTCAACTTCTCTCCCTTGCATTTTTTCTGATCAAGCTCTAATCTACCCATCGCAGTCGTCCAAGCTTGACACTGCCACCATCAAAACGCACCTCGTCATCCTGCGAACTCAACTCTACCCTTCCTCTCTCCCTCGTCACCGCCGTTTGTGGGAAACGACCCTTGAACCGATTCGGCCTTGTTCTCGTCGCTCCTCCGCCATGTGCTCCATCGTGGTTTTGCCTCGTTTGGCATTGGTAAGTTGTTGAGAAAGTTTGGTTTCCCTTTATTAGTGCGTAGGGGGCTTTCTCGCTCTTTTTTCGACGTTGATGTGTCATTTTGTTGAGGCATTGGTGACGACGCTGTTGAGGGTCAAGAAACCTTAACCCAATCTGCTTTAGGTGATAAGATGTGGGTTGATTGGTTAGTAACACAAACCTTAAGCCCAAACGTAATGAGCCCAAGTGGGAACCCCATCCCTTAACCCAATCTTTATTATCTAACAAACTCAAACCCTTAACCCAATGACTCAAGACTTATTTGAGAACCAAACCTTAAAACCAAACCTATTGAAGAAGCCCAATTCAAGTTAACCCAAACCATGTGACCCGACCCGAACCCGTTGACTCGAGTTGACCGACCCGACTCGTGGACTTTGGTTGACCCTTTGACTTTGATCGACCATCGTTGACCGTTGACTTTTTTCAAGAAACCTTACCCTGCCATTTTTCGATGTCCTGATTTCGTTTCCGTAGTCTGTTTTGTCAAATTCAAACATGAAAGACTAGTTTTAGCTTTTTGCACTTAATTTTGTACTTAGTGATTATTAAGAGGTTGAATTTGAGAATATAATATGAGATATTTTGTGTTTAGGTGATCACGACTTCGAGGTTGATGACTTACCCCCTTTTCCTCCACCTATGCAGCCTGTTCTTGCACCAACTCCGAGAGTTACACGTTCTAATCCCGCTAGACCCGGTGCTAGATTTAAGCGTAAGAGACGTTCTCCTCGTCGTTAGAGCTTCAACCTATTTGAGGTATGTTTCTATCTGTGTTACATCCTTTTGTGTGATATTGCTTGTGTTGAGTTTATTATGTGATATTGATCTGTGATGAAATAATGGCATGATTTTGTGTTGTGTTATGTGATCGCATGTTGATATTTCATGCATGCCGTTTGGTTTGTGGATAACTCAAACATTGTGATTAAAAATATTGTGTACTTTGAGATATATATATAATATCATGAGATTGGGATTGAGACAGTGTTAAATGTGATATCATGCCATTGTGTGCTCATAGGTTGAGATTGTACGGCGAAAGACGTGGTAATCACCCCTTCAAATGGCTGATAGTAAAACCACACTACGATTGGTGATGATTGGTTGGGGATGGGTTTTGGGAACCTCTCCACTGTGTTGGTGTGCAGGTGATTAGGTGCATTGCGTTATGCTTGTGTTTTATTGCATTGAATGTAACATACTTTGTGGTTACTTTAAATGCTATGAAATGATTGCGATGTTGTAAATGTGGATGTATGCACTTTAGAGACACACTGGTCTTTTTAGTTCATTCTCCTATAGCTTTTCTTTCAGATAAAGTGGACTTAGGCGGCTTGGTACCTAGAGAAACTCTTTAATTTTATTCGTTTTTCTATTATTATTATTATTCAGTATAGGTTATTTTGGGATTTTCAGACTATTTTATTATTATATTATTTTGGGGTTATAAAGTAAATTTAAATTTGAAAATTTTAATGTTTATTTAAGTGTTTATAGTTATTCATAATATAGGGAAATGTTTTGTTTTATTGATTATTTAATTTAAGTACAACTGATATTTATATATATATATATATGAATGATTATGGATTTTGAGGTTGCATGATGGTGAAATTACAATAATAACTCTTTAGTCCGATCATATCTTCTAAGTCGAGTAAAGGAGTTACATAATCCTTAATGAAGATGAGATCGAAAAGGTATTCTTAGCTAAGGGTGGTAAGTACTTAATTAAGGGTAATTATTGATTTAGTTAATAATTGGGTAACACAATTGGATCTAGGCTAGAGTAGCTTGTGTAATCGAAATTAGGAATAGGAGAAGCCGATAACTTAACTTAGGTTTAGTTTTAGTCAATTAATTTTATTATTGTTATTTTTGTTTAATTTAATTAGTTAATTATTATTGTTTTAGATTCGCACTACAAATTCGTGAATTAATTATATTAGTAATTATTTTCGGTAATTAATTTAATAATAGTTTTCTCCAAATAGCAATTCCTTGAGTACGATCCTCGAAATACTTACCAAGTGTTTCGTTGTAAACTAATTATACCACACTTAACTTTATATCTTTTATTTGCACGATTTATACCCTTGACGTTTGCACATCGGCAGGCGGTTGTGGTATAAGGTGTTTTCTACATTAAAATTGGGTGTCGCCTCGACACCCGTTTTCTCCTGCTCATTTTTTGCTTTTACTTTTTTAATTTGGGTGGTTGTGGTATAATTTTGAAATTCTTACCTCTAATTTATGGAAATTAGAAGTTAGTCCTTTTATTATCATTTATCATAATTTGAACTTTGTATGTTTTCGAATTTAAAAAATTAGTCAAATTATTTAATACTATTAAACTTGATCATCAAATTACTTACTTCAAGATCAATCATTTATCAAATTCATATGCAAAGGATTAATAAAATATCAATTCAATCATTTATATGTGACAAATTAGAAATTTTGATAATTTTATGTTTTTATTTTTTTCTGTATCATATATGTTTTCTATTATCATACAATGTTTAGTATTGCTAAATTTTTTTAAAGGTTTTATTATGAATTTTTATCTTTTTACTTTATAAAAAATTGAAAAATTAATCTCTTAACTTTAATTTGTTAAATTTAATCCTCGTACTTTATTAAAACTAATCAAATTGTTGATTAAAACTAATCCAATTATTGATAAAAACACATTATTAAAACTAATCTAATTTTCATAAAATAGAGGTAATCACCTCAAATTAAAAAAAAAGCTAAAAGTGAGGAGGGAAAAAGGAGTGCAGTTAGGGTGTTCAATTGGTTAACCGACCCGAACTACTATTAACTGAATTAATCGATCTTTTTAAACTCTTGACCGTTAATTGAATTTAAATTTTTTCAAAAAAAATTAATCGAACCGAACTTTTTCAGTTAATTCGGTCGGTTAACCGAATTAATCGAAATTTATATTTTTTTTATTTTGGTTAAAACAAATATAAAACATATAAAATTAACCGAATTAACTGAATGATTTTTGGGCTAATACTTATATATTATAATATTATCTATTAAGTTCGGTTAATTTGGTTAACCGATCGATTTCGAACCGAATTAACCGTTAACCGAATTTCCAAAAAATTATTAACTGATCCCCGATCGAAATAATTCGATTAACCAATCAATTAACCGAATCAATTCAATTTTACCCGAAATTTGCATAACCCTAACTTATGATATATAATAAACAACGATACTTGAGATAATTATTAGCTGCTGCTTAATGATCTTATTCTCTGTTTATATTTATTTGACTGAATTGGATTTTGCTTTTGATTCTATAATTCCCAACAAGAAATAAATCTCATGTATGATTTATCATGGGCTAAACATACTGGTGTTTGGTAGCCAACCAAATCTGAAATTTGAGATTAGAAAGAAATAATTATAGTGTACATAATGTGTATTACATTCAATAAATTTCAATTCAGGATATTGTCTAGTGTTTTCCAAAGGCTGGATTGTGAACTCATGTAGAATTGTGGATTAATCATTGGCAACATTGACTGGAAATTGCATATTAAAACTCAAACAAACACCTTAATAAAACCAAACCTAGTTAAATCCTATGGTACTCCGGCTATATTTTTTAACTATTCATGCTCGATATTCATATCCGATGCATATTTGGATATGACTCTTTAAAGACTCTAAATGCATGGAAAAGCTTGAAAAAAAATTGAACATGCTCGTGCCGGATGCATATGAGTATCCAACACTTGCACTAAATCTGAATAACAAAAGGTCAAAACCCGAAAACTTTGGGTGCTAACTCTAACAAAGGTTCCAAAGCATTGGGAGCAAACTTCCTAGCAAATAGAAAACAAAGGGAAGTTGGCTGGCCATTATAAAGGCATGCTTGACCTTGAAAGATTTTGTGAAAGAAAGCTTCAGTCATATCATCCTTGCCGAAAGTGGCAGGATGAGCGCCACCCCTTGACCAGTCGGTCCATGTAAGGGTCCGGTTGGCTAAGAGATGAGGCACTTGGATGGTTAACATTGTGGTGAAATAGTGCTCGTCCACATAACATGCTGGCTGGCAAAACTCCTTGAACTTTGGATAATATTTGTTGTCCTCAATTATGCTAATCGCGAGCATCCTGTTAACTTCAAACCATTGAGACCCTTTGCGCCATTGACCCAGTGTGACCTCCGGTTCCATGCGGGAATCGTAGCGGCCTCTCCCGTAAGGTCCGGGATCGTCGTACGATTCCATAAAACTGTGGTTTGATCTCGAGACGTAGTGATAGACTACGCTGAAATTGTAGAGAGGAATGCAAGACTCAGATAAGAGAATAAACCATTCATTGGAGATATCCAGCAATGCATTAGCAAGGAGTCTCCTCTCAGCCTCGCACATGCTCATCTTTCCCCACTCCACCATCTGCAAAGGAAAACAAAATCAATGAAGAAAATCAACCCTAAAATTAAAGTTACATATTTAAATAAAAGTAGAAGGAATAAACCTAAAAAGAATTGCTTAGTACAAGAACCCTCTATAGAATTTTCTTCCAACTAGCGAAATCCATGCATTTTCCTCAAAGTAATCGTATTTCCCACACATATTTGAACATTCATAGGGATATGATGATTCACCAAAACATGAATATACCCTTGTAATGAAATTTATGTTAAGAAGAGAAAGAAGTTAAAATGAAAGATTGGGTAATAATACCTGACTTGGGATTTGTCTCCTATGGAAAGCAGATGATTGAGGATAGCCAGAAATATAAGATGGCAAAGCATGGACATATATGGAGCAATGCCTTTCGTTTCCCTTGAAAAATCTGTCCCAAAGAGGAGCCAAGGGCAATGGCCCCTTAGTCAAGAACATGAAGGCAATCTTGGGGACTCTCAAAAAGGGATATTGCTTGATTTTAGGAACAAATGAAGCTCTCCAAAGCAGTTCATTGTCATTGATTGAATGCAACAAGTTTGTTGGAGGCCTAATCCATCTTTCTATGGTATGAACATCTTCAAACCATGGTTGAAAAGTGGATGGTGGTACTGTTTGCTGGAAGATGAAAAACCGAAGAGAATACATACAGATGATCGACAATCCAATGGCCAACACCGCGAACAACAAACAAAACAGGAGGAGTCTCAATGGCAATGTCCTGGAGATGCTTGTTCTGATTACAGATGCCTGGTCTTTACCTTCCTCCATTGCCACCATCCTTGCCTGCATCTTTATTCCCTCAAACTTATATCAGTCCAGCTTTTCTGGGTTTGTTTTTCCTTTAAAAACCAAACCAAGAAACACCCTTTTTAAATCAGAACATCTGCAAACGCATCATATATAGATTACTTATATAAATATGCAAAAGTATATCAGTTTCTGCAAATTGGGTATTTGAAAAAACCAAGGTAAATACATATGGCAACAATGGAAGATATTGTTATTATGATGTAATCAAACAGCAAAAAGGAAAGGAAAAAAAAAATTGCAATGAAAAGTGAAACCTCGGATTTGGTAACAGGTAGAATTTCCGTCTGCTGTTGTCTTTTTTGAGAATTAGAATTGAGATTTGTGTGTGTTTGAAGCTTGTGCTGCAATGTCGTCTGGGGGAATTGTTCTTAGAAGATGATATCAAAAACTTATGGCTAGTCTCTAACTCTTAACCTATTCTCTCGTTGAATCTCAACTGATTTCTCAGACAAATTTTTTGGAATTTTAGTTTTAAAAATGGACTTTTATTTATTACACATAAATGAGTTTTATTCAATAAATAAATAAATGAAATGCCACTTGGAAAGGAATAAAGAAGAGGGTTTAGTATTCATGGGTGCATGGACCAGCAAAATACAACTTTAAAAACCAAAATATTATCAATGGACGAGGAAGTAAATTTCTATTTTTTGAAAACCCTTCTTTTCTTTTAATTTATGATTTTATCTTCTACGTATTTACTTTGTCAGTAACATGAATGATGATAGAAGATTTCACTTGGGAGAAATCTTGTTGCAAAGTGATCATCTATACAATGACAAACTCAGATCATCTAAATCTGCGAGCTGAACTACAACTTCAAGCTCATTGCGAACTCAATCAAGATGTGATTAATGAGCTAACCACCTCACAAAGTATCTAGTGGGAGCTATTAAAGGTTTTGGTGAGCTGCAGAATGAAGTGCAAGCAAGGTTTGCAAGTTTAGAAATTGATGTTTTTGTTTAGTCTATTTGTATTCTTGTTGGAAACAAACAGAGTTGGTATCCAAATAATGCTTTTAAGTACTGAGTTTTCCTATTAAATTTGTGTATACAATTTGCAATAATAAACATCCTTCGAATAAGCTTTTTAACAATTGAAAATTTCACATGTAATCTCAAAAAAAATTTCAATGATTATTTCTATTAATAATTTTTGGAAATTTTCAGATTTTTATCAATCTTTTTAAAAAATATTAAGATTATTTTTCATTTTATTTTTTAGAAAAGGATTTTTATTAAAAGTATGAAAAACTTTTATAATTTTTTAATTTTGGAAAGCCTTTGTCACACTTTTTGAAATTATTATTTTTATTTATTATATTGGATTTTTTGTAAAATTTAAATTATTTGTTGATTTATAATAAAAGATAAAATGATATCAGGTTAGTCATAGAAAATTGAAATTTAACTTGCTCCAAATAAAAGAGCGAGGGTCAAATTGAAAAAATTTATAAGGTTTGAGAGATAAATTTATTATTATACCATAACCAACCAAGAGAAACATTAGGCAAGCATGACAAAATGAAATGAAGAATTTTTGTAGAAGATTGAGTTGATTAGATAACAACTCAGAGTCTGGGTATTGTTCTTTGAGCAATTCATATTTCATTAGTTAAAAGGATTGATGTTTTGTGTAGAGATGTAGATGAGAAGCTTTTCCAATGCTTTCTCAACAGATTCTGCCTCTTATAATTGCTTCAGCCATTCTCACCTGCTTTACAGGTCCTATGATGAATACCTGAAGGTACATGCAAGAATATCAAACCACTTGCAATTTACCTATCATATAGAATAGCCAAATTAAGTTCATAAACCCACCTTGTCCGAGAGTCCTTTATCTCTTCTGATCAATATAACAGCACTGCAATAGAGATTATAATGAAATCTTTTACATTGATAGTTTAGAAGAGATAAAAGGAGACGACTTACTTGCATGAGTTCTTAATCGCCAATATTGAAGCACCTTTCTTCCCAATAACAAGCCCCATTCTCCCGGAAGGTACATTAATTACTGACAGTGTTTCTTCTTCAGGAGCATTCCCTTTCGCTTTGATGTTATCTAAGAGATGAGGATGAATTAAACCAACAAAGATGATAATCAATAGGAGGTCATTTGTTCATCAAAGGTGGTTTTAGAGGACCTGGAATGGTCGGAATTGGTGGCCAATCTGAAAACCCTTTATCATTGACACAAAAACATCGACAATGTAATGCACCGCGAACAGCGAGTTGCCATAGCATTTGCTCGTTTAACTTTTCCATTATCTTATGGTGAACATAGGGAGAAAACGAACATCATCCACAGCAGCTTGGATCATCATTTCTGACAAGGGTCTGTATGTCCAAAACTTGGGGTCCTGAATCCATTCACCAACTAAGAGATTCAAACCGTGATGGAAATAGAATAATATGAGAGATTAGAGGCTCTGCAAGTATGTTATCCTATGGATATCAAACACAACGGAAATTGAATTGATTGAAATAGTATGTGGATCGAAGTTCAATTCTTGAAAGTAATGGTTCTGTGTTTTAGTGAAGAGATTGGTAAACCATGAGAGGGTGCATACACTTGCCTTCTTTAGCAGTACACGAATGTCGTTCTTCTCAATGTACGATATACCTACATTGGAAAATGTTTGTGCTGGTTAGAGTGATACTCTCGATTTAATTATCTGAGAAAAAAGAAAATACATAGCTACACCGTTGGAAAATGACTTAATAAGAAAGTGTTAGAGTTGGAAATGGAAAAATGTATGTATAATGTGATCAATGATAAAAAAAAAAACCTTAAAAAGAGAACAACTAAAGTAATGTAATATTGACAGCAAGGAGATGTTTTAGTTATGCCTATTGAATCATTGAGAAATGTGAGAGATTGCGTGACTCAAATTCCGTCACTTGTCAAAGAAATAAAATATAGTGGCAAAATATAGAAATATGTGGGGCGAAGGTCCAAGGGTGATGCAAATAGAACTTCTAAATAAAATGAATTTTGCAACTACCAATTTCTTGCCACAATTTATCATTCTTTGATATCAATGAGCTCAACATTATCAATTCTGTCTTCAGAATAACAACTAGATAACTTTTATCTAGTTTAATGAATAAGTTGATGTTAGACTTCATATAATGAGTGTATCCATTCAATGAGCCATGCACCTGATGAAGCTCTAGTTGCATATATGAAGCAACAAAGACTGAATCATCTTGTTGCAGTATGATATCTATAACTCTAGCTTGTTGATATCGTCGTTGGATATTTTTGTTTTTACAAACTTACTCTATGTAGCCCAATTATTTCCAAAACCTACATTTCATTTCTTTTTGTCTTTCCATTTTTACTCTCCTTTACACTTGAGCCTCAAGAACATTCATTTAATTTGCCAAAGAAATGTTAGACAAGTGTTTAGAGTCTTCCAGCAAAGAGATTTTGGATTTAAATCTCTTAGGTAAATTGATAAGAGCTTTTTCTATAACCCTTTTGTATATCATCATCTTTCAATGTAATTTGAGCTTGTGCATAATCTTCATGAGTCTAACTTTATATTCCTTTGAAGTTTTAATTTTTTCATCTTCAAGACGTCATACTTTCTACGGAGTTTGGACACTTGCATTTGTCTAGTTCTATAACTACTTGAAACTTTGTTATGATCATGTCTCTAACTTGCTTTGTCTCGTGTGCCAGATTCTAATGAAATTTTCCTTAGAAGCAGATGACAAATATAACTTTGAACAAATGAATCAGTTACAACTTGGTTTTATATCACTTTGAAATTCTCTTTATTTGATATTTGTTCTGTTGTGGTAGTAATCTCATAATATATTTTCTAAATATCTACAACTTTTTTATTTTATATACTTTAATTTTCTTTATATATTTTATTATTCTGTGTAGCTATATGTATCTTATTTATTATGTCATGGTTCTAGGATTGGTTAACAAAACATTAGGCTTATTGCATCTTGACTTTCTTTATTGTGTATCTACTTACTAGTGTAATAAGGTGTGCAACATAATGTAAATATGCGAGTAATATTTTTAATATAATTCCTTCTCTCTTCTTTCTCATGGTTGTTACAACCAAAATAGTAAAGTTGTAACACTAGCTACTTTTTCTTTTCTTCTTCTTGCTTCCTCTCTCTTTCTCACTCGATTTCACATGATATCAATCTCCTAGGGCTTGGTTCAACGTTTCAGTGTTGTTATTCTAAAGTTTGGGATGAAGTAGAGTGAAGCAGATCATTTGGTCTTCTATTGTTACAGTCGTTGTGGAAAATGTATCTATTTAGTTGTGTATGAGGATGGTCATGAAGGTATTTCACATCTCAAGCAACATTTGTTTAATCATTTCTAAACAAAAGACTTTGAGAAAGCTGAAATATTTTCTTGGCTTAGTTGAAAACAGGTATCATTATCTCCTAGAGGAAGTGTGATTTGGATATTCTAGAGGAAACTGGAATGCTAGATTGTAAACCTATGGAAACTCATGTCAAACTTGTTTCAAATCAAGAGGAGCTTTTAAAACACCCTAGTCAATATCAAAAGTTGGTTTGGAAACTTAATTATCTTTCCATCACTCAGACCATACATCTCCTTTTGTTGTAAGTGTGGTTAGTTAGTTTCTTTAGAATCCAACTAATAGTCATTGGGATGCGACGATATGTATTCTTCAATATGACAAGGGATTAGTATACGAAGATCATAGAAGTATACAAACTGTTGGATACTCATATGTTGATTGGGCAAGTTCTCCTTCAGATAGACAACCAACTTCAGGATACTGTGTTCTCTTTGGAAGCAATCTAATATCATGGAAGAGTAAGAAACAAGATGTTGTGGCAAGATCTAGTGCAGAAGTTGAATATCAAATCATGGCTCAAGTTACTTGTGAGCTAATTTGGTTAAAATAATTACTCCAAGAACTGAAACAAAAAACTGTCAGCCTAATGAAGTTAATATGTGATAGCCAAGCAGCATTGCATATTGCCTGGAATCCAGTGTTCATTCAAATGGCTAGGAACCTATGATTTGTATGCTCCAACTTGAGAGGGAATGTTGTGATAGTAATCCATCAAATGGCTACTTTCTCCCCTCTTGTTCCTTCTTCCTCTCTCATTCTCACTCGTTTTCACAGGTTCAAAGTTGGATTGTCTAAAAGATAGGGTGGTTCCTTTCATCTTTGATCATATCCCAAAAGATAAAAAAATGTTTAGATATATCTTTATTTGATAGTTTTCACCTAAAAAAGTTAGGAGTAGGGATCCAAATAGTGGCCGCTATTTAGTGTTAGCGGTTGTTATGGTCTAAACATTAATTGGGCCATATCCACGGATTACTCAATCTGGGCTGCATGAATTGAGCAGTAGTGGATCGGGTCATGGGTGCTGATAGAAAGGTTGAAGGAATGTCGTGTTGATTACTAGTTAATTTTAACTGTTTGGACAGCTGTCAATTTAATTCCGTTGTTTCTCTCTTATTTCTGTTATGTCCTTTATTCCCCTTTTAATATGTGTCATGTATTCACAGCATGAGCATGAATGAAAATACAGAAATCTTCTTTTTCTCTCTGAAAATTATCTATCATCATCGTCATTTTTCCTAGTCTATGAATCAGTCTACATCAGGATATCAGAGCTATCGTTCCATGGCTTGGGAAGGAGTAACCACTCGAGCAAAGTAGATGCAGGCATTGCAACAAGAGCTAGCAAAGGTTCAAAATGAAATGGCTCAAATGGAGGCTAGACTAGAGGGCAAACTAGAAGCTCGTCTGCAGGTCTCGGAGGAAAACACACGCAAGGAAATGAAAGCCTTGTTTGAGCACTTCCTTGGAGGTTCATCAACAGCTGTGGCAAAGGGAAAGGGAATCATGGGAGGACCCCCACCTAGGTTTGCTCCTAAAGAAACCCTGGAACTTCCTCCACCAGTATCCTCATCTCAAACTTCAAGAGCACTCTACCATAGATCGTTCTTATAGACTAGAATGCCCAAGAATTGATGGAACCGACTTCCGTGGGTGGTGGTCCAAGTTGGAGCAATTCTTTGCTTTTGAGGGGGTACTGGAGGTGGACAAAGTGCGTACGGTGATGCTACACTTGGAGGGCAGAGCACTGGACTGGCATCACTTCTACATGCAGGAGCATGGGGATCCTGAACTGATGGATTGGAACTTGTATGCTTAGGATATGAAGGAACGTTTTGGAACCAATATTTTCCAGGACTCCATGGCTAAGTTGGTGTTATTGAGGCAGGCGGGGTCTATGGACTTCTACCATGACTGGTTCGTAAGTATTCTTACTCAGCTCAGACTGTCTAAATCGTATGCCCTGAGTATTTTTGTGAGCAATCTGAAAGTAGATATCAGAAAATATCTCCAACTCTTTAGACCCCGTACCTTGGTAGAAGTCTTCCACATAGCTAGACAAGTGGAGGATATATTGGAAACTACCCCTAGAAAAGGATTTCTATCAGGAGGGTATACATCCAATAAGCTCACACCCTCTTATGCTGCTCCCAGACTTTCCAGCATAGGGCAGACTCAACAAACACCACCTACTGGGGCAATAGTTTCTAAGGGAACTTCTAAGGGAATAAGTCCAGCTCTCATGGCTGAAAGGAAACATAAGGGATTGTGCTTTTGGTGTGGTGCCAAGTACTTCATTGGCTACAAATGTGTCAAAAGTCAGTTATATCAGATGCTGCTGGAGTCCGCAACTGATGATGAAGTTGAGGACTCACCAGATGATCCAGAACCACCTGAGGAACCTGTTGTGGAGGAGGAACAGCCACCCCTACCTGTGCTGTTCCTTCATGCAATTAAAGGGTCCCATGGACCTCACACAATGAGATTCAAGGCAGAAATAGTGACCACCACAATCATCTTTTTAGTGGACACAGGCAACACTCACAACTTTTTAAGTGCAAGCTTGGTTACCAAGCTGAACCTTCTTGTGTGCCAACAACCTCAGCTTAGGGTCATTGTGGCTGATGGAAGACAGCTTTTCACTAGAGGTATTTGTCAGGATGTCAGCTTAGGGTCACTGTTTGGCAGCTATTTAGTGTAAGCGGCTTTCGCCATTGTTATCAACCGTGATGGAGGTATGAGCAGTAGTTTACACTAAAAGATTTACCATTAACCCCTTTTTTGATGCATTCTTGGGTAGTTAGTAATCCCCTCCAAGTAGAAGATGCACGCGCAGTCCCCGTACTATCAATAAACTGAGAAGAATGCAGGTTTTTTTTATAGAACAATTCACACCAAAGTGCACCGATTCTTGTATGCAATTTCCAACCATGTTTAGCAAGTAAAGCTAAATTGTTCTCCCTAGATTTCCTCAACGTCAAACCACAAAACGTTTCCTTTGACAAACCATCTCCCAATTTACTAAGTGATTATGTAAGTACCTTGAAGAGCCACCCCAAAGAAAATTTCTTTGAATTCTATCATGTTGGTTCCAGGTGACCACCGGTTATTAAGGCAGTTTGCATTGTGTATAAAAGTGGAAAAGGATTGTATGAAATAGTAACGCCATATTATTTGTATATCTTTTTCAATAGTTTAATGACTCATTAACAATTTCATTCTGAATTTCAAGATTGTCATCCAGAAAGGCATTAAACTATTGGAAAAAATATAATATCATTGTTTCATATGATCGGTATGACACTAGTTGTCTTTATAATTAGTATCTAATATGATAACTACAAATCTAGTAAAAGGTCAAAATCTATCAATAATTTGGTAATATGTGAACTAGTAAAATAATTTTACTCGACAGAAATGCAACGAAAAATAAATGCTGAAATTAGAAAAAAGATAACAAAATTATATCGTACCACAATAATTTGGATCAGCAAGGAGTGCGATGAAGGAAATGGGGTTATCTGATGACCTCCGTCGTCCTCGTTGCTCCTCAATAAGAGAATACGCAATCTGCATACATATGGTGAACAAAATTTAGCCTACAACATATTATATAAACAGGTAAAATGCTAGAAAATTAGTCAGCTAAACCAGTCCATGTCGTAGCTTCACAGTGTATAAAGAAAATTTAACCCAGTTCATTGGGTTAGTATTTGAAGTTTTGAACCACCTGAGTATCCATCACATTGTGTAGCTTAATACCAAAATGAAAATACAGTGCCTGCATGATATTGTTCATGATTGTAAGTGTAAAGCATATGTATTTCTTCTATAAACACATAAATTAAATCTTTTGCAAGACCTCACTATCTCGTTTACAGTCATGGATGACTTTCGTGATGAAACTAGATTCAAGTGCAGGCTTGCAGGCTTTCATCAGTTTTTCCCCACCTTGAAGTACATCAACTAAATATATAGCATCCAAGAAAGCAAGCTGCCACAAAAGGGTACAAATTCATCAATCAACAAACAATAATCATGTTCATTATTATAGATGGATAATATAAGTAGAAATGCAGACATAAGAAGAGTAGGCAATTCATCAAACATGTTTCATTCAGTCGCAACTCCTGGTTTTAGGATGATTGAAGTAGCTAACCTGCATGATGCAAAGAGTTCCGTAATGGCAGAGTTGAACACCTTCGCAATCAAATCCGACGATTAAGGGGTTTTTAGAAGAGGGAAAAAGAAACTCTTGTGGAAGCTGAGATGCATGGGTGACAATGTGAATTGGAACCATTGATAAAACAGCCTCATGATCCTTGTGTTCCTCACCTACAAACCACAACAATGAACAAGTATAAACCCAAGTTCCCATGATTGTGACAAAAAATGTGAGTTAATGAAGACCCAGAGTCTCAAAGAACCAAAGCAGAGATCATTTCTAACACCAAAGCAAAGACAGAGTTACTACCTGAGTCTAAAGGTAAAGGAATGTAAGTCCGGTAAGGTGTAGCAAACACCATTTTGCACTCTCAAACACAAAACAAAATCGCATGGGAGTTTGGACTGTATTGCAATGTAAAATTTGGTCTTCTTAGCTTTTTTTTTTTTGGTAATGATTATATAGGCATTTGGACAATGTGTGGGATGCATGGGAATTCTAGGGAAACATGTCCAAATTCTAGGTGAAGAAAGTGTGAATCATTAGTTTAACTCCACTCTCATTTTCAAGCTGTGAATCTCACCATATATAATTAGTGATAGAGTTGTCCATGGGTTAGGCTGGGCCTAATAAAATTTTAGGTCCGATTGATAAGTTTGGTCCAGCTCGAAAAATAGGCTTCAATTTTTATTTAAACTCAACTCGAAAAAAATGCTAAAACTCGAGTCTAACTCGGCCCGCCATATTAATTTTTATTTTTATATAAAAAATTTTAAAAAATATATAATACACCAAATGAACTAAAAATATTAAAATAAACATTTCTCAACCAATTGAAATAAATTAAAAAAAATCTTTATACTTAAATAACACTAAGATAAGTGCAACTTAACAACAAATACCTCTAAAGTAGTAGCAAAATTAACAATAAAACAAGTGTCATACAATACTCAAACATTAACAACAAAATAGTAGCAACAAACAACTGAAAAAGTAGCAAAACATGAAAAAACAACAACAAAACAACATGATTTTTTTTATTGCAAATTCGGGTCGGTCAGGGCCAAAAAACCTTACCCGAGATTTTTTTTTCCAAACTAATTTTACGGACCTATATTTTTACTCAAAATCTCTTATTTTTCGGGTGAACCTTTGGGCTAGATCTGGACAATTCTAATTAGGTATAAATCTAACAATTATAAGCGAATTTTTATTTAATGCATTTGTTGTATAAATTTTAATTTGATGCAAAAAGTTTATTTATTATTTAATTATAAACATTAACTTTTTATTTTTATTTAATTGTATATAATTAAAAACAAAAAAAAATCTATTTATTTTCATATTGGATAATAATTTTATTTGTGCATATAATAAGTGAATATAAAATGATAGCATATTAATAATAGTGTTGTTAATTTTTGAAAATCAAATTAAAATTAAAATGTCTTGTATATAATTATACTAAATCAAAGTTCATATATATCATTACACATTAAAATAAAAATTATTGTATGGCTTTCATATTTATCGCTATAAAATTAGTGAATGGATTTGGTAAAATGGGGTGATCCAATACCAACTCAATTATGAAAAGATTTAAAATCATTTTTTATAAAAGGTAACAAATATTATTATAACAGTTAATATTTGATACACTGGTAATCTATTTTTTTATTCTTTAAGCAGTCTTAAAAATTATCACATGTCTCGTTTTAAAATATTTATTTTTAATATTTTATTATACTCCTATAAGACACTTGTTAACCTCCTAACTATGATTGTAGAGTCTAAAAACTCCCTGAAAATGTACCAAATATTTCTCAAATAAAAAACTAAACAATTAAAAAAAACATATTTGTGAAAAAAATCTATATTTTATAAATACATTTTTACTGATTATAAGTGTGATATTATCCAATATAATAAATAAATGAAGTTGTATCAATTTTAGTTTCATTGAATTCATGTGTCATCTCAACCGTTTTTCAATAAAAAAAGTAATAAAATAAATAAAAGATAACTAATTATTTAGGTTGAAGTATAGTAAAATGTTTTGGATAAATTAAAATATAACCAAAGTAATGATATTTTAACAATAAGTAAAATTCGCATGATTGTATTCATGTAAATTATGTATCTCCACCAAAAAAATAATAATTAATTTAATATTATTTAATTATTTACTATTTACTTCAAAATAGGTTTTTAATGTGATAAATCTACTTTTATTATGAAAATTCAATTTTTTTCTCTCTTTTTCTTTATGTTTTTAAAATTATTAATTTTTTAAAGTGGTATGTATCTTAAAAGGTTTAAGGTGTAAGATCATAGCTCGGCTATGGCGACCAATGGAGTCTATCAAGATGTTAAATATGAGGTATGATGTGTTAGATCATAGCTCAGCTTTGGCAACATGGAGAGTCCACTGGGACATTAAAAACAAGGCAATCCGTCGAGACAGTAAACATGGAAAGTCCGTCAGGACATTGAACATGGGGCCTAATGAGTAAGACCATAACTCAGATATGGCAACATGGAGTTCGTCATGACATTAAACGTGGGGTAGTCTGCTAGGACGGTGATCTTAGAAAATCATGCAAACGAGGAAAAATACAAGTGTTGACAGGCGATAGTTAGCCAACGGATATGAGAAGTCCGCCAAGAAGGGGTATAAGGTAACAAAAATGGGCAAAGTCTACCAAAGCGATGAACAAGGAAGTTGGTAGGGTGTATGGCGGTAACCCAGCTAAAATCAGTTATGGAAATAATGTGTCGATAATGCCAAAATATATAGGCAAATGAAAGAAGATTTTATCTGCAGACCACAGGTAAGGATCCGCCATTAAGAACCGCCAGAAGGGGCTCAGTGGAACTCTGTATGTTAGGGGTTCAATTATAAGTACTCTAGATAGTCTATTGGTAAAGAGGGGCTAATTAGAATCCATTGACAGGAAGAGGTACCAAGAAGGTTAATCCAATTGACAGATATGTTTGTCAAAACTATTCCATTTTTAAGGAAAACCTAGTGCGAAAGTGTTCGCTATGGAGTTAGTTCCATAAGGATTTATGCGAAAACCAAATGAAAAAAGTGAAGTCGTAAGATATAAAACACGACTTGTAGCATAAGGGTTTTCTTAAAGGCCCGACATTAATTAATAAAAGACATACTCTCATATGATAGATGTAATCACGTTTAGATATCTTATTTATCTAGTAGATTGAAGTTGTTACAGCCTACTTGTATGGCTCACTTAATAGTAAAATTTATTTAAAAATTCCTGAAGGATTTAAAATCCAAAAAGGATATAAAGTTTCCTGGAAAAATTGCTTAATAAAAATGATCTAATTTATCCACGTATATTTGTAACAAAAAAAGGTTTGGATCAGATTTTATTATCATTTTTATCTATGTTGATGATCTAAATATTATTGGAACTCTTGAAGTGCTTCAAAATGCAATAAATTGTTTACAGAAAGAATTTGAGATGAAATATATTGGGAAAACAATTTTTATCTTGACCTATAGATCGACCATTTAAAAGATAGAATTCATGTCCATCAGTCAACTTACAAAAAAGATCTTAAAGAAATTTTACATGGATAAAGCATATTCATTGAGTATCCCAATGATTGTATGATCATTAGATGTGGAATAAAGATCAATTTTGTCCATACGAGAATGATGAAAAGTTTTTTGGTCTTGAAGTACCATATCTAAAGTGTCATTGGGTCATTGATATATCTTACAAACAACATAAGACCTGATATAGTTTTCGTTGTAAACTTGTTAGCAAGATTAGTAGTTCTCCAACATGTAGACATTGGAATGGAATTAAACATGTATTCAGATATCTCAGAAGGACCATTGATATGAGATATTTTATTCAAATGATTCAAAATCCCTATCAGTCGACTATACTGATTCTAGATATTTATCGGATCAACATAAAGGTCGATCTCAAATAAGATATTTATTTACATGCGGATGTACTGTCATATTGCCGCATTCAAAAAACAAACATCAATTGTCGCATCCACCTCTTCAAATCATACAGAAATAATTGCAATGCATGAGGCAAGCCGAGAATGTGTTTGGCTAAGGTTATTGACCCAACATATCCAAAAGATATGTAATTTGTCTTTACAGGAAAAGATGTCAACCATCTTATACGAAGATAATACAACATGTATAGTTCAATTGAAGGGTGATTACATCAAAGGTATTGCCAACCACAACGTTTGAAAGACTAGTATACAAGATTGAATACGTCAACTCAAAGATGTAATGTGATGTTGTCATTAGGGGAGTCTAAAACACGTTGTACTATTTTCCTTTAACCAAAGTTTTGTCCCACTGGATTTTTCTGGTATTTTAAGGAGGCAATTTGTAATAGAATATTATGCACTCTTTTTCTTTCATTAGGTTTTTATCCCACAGGGTTTTTCATAATAAGGTTTTAACGAGACAAACTTTCATTGATGGACATCCAAGAGGGAGTGTTGTAAATCCATTGATAAATGGATGTCCATAACCCCCCCCCCCCCCCGGCCAAATTTTTCCTATTGTAACCCTTAAAAGATGAATATCCATAACCCTTATATTCATTATCTTATAACCCCTAAATCATTTATAGAGTACCTTAATGTTGGCCATTAATGCTTTGTAACTTATGGTTTTTAAAGCCCTATAAATAAAGAGCATGTACAAACTTATTAGATGTCAATGTGAAAGTTAAATCATCCTTTCATCTTCTGTTCTCTCTTATTCATTTTATATTTCCATAACCCTTATATACATTATCTTGTAACCCTTAAATCATTTATAGGGTACCTTGATATTGGCCCTTAATGCTTTTGTAACTTATGGTTTTTGAAGCCCTATAAATAAAGGGTATGTACAAACTTATTAGATGTCAATGTACAAGCTTACCATAACACTGTTAACAACACTTAACGACTCAGTGACTAAAATGTTACAACGCGATAACATAAGTTACTAAAATGTAACATTTCAAACATAAGTGACTAAAAAATAACCTGAGATAAATGAAAGTGACTATTTTAATTGTTTACCCATTGTTTAAAGGGATAAAGGGATAAAATGGGATAACTTCAATATTAGTCCTTCGTAGTATGTGTTCTATGCGATTAAGCCCTTGATTTCAATTTTTTATTTATTAAACTCAATCCCTATGTAACTATTTCAATATTAATATTCAATTTTAATACAGAATAAATAATATTTTATTAAATTCGTTTTACATTTTTTTGTCACCACCTTATTTTTCTTACATTTAGAATTCCTTTTTTTTCAATAACTTTTTTTCAAGCAACTGTAGAACATGTAAATATTGTTAGAGGCGAATTTAGGGGTTGACAGCCAATCCTCCCTAAAATAGAAAATTACTATTTAAGCCTTTTAATTTTTTAAAAATTTAATTTAGTAAAATAAAATTACACTTTTAACTCCCTAAAATTATAAAAATTTATTCTAATATTTTAAAAATTATAAAAATATAAACTATTAAAAATTAAAATTTAATTTCGATTCTTAAAAAAAATTTTGACATCACTCCTGAATATTACACTGAATTATACAAGATGTATATAAAGATGATAATATATTTAAAAACTTTATGTCATTTTAATCGAAGTAGGCACACATTTCTAAGCTATTGCAGATGTTAATTAATTAGTAGTTTTAAATTTTAAAATTGAATTTATACAAAACTTTGAAAATTCAGTATAGAGATTGAAGATATCTAACATTGATACAATTAGTTCTTTTTTTAAATTCTAAATTTTCGATCATTTTAATTAATATCAGTAATTAATTCAAGTTTATTTTTAATATTATTTTTTTTGCTCTTAATTTATATTAACCAATACGAACTATCATAATTTATTTTAGAATTTTTATTGAAATTTTGAAAAAAAAAACTTTTATAACTTTTTGAAAACTTTAGACCTTTTATTTTTTTAATTTTGAAGTTTTTTTTCATATTTTTTATTCATGACATTTTATTTTATTTTATAAATTTTAAATTATTTGTTAGCATAGCATATAGGTAAAATTATTACCACATCAACAATTAAAGACTGAAAATCAATTTGCTTCATATAAAAGAGTAGGAGCCAAATTGAGTGAAAGTCTAATTTGTTATTATGCCTTACATATAAAACATCAAAATAAGCATCTAACTTCACAATTTTAAGTTATGGATTATTTTGTTCTTTCATCGAATGTATATAGATTAATTTACCCATATTTTATGTTAAAGAATCAAAAATGCAATTCGAGATATAATACAAGAATGTTTATGATACTTTTACCTTGTTTTACAAAGTGTTGGAGAAATTAGGCCAGGGCAATGGACCCAAGCTACACATTGAGCCGAACATATAAAGAATATTAAAAAATTAAAAATGTTCTAAAATAATAATTTTGGGATTAAATAAGTTAATTAATGATTTAATTTTCTTATACTAAAGTATTTTTTTTATTATTTTGATTTGAAAAAGTTTTCAAATATATATGGTTTCAATTTTCAAATTTATGTGTTTTAATATAGAATTAGTTATACTGTAACAAGATTTAATTTGACATGATTAATTTTTTTTAATTTAACTCGAATAATTTCACTTGATTCTACTCAATTCAAATTTAATTTCTACTCGATTTAATTTAATTTGACATTATTAACTCAAAATTTTTCACTCGATTCAATCAAATACTAAATCTTATTTAGGAGCTGAATGGTTAAGTCAAATATCCCTACTTGTACTACTTCCCCATAAGAGATGGATGAAGCCGGATGTTGACTTTAATTGGTGCCGGCAAGAAACATGCCAACCAAAGCATTTTATTTTGTACGTCGGTAAATATCCCTTCTATTTAGGATGTGATATTAATATTTTTTTTATGTTTGACAAATATGAATTTAAAATTTTATTTAAATTCGTATATATTTGTAAATGATTAATTCAAACTCGTTTTAAATTCATTTATATTTTTTAAAAATATATATATATTATTTTTATTTTATTTTAATTTAATAATTATATATATTTCATTCATTAAAATTTTATATACAGACATGTTAACTTTTTTTTAATATTTTATATTATATATTATTTTAACTTGTTTTTTTATATAATATAATATAATATATTAGAAACTTATAAACGGATCGAGCTTAGATTTTAAATGCTTAAATAAAGATTTTTAAAACTGGACTGATGGTCGAATCAATTAGACCGTTGATTCATCGGTCCAACCAATTTTGACTGGTTGAATTAAATAAATCATTAAAATTTATAAAAAATATTAAAAATCTAATTCAACCAATTTTTTGCTCGATCCGTATCGATTCCTGAATCAACTAATTCAATGCTCTTCTTTAAATTGATATCCCAATTGACTCGATTCAATTCAAATAACATCGACTTAAACCCATTTTACTCGTATTTAAAATTAACATAATATTTTTACTCAAGTTCATTTTAAATACTAATATATTTTTTTCTAAATCCTCTCATAAACTAACCCCGCCATAAAGGGGTCTATTTGCAGATAAGTTGCATTTACTTTTATATTATTCTATTGTGCCTGGGCCACTGAAAACCCAAAATTAGAAAAAATGGATATCACGTGGGAGTCAGGGTTTCATTGACAGTGGGCGACGGTCAGCATCATGATTCATGGACTCCAGAATTCTTAGGATCATATTCATAAAATCGAACGCTGCTCCTGCAAAACGTTGGGGACAATGACCCTTCATTTTGGAAGAGAAAAGGGCCCCTCCGCCATCAACCACCCATGGCCCATGGCTGTTTCAACCATTTTTCTGGGTTGTTCACCTTAATAAGGCCAAGCCATTGAACGCGACAAATCTTCAGTACATGCATGCACAAGCCACTAAATAATAATAACAATAATGCCTCTTTGCCGACGGCCATTCACGACGGTCACTTTTAATTTCTTCTTATCTTTGATCTTCTTTCTCTCTGTTTGGGGCTGTCCGGGGACATTGATGGCAACATGTTAGGAGTTCACAATATTCATTAACACACACTCGTGGACCTTGGACAAGTTTTTGGATTGACTCACAATTATATTAAAAAACAATGGCAAGCCGACCTACTGTAATCAACTTAGACCGAATTTATAGAACCAAACCATTGAAGGTCGGTTTCGGTTGACAATTATGATGGGGGGCTGATTCTAATTAGCCGACCCGTTTACTTGGAATGGGGTTGGCAATTTTGGCAAAGTTTCCAGGTGTTTTAGAACGCAGCGCCCCATGCCGTGCCTTGTTCATTGGACCACCATTCATTTGCATTGTAGAAACGTCAATTTGTCCTGCCCATTGGGATTTATTTGTCAATTTGCCCACTTCCAAAGTCCCCACAATGTTGATTGTTTCAGGATTTACCTACTAATGTTTTGTTTCCTGATTATAATAGTTAGACATAAAATAAATAATACTGTAGAATTTGTGTGTTCACCTGATGATTAGGGTGTTCATCGTTCCAAGTGTGATTTGGGTTTGAGTTGCGTTAATCGCGTTGTTGTTAGGGCTTTACCCTCCTCTTATAATTCACCAAAAAAAATAATTAGTACAAATTTAAATTTGAAATTAGAAAGACGAGTAATAACTCTTGTAAAAAAATAAGACCTCTTCAAAATTAACGAAAAATTTTCTTACCGTAGCATAGGTTTTCAGTTCTCATTTTTAAAACAATATAATTCTCCAACTTTATATACTAGTGATGATAAATTCACGATGACAAATGGCAATTCCAAAATTTAGAATGGAGGTAAATATTATCTTAGTAAGGATATTAACTTGTTAGTCATACTTACTGTTGAGTATGACTCATATTTTAGTCAATTTTAAGAAATAATTTTACAGTTAAATTTTATTTATTTATTTCAATTAAACTCTAAGTACTCTAGATTATTTTTTAATTATTTGACTTAGGAATTAAGCATATAAATATGCTCTTTTATAACTTTAGAAAATACACTCATTAAAGATGAGAAATCATAACACTTTTGAATAATTTTATGTTTATGTTTTGAGGGTTCTTTCTTTTCGAGTTTCGAGCTTTAGTTTTTATTTTCATATTTTTTATACTCTTCATTCTTTTGCCATTATAGTAAAATTATCTTTGCCTATGGTTTTTTATCCTCTTCGAAGGGGTTTTTTATGTTAAATTTATGTGTTTAATTTCTCAAATTTTCTGCTATTTTTATTTGTCCGTTGTTTAATCGGTTTGATCCTTAACAAATGGTATCAGAGCTAATTCTTTTTTCATAGATCAACTCATTCAAAGATGACAGCAACAAGGTTTGATATAGAGAAGTTCAATGGTGTCACAAATTTCAATTTGTGGCAAGTTTGAATGATAACAATTCTAGTTTAGACCGACTTAAAAAAGGTCGTTATTGGGAAAAAACCTAAGAATCTAGATCAGACAAAATGGGAAGAGCTTGATGAAAAGATCATATTTGCAATCCAGTTGTGCCTAGTGAATAAGGTATTGTAGGAGGTATTGATGGAGAAGATCTCATCCGCCTTGTGAAAAAGGTTAGAAACTCTTTATGCAACTAAGTTTCTAGTTAATTATTTAGTGTTAAAAAAAGTTTATTTACGTTTCACATGAACGAAAGTGAGCTTCTTAGAGATCACATCAGTCAATTCATTATTATTTTTTAAATGATTTAAATAATGTTGAGGTTCAGATTGACGATGAGGATCAAGCTATGCTATTGTTGTGCTCTTTACCCCCTTCACACAAGTCTTTCTAGGAAACCATGTGTAACACCCAAAACTCGATACCTTCATCGGTTAGGGTCCCAATATCTTTCTGATCATTTATCGCAGTTTATCACATCTTATTATTTCATATAATCATATTTTACTAAAGTAATGCGTTAAGCTCGATGTAAATCAGTAATTGAACATCAACATAACTCAATAAGGGCAAAAATGTCATTTCCAAGATTTTTGGAGACTTTTACCGATAATTGTTGGACAAGTATCGGTAGTAGTCAAGTCATTAAACAATTCAGAATTTGTGCAGATTTCCACCGGTACCTGTGCTAGTTCTACCGATACAAGTCATGCTTCTACCGATACTAAAAACTCTAGAGAGCTAAGAAGTCTTACCCTGCAACTTTTACCGATACAAGCATTCAAACTACTGCTACTTTTATGAATAGAACTACTGATACTTATTATACAACTACCGATACAACTTAAGTCAATAAACAACCTCTCTCCTACGCTATGCTTTTACCGATACATGTAAGAATTCTACCGAAACAAATATGCAGAAATAAAATATTCAAAGTATTACAACATACTTCAATTGTATAACTTCAAAATGCATTAAAAGCTACTCAATACGTCATGAATTCAAGTGTCATTACACTTCATTACTAAATGTCTACTTTTATCATTAAGCAAACATTCAAAACTAAGGTTAACATTCAACTATGGTTTAACAAGGAACTAATAAACTCAAAATCAAGCAAAACATAGATAACATCATCCTAGTACATACCATATAACCAAGTGATGTAAGAACTACCGAACAAGCTCCCGAATAGTGTGATGTCTTCGGAGTAATCCTATCCTCAACCAGCAAGACGAGATCTACAAAACAATAATAATACAAAGGTAAGCTTTCTAAGCTTAGTAAGTTTGCAATAATTGTATCACAGCACAATATTAAGGCTTGCGATGACATTTAACCATCGAGTCGTATCCTTTTTAAATAATCTTATGCTCTACTGAGTCATAAGTCTTCCTTTAAACATAATCTCACGCTCATTTTGAGTCACGAGTCTTCCTTAAACATAATCTCATGCTCATTCTAAGTCACGAGTCTTCCATTTATACATAATTTCATGCTCATCTTGAGACATGAGTCTTCCATTTATTCATAATCTCATGCTCATCCCCAGACATGAGTCTTCCATTTATACATAATCTCATGCTCATCCCTAGACATGAGTCTTCCATTTATACATAATCTCATGCTCATCCCGAGACATGAGTCTTCCATTTACGCCAAGTGTTTAAAGAACTTCCACATTCAGAAATAATTAGCAGTTCAAATATGAAATTTAACAAACGAACTTATAGGATTAATTTGTAGTAATGGCTCAAGTACAGGGATTACTCGTCTCGTCAGTAAGACATCCAAGACTAGCTCCCGATTCTGTATAGCCCCTAATGACATATCATTTATGTCCCAATTATTTATAAAGTTCATATGTGTCATATACCATGTTTATTTCAATTAACTTTCATCATGTTATACCATTTCGAGCAAACATCCATATAATCCTTATTTACCAAACATAATATCGAATTAATTAACAATGTCATTTAGTTCAATTTACTATTTGTCATATATCAATCAAATTAATTCATTCGTAACATGAATAATAACTAACACAACACTTAATCATTTAAGCGTTTCGTTGTCACCTGATTTCAACTATATCATTTCGTCACTTTCAATCATGCTTCTCAATACAATTTCATTTCAATGTAATTCAATTCATCAATTTAATATTTACTAAGCAACAAATTTAAATACAGCATACTTAAATTATTTCAATAATTTACAAATAGAAACTAAATCAATTATCTTACTGTACGAACTTACCGGATTGATTTGCAGCAATCGTTAAAGTATAGAGACTACTGTGCTACTTTATTTTCTCCTCCGTTATCAACACGTTCTTGATCTAACATAATAATTTCATTTAATTAACTAATTACAATAGTAAAATAAACTTATTTTATGCAATTAAACCCTTTTTGACAATTTTACAAAATTACCCCAATATTTTACTTTTATGCAATTTAGTCCCTAAGCCTTAAACATGCAAAATACCCATTTTTATTCCAATTTCAGCCTAGCTGAATATCCATGTGCCTTTCAACAGCCCAATTTTGTCATTATTTCACCTTAAGTCATTGTAAATTTATAACTTTAACATTTTAGTCCTTAAACATTAAAATCATCAAAAACTACTTTACAAAATAATCAAATCCAACAACCAAGCTTAATAAACTTCAATAAATTTTCAAAAAACAACTCATTCATCGAATGAAAAAATTTATAACATTTAACAGATTCACAAATTAGTCATTGGGTTAACTAGATTAAGATAATACGAACTTAGAAACATAAAAATTACTAAAAACGGGCATCAAACACTTACCATACATATGATTTTAGCTAAGCCAAAGCTTGCTCTCCCCTTAGAAATGGCTTTTCGGCTAAGAAAGAAGAAGATGAAGAAATAAATGAATTTTTATCCCTTTTTGTTTTATTAAATTAGGTTTAATTTTTATAATTACTAATTTACCCTTTTAATTTCACATGAAATTCCAACCAAAAATAAGTCAAAACCGTCCACTCACCCACCAATGGTCTAATTACCATCCATGTACTTTACCTTTCCTTTTAAATTATCATTAACACTTCTATCTTTGAATTTCCAACTTCTGCAGCTTTTATAATTTAGTCCTTTTTACTTAATTAACTATCCAAACGTTAAAATTTCATAACAAAAATTTTATACTATACTAATGACCTCGTAAATATTAAATAATTAATATTTATGATCTAACACATCAAAATTGTGGCCTCAAAACCACCATTTCCGATCACACTAAAAATAACTAATTAATAAATCCTCATTTTATTAGGATTTAATTGAGATTTACCAAAATATAAAGAGTTTCACATCATTTCTATTATTAGGCCATTTAAAGAGGGTCAAATTTCATAATTGGTCCTTCAATTATATTAAAATTAAATTAAACAAACTTGTTTACAATTTAGTCTTAAACTAAATAGGACTAAATGAATAAATAACGCAAAAGTTAGTGGATGGTAATCATGTCACCACCGCATTGACTTTTTGACCATGGTTTAATTACCATTTTGGTCCCTTTACTATTTTTAATCTATAGCAATTAATTGTTACCTCCTTTACAATTTACTCCTTTTTCCTTAATTAAACAATTATTTATCAAAATTACTCGACCAAACTTCAATTCACATAAAATAAGACTTTGTAAATATTTAATAAAAATGTTTACAGCCCTAAATTTCAGAAACAAGATCCCGATACCTCATTTTTCAAAACCACTTAACTTTTGAATCAAACCACTTATACTAACTTTAATTCATTAAATAAAATTCTTCAATTCAAAATTTCATATAAAATTATTATTGACTTATTTAATTTAAACACACATTATAAAAATTTTCTCGTCGGATTCGTGGTCCCGAAATAACTGTTCTCAACACCATTGAAAAATGGGCTATTACACTATAATTTTTGGGAGAGATAATCTCTCATTTGAGAATGTGAAGGGTCATTTATTAAGCAAAGATAAACTTGACAATGAGTTTAGTTCGGATAGCAAGGTAGATAAGTAAGCTTCCGATTTGGTAGCATCAAAGAAGTGAGACAAAAGGTGTCCCTATTGTAAGAAGTTAAGTCATGTCAAAGCAGATTGTTATAAACTACAAAATAAAAGGACTGTTGAGAGTAACGAGAAAGATGTAACTGGTGCTAATTAGGCCGACGAAAGCGATGATGGTTTCTTGTTAGTGTCAAAGAGCGAAAGCTCCGAGCTTACATCTGAGTAGATCCTAGATTTGGGATGTTCTTTCCACATGTGTCCCAATAGAGAATGATTCTCCACATACAATTCAGTTGAAGGTGGAGTTGTGTGCATGAGAAATGATTCATCCAATAAGGTAATTGATATTGGTATTGTTATAATTAGGATGCACGATGGGACGATCAAGACATTCTCAGATGTCAGGTATGTACCTGATTTATGAAAGAATCTTATCTCTTTGAGTATTTTAAACTTGAAACAATGTAGAATCAACATCGAGTCGAGCTTCATTAAGGTGTCTCGTGGGACTCTCGTTTTGTTGAAAAGTAAAAAGATCGACAATCTTTATATACTAAAAGGTTCTACAGTGATCGGTGAAATTGGATGTTCATCGTCCATTATGGAGTTGAAGTCAACTTGTTTGAAATAGAGGCAACTTGGTCATAGGAGGGAAAAAGGTATGATCGTTTCGTTGAAGAGAGGTTCTCTTTTGGATGCAGGTTTTGAAAGGTTAAGGCATCGTGTTTGTGAATATCAGACCCGAGTTAGTTTTAATTTGGCAGTGCACAAGTCAAAGGCTAGAAGTCTTTCAACTTCTAAGCACAAATTTGACTCAATTAATTCCCTGCATAGTTCAAGATAGGCCCGTGATGGGTTTTGGAAAAGATGGCGTTATGAAAATACAAGTCAAGGTGGAGTTTTGTTGAGTATGACTGATCAGTTGTTTAACGTCATAGCAACATTGTGCAAGCATACACTGTTGATGCAAATATAGTAGACAGATATGAATCTGTCAGTTATCGATCCCACGAGGATGGTTGTCTTTTGTCTATCAATGTCAGTGCAATAAACAAAAAAAAACGAGATAAATTGCGAGAATAGTTGTCAGAGCAATACTATGAAAATAAAGATAAAATATGATAATGATAAAATGAGTTCCCCAACGTGAATAATCAACAGAGTACTGAGTGCTCACAAGGTATAAAACGACAGGTGATTGTCGATGCAATAAGTTGCAATGAATATCTTACCTAGCTTAACTTCTATATTTGATATAAGACTTAAACATGCACATTAACCACACCTTCCGATGATGGTAATGGAACATAATTAAGAACAAGTGGATTAAATCCCTCTAATCCTCAAGCAACTTCTGTTGTCAGGCTTGTTAGCTTGAACTATCGCTACACTTTCCAATGGCAGTGACCGCAATAACATTTTCATGCTAAAAACATTCAAACCCAAAGATTAAACAGTAGAAGTAAGGTTGAATAAAATAACATTTAACCCAGAATTCATGTGTACTTCCATACAAACATGAAATAAAAAGTAATCAACAGCGTTTAGAAAAGAAATATAAAAGAAACAAGTGGAGAATACTATTCCTAGACAATCTCAACTTGATCTCTCAATTCCCTCTTGTGTCGCATTCAGGGCTCCTCGTCAAGAGCTGATCTGCATTCGTTCACGTTGGATCACTTGTAGGAGACTTAAGCCGCCATAGCCAAAAGCTTTAAAGGATAAGTTGAAAAATATAATGCAGAAAAAAAAACTCCCTTTTTCTCTTTCCTTGTGAATATTTATATTCTTCCAAATTGTATAGGTGTCCTTTCATAAGAATTATGCTGCCTCTGTCCGTACCAGTTGGTTATACCAGACTGGACACCTCATACATTCTGTTCTTATCCACATTAGAATCTTCTTCGACAGCGGTCAGGTGCAGCGATAGTCTTGGACGCAATTTAGAAATACTCAAGTAGCGACATCAGTACCAAAACATGACAATTAAGGATAAATAGGCTAAGGTCCATTGAGTTATAAAATGCAATTTACTAAACTAAAAATGCTAAAATATGTGCTAAAGATAACTAAATGGGGACAAGTTAACTAATAAGTAGGGAGAAAACATATGTTCTTTCTAGTACTATCACATCCACAAACTTGAGTTTTTACTTGTTCTCAAGTAAAACAGAAACTAGCAAGGCTACACAAGAATTTACCAAGGCAAATTGATCATTCTAGCAACTTGAATCACCTAGAATCCCAATAAATGAGTGACATTCAGATGGTAGAATATTACATCGACAACACATAAGTATGAATAACTAAGATTGCACTTTCATCAAAGCCCGTATCATGCCTCAAATCCTAAATTCTATCCACCAATACAACATTTATTGTACAATACTAAGTATTTAGGAAAATTGTATATATATATATATATATCTTTTCTTTTCTTTTCTTTTCATAAGGGATATTGTTGCATTACTGTACCCTTGTTCCTGAGAAGTAACAATGGAGTGTAACAAACCCTTAGGGAGTACGTAATTGCGCCGACACACACTCATGCAGTGACAACCTTTAGCCAGAATCATTTTTCTAACACTTGCATTGAAGTGTTCCCTCTTTAACATTTCACAATACACCCACATTGGAGTGTCTCTTATATATATATATATATATAAGTAGTTGTAAAAGGCAGATTCATTCAAGATTCAAGGAATGCTACTAGTCATCCATTACTAATGCACCATAAATCATTAATCAAAGAATTGAAGATACAACATTCAGTCAAATTTATCCAACTCATTCACTGATAATTCACATGCTTCAAGAATTAAGCGTCGAATGTAACAAAAATTTTCAAACACAGTTGCATTAATCACAAATAAACCTTGCATGCTTGATTAAACTCAATTTTTTAAAGTGTGGGTGCATTTCCAAACCCAATATGCATTCCCTCAAACTTAAAGTTTGCAGTGTCCCCAATGCACTAACATTAAAATGCAATGACAATGTGCACTAACAAAATAAAAATTACAACTATATGCAATGCATGAACACTATAGCTAAAAAAACTTAAAATAAACTAACTCAATTTTCCTCAGCCACAAACGTGACTGCACGATGCTTCTTCTTCCTACTATTTTTCTCCTCCTTCTTACACTTTTTATCTTTAGAGCGCTTTCTTTTCTTTTTTTTGGGCTTCACACGGTCCTCAAACCATTCCTCAATTTTCGACTTTGCTCCGGCATTATCGACTACTTTTTGTGTAGGAGGGATCACCTTAGGTGGTCCGGTGTAGACCACTATCACCAAAGAGTTGTGGTCCTCACTGGTTACCTTTGTAGCTTCTGCCGGTCTAGCTTCATCTCGTTCCAAATTATCAGTAGTTACACCCACAAACTCAAGTGCAGTGACAGTGTTCTCAGCAGATTCTTTTTTAGCATCTTCTTTCTCAACATCTTCTTTCTCAACATCTTCTTCAAGGACTTCCTCATCAACAACACCAACTTCCTCCTCAACAGTAAGTTCCTCTTGACCAGTAATGAAGTCACCCTCGAACAGGCTATCAATCCTTCACAAGCACTTCTTGACGTCCCTTGATTCCTTTTCTTTCTCATCATTAGAGACTTGTATAATGGGAAGGGATGCCACCGATCTGTCTCGGTCCCCTAAATTAGTGTCCTCTAATGAGAGTTTATAATCTCGGATGGTTGGTGGAAACACTGGAAATTCTAGGAGTGTGGTCGGGCTCAACTGACGCAATGCAGCTACAATAGAACTATTCCAGGCCTTAGTATAAGCATAGAACAAATTTTGTGATCTGTCCAGATCCTATATTGTGGTGACAAGCCTAATCTACTTATTACTGATGGAATTGGCCAACTTCTCGATATCTTTCATTTTGTGCATCAAGGATGTCTCTGTAGTAAGGTTCATTCCCTTGCTTTTTGCCTTGGCTTTGCCCTTCCTCATCTTGCTTGTTTCTGCTTCCTTCATTATCGACGTATCTTTGCCACGAGTCATTCTTTCAACAGAGGCTTTATTTATCGAGCCCTTATTATCCAGGACTTCATCATCATCATGGGGCACGATCCCTTTCTACTGGTACAATAGCATCACCAACAATGGGAAAACCAAAATTCCAGATTACCTTGTGGCGTAATTAGTAATTTCTTGGTGGATTATTGCGCCGACATCAATCTTTCTGCCCTTGATAATTGAATGTATCAGACATATTCTATCGAGGGTGACTGTGGTGTTATAAGTAGAGGGCTTTAGCTTGCAGTTGACAAAATAAAACCATATTTTGCTTTGCAGTGTCAAGAAGCGTCGGTGCATTGTATAATTCTTGTGATGTGAACCCGTCCACATTGCTCCCTCAACACATATGTCCTTCACCAATAGGTTTGTTTTGTCGTCTGTGATATCCTCAATGAACTCGGAGTGTTCATCCTCATCCACTTTAGTGTTGCACAGTTCATTGATGTTAAGATTGAAATACACCAAGAGGGGGGTGAATTGGTGTTTTAAAACGTTTTTGGTAAATTTGAGAAATGCAATAGATTCAAGAATTTATAGTGGTTCGGCCTCAATTGCCTACATCAACTACCTTAGCTTTTCTCAACTAAGAATTTCCCAAATCCACTAGATTTGAACCTTTAAGGGCAAGATTTAACCTTACAAATCTCTATATTTTCAAAGGTAAGATAGAACCACTACCTTTAAGGTTTTCTACCCAAAACTTGAAATGCTTTTCTAAATTGACAAGTTCCGGAAGTGTTTTTTCTATCCAACTTGCGTCCACCAAAATCCGCATCGGAGTAAGCATGCAAACTAAATGATGAATCTTTGGGATACCAAAGTCCTAGGTTTGGAGTGTCCTTAAGGTACCTAAAGATTCTTTTAATGGCTTGTAAATGTGATTCCTTAGGAGATGATTGAAATCTTGAGCATAAACAAACACTAAACATTATATTCGGTCTACTTGCGGTAAGATAAAACAATGATCCTATCATAGACCTATAAAGTTTAGTATCAACACATTTACCTCCTTCATATTGATCAAGCTTTATTGAAGTACTCATTGGTGTTGATTGAGGCTTCAAGTCCTCTATTTTAAACTTCTTGAACATTTCCTTGATGTATTTGGCTTGATTGATGAATATGCCATTTTGAGTTTGCTTGATTTGGAGCCCCAAAAAGAAGTTAAACTCACCCATCATGCTCATCTCAAATTCACCTTGCATAATCTTGGAAAACTCTCGACAAAGAAGTTCATTAGTAGCACCAAATATAATATCATCTACATAAATTTGTACTATTAAAATGTCTTTGTCTTTAGTTTTTATGAAGAATGAGCTGTCTACTTTGCCTCTTCTAAAGCCATTTTCAATTAAAAATTTGGAAAGCCTTTCATACCAAGCTCTAGGAGCTTGCTTTAAACGATATAGAGCTTTAGACAATTTGAAAACATGATTTGGAAAATATAGATTTTCAAAACCGGGAGGTTGTTTAACATAAACTTGTTCATTTATAAGACCATTTAAAAATGCACTTTTGACATCCATTGGAAATTTTGAAATTGTTTGAACATGCAAAGGCTAATAACATCCTAATTACTTCTAACCTAGCTATCGGTGCATAAGTTTCATCATAGTCTATACCTTCCTCTTGGCTATATCCTTTCGCAACTAATCTAGCCTTGCTTCTAACAATATTACCATTTTCATCAAGTTTATTTCTAAAGCCCCATTTAGTTCCTATAGTTGGATGATCACTAGGTTCATCAACAAGATTCCATACTTGATTTCTTTCAAATTGATTTAGTTCTTCTTTCATAGCCATTATCCAAAATTCATCATTTAAAGCATCATCAATGCTCTTAGGCTCTATGCAAGAAATAAAAGCAACATAATTACAAGTATTTCTAATTGAAGATCTAGTGATTACCCCTTTAGATGGATCATCAATGATGTATTCATCCTTAACATATGAAAGCTCTCTTGGGTGGCTAGATTCTCTTTCAACATGAGTTGGTTCTTGAAGTTCAACAATTTTGAGTTTTTTGACCAATTCACTCATGCCTTGATCTTCATGTGATGCTTGATTTTACTCAGTTTGATATATTTCTACATCATCAAAATCAATAGATTCATTTCTAGAAGGAGTTAGATTCATAAAAAATAACATGTATAGATTCTTCCATAACAAGGGTTCTCTTGTTAAAAATTCTATAAGCTTTAGAATGAGTGAAATATCCAAGAAAAATACCTTCATCACTTTGGCATCAAATTTTCCTAAATTTTCTTTTTATTCAAAACAAAAAATTTACAACCAAAAGGATGAAAATGGCTTATGTTAGGCTTTCTTCCTTTAAAAAGTTCATAGGGAGTTTTCTTCAAAATAGGCCTAACCATAGCTCTATTTATAATATAGCAAGAAGTATTTATGGCTTCCACCCAAAAATATCTTGGCAAATTATTTTCACATAACATGGTTCTAGCCATTTCCTCTAAAGTCTTATTTTTCCTTTCAACAACTCCATTTTGTTGAGGAGTTCTAGGTGCTGAAAAGTTGTGACTAGTACCATGTTCATTAGAAAAATTATCAAAGCCAAGGTTTTCAAATTCTTTTCCATGATCACTTCTTACACTTGAAATCTAATCCCACTTGGTTTTGAATCATTTTACAAAAATAATAAATTTTTCTAAAGCTTCATCTTTTGAAAACAAAAAGAAAATCCATGTATATCTAGTATAGTCATCAATAATAACAAATCCATATTGTTTACCTCCTAACTCATAGTTCTAGTTGGTCTAAAAAGGTCAATATGAATAAGTTGGATTACTCTAGATGCAGAAACTATATCTTTAGATTTAAAAGATGCTCTCTTATGTTTACCTTTAGCACATGCATCACATATTTTATCAAAGTCAATAGAAATTTAGGCATGCCAACAACAAGTTCATTTTTAATAAGCTTTGAGATAACACTCATGCTTGGATGACCTAATCTTCTATGCCATAGCCAACACATATTTTCATTATTAGCCACAAAACAAACATTAGAGGAAGATATGTCATCAAAATGTACTATAAAAATCTTACTTACTCTATGTCCTACAAAAAGAATTTATTATTTACAATATCTACAACTTTGCATCTATTGGACTCAAATATTACTTTGAATCCCTTGTCACAAAGTTGACTAATGGTAAGGAGGTTATGCTTAAGAACATTGACATAAAACACATTTTTAATAAGAATGGAAGAATTTATAAATAGAACCAATACATTCAATAAGTCCTTTGGAGTTATCACCAAATGAAACTTCTCCTCCATACTTTGGTGTTAGTTTCATGAAATGACTTTTGTCACCGGTCATGTGTCTAGAGCATCCACTATCAAGGTACCATGAGTTCTCCTTAGAGTTGCTTGCCTTGAAGCAATGCTCTTCCTCCTACAAATACAAAGTTAAACTTTGGATTTTGGTACCCAAACTTTCTTGGGTCCATTAGCATTAGTCCTAACAATTTTTGTTCCATTAGGAATCCACTTCTTTAAAGCTTCCTCATTTTGAGGTGTGTTTAATCCTTTTGGAATCCACACACTCTTAGTGAGTTTACTTCTAGATGTGAGTTTCCTTAAAGAACAAACTTGCCTATCATGTCCTTTTTTATGATAATGGGTGCATACAAGCGAGGAACCATAAATATAGCTTGGTTTCTCAAATAAGTTTTTAAATTTACTTTCTTTTTGTCAACGAAAACTCTTTGGGATTCAAGCATATCATTTAACTTTTGTTTCCCCATTTAAAACATAGAAAATGAAATATGCAAGTTTTTATTCTTTAAAATCAAATAATCAATTTAAGCTTGCATATCATTAAATTTCTTTTCCATTTCCTCTTTAACTATGGTTAGAGACTTATTTTCCTCCTTAAGTTTTGAAATCATCTTATGTTTGGAGTTCATAGTCTCAAAATCTATAGTCAATTCATCAAATGCATCTTGTAATTCTTCAAAAGTATATTCATTTAATTCACTAGAGTTCAGAGTTACCTTTTGTTCTTCAATAGTCATAAGGCATAGTTGGGCAACTTCTCTTCTTCCTCCTCATCGGATGAATCACTATCGCCCCAAGTTGCTATCATGGCTTTCTTTTTTGTTTTGAGGCCCCTTCTTCTTCAATTATGGACAATCAAATTTGATGTGATCCGGCTTTTTGCACTCATAGCAAATGATTGGGTCCTTTTCCTTTTTGCTTGATTCACCCTTGATGATGTCTTTTCTTGAAAATATTTTTGCTTTGTTGAATTTCATGAATCTTTTGAATTTCCTTGCCAACATAGCCATCTCTTCCTCATCATCATCCTTCTCACTAGTTGTTAATTTGAAGGAAACTCCCACTTTCTTTAGCACTTCCTTTGGCACTTCATTGGTTACTTTTGTATGGTGGTTGATCTTTATCTTGAATGTCAATAAAGAACCAATGGGCTCATCAAGGGAGTCTACATTGAGATCTTTTGACTCTTTTATTGCCGTCACTTTTGGCTCCCAAGATGTTGGAAGACTATTCAACATCTTCTTCACCATCTCCTTGTTGGGATAGATCTTCCTAAGAGCTTTAAGACCATTGATAATGTTGGTGAAGTGATCGAACATCTCTTTGATTCCTTCATCTAGTCTTGTTCTCTAATAAGAGTAGTTAGTGTCGTTGAATAGAGGAGGCCTCACTGTAGAGTGCCCTTTTCCCACCATGATGGAATTTTGCTCCGATGTCATGAAGCACATCTCTTGACTTGTGATCTCCATCTTGGATAACTTTCAAATCTTTTCTCTTGGTTGTAAGACCGTCTTTAGAGTTCTAGCTCTGATGCCAATTGTTAAGATCGAAATACAAAAGAGGGGTGAATTGGTGTTTTAAAAAGTTTTTGGTAAATTTGAGAAATGCAATAGACTCAAGAATTTATAGTGGTTCGACTTCAATTGCCTACGTCCACTACCTTAGCTTTACTCAACTAAGGATTTCCCAAATCCACTAGATTTGAACCTTTAGGGCAATGTTTAACCTTACAAATCTCTATCTTTTCAAAGGTAAGATAGAACCATTACCCCTTAAGGTTTTTTACCTAAAACCTTAAGTAACATCTCACAAAATAAGAGAAAATAAGAATGAATGAGAATATACCTCCAAAAGGTAAATGATCAACAATTAAGCACTCTCACACAAAGTTACAACACTTGAAAGAATGATTGAAAACTTAACCCACAAGTGTGTACAAGAAAAGTTTGTTAGAAGATTGATGAAAGATTGAAAAATAAGTTCTTTAAAGTTAAGCACTTTTTTCTTATCTTTTTTTTCTTCAATAGGGAGCCTTGACCTTGTATTTAAGTCCTCTAACAACCTTGTGGACGTTTGTAGCCATTAGAAATAAAATAGAGACATTGCAGCCATTAAAACCAGCATTTAATGTAGAAAGCAGCTTCGTTGTTTTGGTAGAAGAATACTTGTATCGGTAGAAGCCTTTGCAAAATATGACTGTTGGAGTCGTTGTTCAGGGGATGCTGAACTTTGGCTATTGACTTGACTTGTTTCGATAGAAGCCTTCCTAGTATCAGTAGAGCTTGAGTTGTTTCGGTAATCTTGGCCAAGGTATCGGTAGAAGTCTCAGGCCACAACTTCTTTACTCTCTAGAGTTTGTTCTACCGATAGAAGTCTTGGTTGTATCGGTATAACCAAGAGTTGTATCGATAGTTAGTCCTGTTCCATTGGTAAAAGTCTGAAGCATTCCATAGGTTTTTCTACGTTGTGTTTTACCGATACTTTTCCAGTAAGTATCGGTAGAAGTCTTCAAGACTTCAAAAATTTGTCAAAAACTAAGTTATTTCAAGGCTTTTTAAAATTTTGTTTTGTCCAACACTTTGAAAATAATTTTAAGGACTCAAAAACAATTTTTACAATTTGAGTGGATGGGATTATTAATGTACTTTTTGTTATAAAAAATACTTGAAAAACTAGGGCTAACAATTGATTTTGTTAGCACTCCATGGGATTAAGCCTTCTTGAATAAAGATGAGCTCTAACTCATGGTCATAAAGGTTAGCGTAAAATTCACGTACCATTGAAGGAGAATAGCTTCCAGGATAAGTGCAAAAAGTCTCCCACTTTAGCTTGGAGATGGTTTTGTGGACTTGCTTGCCTAAGTCTTGCTGTTGCGAAAGGAGAATGCCCTGTTCTAAGTGGAAGTTTCGCTTTAAATGTTATCTTGAAACCGGTCCTTGTCCGCTTTCATTAAAAAGATCACAGGCTCTTTTTTCTTCGTTGGCATGGAAGATTTCGGTTCACGAACTGAAGTTGTAGAGGACGAGTGTTCTTCAACAGATTTGGTTGCTTTCTTGATTGATCTTCTCGTTCTTGCCATATTTTCTTGAGTAAAGTAGGGTTGAAGTTGTAAAAGTACGATCTTGGGGAATAGAAAGTGAATAAAAATGGTTATTTTGTATGTGTTACAGTCGTCATAGTGAAGGGGGTTTATAGCGAGTGAAAGAAGAAGATGGAAAGGTATGATTTTTTTTTGTGATTAATTGAAGGGACATAAAGTTGGCGAGAATGAATGTGTCCAATGAGAATTGCGCCCGCTCAGACAGACCAGACGGTTAGGTTACTTTTGATCAAACGGTGGGATCTAGAATCCCTGATATGTCCTCCTTCTTAATGAGTCATAAGTGACAGTACAATAGTACAAATTGCATTAACAATAAGGCCCAAGTCCGTCGACAATGGTACCTGATTATTCTGCAAAAACAAGAAGTAAAACAAATTTGAACAATAACAAAAAATAAAATAAAATAAAATTACATAATAATAAATTCAATAAAAATTAAAAAAAATTGACCAATTTAATGGTCTCAGCCTGCTTTTGATCAATATTCCCAAAATAATGTTTCAACCGCTATCCATTCACTTTGAACTGGTGTTCATCATGTAAATCTCTAATTGTGACCGCACCATGAGGAAATACTTTGACAACTTCAAAAGGTCCAGTCCAACGTGAGCGCAATTTACCCGGGTGCAATTTCAGTCTAGAATTGAATAATAAAACTTGTTAACCCAATAAATTATTGCTGCAAAATGATTCTATCATGCCATCGTTTAGTCTTTTCCTTGTAAATTGCAGCGTTTTCATAGGCATTTCGCCTAATCTCCTTTAGTTCAGTGATATCCAACAACCTTTTCTTTCCAGCAGCTTCATAGTCCATGTTCACTTGCTTAATTGCTTATATTATTTTGTGCTTCAGTTCAACTGGCAAGTGACATGCTTTCCCAAAAACCAACTGATATGGCGACAACCTAATGGAGTTTTGTATGTTGTCCGCAATGCCCATAAAGCGTCATCCAGTCTGGAAGACCAATATTTCCTTGAAGGGTTCATAACCTTCTCAAGAATGTTCTTAATTTGTCGATTGGATACTTTGGCTTGTCCATTGGTTTGTGCATGATAAGTAGTAGCAATTCTATGATTAACTCCATATCTCTTCAGTGTGGCAGCCACTTGGTTGCAATGAAAGTGTGTACCCTGATCACTAATCAATGCTTTTGGTATGCCAAAGCGAGTGAGTATATGCTTGTGAAAAAAACTTAAGCACTGTCTTTGCATCATCCTTTGGGACTGCAACAGCTTCAATCCATTTCGAGACGTAGTCAACAGCTACTAATATATAAAGATTTCCAAATGAACTTGGAAATGGTCCTATAAAATTCATACCCAAAACATTGAACAATTCAACCTCCATAATCGGTTGCTGCAACATTTCATTACATTGGGATATAGAACCAATACGCTGACACCTATCGCATTGATTCACAAAATTGTGAGCGTCCTTGAATAGTGAAGGCCAGTAGAATCCTGATTAGAGAACCTTAGCAGTAGTTCTCATGCCATCGAAATGACCTCCATAAGGAGCATCATGACAGTGCTTCAGGATTGAAAGCATCTCCTCTTCCAGAACACAATGCCGAATGATGTTGTCATTACATACCTTGAATAAATACGACTCATTCCAATTGTACTTCACTACTACACAAATAAATCTTTCTTTTTTATGGCCTGTGATACCCAATTAGAGTTTTTCACATACTAGATAATTAACCAAATCCGCATACCACATGGTTGCATCTACATCAAATAATTTCTCATCTGAGAATGTGTCGATAATTTGAAGTATGTTTCCATCTTTGCTGCCAACTTCTAATCGAGATAGATGGTCTGCACCTTGATTCTTTGAACCTTTGAGGTCTTTTATCTCGATGTCGAATTCTTGCAACAGTAAGATCCAGTGTATCAGTCTTGGTTTTGCATCCTTCTTCGCAAAAAGATATCTTAACATCGAGTGATCAGTAAATACGGTAACCTTTGCACCGACAAGATATGAACAAAACTTGTCGAAAGCAAAGTTACAACTAACAATTCTTTCTCTGTAGTGGTATATAATTGATTTGGGCCTCTATAAGAGTTTTGCTAGCATAATAGATGGCGTGAAATATTTTTCCTTTGCAATGGCCTAGAACATCACCCACAACAAATTCACTTGCATTGCACATAACTTCAAAAGGTTGAGACCAATCTAGTGCAACGATAATAGGTGCATTTACTAGATGCTTCTTTGTTTAAATGAATGCATCTGGACATGCGTCGTTAAAGAGGAATTTTTGATTCTGTTCCAACAATGAGCATAAGGGCATTGTAATTTTTGAAAAGTCTCTAATAAATCTTTGGTAAAACTCGGCATGCCTAAGAAAATTGCGAATGCCTCTTACATTTTTCAGTGGAGGTAATTTCTCAATGATTTCCACTTTACCTTTGTCTACTTCAATGCCTTGACTAGAGATGCGATGGCCTAACACAATGCCTTCAATTGTCATGAAATGACATTTTTCCCAATTTAGAACAAGATGTGTGTCTTCACATCACTTCAATACTTTATCCAAATTATCAGCGCAATGATCAAAGTCATTCCCATAGACTGAGAAATCATCCATAAAAACCTCTAAAAAATCTTCAATCATGCTCCTTTGAAATATGGTTGGTGCGTTGCAAGGACCGAAAGGCATACGTTTCAAAAGTACCAAAAGGGCAGGTGAGTTGTTTTCTCCTGATCCTCTAGCGCAATAGCAATTTGATTGCACCCAGAATAGCAGTCCGAAAAGCAATAATAGGCTCTTCCAGCAAGCCTATCTAACATTTGGTCAATGAAAGGAAGTGGGAAGTGGTCCTTTCTTGTGGTAGAATTAAGTTTGCGATAATCCATACAGACTCGCCATCCCGTAAGAATACGTGTAGGAATTAACTTGTCTTTGTCTTTGCTAACCATAGTGATGCCACTCTTTTTAGGTACACATTGCACTGGACTTACCCAATTGCTATTAGAAATAAGGTAAATAATTCTAGCATCAAGCCATTTTATAATTTCTTTCTTAATAACTTCCTTCATCTTCTCGTTTAATCTTCTTTGTTGCTCAATTGATTGCTTGCCTTCATCTTCCAACTTGATCTTGTGCATGCAAAAAGATGGACTAATGCCTCGAATATCAAACAATACTCCAAGCAATAGATCGTTTATGTTGCTTAAGAATATGGACCAATTTCTCTTCTTGAGTCACCTTCAGTGTTGCAGAGACAATAATTGGAAGAGTATTGTTATCACCAAGAAAAAACATATTTAAGATGAGTAGGTAGTGGTTTCAATTCCAGAGTAGGAACTTCTTCAATAGATGGCTTAAAAATTGGAGCTGTTCTATTAGCTAAGTTTAAGGATTCAATCTGCCATCCATGACTGAGTTCAATATTATTAGCTTCAACCATGCTGTCACAATCATCTAAGAATTCATCATCAGATGTCATTGAAAACCCCGCAGAAAGTAGTGTGCTTTGATCATTGAATTCTTCCTCAATTAGATCCTCTAACACATCGACAGTATGACATTCCTCTTTATCCTTCCATTAAATAGATTCAAAAGCACTGAAGGTAACATGCTCATCATTAAGTCGCATGGTCTGTTCACCTTTGTAAACATCAATAAGAGTTCGTCTGGTAGCTAAAAATGGTCATCCCAAGATTATGGGAACTTTCTTGTCTGCCTCGCAGTCAAGTATGATGAAATCAGTTGGAAAAACGAATTTATCCACACGAACTATGATATCTTTGATTTGCCCTTCAGGTTGAGCCAAGGATCGATCTGCTAGTTGCAATTTCACTGCAGTAGGCTTTATATGAACAATCCCCAACTTTTTGAAAGTAGATAGTGACATTAGGTTGATGCTAGCTCCCAAGTCGCATACAGCCTTGCCCAAATAATGGTTGCCAATTGAACATGAGATAGTAAAGCTCCTAGGATCTTTCATTTTGGGGGGGCAACTTATTTGTCAAAACAACATTACAACCTTCTGTGAGTGCAATAGTTTCAATATCACTGAGCTTCTTCTTCTTGGAAAATAGCTCCTTCATAAATTTCCCATAATTAGGAATTTGCACAAGAGCATCCACTAAAGGAATATTGACATGAAGTTACTTTAGTATGTCCAGGAACTGCTGATACTGCTTATTGTGTGCTCATTTTTCTTGAATATTTGTGGAAAAGGTAAAGGTAGAGATACATTAGATTGTGTTGACACCTTTGTTTGCATCGACATTTTCGAGCGTCGGACATTAGGCATATAAGTGACAATTTGTGAAAATTCTTTGTCTGGTAAATCGACAAGCTCTTTAAATTCAACCTTTTCACTAAGGATCACTTCACCAATATCTTGAGGTACTACAGTAGAGTTTGTAGTCGGCTCGCCAGTTTATTTACCACTCCTAAGAGTGATAGCTTTGCAGTGTTCTTTCCCTCTTGGATTGGATTTTCCGTGTCACTAGGTAGTATGCCTAGTGGTCGAGTATTCAGATTTGAAGCAAGTTGTTCTAATTGTGCCTTGATAGTACTAGAAAGAACCATGAATTTCTCCATACTTATTGTTTAAGTTGTTCTAATTTAGTCATCCTTAGAACATATTTTAGCATATTTTAGTTTAGTTTATTGCATTTTTAACTCAATGGACCTTAGTTTAGTTACTCTTAATTTTGTCATATTTTACTACTAATTTTGCTACATGAGTCTATTCAGAATTGTGCCCAGATTTGTCACTGCATGATGATGTCAAAAATTGCGCCCAAAATTGTCATTGCAGGACGATGTCCAGAAGTATCGCTGCATGAGCATGCTCAAAATTATCGTTGCAGGAACTCGTTCAAAATTATCGCTTTGTGAATATGTCCAGAGTTGTCGCTGTATAAGCATTGCGCCCAAAACTGTTGTCGCACCTAATAGCTATCCGGATAAGAACAAAAATTACATGAGTTGTCCAGTCTGGTATAACCAACTGGTACAACCATAGACAACTCAACTCTGTAGAAGAGACACTTGTACAATTTGGAGGGATATAAATACTCACAAGGAAAGAGAAAAGCTCTCTCTCTCCTTTAGTCTCATTTGATGCATATTCTTCTTCAACCAAGCTTTGAAGCTTTTCGACTAAGGGGATTGAGGCCCTTATGGGTGAACCAACGTGAAGGGATGTAGATTTGCTCCTAACGAGGAGCCCTAAGTGCGACGGAAGAGGGAAGTAAAGGAGCAAGTCGAGTAGCCTAGGAATAGTATTCTCCATTTGTTCTTTTACATTTCCTTTCTTAAACGCTGGTGATTCATGTTCATATTAAGTTTGTATGGAAGTACTATTGATTGTTAGACTAAATGATATCTTACTCTAGCTTGCTTTTACTGTTAATTGGGTTTGATTGTTTTGACCACAGAAGTGTGATTGTAGTCATTGTCACTAGAAGGTGTAGCGACAAATTAAATTAATAAGCAAGACAACGGAAGTTGCTTGGGGATTGATGGAATTTAATCCACTTGTTCTTGAAAGTGTTGCATTACCAGCACTGAAAGGTGTGGTTAGTGTGCATGTTTAAGTCTTCGATCTAATAGAAAAACCAAGTTTGGTAAGACATTCATTGTACTTATTTGCAGCGACAATCACCTAGTATTTTACAGCTTTTGAGCCATACTTAGTATTCTGTTGACTATCCACAATGGGGACCCCATTTCATTATTATTGCGCGTTTATCTTTAATTTTACATTATTGTTTCGACAACTATTATCACAATTTATCTTGTTTTATCTATTCATTGCATTGACATTAATAAACAAAAGACAGCCATCCTCATGGGATCGATATCCAACAGATTTACATCTGTCTATTATACTTGCATCGACAATGTACGCTTGCACATATTTGCTGTGACATTCATAGCGCGATCATGCCTCCAACGTCCGAATAGAAGATGAATTCCCTTTCACAACAGCTTCCATGCGAGTAATATGCTCTCGCATTAAAGCCTCAAGAGTAGCTAACGGATCAGAAGGAGAAGCTTGTGTGTACTATTATTGTCGATGTCCTAGAACATGCTGATTCTGCATTGAAGAGTGTTGTGGCTACATCTTATTCTAGTATGGATGCATTTAGGTGTGCTGATTGTAGTTCTGCTATTGTTGCTTGTAATTCCCTTGTCTTGGATTATAATTGCCTTGAGTAGATGTATTCCCATATCTGAATGTCGCAACATTTTGTCCAACATTCTGAGTTCCCCAAGGCTGTTGATTGCGTGTAGAATTATTATAAGAGTTACCATAAGAATTGTTGTGGATATTATTGACATAGAATGCATTCTTTGCATGTTGTGGACAATCTTCATAGCTATGTTTTTCACCGTAAATCTCATAACAAAAGGTTGAAACATCAACTTGTTGAGCGACTTGTATAGGTGCAACGTCACTAGTTCATTGCATATTTTTTATCATATTTGCAAGAGAAGAAACTTGAGCACTAAGTGCAGATATTGCGTCCAATTCAATAACTCCCGGAGTAGCTTTTGCTTGTGCAGCTCTAGAGATAGGATATTGATAATCAGTCTGAGCAATTGTCTCAAGAATTTTAATAGCATCATTATAAGTACAATCCAGCAAAGGACCATTGGCTGATGCGTCGACATGATTCCTCGTTTGTGAATTCAACCCATTATAGAAAATTTCAATTTATGTTTCTTGTTAAATGTCGTGTATGGGGTAACGTTGAAGCAAAGATTTATAGCGTTCCCATGTAGTGTGAAGATTCTCATCATCCAACTAATGATAAGCTGTAATATCATTTTGGAGACGAGCATTCATTGTCAGTGGGTTAAAGCGCAAAACAAACTGTGTTGCTAGTGTATTCCTAGAAGTAATTGAGCCGGAAGCTAGCCCAAGAAACCAAGTACGAGCTCTTCCCTGCAAGGAATAGGAAGATAATTGCATTTTTAAAACGTCATCAGGAACACCTTGTTGACTAAAGGAAGCATAAATCAATAAAAATGATTTAAGTTATTCTCGTGCATCTTCATGTGGCAATCCAACATATTGCCCATTAGAGTTCAACATTTGAAACATTACTGGCTTGAGTTCAAAATTCCCAATTTGGATTGCTGGCCTAACAACTCCCGATTGTAAATCATCCAAGACAGGTATTACAAAATCCCGTATAATCCTGTTCTGTATTTGATCGTCTTGCGGCAATGGTGAGTCTTCAGCATTTTGTGGCGGTACCGGGGATATGGCTACTTTGTTTCTTGGTAAAGCTATATTCCTTTGTTCTTCAAGTCTCCTCCGAACAGTTCTTTCAATTTGTGGATCAAAATCAGCAATAAACTCTGAGTTGCTTCGGGTTATAAAGCACCTAAAATAAAATGTGCAAATAGCGACAAAAAGAAAACACGTTAGTAATAACTAAATATTATATAATAAAAATAAAGTGCAAAAACAAAATAAATATCAAATGAACGCCATCCTCGGCAACGGGGCCAAAACTTGATTGGTTCTTTAACGTCACAACAATATTGTTCAAGCGTACACTATCGATGCAAATATAGTAGACAGATATGAGGATGGTTGTCTTTTGTCAATCAATGTTAGTGCAATAAACAGATAAAAACGAGATAAATTGTGAGAATATTGTAGGAGCAATAATTTGAAAGTAAAGATGAAATATGATAATGATAAAATGGGTTCCCCAACATGAATAATCAATAGAATACTGAGTGCTCACAAGGTATAAAAAGATAGATGATTGTCGATGCAATAAATTGCAATGAATATCTTACCTAGCTTAACTTCTATATTTGATCTAAGACTTAAACATGCACGTTAACCACACCTTCCAATGATGGAAATGGAACACTTAGATAAGTAGATTAAATCCCTCTAATCCTCAAGCAATTTTCGTTGTCATGCTTGTTAGCTTGAACTGTCGCTACACTTTCCAGTGACAGTGACTGCAATAACATTTCCATGCTAAAAAATTCAAACCCAAAGATTAAACAGTAGAAGCAATGTTGAATAAAATAACATTTAACCCAAAATTCATGTATACTTCCATACAAACATGAAATAGAAAGTAATCACCAGCGTTTAGAAAAGAAATATAAAAGAAACAAGTAGAGAATACTATTCCTAGACAATCTCGACTTGATCTCTCAATTCCCTCTTATGTCGCACTCAGGGCTCTTTGTCAAGAGCTGATCTGCATCTGTTCACGTCGGTTCACCCGTAGGAGACTTAAGCTACCATAACCAAAAGCTTCAAAGGATAAGTTGAAAAATATAATGCACCAAAAAAACTCCGTTTTTCTCATTCCTTGTGAATATTTATATTCTTCCAAACTGTACAGGTGTCATTTCATAAGAATTATGCTACCTTTGTCTATACCAGTTGGTTATACTAGATTGGACAGCTTACATATTTCTCTTCTTATCCACATTGGAAGCTTCTCTGACAGTCGTCGGGTGCGGCAACAGTCTTGGGCGCAATCTGGAAATACTCATGCAACGACATCAGTACCAAAACATGAAAAAATTAAAGATAAATAGGTTAAGGTCCATTGAGTTATAAAATGCAATTTACTAAACTAAAAATGCTAAAATATGTGCTAAAGATAACTAAATTGGGACAAGTTAACCAATAAGTAGGGAGAAAACATATGTTCTTTCTAGTACTATCAATGACTCATATTTCAGTTAAATTTGAGAAATAATCTTTCAGTTAAACTCTGTTTATTTGTTTCAGTCAAACTCTGATTAGTTTAGATTATTTTATTATTAATTGACCTAAGAATTTAGCCTATAAATAAACTCTTTTACAACCTTAGAAAATACACCTATTAAATATTAGAACTTTTAACACTTTTGAAGAATTTTGTGTTTACGTTTTGAGGGTTCTTTCTTTTCGGTGTTAGGATAAGTGTAATTGTTGAAAGTTAGTTATTAGATGTTAGTGTAGTTAATGCTATTATGGAAATTATAACTGTTATTACGGTTGTTAACAGAAGCCTCTCTTGTTGTATAAATAGCCTAGCTTTATCATTTCCATGTATGTTAAAGATTAAGTAAAATCAGAATTCAATCATTTCAGTTTCTATCTTTTTCTATTTTACTGAACATGGTATCAAATGTCTTCTTCCTTAAAGATTTTTGAGGACTTGTATAGCATTCTTGGTTGTTTCTTATAGTGCTAGCAATGGTGTCTAATTCAGCTCTTGATAGTCACTTCTTCTTCACCAAGAAGATCAATATTCTTCTTGATGACTCTAACTACTTGCTATGGCGTAATACTTCTTGCCATTAAAACATACAAACTGTAACATTTTCTTGATCCACAACCTGTTGCTACTCCATCAATGATAACTGATGAAAATGATACCCTTAAAGAAAATCCTCTTTTTTTTGTCATATGAGCAACAGGATTGTGCAATTGCATCTTGTCTTCTTTTTCCAGTTAATCAAAATGTGTTACCCCAACTTATTGGTATGGACTCTAGATCACAGATATGGAACACACTTGCTACTATCTATGGTAGCAAGATCACGTTTAGATTAATGTTCAACAAACGTGCTCTTCATTCTCAACGCAAGGGAGATTTAACAATGAAGGATTTCTTGATGAAGGTTAAAGGCTACTGTGATAATCTAGCTAGTTGTGGTGAGGTCATTACTGAGCATGAGCATGTTACTACCATTCTTAATAGCCTCTCCCTTGAGTATAAGTCAGTTATAACTATCATAACTGCTAGTCAACTCCTTTCTAGTGTGTAGATTATTACCACTCTTCTCCTTGATGTTGAAGCACGAATACATTCTATAGTATATGAGATTCCTAGTTCAACCAACATGGTCACTCATTAACATGTTGGTTCAGTGGCTGATAATGATTCAACTCCTACCTATTGCCCTGCTTCGAGTTTCTCATGTGGTCGAGGTCATGGCAAAATGTCAAGCTCTCGCATACAGTGTTAACTATGTGGAAAAATGAAGCATCTTGTTAATCACTTTTATCATCGATTCGGTGCCACTTACAAGAGTCCTAGTTATAGACCTCCACAAGAAAATATGTGTATGTTTGTCCCTGGCTCATAAATGCCACCATGGGGGCCTCCATTCAATTCTCATATGCCCTCTTCTGCAATGACACCATATGGAAACTGGATATTCTGTAATAGCCCGATTTTCAGTAGTGTCAAAAACAATGATTTTGAGATCACAACTCCGACAAGTTGTGTTAGCAATCTATTTATTTTAATATTTATAATGTCGTTGACATCGTATTAAAATTTGGTTAGGAAATTTTAACGTTTAGATGGTGAATTGAGTAAAAAGATTAAATCATAAAAAGTGTAAAGTGGAATTTCATTGATTTAATACATTACATGATAATTGGAAGATAGGTTAGGGTATCTAAATGGTAATTAGACCATTACCTAAGTGTGGATGAATTTGGGTTGAAAATAAGAGGAAAATACTTGTTAATTAAAGGGTAAAATAGTAAATGTAAAGGAAATGATTTTTAACATAAAATCATAACAAAATTAATTATTTTTCTTCATCTTCTTCACTAAAGAAACAAAGAAACCCTAGAAACCTTAAGGGATGTTTCGGCCAAGCTTAAAGCTTCAATATTTTACGATTATACCACAGAACAAAGAAAAGGAAAATTAGTAGAATAGTCCTTAGAGCTTTACTCAAACTGCAATTTCGTTTGGTAAGTTCGTAGTGTTAGTTTATATGCATTGTATGTTCTTTGGGTATTCACTATTGTTACAGCAACTCGAGGAAGGTTAAAATATTCGAGATGATGGGAAAGACAAAGGAAAAAATGATATGTCAGGTTTAGGGTCGGTTATTTGATTTGACGCGATGGTTGAATTTTGCATATGTTGCGGTATCTTGATAGGTTGTGTGAGCGACATCGCTAGTCAACAGATTCTAAATGAATACTGATAATGTGGAACCTTATGATGGCTGAGTCTTTGCGTATGTTACGGATTCTCATCAGCTAGTGTGAACAGCATCGTGAGTAGGAAATTCTGGACTGTATCGATGGCTGAGTCTTTGCGTACGTTGTAGATTCTCATTAGCTTGTGAGAGCAGCATCGTATACCGATTAACCTTTCTGGGCTCGTAAGACCTAATTCTATCTGGGCTCATATAAGCTAAAATTCTAAAGGACTGGAAGAAAACAGATTCGTTACCGTTCACAGGATTATGAATGCATACGCTATTATTTTTAAACTGTTTGGTTATTCAGTAAGATAATGATTTCTATGAACTTACTAAGCTTAAATAGGCTTACCTGTGTATCTGTTGTTGTTTTGTAGATACATTTTGCTGTCTGAAGATCGAATCACCTTGAAGAATCACAATATTTCGGGAGTTTGTTCGGTAGTCCTTCATCACTTGGTTATATGACATGTACTAGAATGATGTTATCTTTTGTTTTACTCGTTCGAGATTGTGATAATTTTGATATGTTTTAATGAAATACTGAATGTAGTAATGTTTGCTTGTTCAAGTTGGAATTTGGACTTAGTAGTATAATTTAATGATTTGGAAACTATGAATTTTGTAATGGTTTAATGCATTTTGGACATATGAATGGTATGTGTTGATAAACTTGTGTTTGACATAATTCTTGAGATTTAGCATACTTGTTTCAGTAGAACTCCTACATGTATCGGTAGAAGTACAAGGTAGGAGAGAGGTTGTTCACTGGCTTAAGTTGTATCGTAGTTGCATAGTAGGTATTAATAGTTTTGCTTTTAGAAGTATCGGTAGTTCATGTACTTGTATCGGTAGAAGTTGCAGGGTAAGACTTTTTAGCTCTCTGGAAGTTTTTGTATCGATAGAAGCATGACATGTTTCGGTAGAAGTCATACTTATATCGGTAGTACTACCTCAAGTATTGGTAGAAGTCTCTACACTATTTCCTGAACTGTTTTTTGACTTTACAACTACTGATACTTGTCAATCACAATACCAATGAAAGTCTCCAAAAATATTAAAAATGACTATTTAACCCGAAATTTGAATTGTGGTTATAATTTATTGATGATTTATGACGTGTTGGGTGTATTTTCTTTAATAATGTAATATTTAATAGACAAAATATTTTTAAGATGAACAGTGATAAATGAATAGAGAGATATCGGGACCTTAGTCGTAACAGTTTTCGGGTTTTAGGTGTTCATGTTCTCACCTTCTCCAACCCCTGCAATTGCTAGCTCAATCCTTTCTGTGTAGAATCACATCCTAGAAATACTCCACTAGTCATGCTTGCCTTGAGTACTACTCCTCAAGCTTGTGTTACTACACCTGACACTGTTGGAGATAATGCATGTTACCCAGATTTTGGAGTCACACACCATCTCACCAAGTCTACTTCAACAATGGATCAAAGTGCTCCCTACAATGGACCAGGTAAAGTGTATGTGGGTAATAGATCTACCTTACTTGTGCTTCATACTACTTAGACATATTTACTTACTCGTTCTGTCCATTGTATATGATATCACTCTTATTTGTACCTAACATTAACTAAATATGTTGTTTGTGTCAAAATTCACAAATGACAATCAGGTGGTGTTTAAGATCTCACCTACCAAATGTCAATGATTGATTTGCAAACTACGGAAGCACTTTTTCAAAGGGATAGTTCATGATGGTCTCTACAAGTTGTAGTTCAATGCTGAATGTCAACTCTTCTCTACCTGCTCCTACAACTGTTAAATCCATTCCCTTAGCAGTATGTCATGCTAGACTAGGACACCCATGTCTTGCTACACTTAAGATTGCTTTTGACTACATTGTAATGTACCTATGATTGGTAATAAAACTTTGGTTGAGTGTGTTGCCTGTTATTTGGGAAAATAACATAAATTGCCTTTTTCTGCATCTAAAGCTACTTACACTACTCTCTTTCAAATGGTGGCAGCATATGTTTGGGGACCAGCTCTTATATGTTCCAATGGTTTTTCCTATTATGTTTTTTATATATGCATAAACAAGATACACATTATTTTTTAAAGAAACAGTCAGACGTAGCTACTATGTTCCCTCAATTTCACAAGCAAGCTAAAAGAATACTTGGGGTCAAATTGAAGGTGCTTTAGACAAATAGAGGGGCGAGTTTCAAGCTTTGAGGTGGTATTTGACAAAGGAGGGTATTTCTGACAAGTGCACTTGTCCTTACACTTTTGTGCAGAATGGTATGATTGAGAGAAAACACAAGCAGGTTGTGGAATCTGGTCTCTCCATGTTGGGCCATGCATGCATGCCTTTGACCTACTAGTATGAAGCATTCAGTAGTCCTATTTATCTGATTAACAAGTTACCCTCTCTACCACTAGGAAATACATCCCCATATGAAAAACTCTTCTGTGTTAAACCTGATTATTTTCCTCTTAGAGTCCTTGGTTGTTTATGTTTTCCAAATCTTAGACCTTATAAACATTAATAAACTTCAGTTTAAGTCAGCTTTATGCACTTTCTTAGGATATTCCCTCACCATAAAGAGTACAGGTGTCGAGATCTTACTGGCAAAGTATTTGTATCTCGTCATGTTACTTTTCATGAAAATGTGTTTCCATTTAAAAATGTCCTACATACATCCAAGCAATCTAATAGTGTAACAACTGCACCATTTAGTTCAAAGTTAGTCATATTTCCATCCTCAATTATAAATCCAGAGTCTCTTCATGAGTCTGTAAATTTGTCTCTATCCTCTAATACACCAGTCCATACAAATCCTGTACCAACATCTTCTTGTATGTTACCAGCTGCATAATCTAATACTAAGTCAGCTGAGTCCCAGCCACCACCTCAATGTTCACCTTAAAACCAACCGTCCCAGACCACCAATTATCACCTTATGGTGACTCATAGCAAAGTAGGAATTTTTAAACCAAAGGCATATGTCACCAGGGTAACAAGTTTATCAGATATTATATCTATTAATGATTCATCCTCTACTATCCCAATTGATATTTATAAAGCAATGACCCCATCTCATTGGCAAGATGCAGTGCACAGTGAATTACAAGCTCTCCTCAATAACAAGACTTGGAATCTTTTCACACTCTTAGCTTTTAAGAGATCAATTGGTTGTAAGTGGTTGTTTAGAGTGAAAAAGAAGCTTGACGGGTTTGTGTTTAGGTATAAGGTAATGTTAGTAGCCAAGGGGTTCTCACAACATGCTGGCTTAGATTTTTACTGACACTTTCAGTCCTTTGGTTCGAGCAGTAAGAATTCGAATTGTCTTGGCGGTTGTTGTCATTAATGGTTGGGTATTAAGGCAAGTAGATGTGAATAATGCTTTCCTTAATGGCATTTTGACTGAAGAAATTTTATGGACCAACCACTAGGATTTGAGGTCTATAGAACCAATGGTGAGAAGCTTGTGTGTAAGTTGAACAAGGCACTATATGGTTTAAAGTAGACACCTTGGGCTTGGTTTCATACCTTAAGGCAACACTTGGTGAAGTATCTTGGTTTTCAAGCTTCCAAAGCTAATCCATCTCTGTTTTTTCGGAGGACTAATGACTCAACAACTTTTCTAATGGTATATTGAGATGATATAGTTATGACAAGCAGCTCATCTAAAGAGGTCAGTAAAGTCATTCAATAGCTTCACAATAAGTTTTCTCTTAAAGACATGAAAGAAATTCATTTTTTTTGGGTATAGAGGTTCATAGGACCATCAGTGGTGACTTGTTTCTCTCTCAAAAGAAATATGTTTATGAGTTGTTACACAACACAAGTATGTCCGAAGCATCTGCTACTCCTACACCTATGGTAGGCACTCCCAAGTTGACTGTTGTAGATGGGTGTCCACTTGGGATGTTCATGAATATAGGAGTGTTATTGGTAAGTTACAATATGTGTGCATCACAAGAACAAAAATTACATTCTGTGTAAATAAGCTTAATCAGAATATGAATGCACTTTGTGACACTCACTGGAAGGCTGTAAAGAGAGTGTTAAGGTACTTGAATGATACAATGAACTATGGTTTGTAGTTCAAGAAAGGGAAATTTGATCTAATTGATTACTTTGATACTGGTTTGGCCTATACTATTGAAGATAAAAGATCAACAACATGCTATTGAATCTATCTTGGTTCTAATCCAGTGGCATGGTCTTTCAAGAAGCAAGGTGTGGTGTTTAGATCCTTATCAGAGGCTGAGTATCGAAGCTTGGAAAATTTGTTTTTGAGTTGTTATGGATAAAGAAAATGATAACCGAGATTGGTGTGCTTGTCAAACAACCACTAGTTGTATGGTGTGATAATACATCAACAGTTGCAATGGCTGCAAACTCCACTAATCATGCTAGGGTGAAGCATGTGGAAATTGACTATCACTTTGTACAAGAAAAAGTTCTTGATGGGTTGCTACAAGTCAACTGTCTTCCATCAGAAAAACAAGTGGGTGACGTACTTATAAAGCTAATTACACTAAAATAGTTTGCTTTCTTTAGAGAAGGGCTGTGAGTGGTATCAAGTGAAGATCATGTCAGTAAAAGCTAGAAAACCAGGGAAATGTTAGGATAAGTGTAACTGTTGAAAGTTAGTTATCAGTTATTAGTGCAGTTAATGCTATTATGGCAGTTAAGACTATTATTATGGTTGTTAATAGAAGCCTCTCTTGTTGTATAAATAGCTTAGCTTTATCATTTCCATGTACGTTGAAGATGAAATAAAATCAGAATTCAATCATTTTAGTTTCTATCTTTTTATATTTTACTTAACATTCAGGTTTCAGGTTTAGTTTTTATCTCCATCTTTTGTACTATTTGTTCTTTTGCCATTATAGTAAAATTATCTTTGTACGTGATTTTTTATCCTCTTCGTAAGGGTTTTCCACGTTAAATTTGTGTGTTCAATTTCTCAATTTCTTCCGCTATTTTTGCTTGTTTATTATTTAATCGGGTCGATCCCCAACACTTACCAAGGGGACTATTCTATCAAGTACTATACCTCATTAAGAAGCATAATCACATTAAAGCATAACCACTTCATTAACTTGCATGCTTTGCCTGATAAGACTGTTGTCACTTATTATTTTTGTATTCTTTAATCACGTCACATCAAGTTGCATCCTAGATCTAACAAGAAGCTTTACGCTATGTGACTCGAGTGACAACTTGCCAACGTTGACAACACGCATAGCCTATGAACATCCCTTTAAATAACTCTTTGAAGCTAATGGAACCAAAACAACAATTCCATTGACGAATCTCTTCTCCTTTCCTAGCAACACTTTGCTCCGCCATCTCTTATAACACCTCTTACCTCTCTTGCGCATCAGGTGAACTACCTTTTCAATCTTTTTTATCACCTACCATAAATAGTCGGTGCAATGAGTATTGGAATGCCTCTATTTTAAAGTTGAAAGCTTTAGTTAGGAAGTTTAAGGACCATATTGATCGAATTTGTAAATATGAAGGGTTAAATTTTTTTAATTATTTAGAATTAGGATCAAATTGATAAAACATGTAAGTATTGTGAACTAAATGTGATATAATACTAATTAGAATAAGGCTTTTCGTTATCAATTCAACGACGGGTGACCACAAGAAGAATGAATTCAATTATTAATGCCTAAATTGAAATTTTTTAAAGTTGAGTAACCAAAACAAGAGCGTGAGCATTGTTGAGTGATCATTTGTATAATTTACATAAGTAATTAATTAATTTTTTTATTTTTAATTTATTTTAATTATGAATATTAAAAAATATATTAGAAGGGAATTAGCTTTTCTTAAAACACGTCACAATTTCATTGAATTTTATTAAATATATTTTTTATTTTTTTTATGTTTTATTTAATATTTTAGGTTAAAAAGGAAATGATGTAAAAAAAGAAAAGGGAAAATTTAATGCAGTCCCTCTTCCATACCCTTCAGCATTTTCGTTTGATCCACGTGTCGGTATGTGTTAGAATCTAACACGATTAGAAAGGAGTACCAAAGGTCGAATATAACAAAAGTATAGGTACCAAATCGGATAAATTGAAAGTATGTGTTTGCATTGACAATTTTGTTAATGTGTAAGGGTAAATCTTGTCATTATCTCTTTTTTTTTTAAAAATATATTTATTTCATAAACTTTTTATTCATTTTGTGAATTTGTTATAATTTGAACGGGTATATATTATTTAAAATTATATTTATTATATCTCGGTAGTTAGGGTTATTCAAATTTCGATTAAAATCGAATTAATCGATCTAATTCGGTTAATCGGTCGGTTAACAAATTTAGTTTAATTGGAGTCGGTAAAATTTTTTTTAAAATTTCGATTAACAATTAATTCAATTCAAAATCAAATATTATATGTATTATGTTATTATTAATTTGATTAATTTAATTAATTCATTTAATTGAACATTATCAATTTATTTATTTTTAATACGTTTTATACTTATTTTATAAAAAACTATATAAATTTCAATAAATTTTAATTAATTGGAAAACCTTTATTGAATTTACAGTAAGACTTGAAGATGGAAGATAAATAACGTAGACGCAAATCACAATCTGAACCGTTGAAAGTTGGAAGAGTAAGATTGGACAAAGTTGGAAGAGTAAGATTGGAGTGATGAAAAACTCCATGGTCCCACATTCCCCCTGTTTAGAATTCGCCCACGTGGGGGATGGCTATCCATTTATGCCACCACCCCAATCATGATGCGCCACATGTGATCCAGAGTATTGCCTTCACGTGTACATAACGGTTTAGGATTTTTGCAGAAATAACGCGGGAGAGAGGATCGTAGCGGCATTAATTTGGATTTTGATAATAGATAGGGGGACCATCCCTAAATTACAAAAATATTAGGCCCCAATTAACAATACTTGTGGACCTACCTTCATTTTATTGTTTTCAACTCTTCCCCAGCCTGATTAACGCTCAGATGTGATTGTTAACGTTCACAATTGCTTCAATCAGTTCATATTTCTTTAATTTTTAGTATTTTATCCGACTTATATAACAATCGAACGAAAATAATTAAGATGTTGACTACTTCAAGTGTAATCTAAATTTGAATCATGTTTATCGCGTTACTATTAAGATTTTACACTCCTCTTATAATTAACCAATAATAACAATTATATTTACAATGAATTGACTCGAAAATGAGCATGAAAAAGATTGAGAATAGGTGGCACCAAATAATTGATGAAGATAGCTCTTTCAATAAGATCATGGATGGGATAAATCAAGTTCAACCGTCAAACTCAACTCTAGGATTTAAGACTAACTACAACTTGGCTTCTTTCTAATTACTTAAAACACTCATTTAATTTCTCCTTCCTTGTATATATTCTCACTTGTTCATCTGCAGATTTGGTGAAGAAAAACGCCACATAGTTGAATATAAGGAAAGGTTGGCAGTGGCATACACAAAGGGGAACGCACCCATTCACTGAGCTGTAATGATGGGGCGCATGTGGGTACGACTCAGAAACCCTCTCTCTTCTCTTCTCTTCTCTTTTCTTTTCTATTTCTTTCTCTGCTTTCCCTCTTGCAAGTACAACCATCTGTATTTAATAAAGTGAAATGAAATTATATATTATATGTATGGTATATTGAAATGGTTGAAGAGACAAAATTCTATAAGCAACTTGCTTTCTGCTCTATCTATCTATTATCTTCTGCCACTGATCCTCTGATTATCCCTTTACTTTGGCCTGCAAACATATATCTTTTGTAATTGTTTCCAACTTCAGGCAGTCCCCCACTACTCAAAATGGCAACCCTATGAAGCGTAGCTGCTGTTTAATTGATGCCACTGTGCTGAAATGTTTAAACCTGTATTTAATTCTGATATGTGGGTAGGTACCATAGTTGAAAGTAGAAACTGGGATAGCAGTCATGATTAAAACTATGATTAATTAGAAAGAGGATGCATTACTGTCAAATAGATGCTTGTTTTGACTGCAGTTTTTTTTTTTTTTAAACTTTACAGTGCGCATGAAATTTCCATTTGCAGAAATATATATAATATAAACTATATAGTTTAAATATGCTTCACTAATATCTCAAATGCTCCCCATCTGCAGAAATATATATCCATACACACCCACCAAACTGACCCAGAAAGCCTTATCTTTTCCAAACTCCACATTACTGATTACACCTCTTTTCAACTTTTGAAATTATATTATTTTATGTTAAGCTATTCTTTTCTTCTTATATTTCTTTTACATTTATTTTAAGTCCTAATACAAAGTATTGTTGTATTATGGTACTAGTTCTTCTTTTTGTTTCCCTTCCAATCTATATAACCATGCATGCCTTTTCACAATATTACTGAGTGTGCCCAACTATGTTTATATCCAGAATAGCTTAAGGTAGATGAAAAATCTGATTCCCTTAACTCATCGTATGCATGATTTTGTTTATGCTTCCATGTTTATCATTCAGTTTCCATGACTGATGCTTCGTGATCAAGAATTAGAGAGGATTTGATCCAACTTCGTCTCTGTTAAAAGAATTGCAACAAATATTTTTCACTTGTAAGCGTCTTCTTGTCAAAGCCAAACTCAATCAGTAGCAGTAGGATCTGGATTTGGTATGTACTTTTACGCAAATTTCTATCAACTTTATATGTTCATCTGCATTTCTTTCAATCCTTGGATTAATATGTTGAAGTTATTTTATTTTTGGGGTCAGAAAAAAAGAATCAGCCATGGATAGCTTGGGATGGGATGACTTAAATTCATTGCCTGTTTGGAACAGTCAGCCAAATAATGTAGAAGACAGTTTCCTAATTTCCAACTCAAATTCTTCCGTTTATGGTGACAAGATGAATCTGCCAGGTGATCTCTTCATTAATTCAATTCAAGAACTCAAAGAACCTCAGCCATCCCTTGTGAATCCAGATGCAGATATAGTATCTGAAATGGTTAATCCACAACCAGTTCCTGCATCAGCTTATGGTTTAACACAAGAATGGTGCTCTTCTCCATTGTTGAATCGATCAGCCTATGGTTTGAGCTCATCAAACGCTTCAGTTTCTGATATTGGAAGCATGGCGGTTCACTCACAAGTCATCAATGGTTTACCAAATGGAAACGATGTTGCTGGTGCTACAACAACAACAGCAAGTTCTCTTGAGTCCCTTGAATGCTTGCTCTCAGCTACTAATAGCAACACTGATACATCAGTTGAAGATGATGGGATCTCAATGATATTCTCTGATTGCAAGAGCTTATGGAATTTTGTTGCTACTACTACTCCAATATCATCCGGAGAGTCCCAGAGTTGTTTGGATCAATATACCAACAATATCAAACAATCGGAAACAAACTCTGGCTCTTCGAAGAGAGGCAATGATGATCAAAGTGAGTTCAAAGTTGGTCTAAATCGTGTCTACTCCAATATTTCCGCTGGAACAAGTGGTGGTTTTAGGCTCATTGCTGAGAACCCACCAAAAGCAAAGAAATCCAGATTAGAAAAGGCGCTCCCCAGCTCATCCAACATAAATTTTCAACAGCCAAGTTCATCAGCATCATCTTCCATTGATGAACCTGATCCAGAGGCCATTGCACAAATGAAAGAGATGATATATCGGGCAGCAGCGTTCAGGCCTGTGAACTTAGGCATGGAAGTGGTGGAGAAACCAAAAAGGAAGAACGTGAGAATCTCAACGGATCCACAAACAGTGGCTGCAAGGCAAAGGAGGGAAAGGATAAGCGAGAGAATTAGGGTTTTGCAGAGGTTGGTCCCTGGTGGGAACAAGATGGATACGGCATCAATGCTTGATGAGGCTGCAAATTACCTAAAGTTCCTCAGGTCCCAAGTCAAGGCACTAGAGAGCCTAGGCCACCCAATGACTGCTTTCAATCCTTCACCAATCAACCAGTCTCTCCCCATGCAAACACATAATTTTTCTACTCTTAAACCATAATTATATCCGCCACCCAATAGACTTGAAAAAACACTACCCATGAAAAAGTTCACCATCCTTTCATATTTCATCACTACTGGTTAACATGCAAAAAAGAAAAAATCGGTCTGACAACATGTATTACCATATCAGAAACTAATTCCCAATCCCTTGATAATCTTTTTCATTATTACATCTGTAATCTAGAGTTAGAAACTCTCTTCCTTTTTCTTGACAACTTTTTTTTATATGAAAAAGGGTTAGTAATTATTGCATTTATGATTAAGGTCAAGGACCAGAAAGATCCTTTTACTCTTTGTTTAATGTATTCTCTGCACTTAAAAGCTTTGTTTTTGTTGGAGCTTTTTAAATGGTAGTGGGTTTTTGAATGTGCAGTTCATCTAGGTAATAAAACCAAGAAACATTCTCTAAAACTTTGCAAGTCCCAATCAGCCAGTTTTGTTGTCCCCTTGATTCAATCCAAAGCGTGCACTTGAAAGTCACCCCCAATCTTGTTGCTTTGCACATGTTTATGTTTCTCTTCTCTTTCTTTTTTCAAAGTTTATGCTTCTCTTTTGGCTGTTGCATTTGTAATCTATATAAATGATTATTCAACCCCTTTTATAATCCAAACTAATGATATGTTCATGAATCATGATGATGGAGATGTTGGGTTTTTCATAAATTTTGATCATATCTTTTTTTTTTATACAATACGAGGTTAATATACTTTAACATACTTGAATTCATATTTTACTGCATTGACAACAATGCTTATATCGAAACTATGTATATACTTTTATTTGATTATTTTCTAATTTAATACTTTATTCATTAATTCCCAAATTTTCATTAATCACTTATATAATAATTTTGCTGATTTTCGCTCCTATATTTTTCAGAATTTATTAAATAGCTCCTATTTTTCAATATTACAAATTTTACATAACATTCTATAAAATTCTAATTTGGCCTTTGAAGTTCATTTTTTTTATCACATCATGTTCTCTTTTCAAAATTTTCAAATAAAACACCATACATAACAACTATGATGTTAAAATTCTAGATTTCCACGTTTTAACTCTTACATTTTGAACTTTTAGAAATTTCTCAAATTATTCCTTTTAATCTAAAACATGCTAATTTACTTTAAATGTCATATTCTTATAGTCTTATCATAAAATATACAAAATTTAATCTCTCTATTAAATCCTTAATTTCAAAATTTTCCAAATTTAAAATTTAGTCCTTACTTCAAATTTTATCAAATTAATCACATTAACAAATAATTTTTCAATGGATAAACTACAAAAATAGTCATTTTTGTTTGAGTCAGGTTACATTTTAGTCACTTATGTTTGAAATGTTACATTTTAGTCACTTATGTTTTTATTTTATTACGAAATGATCACTCTACCGTTAAGTTCCATTATCTCCCTAACGGTAATCTTACGTGGCAATCCAACTAGATTTTAAGTGCCAACTTAGATTTCCAAATAGGATGAAAATAAATTTTTAATTAAATAAATTTAATTAATTAAAATTTTAAAACCCTAAACCATTCATCCCCTCCCCTCCGTTATTAGTTTTCTTTTCGTATTTTTTTTATTTTCTTTCTCATTTGACTGTAAATTTTTTATTCAACACTGAAAAACAAAAAATGGATTCAATGGAGGTTCCAGGTATTTTTCTTGCTCACTTTTCTATGGTTGACGTCCCTTTCGACTCTTCTCCTCTAAAGTATGCTCTTTTATCATTATGTTTATTCCTTATTTGCTATGATTGTTAAAAAATCTCAACTTTGATACTGCCAAGTGATGCTTTTTGGAAAATTGCACAAGAACTTTGAATTCCTTCTATGCAAAACCAAAATGGGACTGAAAAAAAATGTTTTAAACCTCTGAGTTCCTCTCAAAGGGTGATATGAAGTGAAAGCTTCTTATATATGGTGGAATGCAGACATTTTATTTATGGTTTGTTTAAAACTCTTTTAAATATGTATAAATGTTGAACTCATTTAGTTTTCCTATGTTACTAATTGCTTCTATCTATGTTGCTTTGGATCTTTATTTTATTTGTTATTATCCTCATCTTCATGTAATCTATGATACTGTTATAAGTGATAGTTTGTTGGCTTTGTATTTCAAGTACCATATCTATCAACTAGATATAAAAAAAAGTGTCTAAGACACGTTTTTTTTAATATTTAAAACTGGAAAAATTTTAACTTTGGTACTTTACCATATCATTGATAAACATACATCTAAATGAGTAAACTCATTACTTTACACATTACATAACAAAGCATATAAGTTTAACATGCATTACACATATTTCTCCAAGATGTATTTTTCAACTATTCACTTCAAATCCTAACAAACTTAAGCAAGGTACCAAATTAACATCATAGTACATAAGATCAAAATAGTTTCAAGTATTCTCAAACAACCAAGTAAAATTTCCTAGTACATTCCATATAACCAAGTGAGATAAAGACTACCGAACAAGCTTCTGAGATAGTGTGATTTTCTTCGAGGTGATTTGATCTTCAACCAGCAAAACGAAATTTACAAAACAACACAAATTCACAGGTAAGCTTTCTAAGCTTAGTAAGTTCACATGTAAGTATAATTTACTGCAATATCAGGTGTCTTGCAATAACATAATTCATTCGAGCCTTGTTATGAAATACCACTCCTCTTGAGCTAAAATAGCATTATGCTCTAACCGAGACATAAGCAATCAAATGACATTATGCTCTAACCGAGATGTAAGTAATCACATAGGAATATGCTCTAACCAAGATGTATGCAACCACTTAGCATTACGCTCTAACCGAGACATAAGCAATTACATATACGCTCTAACCGAGACGTATGCTTTCCATCAGTAGTCTCCAAGTCTTTCATGTTTCATATCTTCCAAAGAAATTCCAACATAAACGAAATTGCAATATAATTTTGAAATTTAACAATACGAACTTACCGGACTAATTTGCAGTTAGTGTTAAGCTATAGGGATTATTCTGCGATTTTCCCTTTTCCTCGATCGGTAGCACGATCTTGATCTAACACAACAAAATTATTCAATTTCCTTATTAACTCATGAAATTTAAATCATTTCATACATTTAAGTACTTTTTGGAAAATTTATGAAATTACACCTAACATTTCATTTTTATTCAATTTAGTCCTTAAACCTAAAATGTGCAAAATAGCCATTTTCTCTACAAACCCATACCAGCCAAATATTTAAGGGCCTCTCAACAACCCCTACAAACAATTAGTTCACATCAAATACTTGTAATTTCATTCTTTTACATTTTAGTCCTTAAACTCTAAAATCATTAAAAGTCACTTTACAAAAACATCAAACCCAACCACCAAGCTTGCAAATCTAATACATTCAAGAACAAGCTGATTCATCAATGGAAAAATATTTAACATTTGACAGATTCACAAATTAGTCCTTGGGTTAGCTAGATTAAGCTAATACGGACTTAGAAACATAAAAATCACTAAAAACGGATGAAATCTACTCACCCAAATAAGGAACCAAAGCCAAAAAAGCTCTCTCAAATGGCTTCTTTAGGTTTTCAGTTAGATGAAGAAAGGAAAAAATAAAAATGAATTTCTAACCTTTTGTTTAATTAACATAAGTTTGTTATGTAATTACATTTTTACCCTTTAAAATTTCTCATGAATTTCCATTTAAAAATAGGCAAGACTATCCATTATATTTTCTAAAGGTATAATTACCTTTTAAGAACCCTTTCCAAGTCATTCCTTTCCAATTTAGCATATTTAATCAATGATTCTTACATTTTTCAACTTTTACGATTCTGTCCTTTTTACTTAATTAACTATCTAAATGATTTAATTTCTTAACCAAAATTTAATATGACCATAATGACATCATAAATATTAATATAATAAATTTTACGACCCGAATCGTCGGAGTTGTGATCCCAAAACCACTATTTTTGACACCACCAAAATCGGGTTGTATAGGTTTTTTTCCAAGTGATGTTTGGGACATATTGTATGCATATGTTATTTCTTAGTGTTGCACATTTTAATATATGACCATGCTTTAAACTCTATTATAGTGTTGCTTTGTGTGCCAAGTGATGATTTTTGGGGGAACTTGTCCAAGGGTTTTGAGATTATATGACAAATATTTCAATAAGAAGAAAAAATCAAAGCAACAAAGGAAAAACATTTTACATGCTCATTCTTTGACAGGATTTTCTTGTGTTTCTAGTAAAGGAAAATTGAGTAAATTTACTCACAAAATCCATTTTCAAATCTAAAAAAAAGAGTAAAAGATTTCCATCATATTTAGATTGTACTTTTAGAATTTTGATTGATAAAATATAAACCTGTAAATTTCTTTTCTACTCATTCTGCCAGAACAACCTATGTTTTGATTTAGTTATAGGATAAGTTTATTTGTTAGAAATTTGTTTCTCTCTCTTTTTGTCAACTTCAGGCTCTAAATTTATTAAATGAGTTAATGAGTGTTTTTCTTTTTGTTTATTCCTTGTTTGCAATTTTTTATTCAAGTAGCCACAATTGAAATAATAGAATTGGTGTACATTCACATCAAATATTAGGATCTAAATCTTTAAATTTGACGTATTTATACATCAAGAGATTTAAAGATAAATATACAGTTATGCTATTCAAAAGTAATTTACAACTACTGTCATAATGTCTCTTAATGCATATATTTATGTTGTAAAAATGTGAATAATGGTTACTGTTTTCATGTTCTAGATTATGTATTTTAATGCTGTCCAAATGTGAATATCGACTGCTGTCTGTGTGTCCTAAAATGTTAATGAATTCAATAGTGGTGTTGTTTGAAATTGAACTGGAGTTGATATAATTTGTTTTTAGGTTTGAATTGTTGTGCAATTTGTTGGTACTAATACAATGTTTTATTTTCTTTTTCTGGTTTAGGGTTTGATTTTGAACAAAATATTTTAGAGGAAGATTTTGGAGAAGCGTCTAACTCAGATGATAGTTCATATAAAGCTTATAAGTCATATACTTTTTATTCTGATTCTTTTGAGTTTGATGGTGATAGGGTACATGAACTAGATGTTGAACTAGTAGATGAATGATTACAGAAGGAGTTAGATCACTTACTGGTCTCAGATTTTTGGGGTTTCAGAGATGATTTTGATAGTAACAGTGATGAGGATTTGAATAATGTTGTGGATTATGATGAATATGGGAATAAAAAGTACCCTCTGTTCAATCCTCAAATTGATATGAGGAACCCTATAATGATAAAGGGTTTGGTTTTCCCTAGTAGAGACATTTTAAAAGATGCAATTAAACAATATGGGAGGATAAATAGGGTAGTAACCAAACTAACTAGGAATGACAAGCTTAGGATGAAAGCAGTCTGTGTACTTAGTTGTCCATGGACGTTGTGGGCATCCAAATTAAATCCCAAGGATCCAATGGATGGGAGTTGGAAAATTAAGACCTTAGTCAACCACCATAAGTGTGGCAAGGTAATGAAAAATAAGAATATTACTTCAAATTGGATGGTTAGACATTATTTACACAAATTTCAAGCTGATCTGTAACCCCTTTTACTCGACCTAGATTATATGACTGGATCCAAAAGGTCACTCACTATAATTCTACCCTCACGCAACTTATAATCCACATGCAATTCCATACATACATGGTTATATATATAGTTTTTAATTTAAACTAAATAATTAATAAATTCTTAAACAATTATCAAAACCCAAATTAAAACAACTTACAATCCTGATAAAATAATAAATAATAAAATATACTGAAATCCCAAAAAAAGCTTATATGTAATAATAAAAGATACTAAAATAAAATAAAGAAAATGATATAAAAGCTTCAGGGTACCAAGTCTGTTAAGTCTCAGGAATCTGTAAGGAAAACTATAGGGAAATGAACTAAAAAGCCAAGTGTGTCTCTAAAGAACATACATCCTATTGCATTATCACAATAATATTACAAACATAATATAACCACAAAGCGTGATACAATCACAAGCATAATGCAATGTACGCATACTCCAACACACTAACACAATGAAGAGGTTCCTTAGAACCCCTTCCCAACCAATCGTCACAAATCGTAGTGTGGTTTTATTAGCAGCCGTTTGAAAGGGTGATAGCCACGTCTTCCACCGTACAATCCAACTCATGAGCACACAATGGTATGATCACATATATATCTCAGTTTTAATCTCAATCTCATGATACTATATATATATATCAGAGTTCACAATATTTTATTCAAAATATATCTTAAGTTGATCAAATTTCCCATAAATATGCATGACAATATCAACATGCTTTACACAGTTCAAACTTAGTCATACCATTTTTACATCACAATATCATTCACCACATTGACATCATAATACAATATCATCATACAATATCACATCATAAAAATCACAATGTAAACCATTTCTTTGATATCATATCACAGTATCACCACAAATATCACAACACAACATTACAAGCAATAGGATAAGTCACAATTAGAAACACACCTCTAGAAACTGAAGCTCTAATGACTAAGAGGTCGTCCACCACACATTGGTCGAGTACCCGATCTAACGGGATTAGATCCTACAAACACAAACTTAATATTAACACTATTTCTATGCCACCAACTAAACACAAAATTAAATCAAAATAACTCACGTGTAACTCTTGGAGCTGGTGCAGGAGCAGGTTGCACAGGTAGGGGAGGTGGTAAGTCGTCGGCCTCAGAGTCGTGATCACCTAAACACAAATATCTCACATTGATTTCCCAAATTTAACCTCTAAATCTAAGTACAAAATTAAGAATAAAATAATTAAAACTAGGTTTTTGGGTTTGAATTTGACGAAACAGACAGCGAAAATAGACTTAGGACGTCGAAAAACGAAAAGGGAGGGTTTCTCGGAAAAAGTCAATGGTCAACGTTCAACGGTCAAGTCAAAGGTCAATGATCAACGGTGAATGGTTCGGTTCGAAAAATGGTTTGGTTAAGTCAACGATTCTGTTCGGGTTCGATCAACAGGTCGGGTTGGGTTATTGGGTCGGACTGATTGGGTGTTGTGTTTGGGTTTAAGGTTTTGGGTCAAAAGGTTTGGGTTTAGGTTTGGCATGGGTTTAAGGGTTTCAAGAATGGGTATTGGGTCATACGTTGGGCTTATTGGGTTTGGGTCAAAGAAATGGGTTATTGGGTCTTAATTTTGGTTTAACTCATGGGGCCCAATTCTCAACTCAACACCTTTGGCAAACTAGGGTTTTCAACCCTTTGATCGGCGACACCGATCGGAGCTCGATGGACAGCGACATACATGATTGCGTTATGAACATCACAACATTAATGTGCAAGTGTACACTGTCGAAGCAAGTATAGTAGACAAATGTGAATTTGTCGGATATTGATCCCACGAGGATAGATGTTTGTTGTCTATTAATTCGTCACAATGAATAAGTAAATGCAAATAAATTGTGAGAGTGATTGTCGAACCAATAATTCGAAAATAAAGATGAAATGCAATAATAATGAAATGGGGTCCCTAACGTGAATAGTCAGCAAAAAACTAAGTGTGGCTCACATGGTTTAAAATAACAGGTGATTGTAGTTACAATAAGGCACAGTGAATGTCTTACCTCCGCCTGACTCGATCTAGTTCTTGCCAAGCCCTCAGTTGTTGCACCCACAACTGTAGGTGCAGTAACAAATTCTTCAGCTGAATCTTCCTCAGTTTCTTTTCCATCATCTTTTTCTTCCTCTTCTTCAACTTGTGTTTCCTCCCCTTCAACAAAAGTCTATTCTTCAGCAACATGTGCATCCAGACTAGCAGTGAACTCATCCTCAAACAAGCTCGCAATATTCTGCAAACATTTCTCTACCTCCCTTGATTCTACCTCATTCTCATCATCAGATATGTTCACCATTGAAAGGGAAGCCACTGATTGGTCTTTCTCCCCTAAGTCAGCCTCCTCAGTTGAAGGCTCATATTTTTCTGATAATTGGAGGGAATACTAGGAAATTCAAGGAGAGGTGCTTTGCTCATCCGCCTCAATATGTTCACAACATCACTATTCCAGGCCCTGGTGTAGGCGTAGAATAAATTATGTGACCTCTCCATGTCTTCCGCAGTGGTGACAAGCTTGATTTTCCTAATGTTTTTGGAATCTGCTACCTTCTCGACCTCCTTCATTTTATGCCATAGAGATGAATCTGCAGTCACATGTGCACCCTTGTCTTAAGTTGTTGCTTTTCCCTTTCTTTTTCTTACATTTGCTTCCTTTACTGTGGGAGTATCTTTCCCACAAGTCATTCTTTCGATTGATGCTTCATTTATCGGGCTTTTTTTCTCCAAGATCTCTTCTCCATCACGAGGTACAACTCCCTTTTTTTGGCACAACTGCATCACCAATGAGGGGAACACAATATGCCCGTTTGTCTGGTAGCACAGTCAGCAATCTGTTGGTGTAAAATTACCCCGAAATCAATTTTCCTTCCCATAATGATCGAATGTATAAGACATATTTGATCAAGGGTGACAGTTGTGTTGTGTGTTGAAGGCATCAATTTGCAGTTCACAAAGTGGAACCAGACCTTTCTTTGCAATGTTAAAAAGCACCTATACATGGTGTAGTTGTTTAGATTCAAACCCGTCCATGTGGATCCTTCAATGCAGAGATCCTTCTCCAAAAAACCTGTCACTTCATCAGTGAGTTCCTCAATAAACGCAATGTGCTTATCCTTGTCTACCATGTTGTTGTAAAGCTCATTGACGTGTGCGACATCCAAAGGGATTAAACCTTCACAGGAAAAAACAAATTCTGACTCATGGTCAGTGAGATTGGCATAAACTCACGTACCAGAGAAGGAGAATAGCTTCCAGGGTGTTGGTAAAAAGTTTCCCATTTTAACTTCATGATGGTTTTGTGGATTTATTTCCCCAGTTCTTCTTGTCTCGACAAGAGGAAACCTTGCTCTAGGTGACAGTTTTTTTTCAGCATGTTCTCCTGGAAACGGTCTTTAGCTACCTTTGTGAGGAACATCACATGCTCTTTAGACATTGGAGGCTCTGTTTTGTGAATGACTGTTGCAGATAAAGAAGGTTCTGCAACAGATTTGGGTTTTTCTTCACTGCTCTGTTGAGTTCTGGCCATTGTTTTGGTAAGAAAAAATGGTTGTAAGGTGGAAAAGTGTAAGCTTGAAGAAAGTTTGTGAAGGAAAATGGCGTCTTTTTTAATAGCATAATTGGCACAAAGGGGTTGTTTATAAGGAATGAAAGGGCAAATGGAGAGGCGTGTCTTTTATGCATCAGAGGAAAGGACATAAAGTATGCAAGAATAAATGCATCCAATAGGATTACACCCCTTCAGACTGATCCAACGGTTGGGTGTTGATGGATGAAACGGTATGATTTTTGTTTCCAATACACTCTGATTTTTGATGAGTCAGCAATTTCAAAACAGGCCGACGAGTTGCGTTAACAAGGAGATCTACATGCGTCGATAAAAGAGATTACATTATCCTGCAAAAATACTAAGTAAAATAAACTTAAACAAAAGCAAAAGAAAATAAAATTACATGATAAAAATGTCAAGAAAAATTTGAAAAATTTGACCAATTTAATGGTCTCTTCCTGTTTGTGATCATTATGGCCAAAATAATGCTTCAACAGTTATCTATTCACTTTAAATTGGTACCCATCATGTAAATCTTTAATTGTGACTACACCATGAGGAAATGCTTCGACAACTTCGAATGGTCTAGACCAATATGAGCACAATTTACCTAGGTGCAATTTCAATCGAGAATTGAATAATAACACCTGTTGACTTGCAGTAAATTGCCACTGCAAAATAATTTTATCGTGCCATCGCTTGGTCTTTTCCTTATAAATTGATGCATTTCATTAGGCATTTCGCCTAATTTTCTCAAGTTCAATGATGTCTAGCAGCCTCTTCTTTCCAACAATCTCATAATTCATGTTCACTTACTTAATCGCCCACATTGCCTTGTGCTCCAATTCAACTAGAAAGTGACATGCTTTTTCAAAAACAAACTGATACGGTGACATCCCAAGTGAGGTTTTGTACGCTGTCCTCAGTGCCCACAAAGCATCATTAAGTCTAACAAACCAATATTTTCTTGAGGGGTTCACCACCTTCTCGAGAATATTCTTGATTTGTTGATTGGATACCTCAGCTTGTCCATTGGTTTGCGGATGGTAAGTGGTCGCCATTCAATGATTAATTCTATACCGCTTCAATGCGGCTGCCAGCTAGTTGCAATGGAAATGAGTACCCTGATTGCTGATCAATGCTTTAGGTGTGCCAAAACGGGTGAGTATATGCTTGTGGAAAAACTTAAGCACTATCATTGTATCATCCTTTGGGACTACAATGGCTTCAACCCATTTTGATACGTAGTCAACAACAACAAGAATATAGACGTTTCCAAATGAACTTGGAAATGGTCTCATGAAGTCCATACCCCAAATGTCGAAGAGTTCAACTTTCATGATTAGTTGTTATAACATCTCATTGTGATGAGATATAGAACCAGTACATTGACATCGATCACATTGATGCACAAAATTATGGGTGTCCTTAAATAATAAAGACCAATAAAATCCTAATTGAAGAACCTTTGCAGCAGTTCTCATGCCACCAAAATGACCTCCATAAGGAGCATCATGACAATGCTTCAGGATTGAAAGCATCTCTTCCTCTAGAACACAACGCCTAATGATATTGTCATTGCATACCTTGAATAAGTACGGTTCATTCCAACAGTATTTCTCTACTTCTCGAAGAAATCTTTCTTTCTTATGACTTGTGACACCCAAGTGTAGTTTCCCACATACCAGATAATTAACCACATCCGCATACCACGAGATTGCGTCGACAGCAAACAACTTCTCATTAGGAAATGCGTCGACAATCTGAAGTATGTTTCCATCTTCACTGCCAACTTCCAAACGAAACAGATGGTCTGACTTGGTCTTCTGAACCCTTCCGATATTTGATCTCTATATCGAATTCTTGCAATAATAGGATCCAACGTATCAGTCGTGGTTTTGTGTCTTTTTTGCAAAAAGATATCTCAACGCTGAATGGTTAGTAAATACAGTAACCTTTGCGCCGATAAGGTATGAGCACAATTTGTCAAAAGCAAAGACTACAACTAACAATTCCTTCTCTGTGGTTGTATAATTAATTTGAGCCTCTGTAAGAGTCTTGTTGGCATAATAGATGGCGTGAAATATTTTTTCCTTGCATTGATCTAGGATAGCTCCCATATTAAAATCGTTGGCATTGCACATAACCTCAAACGGTTGAGACCAACCCGGTGTAACAACAATGGGTATTTTAACTAACTTCTGCTTATTTGAATAAATGCATCCAAGCATGCATTATCAAAGAGGAATTTTTTATTTTGTCCCAACATGAGCAGAGGGGTTTTGTAATTTTTGAAAAATCTCGAAAAATCAGTGATAAAATCCTACATGCCCAAGAAAACTTTTGATGCCCTTCACATTTGTCGACGGAGGTAGCTTCTCAATAATTTATACCTTAGCTCTATCCACTTCAATACCTTGACTGGAAATGCGATGACCTAAGACAATTCCTTCAATTACCATGAAGTGGCATTTCTCCCAATTCAGCACAAGATATGTGTCTTCACATCGCTTCAGAACTCTAGCTAAATTGTCAGCGCATTGATCAAAATAATTCCCATAAACTGAAAATTTGTCCATAAATACCTCTAAAGAATCATCGATCATATCTGAAAATATTGCTATCATGCACCTTTAAAATGTGGTTGGTGCATTGCAAAGACCAAACGGCATACGACGAAAAGCAAAAGTGCCAAAAGGGCAAGTAAACGTTGTTTTTGCTTGATCCTCTAGCGTAATAGCGATCTGATGATAGCCAGAAAAACCGTCTAGGAATCAATAGTAGGCTTTTCCAGCAAGCCTATCCAACATCTGATAATCTATACATACTCGCCAACCCATAAGAATGCGTGTAGGGATTAGCTCATCCTTGTCATTACTCACCACAGTGATACCACTCTTCCTAAGGACACATTGAACTAGACTTACCCAATTGCTATCAGAAATTGGGTTTTTTAACCACCTCCTTCATTTTCTCGTTCAATCTTCTTTATTGTTCGATCAATTGCCTTCCTTCGTCTTCCAACCTAATTTTGTGCATACAAAAAGATGGACTAATGCCTCGAATGTCGACAATACTCCAGGCAATAGCACGTTTATGCTGCTTAAGGATATGGATCAATTTTTTCTCCTAAGTTGCATCTAATGTTGCGAAGACAATGATTGGCAAAGTATTGTTGTCGCCAAGAAAGACATATTTAAGATGAGCTGGCAGTGGCTTCAACTACAAAGTAAGAGCTTCTTCAATAGATGGCTTAAAAAATGGCGTCATTCTATTGGTTAGGTCTAAAGATTCCATCTTCCATCCACGCCTAAGCTCAATGTTATTCACTTCAACCTTGCTGTCAGAATCAGCTAAAAATTCTTCATCCGATGTCACCGCAAATTCTGCAGAAAATAATGTGCTTCAATAATTGAATTCTTCCCCAATTAATTTGTCCAGCACATCGACAGTGTGACATTCTTCTTTGTCCTTGCAGAGAATTACTTCAAAAACACTAAATGTGACATGTTCATCATTGTGTCGCATGGTTAACTCACCTTTGTACACGTCGATGAGAGTGCGTCCGATAGCTAGAAGTGGTCGACCCAAGATTATGGGGACCTTTGTCTGCTTCGCAATCCAGTATAATGAAATCCGTGGGAAACATAAATTTATCCACATGAACTAAGATATCCTTAATTTGTATTTCAGGTTGTGCCAAAGATCTATCCGCTAATTGCAATGTCACTACTGTGGGCTTCATATAACCAATTCCCAACTTTCTAAAAGTAGACAGTGGCATAAGGTTGATGCTAGCGCCCAAATCACATAAAGCTTTACCCAAGTAGTGGTTGCCAATTGAACATGGGATCGTAAAGCTTCCTAGATCTTTCATTTTGGGCGGCAAATTATTTGTCAGGAGTGCACTACAGCCTTCTGTGAGTGCAATCGTTTCAATATCATTCAGCTTCTTCTTCTTAGACAGGAGCTCTTTCATAAATTTCCCATAACTAGGAATCTAAACAACAACATCCTTGAGAGGGATATTGACATGAAGTTGCTTTAATGTTGTCAGAAACTGCTGATATTGTTTATTATGCTCCTTTTCTTTAAATCATTGTGGGAAAGGCAAAGGTATGGATACATCAAGTTGCATCGACATCTTTGTTGGTCGGACAGTAGGCATCGGGGTGACAATTTGTGGAGCCTCTTTATCTGGTTCATCTATATTTCTTCAGATACAACTCTCTCACCCTGATTCACTTCACTAGTGTCTATAGGTGCTATAGTAGAGTTGGTAGGTGGCTCAGCAGTTTGTCGACCGTTGTGAAGGGTGATTGCTTTGCAAAGCTCCTTCCCTTTCAAATTTGGATCTTCTGTGTCGCTAGGTAATGTACCTGGTGGTCGAGTGTTTAAATTCGAAGCAATTTCTCCCAATTGTGCTTCCAATACTTGGATGGAGGATGAATTTCCTTGTACAATGGCTTCCGTTCGAGTGTTATGCTCACGCATTAAGGCTTCGAGAGCTACTAAAGGATCATATCATGCTTGTGTGTACTATTGTTGCTATTGTCCTTGAACATTCATATTTGGCATTGAAGATTGTTGTAGTTGCACACGATTTTGATGTGGCTGCATCTGGTCTTGATGTGAATGCATATGAGTACACTGGTTGTAATTCTGTTACTGTTGATTGTAATTTCCTTGTCTATAATTACCTAAATTAGATGAATTCCCATATCTAAATATCGCAGCATTCTGATTTCCCCAAGGCTGTAAATTGCGTGTAGAATTATTATAGGAATTATCATAAGAATTTCCACGGATATTATTGACATAGAAAGCATTCTCCGCATGCTGCAAACAATCTTCATAACTGTGGTTGTCACCGTAAATCTCGTAACAAAATGTAGGAACATCAATTTGTTGAGCGACTTGAATAGGTGCAACGTCACTAGTCCCCTTCATTTTTTTATCATGTTTGCGAGCGAAGAAACTTGCACACTCAGAGCAGATATTGCATTCAATTCAATAATTCCAGGATTAGATTTTACTTGTGTAGCTCTAGAGATCGGATATTGATAATCATTCTGAGTGATTCTCTCTAGAATTCTAACAGCTTTATCGTATGTACAGTCCAACAAAGGACCATTAGCAGATGCGTCGACAAGATTTCTTGTTTATGCGTTCAGCCTGTTGTAGAAAATTTCAATCTGTCTCTTGTTGAATTCCATGCATGGGGCAAAGTCGTAGCAAAGATTTATAACGTTGCCACGTGGTATGAAGATTTTCATCATCCAACTAATGATACACAGTTATATCATTTTGAAGATGAGCATTCATAGTCAGTGGGTTGAATGCAAGACAAATTGTGTTGTGAGCGCATTCCATGAAGTGATTGATCCAGTAGGTAGTCCAAGGAACCAGGTACGAGCCCGTCCTTGCAATGAATAAGGGAATAGCTGCATTTTCAAGGCGTCACCAAGAATTCCTTGCTAACAAAGGAAGCACAAATCAATAGAAAGGATTTAAAGTGCTCTCTCGCATCTTCATGTAGCGGTCCAACATACTGCCAATTGGAGTTTAGTATCTGGAACATGACTGGCTTTAATTCAAAATTTCCAGCTTGAATAGCTGGTCTAACAACTCCTAGCTGCAAATCATCCAAATAGGAACAACAAAATCTCGAATAGTTCGATTTTGTATTTGATCTTCATGCGGCAGCGGTGGATTATTAACATTTTGTGGCTGTATCGGAGGTATGGCTGCATTAGTTCATGATAAAGCCATATTTATTTATTCTTGACGTCTCCTTCGAATAGTTCTTTCAATTTTTGGATTCAAACCAATAATAAACTCTGAATTGCTTCGGGTCATAAAACACCTAAAAGAAAATGTGAAATTAGCAACAAGAAAGGAAACAAGTTAGTAACAACTAAAGGTTAGATAATAAAGAATAAATGCAAAAATAAAAATAAACATCAAACAAATGTCATTCCCTGCAACGGTGCCAAAACTTGATCGCGCTATGAACGTCACAGCAATAATGTGCAAGCGTACACTATCGATGCAAGTAGACAGATGTGAATCTGTTGGATATCGATCCCACAAGGATGAATGTTTGTTGTCTATTAATGTCGTCACAATGAATAAGTAAATGCAAATAAATTATAAGAGTGGTTGTGGAAGCAATAATGCGAAAATAAAGATGAAATGCAATAATAATGAAATGGGGTCCCCAACGTGAATAGTCAGTAGAAAACTAAGTGTGGCTCACAAGGTTTAAAATAACAGGTGATTGTCGCTGTAATAAGGCACAATGAATATCTTATCAAACTTGGCTCCTCTATTTGATCTAAGACTTAAACATGCACACTAACCACACCTTCCAGTGTTGGCAATGCAACACATTCAAGAACAAGTGGGTTAAATTCCTTCAATCCCCAAGCAACTTTCATTGTTTTGCTTGTTAGTTTAAATTTTCGCTGCACCTTCCAGTGACAGTGACTGCAATAACACTTCCGTGGTCAAAACATTCAAACCTAAAGATTAAATAGTAAAAGCAAGATTGGATAAAATACCATTTAGTCTAGAAATCAAGTGTACTTCTATGCAAGCTTGAAATAAACATTCATCACCAACGCTTAAGAAAGAGATATAAAAGAACAAATGGAGAATACTATTCCTAGGCTACTCGACTTACTCTCTTACTGTCCTCTTGCGTCGCACTTAGGGATTCCTTATTAGGAGTAGATCTGCCTTCATCTTCACGTCAGTTCGCCCTTGAGAAGTTTAAGCTTCTATGGCCACAAGCTTTAAAGATGAATTTTAGAAGAATATATCTGGAAGAAGACCCCCTAGGCTCTCTTTCCTCATAAGTATTTATCCTCAGCTCAATAGTACTAGTGTCCTTTCCTCCAAATCTAGCAAACTCTGGCCGTACCAGTTGGTTACACCAGCTGTACAGCTCACGCATTTTTGGTTTTTTTAACCAGACAGCTGTCAGATGCTGCAACAAATTTTGGGTGCAATTCTGGACCTACTCATACAGCGATAACTCTGGACATATTCACGCAGCGATAATTCTGAACAAGTTCCTACAACGACAATTCTGGGCCTAATGCTGAATAGACTCATGCAGCAACATAAGTAGTAAAAATATTATAAAATCAAAGGTAACTAGGCTAAGGTCTATTAAGTTAGAAAATGCAATAACTAAATTAAAATGCTAAAAATATGTGCTAAGGATGACCAAATGGAAACAACTTAAACAATAAGTAGGGAGAAATCAATGGTTCTTTCTGATACTATCAATACACGTTGCAAAAATCACCAAAAATGAGACCAAAACAAGGACCCAACATAATGCACAACTCACCAAGGCCTAAAACGGCGAATGAGTGACGGACTACGGCGGAGAAGAATAGCGAACAAAAGAGAGTTGAACGGTCAAGGGCCATTCCTCACAAACGGTGATCGACGAAGAGGTTTTGGGGTGTGGATTCACTTCAAATTCAAAAGCAAAACCTGATCATGAGCTGGGCTGGCTACTCGGCCCGACCTGAAGGCCCGCTCGAAAAGTAGGCAAATTTGGGTAAAAACGTAAACTTAAAAAATGGGCTTGAATAAAAAAGAGGCCCATTTTCAAATGGGTCAGGCCTTGGGTATATTTTTTGACCCAGGCCAGACCCGAATTTGTAATAATGATTTTTAATATTATTTTTAATTTTAATACTAATTTTTTTGCTTAAAATTTTAAAAGTTATTAAAAAATTAATAATTTGTTACGGTACACAAAAAAACCCAAACAGTCACGTCTCCTCCCCTTCCCTTTAGCCTCCCCAAATCCCAAATCAATTTCAAAACAAAAAAACCCTAAGTGCTTCCATCAAGAAACTATTGCTTCCACCGGATTAAAAGTTGTTGCTTTCTCTCTTGCCGGTGTTCTTTCATCACATAGTCATACACCCATCAGTCCATCTTCGTTCACCACAATCGCAACATCTCTAATCCAAACACTAGAATCGTGGGTATGTTTGACTATTTTTGTTTCAACTCAATAGCAATAGTTATTTTATTGTTTTCACAATTTTCATGTTTAATCTGTTGGGTTTTGTTTTGTTAGCTTTATTAGGCTCTGATTCTATTTGCTTTCTAATTTGTATATCTTTTCCTTGAATCTTTGTTGTTGATGGGTTGTTCTTGAATCAAAGTTTGCTTTTGGGATAGTTTTTTTTTAAATTAAATAAATTTCTATATTCATTTGGGTTCGTCTTTAATGGGAGTTTTCTCGTATTGTTTGTATTCCTATTGGTTTTGTTAAAACCTTCATTCCTTGCCCTACCACAACATTGTCATAAGTTGATAGTTTTCAAGTATGTTGAGCCAAAAAATAGAGGTGCATGACTGATAGTTTTCAAGTAAAAAAAACTAAAGGATATAGGAAATAAGTATTAAATTTGCAAAAAAGTTTAATTTTTTCAGATACAATTTAGAAGGATTTTATTCTTGTTAATTTGCAAAAATTCAAAGATTAGCATAAATATTCAATCCATTGCCATTGTTATTTTGTTAGCCAATTCATGCAATTAAATATAATTTTTAGTTAAGTTACTACCATTGCTCGCTTCTATGTCCAATAAAAGAGCCAAACTATTCAAGTGCCTACTGGCCAAAGGATTCGTATATTTGGCTTTAAACTCTATACTGTTCTCTGCAATATTTGTGATTAAGATAACATTGTAGGGACTTTGATTATGGAGTCTTCGAGGATATGTACCATTTCATTTCTACCCACAAGATGAGTTAAAATATAAGGGTAGTAACTTGTAGGTAGATATATATATATTTGGTATTTTTTACTTCCGTTTTACGACTCATATTTATAACAATGTTGTCTTCAAAGTTTGAACTTTTGATGAATACGAAGTTATTTCTTCAGTACTTAATTTCTTTAATTATCTTGGAATCAACTCCAATGGTACTCTGTCATTTTTCCCCCCTCCATGAAATCGCATATATATATATATATATATATATATTTTTTTTTCTACAACTACTGTCTCGACTTGATTTCCTAAATTGTATCTGATAAAGGAATAATTCCTCTTCTAAACAGCATGCATGCATGTTGACATCCAAAGTATGGGGAGTAGAAATAAGTATTAAATTTGCAAACAAGATTAATTATATTTCCTATATAATTTTCAAGTAGAAAAGACTAAAGGAAGTAGGAAAGATTGATTTTATTCTTGTTAATTTTTTGATTTTATTTATAATGATTAATTTTAATTTTAATTACTATATTCTGATTCTATATATGCTTTATAATTTTTATCTCATTTTCCTTAAAATTTACTATTGATGGGTTGTTCTTGAATCAAAGTTAGCTTTTTGGATAATTTTTTTAAATGAATTTCTATATTCTTTTGGGTTCGTCTTCTTATTGGTTGTTTTAAGCAATGAAAAAGATAAAAGTAAATACACACAAAAATAAGCAGATTGATTTTATTCTTGTTCATTTTTAGATTTTATTTATAATGATAAATTTTAATTTTAATTATTATATTTTGATTCATTTAGATTTCAAGACTTGAGTTTTTATGACAACGACTAGTTCAAACACTCCAATATTTATGGACAATTGGTTTAATGAATATGTAAGTGCTCCCAAACGGCAAAAGGCTACTACTTCAAAGGTGTGGGATGAAATGACTAAGCTTGAATGTGAGAACAAAAACGAACTAAAGCTAACACCCTTACCCCTATTCGTCATTGGATTAGGGTTAGATGGCATTACCATTCATACACTATCATTTAATTCAATAAAACACAAGACAAATCAATTTTATATCATACAATTTATATTCAATCATATAGATTTTCAAACTAAAAACTAGATTAAAATCAATCAGAAGCAACTTCATAATCAAGTAAAAAGTCTGGAAGAAGGTAGTAGATGCATGTGAAACATGGGCACACAGCACAAGACCGTGGGCCAAACCATGGGTTGCCCGTGTGTGATTTTGAAATAGGGTCACACGACTGTGTATCATCCCGTGTGCCAGCCCATTTTCCATTTCGGAAAACTTACAAGTATACAACCCATGCCCATATATTGGACCGTGTAACAGCCCGTGTTTCTATTTGAATAAATAAAAAAATTTCACACACGGTCGTGTGACAGCCCGTGTCACAGGTCGTGTACCTACTCGAAATAATACCTTACACCTAAAAATACACACACGGCCGTGCGACAGACCGTGTCACAGGCCGTATACCACTATAATTTCTTCTAACCTAAGACATTTTATTTCCCTACCTTCATGACCAAGTTACACAAGCCATAAACTTATTTCTAATACATAAATGCACATTTCATCCTCCAATAAATTCATGTAAAAACCTACCAAATATCAATTTGCAAGAAGTGAATACTTTTCTATTACATAACACATAATCACTTCAAAATGCAAGTTTCTAAAACATCTTTTATCACAACAAAGACTACATTATGCTCTTAAACTTGTTCAACCAAAAGGTTCATCATATTCTATACATTCGACTTTGGCTAAACAAAAGAAGTGACCAACTACCCATTGAGTCCTATATACATGCCACTACCCTACAAAAGTATCAAAAGAAATCTACCAAGTGTGATGGATAGTGTGATCCTTGCTTGATCCTTCTTCCAAAATTTTGCCAAAATCTACAAAATGGTTAAAACAAACTAAAGTAAGGAAAATGCTTAGCAAGTTCATAGCATTTAAAATTTAATAACCTTTAACTCAAACAAAAGGGTAAAATGTTAAAAATCACATTGTTTCATTCACTTTCATTCAAACTCACGAATGTCTCATTTGCATATACAAACTCGGTTCAAGAAAACATTACAGGGGCACTGAAGTGCATTCACAAGGGCACCGTAGTGCAATTCAGGGGCATCACATAGTCTCCATGACAATTTAAGTTTCACATTATTCATGAATAAATAAATATAAATTGCACAACACCATTAATGTTCTTCTCAATTTTATACATATTTCACTTTTGTATTCTTCCTAAGTTTCACAAATATCAAATGCCACTTTATATGGAAATTTACAATATTTAATCATTTATAACCAATAGCAATATAATCACGTAAGAAATTTTAATGAATAATTTATTACGAACTTACCTCGATTATAAAAGTTGAAAGATAATGCTGACAACTACTCTACGACTTTAGCTTTTCCCCGATCTAGGTTCGGTTGATCTTTTTCTTTATCTATATTACGATTTAATTTAATCAATATCTAAAATATAATTCAATTACTCCATTTCATTCATAATTCATACTTTTATTAAATTACGAATTTACCCCTAAACAATTAAACTTCTACCAATTTACTCCCTTATGCTTTTAACTTAAATTTAGTGATTTTCCCAACTATTAAGATAAGGCCGAATACCTTCCACCACTTAAACAATCAACCCTTTACTCTTCTTCCCCAAAATCACATGAATTTCATTAGCTTAAGTACTTTCACACTTTACTTAAAATGACACAAATTTAATCAATAATTTCAAACCAATAATCATATGGATTCACTATCTCACTTATGAACTCTTAAAAATATAAGAATTTCATTCATATAAATTTCATAACACTATCAAATTCTAAATTCAACTCACAAAATATATAGATTAAACCATGCTAAGTTAAACAACACAAAAATCATGAAAAACCAAGCTCAAATACACTTACATGCAATTCTCTTCCTAGCCGAACTTGGAGCTTCAACAATAGAGATTTCTATGCTAATTTTTGCTAGAGAGAAGAGACAATGAAGAAAGTCTTTTCTTTTTCTTTTTTATTTCTTTATTATTGTTTTAACTAATAATATATCATTTTTAATCATCAAAATGTTAACTTTTATATTACTTTATTCTCACCAAAACCCACTAACATTTTATTTGGGTTATTTGACATGCAAACCCACTCCTTTCTCATTTTCCTTATTTAATTTCTATGATAATTACCATCATATTTTATACTTCCCTCAATTTAATTCATTTCTATTATTTTGCTTATTTTTGACATTAAATCTTCTTTTAAATTTCAATACTATTTAACTAGTTGCTCTAAACACTTATACAATTTAAAGATAACTAACGATTTACTTGCCGAAATAGTAGTCAGAAAACCACTTTTTCCGTTATCGCTCTACTCGAGTTGTTACAATTCTCCCCCCTAAAAAAAATTTTTCCTCGGAAATTCTTACCAAAGAAGAGATGTGGATATTGGGACCTCATACTTTCTTTCGCTTCCCACGTCGCTTCTTCCACTCCATGCCGTTTCCATAACACTTTAACTAATGGTACTGTTTTGTTTCTTAACTCTTTCTTTTCACGGGCTAAGATCTTTACAGGTTCCTTATTATAAGTCAAATCCGATTGTACATCAATTTCTTCAACGGATAATATATGAGACGGATCAGACCGGTAACGTCGAAACATGGAGACGTGGAAAATGTTGCGAATTCTATCAAGTTCTGGCGGCAAAGCTACACGATATGCCACAGGTCCTATTCTTTCTAATACTTCATACAGCCCGATAAATCTTGGACTCAGCTTCTCTTTTTTGCCGAATCTTAATACTTTCTTTCACAGATATACCTATAAGAATACTTTATCCCCAATATCAAATTCAATATCTTTTTGTTTCAAAGAAGCGTAAGACTTCTGTCGATCAAAAGATGCTTTTAAATTACCTTGAATAATATTTACTTTCTCTTTTGCTTCACGAACTAGATCAACTCTAGTGATTTTCCATTCACTTAATGCTGACCAACATAATGGATTTCTACATTTCCTTCCATACAAAGCCTCAAATAGGGCCATTTTAATGCTTGCCTGATAGCTATTATTGCAAGCAAATTCAGCTAGAGGCAAGTATTTCTCCCAACTTCCCTCAAACTCGATAATGCAACATCGTAACATATCTTCCCAAATTTGGGTAACACGTTCTGATTGTCCATCTATCTACGAATAAAAGGTAGTACTAAAATTTAGCTTGGATCCCAAAGATTCTTGAAATTTTCCCCAAAACCTAGAAGTGAATCTCAGATCACGATCAAATATAATAAAGGGAATCCCATGTAATCGTACTATTTTTGAAATATATAACTCGGCTAATTTTCTTACTAGTAATCCGTTCTAAACGGTATAAAATGAGTCGACTTTGTCAAATGATCTACCACGACCCAAATGGAATCTTTTCTTTTCGCAGTTAAAGGTAGCCCTAAAACAAAATCCATTGTGACTCTGTCCCACTTCCATTCTGGAATCATGATTGGTTGTAATAATCCCGATGAAACTTGATGTTCTGCTTTCACCTATTGACAAACTAAACATCGAGATACAAATTACATTATTTCCCACTTCATGCCAGACCACCAGTAATGTTGTTTCAAATCATTGTACATTTTTGTACTTCCGGGATGAATCGAATAAACACTATTGTGAGCTTCATTCAACAATTCTTGCTTTAAATCCGCATTGTCAGGTATACATAACCGGCCTCGAAAGTATAAACATTCCTTCTCTCCAATTCTAAAATCAGATTTCTCATCACTTTCAATTACCCTGAACTTGGATAAAAGTTTTAAGTCGGCCTTCTGTAGTTCTCGAATCTTTGATAAAAGTAATAGCCTTACTAGTAACTCAGCCAAAATAGAATCGTTAGGTCCTAATCTCAAGTTTACATTCATAGCCTTTAATGCAAATAGAGACTTCCGACTTAAAGCATTAGCAACAACGTTGGCTTCTCCCGGGTGGTAGTCAATAATCACCTTATAATTTTTTAATAACTCTAACCACCTTCGCTGACGTAAATTTAATTCTTTCTGAGTCATTAAGTATTTTAAACTTTTATGATCAGTAAAGATGTAGCATTTCTCTCCATATAAATAGTGTCGCCATATTTTTAAGGCAAACATGATAACTGCCAACTCCAGATCATGCGTTGGATAATTCCGTTCATGAACTTTCAATTGCCTCGAAGCATATGTTATAACTTTCCCATCTTGCATTAAAACGCTCCTAAACCACACGAAGATGCATCGCTATACACAACAAATTCTTTACCCGCTTATGATTGTGTTTGGTGCTTTGGTTAACATATTCTTTAATTGCTTAAAACTTCTCTTACATTTCTCATTCCAAACAAACGGTACGTCTTTTTGCAACAATCTAATCATCGGTGAAGCAAGTATGGAGAAGTTTTTAAAAAATCTTCTGTAATACCCGGCTAGTCCCCAAAAACTACTAACTTTCGATACAGTCTTCAGAATTTTCCAGTCCACTATTGCTGATATTTTGTTTGGATCCACCCTGATACCTTCGGTCGAAATTACATGACCCAATAAGCTTACTTCACATAACGAAAACCCCACTTGCTGAATTTTGCAAAAAGCTGCTTGTCTGAGAGGGTTTGTAGTACAATTCGTAAATATCATCAATAAACACTACGATAAACTTGTCCAAATAGGGTCGAAAAACCCGATTCATTAAATCCATGAAAGCTGCAGGTGCATTCGTTAGCCCAAATGGCATCACTAGAAACTCATAGTGTCTATATCGAGTCTTAAAACCAGTCTTCGACACGCCTTACTCTTTAACCCTTAATTGATAGTATCCTGACCTCAAATCAATCTTCAACAATACTGTAGCTCCCTTTAGCTAATCAAATAAATCGTCAATATGCGGTAATGGATATTTATTCTTAATTGTAACTCGATTCAACTATCTATAATCAATGCATAACCTCATCGATCCATCTTTCTTCTTTACAAAAAAGAACTAGTGCACCCCACGGTGATATGCTGGGTCGAATAAAGCCACGTTCTAGCAATTGCTGCAGTTGAGCTTTTAACTCCTTCAATTCAATAAGAGTCATTCGATAAGGGGCGATCGATATAGGAGTAGTTCTCGGTACCAATTCAATTACAAATTTTACCTCTCGTATAGGTAGTAAACTAGTTAGCTCTTCAAGAAAAACGTCAACAAATTCACAAACCATTTGTACCTGACTCACTTTCAATTCAAACATCTTCGAATCAAGTATGTAAGCCAGATAAGCTTCACATCCCTTCTTCTTAATCAGTTTCTGAGCTATCAGATCTGAAATTACACTTGTAACGTAATCACTTTTCATCTGTTCTAATACAAACATACTTTCCATTTGAACATTTCAAACTAACTTGATTTCTTCTGCAACTTATTAATACATCGTACTCCATCAACCAATCCATTCCTAGTATGATGTCAAAATCATCAAAAGGTAACAACATTAAACTAGCAAGGAAATTGTAACCTTTTATATTCAATGGGCATGATTTACATACTCAGTTGACTAATGCACTCTGACCTAAAGGGTTAGTTACCTTAATGGTGAATTCTATCATCGTAATAGGTGATTTTTTTTTTATCAAATAATGCAGTGCATATATAAGAATGAGTTGATCCTGGATCAATCAATATGTATACATTAATATCAAAAAGAGAGAAAGTATAGGTAATAACATCTAGAGCAGTTGCTTCTTCTTAAGCTCTAATGGCGTAGGCCCTTGCTGGAGCCCTTGCCTCTGATCGCTCATTTGTATCTATAGTCTTTCCTCGACCCAGAGCAGAAGTTCTTCCATTGCCCGGTCTTCTACCTCTATGCAATGTCACTTCTTGTCTACTTGACTGTTTGCTCGATTCATTTTGCTTCAAAGGGCAATCTCATAGAAAATGTTCAATGGATCCACAACGGTAACAAGCTCCCAATTTTGATCTACACTCCCCGAAGTGCTTCTTATCACAGTCATTACATACCGGTATCAGTCTTTTCACATTTCTCACACTCCCAACACTAGTAACTGGCGAGTTTACTGTCTTTAAATTACTTGCTCTGGATCTATCTCTGTTAATGAACTCTAATGAGACACTCGATCGATTATCTTCGCTACATATCTTTTTCGACGGAAATACATGAGCTGACTTAAATAATCCCCTCTTTCCAAAGTCTCAAAATCTTGCATCTGACTTCCGTTTACACTTACAAATTTCTTTAATTTTCTGAGCACGTTCAGAAAGTTCCACTAACTCACGTATATTCAAGGCTGCTACTGACATTTTTATCTCATCATTTAACCCATCCTCGAATCTGATGCACATTTCTTCTTCACTTGGTACAACATTTCATGCATACTTGCTTAATTGCACAAATTCTCTTTCGTACTCAACAACAATTCGACATCCTTGTTTTAGTTCAAGGAATTTTTTATTCTTTCTATCCAAGAACAGTCGAATGACGTATTTCTTTCTGAATTCTACTTGGAAGAATTCCCAATTGACACGATTCTCAGATTTCATAGAACTCTTAGTTTCCCACCATTCATAAGCTTCTTCCTTCAACAATGATACCGCACACCTTAGACAGTCTTCTAGAGTGCACATCAGCTCCTTGAATATTCTTTTTGTACTTGCTAGCCAATATTTCGCTTTCGCAGGATCATCATCTACTTTACCTCTGAACTCCTCAGCCCCACATTTCTGAGTTTTATCAATTAAAAGTCGTGTCGTCATCACGGGCACTGGATTTTGCGTAATCACAAGTGCAGGAGGAGGCTTAGTAGGAGGTGGAGGTCGTGGAACTACCGGATTTGCTTGATTGAATTCATTGAACAATTGGTTCATCATACCGAAGATAATATATTTCATATCTTCTTCAAAAGATTACGGAAAAAAAATGTTAGCACCTACTTTCGGATTAGAAGCTTGTGCATTACTTTCAGCTTCATTATCTATTGTTCTATTTGGTTCATTCGCCATCTTTAATCAATATGAAAATATAAGGTTAGTATGGATCACAAGTATCACATTATCATCGGGTATATATATACCATGTATATTCTACACTCATTTGACACTACGTTAGTCTTAGAATTGACTAAACCGTAGCTTTGATACCAATAAATATAGCACCCCCTATCTGTCGTCGGATTAGGGTTAGATGGTATTACCATTCATACATTATCATTTAATTCAATAAAACACAAGAACAAAACAATTCTATATCATACAATTCATACTCAATCATATAGATTTTCAAACAAAAAACTAGATTAAAATCAATCAGAACCAAGTTCATTATCAAGTAAAAGGTATGGAAGAAGGTGGTAGATACATGTGAAATAGGGGCACACGGTCGTGGGCCAAACCATGGGTTGCCCGTGTGTGATTTCGAGATAGGGTTACACGACCGTGTATCATCCCGTGTGCCAGCCCATGTTCCATTTCAAAAAGACCTTACAGGCATACAACCCATGCCCATGTCTTGGACCGTGTAACTTCTATTCGAACAAAAAAACTTTCACACATGGTCGTGTGACAGCCCGTGTCACAGTCCATGTGCCTACTCGAAATAATGCCCTACACCTAAAAATACACACACGATCGTGTGACAGACCTTGTCACAGGCCATGTACCACTATAATTTCTTCTAACCTAAGACATTTTATTTCCCTACCTTCATGACCAAGTTACACAAGCCATAGACTTATTTCTAATACATAAATGCACATTTCATCCTTCAATAAATTCATATAAAAACCTACCAACTACCAATTTGCAAGAAGTGAATACTTTTCTATTACATAACACACAATCACTTCAAAATGCAAGTTTCTAAAACATCTTTTATCACAACAAATAGTACATTATGCTCTTAAACTTGTTCAACCAAAAACTTCGTCATATTCTATACATTTGACTTTGGCTAAACAAAAGAAGTGACCAACTACAGATTGAGTCCTATATACATGCCACTACCCTACAAAAGTATCAAAAGAAATCAATCAAGTGTGATGGATAGTGTGATCCTTGCTCGATCCTTCTTCCAAAACTTTGCTAAAATCTACAAAATGGTCAAAACAAACCAAAGTAAGCAAAATGCTTAGCAAGTTCATAGCATTTAAAATTTAATAACCTTTAACTTAATCAAAAGGGTAAAATGTTAAAAATCACATTGTTCCATTCACTTTCATTCAAACTCACGAAGTCTCATTTGCATATACAAACTCGGTTCAAGAAACATTACAAGGGCACTGAAGTGCATTCATAGGGGCACCGTAGTGCAATTCAGGGGCACCGTACTGCAATTCAAGGGCATCACATAGTCTCCATGACAATTCAAGTTTCACATTATTCATGAATAAATCAATATAAATTTCACAACACCATTAATGTTCTTCTCAATTTTATACATATTTCACTTTTTTATTCTTCCTAAGTATCACAGATATCAAATGGCACTTTATATGGAAATTTACAATATTTAATCATTTATAAACAATACCAATATAATCACGTAAGAAATTTTAATGAATAGTTTACTACAATCTTACCTTGATTACAAAAGTTGAAAGATGATGCTAACAACACTACTCCACGACTTTAGCTTTTCCCCGATCTAGGTTTGGTTGATCTTTTTCTTAATCTATACTACGATTTAATTTAATCAATATCAAAGATATATTCATTCATAATTCATACGTTTATTAAATTAAGAATTTACCTCTAAATAATTAAACTTCCAACAATTTACTCCCTTATGCTTTTAACTTAAATTTAGTGATTTTCCCAACTATTAAGATAAGGCTGAATACCTTCCACCACTTAAACAAGCAACCCTTTTACTCATCTTCCCCCAAATCACATGAATTTCATTAGCTTAAGTAATTTCACACTTTACTTAAAATGACACAAATTTAATCAACAATTTCAAACCAATAATCATATGGGTTCACTATCTCACTTATGAACTCTTAAAAATATAAGAATTTCATTCATATAAATTTCATAACACTATCAAATTCTAAATCCAACTCACAAAATATATAGATTAAACCATGCTAAGTTAAATAACACAAAAATCATGAAAAACCAAGCTCAAATACACTTACATGCAATTTTTTTCCTAGCCGAACTTGGATCTTCAACAATGGAGATTTCTATGCTAATTTTTGCTAGAGAGAAGAGAGAATGAAGAAAGTCTTTTCTTTTTCTTTTTTTTTTTTTATTATTGTTTAAACTAATAATATATCATTTTTAATCATCAAAATATTAACTTTTATATTACTTTATTCTCACCGAAACCCGCTAACATTTTATTTGGATTATTTGACATGCAAACCCACTCCTTTCTCATTTTCCTTATTTAATTTCTATGATAATTACACATCATATTTTATACTTTCCTCAATTTAATCCATTTCTCTTATTTTGCTTATTTTGACATTAAATCTTCTTTTAAATTTCAATACTATTTAACTAGTTGCTCTAAACACTTATACAATTTAAAGATAACTAACGATTTACTTTCCAAAATAGTAGTCACAAAATCACTCTGTTATCACTCTACTCGAGTTGTTACACTGAAGGCACAATGTAATTACTGTAAGAGTATCTTCTCTGCTAAACCTTCTAGTAGAACATCTCATTTAAGACGTCATTTGAATAACTGTTTGAAAAATTTTAATCAAGACATCACTCGATACACCATAGCCACCACTCAACATCCTTAGTAGGTGGTCCATCTATAAGAAACTACAAGTTTGATGCTGATGAGTGTCGTCGAGCTATTTCTACTTTTCTTGTGTGTGGCAAACATTCATTTAGGACAGTTGAAGAACCGAGGGTTAGATACATGATGAGCATTTCTAGTCCTAATTTTAAGAATATAAGTAGACATACAACTGCTAGGGATATCATAATGTATTATGCAAAAGAGAGAGACCATGTTAAAGAAGAGTTGGCTAAAGCACCTGGTTTAATTTGTCTAACATCTGATAATTGGAACTCTGAGCGTACTAAGGATGAATACATTTGCATTATTGTTCATTGGGTTGACAAAGACTGGAAGTTACTAAAGAGAATTATAAGGTTTAGAGATTTATATCCTCCGTATGATGGATTGAACATAGCGGATGAGCTTGTTTTATGTTTATCTCAGTGGGGTATAGAAAAGAAAATTTTTAGTATCACTTTGGATAATGCTTCTTATAATGATGTTATGGTTTTCTTATCTTAAAAATCGTTTTCGTGCGAATCGAGCTCTTTTGTGTGATGATACTTTTTTCAAGTTAGATGTTGTGCACATATATTGAATCTTATAGTTAAAACCGATTTGGAACTTACTGATGATATTGTTGATAAGATACGAAATGGAATTAAGTACATAAAAAGGTCGGGAATTCGTAGGAAAATATTTTATGATGTGGCCGACAAGAGCTTTCATTTGAATGTGACCAAAAAGTTATGTCAAGATGTGTGTGTGAGATGGAATTCTACTTATTTGATGCTTAAATGTTCTCTTTACTATAAACATGTGCTAGATTATTGGGGCCAACAAGATAATGATTATCAAATATTTGCACTTTCTGATTAGGAGTGGAGAAATGTTACTATTCTTTGCAAATTTTTGAAAGTCTTTTATGATGTGACTTGTGTTTTTTCTGGTTCTAATTATCCGGCTACTAATCTTTATTTTAGAGGGGCTTGAAAGGTTCACTATGTCTTGCTTGATACAACTAAAGGTCCTCATTCTTTTTTAACTCAAATGGTTAAGCAAATGCAAGAGAAATTTAATAAATATTGGGTTGAGTATTCATTAGTATTGTCATGTGCTGCAATTTTGGATCCTCGTTACAAGTTAAATTATGTGCTTTATTGCTTTACTACAATCTATGGTATTCATGCTCTTGATTTTGTGCAAACAATTCTTAGCAATCTTAGACTCTTTTTTGATGAGTATGTTAAGAAATTCAAATCCACGTCTTCTTCTTTGGCCGAGAATTCTAATGTTTCGGATTCTAGTTTGCATCAACCTAATGTTAATAGGGCTGATTTTGGGGAAGATTATGGTGAGAGTGATGATTATAAACGGTATTTAAATGAATCTAGCACTAAAAGTGAAAAGTCACAGTTAGATGTTTATTTGGAAGAACCAAAGCTTGAGTTGAATAGCAAAATAGATGTTTTGGATTATTGGAGCAAAAGTTCAATTCGATATAATGAGCTTTCATTATTGGCTCGTGATCTTTTGGCAGTTCTAGTATCGACTGTAGCTTCCGAATCGATTTTTAGCATGGGGAAGAAAGTTCTCACACCTTTGAGGAGTTCAGTTAAGCCAAAAACGATTCAATTCGTTGTTTTCTTTGATGATTGGATGCGAGCTAAAGGATTTTTAATAGGTAATTATTAATTTAGTTTTATTGTTATAATTTTATAACATTTTTTCAATTTGATTATCTAACTATTTATTTTTATTTCATATTAGAAATTGATTGCAAGAATGATGAGAATGATGATGGCGATGAGGACGATGAGGATGATGAGGACGATGTTTCTTCAATTGCTCTCTAGGTTACTTTTCTAATTGTTGACAATTTATTTTTAGCTTATGATTTATAGCTTCTTAAAAAATTATATATGTTGATTGATTGATATATAAATATTTTGATTGGTTGATTACATTTTGCAGGTTGTTTTTTGTGCAGATTTGATGCTTTTTTGGTGCAGGTTTGGTACTATTTTTGGTGTAGCTTTGGTACTATCTTTGGTGCAACTTTGGTACTATTTTTGGTGTTATTTTGATACTGTGTTGTTTTGGATGTTTTGGTTCTGTTTTATTGTTGTTTCGCAATTGTTTATGTTGTTTTGCTGCCGAATTTAATGTGATTTGGCATCTATTATTAATATTATTTGTATATTGTAGAACTTTTGTTGTATCATTAATTTTGCTACTATTTTAGTTGTAACTATCTTAATATAAACGATTTTTTTATTGTATTTTCAATTTGTTTGTTGTTTTACGAATTGTTTCAATATTGTTTTTAATTTATTTATTATTTATATTTGTTTTTTTTTTTTTTAAGTGTATTTGATATATGATATTTTAAAATTATTTATATAATACAATAATCTTAAAAAATTACTATGGGTCGGGTCGAGCTCGAGTTTAACTATTATAATTCGGGTTAAGCTTGAGCTAATTTTTAGGCCCATTTTTCGGGCCAGGCCGGGTCGGGCCCAGGCCTAGAAAGTGAGTTTTAAATTTTATTGAAGCCTGGTCCGAACTCGACCCGACTCGGCCCATGATCACCTCTTGTGTGAGCTCTATGGACGATCCTCCCAACTATCTGAACTGTTAACTACAAAACAACATGAGAAAACAAATAAGTTTTCATAGCTTAGTAAGATCGTAGAATTGAATCAACAGAATATATCCACTTCTATTTAGCTAACATTCAATTCACAAGCTCTTACACTATTTTCAAGGGCACTGAAGTGCAACAGGGGCACCGAAGTGCATACAGGGGCACCAGATTGCTAATAGGGGCATCGAAGTGCATACAGGGGCACTAGAGTGCTAACAAGGGCACCAAAGTGCATAGAGGGGCACTGGAGTGCTAACATTCCATAACTCAATCAAAATCAATCCGTTCATATGTAAATTTTTAATGCAATTCACATAATATTGGCAACTTCCATAATAATACTTTTATCCTAAAATGGTTTCTTATACTCATCTACAAATTACTATCTAACAAACAACAACAAAATCTACAAGTAATTTACCATGAGAAATAAGCCACTACGAACTTACCTCTACTTAAATGCTTATTCAAAACGAACTGACAATTACTCCATAACTTTAGCCTTCCTTCAGTTCAGGTCCGGTTGTTGTGTGACTTGATCTAAATAATAATTTTATTCAATTAAATATTTCAAAATACTCAAAAAATACTGATTTGAGCTTATGAGTCACTTTAAGGTAATTTTAAAAAATTACCCTCAATACTTTAACATTTGTAGTCCTTAAAAAAATTCTTGATTTTACATGCAAATGCAAGAACAACTAGCCAAAACTGTTCATGTGTTCATTTCAACCCTAAATTGTTACTATTATATAACATTTACATAGCATTTTATTATTTTCTTAAATAAGTCCTTGAACACCTAACTATCAAAATCACTTAATAAATCACTTTTATTGGACCTTCAACCTCCAGAATTTAACAATAAGGTTCACAAATATACTCATCTCATTCATGGAAAGTCCTCAACTTCTAATGATTTCTCAATTAGATCCCAAGTTAGCTAGATTAAGCTAAAATAATCCAAAAACATAAAAATCAATAAAAAGGACCTCAAGAACTCACCCAATCAAGGAAAGAAGCTTGACAAAAACCCTTCTTTCTCACAATGGCTTCCCACGTTTGCTCAAGGAAGAAGAGAAAATAATGCTTTCAATTTGCTTCTTTTCCTTTTATTATTTTCTCACCTAATGCCACTATTTCAATTATTATAGTCTAAATAAACTAAATATCAAGAGTTGGAAAGCCATACCATCCCCTAATCATAAGTATGGTATAATTACCATTTTGGTTCACTTATTTCCTTTTTCATAATTGTTTGACACATTTAATTAATAGAATTCAACTTTTACAGCCCTTACAATTTAGTCCTTTTTCACTTAATCAATTATCCAAGTGTTTAAATTTCTTAGCTAAATTTAATTTGACCATACTCATTACTCATTAATATTATTTTGATAATATTAAAGACTCAATTACCAAAACATGTGTGGTCCAAAGCCACTGTTTCCAACACCATTGAAATCGGACTGTTACATATCTCATTCACTGATATTAATACTAACTAAACTAAAACTCAATCAGCTTTGTTAGTACAATGATATTGAAACATATACACAGTTTCTTCTTATCAAGTTATTTACATCAAAGTAATAAAAAATAGAAAAATTTACATGATGCTTGAAACTTTCTTGGGAATCTTTCCTTTGGAGAGTGTTGGTTGTTTCAAAGCTTCGGCAAACTTGAGGAGATCAAATTTGAGGATGGAATCGACATATTGATACACTTTTGGGGATTCAATCGTTGATTCTGGATCACCATCCTTCATTGATATCAATCCTTTATATCTGTATGAACTGAAATAATTGTTTCTTCTAAATATTTCCTTATCTTTTGTTTGATATGGACGATTATGCTATGTGTCTCATCTACCTCAATGCAGCTTCTTTGGAATGGATATCTTTTTTATTTGTTCATTTCAACAAGAGGTGTTCAACAAGGTGATCCGCTGTCACCATATCTTTTTGTTTTGTGTATGGAACGGTTAGACCATCTATTTGAAGTGGCAGTTGATCAGAAGCTATGGTAACCAATAATGCTTTCTCATCGAGGGCCAAGTGTGTCACACCTATTTTTTGCAGATGATTTAGTGATGTTCTATAAAGTTGATGATTTAAGAGCCAATTGTCTCAAGCATGTCCAAGACAGCTTTTGTCATTTCGTTGGTCACCTTGTTAACAACAAAAGACTCAAGTTTTCTTCTCATCTAATGTTAGGGAAGAGGAAGCTAGGAGTGTATGCCCTAAACTTGGCTTTATAAAGGTTAGTTATTTAGGGAGATACCTCAAAATGCCTTTCTTTCATGATAGAGTGGGGGTTAATACGTTTCAATTCATATTGGACAAAGTTAGAGCTCGACTTTCTGGATGGGATGTGCGCAAGCTATCATTATCAGGTCGTTTGACATTGGTAAATACTATTTTGTTGTCGATTCCTAATTATTTCATGTCAATTGCAAGTATTCCTTTCACTATCTATAATGAAATTGAAAACTTGGCTCATGTTTTTTTTGTGAGGGTCTTCCACTTCTATTTGAAAACCATCTCTAGTCAACTAGAATGTCTATTGTCAATCTAAGGATAATGGTGGTTTGAGAATCCGAAGTTTGCAAGTTCAAAACAAGTTGTTCCTTATGAAGCTTGGCTTTGATCTAATTGTTAATCTTAGTGCATTTTGGGCTATAATTTTAAGAAATAAATATAGTATCCATAGTTTGATAACTGATGATATTCGACATAGTAACCCATCTTACTTATGGTGGTCTTTAATGCACATTTGGGATGAAGTAAAAAAGGGTATTATCTGGATTATTCAGGATGGTCACCTAGTCAATTTCTGGAACGATTAGTGGGTATGAGAGATTGGTCCTCTACGATAATTCTATCTTGGACTGGGGAACCAGATGACACGATTTTAGTACGTGATATGGATCTCTCGGATGGAATCTAGAATATACAGTGGTTATCTTTAGTTCTCCCCAAAGGAATTTTAACAAATATTCTTGCACATAAAACGCCTACTAGTGGAGTCGGTTCTGACTTTGTTTCATGGAAATGGACATTGGTTGGGAAGTTCTCTATTGCGAAGTCTTACAAACATCTTTTTGTTGCGGATGATTCAAGACATTTTAGGAGTGATAAACTGATATGGAAGATTGTGGCCCCTTAATGAGTCAAGATGTTTTTTGGTTGCTTATTCGTAGTCGACTACTGATGATGATGAGGAGTGTGCTAGATGAGGTATGACTCAGGTTCCATTTTTACGAGCAATGTGGTGCCACTTTGGAATCTACATTGCATGCTGTTAGGGACTATTCTTTTGCACAATCAGTTTGGAAAATATTTGTCCTTATGAAATATTGGAGATGTTTTTCCAATTTCCGTCATGAAAAATGGATCACGTGAAACTTAAAAATGAAGGTAATTGTGTGTTTGGTTGTGGACAATGGGAGGTTTTTTTTTGGGATTGTTTGTTGGTTCATTTGGAAAAGCAGAAATGATGCCATCTTTAATCGGGCAAATAAGAGTGACAGAGATATTATTTCCTCAGCTATTGCATGGACTAAATCATTGCAAACAGGAGGGACAATTGAAAGATAGGCGTGCAAATCTGTGACGGTGAATAGTTGGCAAAATCATGCCTTCGGTTGGGTCAAAATTACTGTTGATGGATCGTTATCAAGGACCGGTTTAGGAGCAGCAATCAATGGTGTGGCGAGGGGACCAAGCGGTGTTCGTTGTTTGGTTTCAAGATGGCAATAGGTATAGCATATATTTTCCAAATTGAAGGTAGAGCAGTTCTTGAAGGCTCGAGACTAGCTTGGATAAAGGTTTTAGGCAAGTCAAATTGGAGAGTGACAATGCTTTACTTATTGAGGTTCTTCAAACCGGACTTGTAGCAGTTAGCAATGATGTTGAAATTCAAATGATTAACAACTTGTGTTTTAGAGATTGGCAAGTAAAATTCAGGAACATTCGAAGAACTAATAACAAAGTGATGGATCGCCTAGTCAAGATAATTAGTGGTGATATCGATAGTTTAGTGGTCCTCAAAGATCCACTGTCCAAGATCAAGACTTTATTAAAAAAGAATATCCATTTGAAAGTTCTTGTGGAGTCAAGTAAAAATTAGTTTCTCTGGTTATTAAGCTTGCATATTTTCCTTTCTACAAAAAAATTAAAATAAAGCACATACGAGAAATTGATATCAATTGATAAGAAATGAAGTACATATTGAGGGAAGTCAAAAGAAAGTTAATGAATATTCAATGAATACTTGACATACGCAAATTTAAAATGATGCCATTTGATAAAAAATTTAAAAACTTTTAAAAGATTTAATATTAAAGGTTTAAACTGGTTCCAATTAAGAATTCAACAAAGATTAGGGGTGAGCGTTCGATTGAATATAATCGAATGAAAAATTTCGAGTTAATTGAGTTGACAAATCATATTTTATCATCCTAACTCGATTTGAAATTTTCTCGAATCGAGTCAAGTGTGATGCAATTCGAATCGAATCGAATGAAAGATTAGGTCATTGTAATCATTATCACCCACCATAATCAAATTTGTTCACCGTAATCAATTTGTTATTAACTTTTATCATCTCATCATTTATTTATTAATCTTTTATATACGGGTTAGCTTCTTTGCTTGCTTAGTTGCTTCAATTCTTTTCTAATTCTTGTCACTATGTATTTTGAAATTAAAAAATATATTAATATAAAAATGTGATTTTTTTATAAAAATTATTCTAAAGATAAAATATGAAATTGATATCAACATAAAATTTTAACACGAATATTTTATGACATCATTAATAATTCAATTTTAATATAAATATTTAGTATGATTAAATAATTCAATAATATAAATAGTACAAAATATGAATTTTAATTTAATAATATAAATAATAGATATAAATAAAATTATTATTATTTAGGTTTAGGGATTTTTTTGGATGATTTTAAATTTTTTTATTTGGTGTAAAGAGTGAGAAGTAAAAGTTTAGGGGAAAAAAGTTTTGGGTTTTATGGAGTAAATTTTTGAGGAAGAGTAAATACGCGAGTAAAATTTTGAACGGAAAATATTTTAAAAAAATTGAGGGGAATGGGTTTGGGGTAAATGGGGGTGAGATGGGAGGGGGTAAAAGTTTTAGAGGGAAAATGGGAGGGAGTAAAGTTTTGAGAGAAAATAAAAAGTTTTGAAAGTTTTTGAGGAAAGTAAATGGGAAGAGTAAAATTTTGGATGGAAAACATTAAAAAAAATTAGAGGGAAATGAGTTTTGGGTAGATTGGGAGTGGGAGTGGGATGAAAGGGAAGTAAAAGTTTTTGGGAAAGGGGGAAGGAGTAAAAGTTTTGGGGAAAAGTAAAAAAGTTTTGGGGTTTGGGTTTGAGATAAAACTGTAAAATATTATAGTTTGATATTCGATTTATTCGAATTATTCGAGTTATTCGAATTATTCGAATTATTCGAGTTATTCGAATTCGAAAACTCAACTCGATTCGAACTTGAAATTCGGAAAAAAATTCGAGTTCACTTGAATAACTCGATTAACTCTAACAACTCGATCGATTCGTTTAACTCCAAATTTGATTTTTTTTTCGATTTTTTCGAGTCGAATAGAGTTTTGCTCATCCCTAACGAAGATCACTTGTTTTTAAAAAATGATTTGTAAAACTCAATTAGCATCGACATTGTTGCTATTATAGGAGAACATGAGTTCGAATGTACGGAAGCGCATTATATTCTTATTTAAGGATTGAGGAGAGCATTAAAACAATATTTTTCTTCTACAAACAAACAATCAATTCTTTTATTTTTTTAATAACATATTTCAATAATATACAAAAATTTTTTTAATACGCTATTCATAACACCTCTAAATCTTTAATATAAATATAAAACGTAGTTACACATGTTCAATTCACATACTCCTCCAATGATGCTAATGCTAATCAAACTAAAATTGTTAGTACAACAATATTGAAACATATACAGCGTCTTCTTATCGAGTTATTTACATCGATGTAAATAAAAAATAGAAGAATTTACACGATGCTTGCGGCTTTCTTGGGAATCTTTCCTTTGGCGGGTGTAGGTTGTTTCAAAGCTTCGGCAAACTTGAGGAGATCAGATTTGAGGATGGAATCGGCATCTTGATACAATTTGGGGGGTTCAACCAGTGATTCCAGATCATCATCCTTCCCTGAGATCAATCTTTTATATCCATATGAACTGAAATCACTGTTTCTTCGGAATTTTTCCGTATCTTTTGTTTGATCCAGATTCAAGCTCCTCCATCGGGGGATATCCGCTGAAGTGACGGATGAACAATTGGAGGTGGGGGAATCGGCGTCTTCTTCGGCTTTGCTGATGTTGTCTTTTCCCCGTAGTAATCTCCTGAGTTTCTTGAAGAACTTGATTTTATTGGTGGGTTTGGAAGCGGATGAAGAATTGTCGTATGAAGAATCATCGGTGGCGATTGAAGTTTGGAAGGAGGAGTGTAACCATTGATCGCAATCGAAATCCATGTGATTGATGATCCCTTTATCCCCAATTCCTCCATCGGCTTTGGCGTATTCCAGTATGAGTTTTTTGGCTTTCTCTTCAGACCGGGGGCTTAGCCCTTTGCTTAAATCTCTGGCCACAGTTCTCCCAGCAAGGGGTTGATAGTTCTTCAGCTCATATCGCAAGCATGCATTGATCCAACGCAGATACACCAGCTCTTCTACGTCTGTAAATTTTTCTGCTCTCAGCTGTTCTATTTGATTCGTCAATTCCTGGTTTTCTTGCCTTAAATGGTTGTTCATTTCATTTAAAGCTTGCACCTGCAACCACAAGTTACATATTATAAATCCAAATACAACTATTATAATGCAACCAAGGAGAAGCAAATACCTCAGAATGATCGAAAACAGAATTTTCCAGGATTTGGGTAGCCTGTAACTTGTGAGAGAGTTCAGAGTTTTCCATCTGCAATCTCATCTTAGATTTCCTCAGCTCATCAGCCTCAATTTCCAAAGCTTTTAGCCTTTGCAAGTTGGATTCAGCATCCTGATTATTTGCAGAGGCCTTGAGTTCTTGTTCTTGAAATCTAGCAACCTTCTTTTGAAGGCTTAAAATCTGCTCTCTATTCTGCTCAGCTTCTTGCCTAAGTTTCTTCTTGAAAAGCTTAATTTTGGATTTAGCAGTTTCAAGCTCAGCAATGACTCTTGCATGATCAGTCACTTGGGCCTCTAATCTCTGGTTTTCTGATTGCAATGACTCAATCTTGTGATTGAAAAGCTTAGCCTCCATCTTGTTGATCTTCAGTTGGTTTTGGAGCTCCAGAACTGTTGTTTCTTGTTCTTTAAGCCCATAATATTCCAGCAGCTGGTTCTCAAGATTCCTCTCTCTTTCACTAAGCATTCTCACCATGTTCCTCAGGTACTTGATTTCTTGTTCATAATCATCCTTTTCTGCACTTCTAGATGTTTTTGAAGTGTCCAACTTTAACCTTGCTGTTTCAGTTTCGAGCTTAAGGGATGTCTCTACATTGTCTGGAAACTCTGGTAACAGAAACACATCTCCCCCATGTTTATCCCTGGGGGAAAGATCAACCGACGCATCCACACTTGTTCGTTGCATGGACATTTCTTCCTGTCAGAGACAAACCATTTTATCATATTCACCAAACTTAACACCATAATTTTACAATCTCATTCATTCATCCAAGCAAACTTACAGGTTCAGATGTTGGTAATATCTCTTTAAGCGATCATTTCCTCTGGAATCAATCTCAACCAAACAATCTATATAAATCAAAACAACAACACCCATTTAGTTAATGATTTTTTTTTTTTTGATGAATTAAAGAAAGGCTAAAAATGCAAACCCGAAACATGCAGCAATGGCGGAGGAGGGAAATATGGTTTGATCTTTCGAGTTTTAAGTCGATGATAAAGAAAGCCAGCAAAAGAGAGAGCAACCACCACCCCAAACTTAACGATAAATGGCCTAAAATCTATATTTTCTCTCAACACCATAGCTTAACAACGTTTAAGAGAGAGAAACCCAGATAAAGCATGATCATAGATTCTCAAAATTTTAAAACAAAATGATGAAATGGTGTTAGATACATACAAAGGAAAAAATAATTTAGATATGCTAATATTAGTCACTTGTGGATAATATACAAGCATTCAATCCACCTCAGAATAACGAAAAACAAGGAAAAAGACAAGTCTGAAACGAGGTAATAACAACAACCCATTTTGTAAGAGAAACAGAATCCCTACTACTATTAAAGAAGTCCTCAAACCCATTTTTCAAGAGAGTACAATGGGAATCAAGTTACATTAAAAAAAAAAAAGAAACCAGTATGGATCTATGGAAAAACAGAAGATCGAAAACCCTAAATTCTCCGGTGCCACGATGACACAGTTAAGTCAAAAGGTTTCTTTACTTGATTGCTAAGTCCTCAACATGATAATCCCCATGTTTTGGGCTAAAGAAGCTTGGCTGATTGGTTGATGACAGGCACCTTGCCCACATCCTGTCTGTGATTACTACCTTGTTCTGTCTTTCAGTAATCCGCTGCATATTACCGAAGATTCATTATATACACATAAACTGAGTCCTTAAGCAGTTTGTATGGATCAGACAAAAGAAAAATGAAGGCGGGTTTAGAACTTACTTCGAATGGTATGTAACTATGTTTGCCATTAACAGGGCCAACTGTGAAACCTGTGTACCCAGCCATTGCACCATGAATTGCACTGTGAGCAAGGAGTGTGCAGTACACATTATCAGAAGCATTACTCGGTACAGCGCAGATCATATATGTAGGATCTGCCGAAAATCAAAGGAAATTTTCAAGAGAGAGTAATGGATGTGAGTATGTAGGCATGTATTCACCAACAAACTAACCTATATTTTGAGATTTATAGTCAACTTTTGCTTCTTACTGAAGTGGTCCTGCAACATAGTAGAGAAAAATAAGTACAGATTGAAGAAGCAGTATTTCAGAAACTATCAATGTCTAGTCGAATGGACATTGAAGCATGAAAACATCCCATATACGCTGCTGCCTTTCGATAAGATGAATGGAAAATGAAGATGAACACCAGATCAACCTAACATGTTCTTACTTCCAAGTTAACAAAATTTTCATTGAAACCAACTCGAGTTAAACATAAGACATGCAAAAATTGTTTAACGCCAAAAAGTTGTTCAAGAACATCTTTACCTTTATTTTCTGGGACATCCAAAATCCAACATGTTGAAGCTGCTTGTTCCCTGAAGCATCTATGTTGTCCATGATGCAGGTGTTTACGTAAAGTAAATCTTGTCCTGCACCTTCAGCTACTACAACAACCATGTGCCCATTTTCGTTTAGTCTTTTTTCAATGTATTCAAACAGTCCACCAGGTCCTTCGAGATAAAACGGTGACTCGGGGATCAAGCAGCAGTCGACATCTCTGCTTGCCAAAGTAGCATACATTGCTATAAACCCTATGTTTAATATCATTTAGCAAGAACTTTATGAAGTTAGTGTAGGATGTAAGCAAGAACTATTCTATTAGAAACATTCTAAGTTGTGAAACGATTCCAAACTGGAAAGCCGAATTCCTAAATCTAGCAAATCATTAGAACATAGAAACAAGATACTTATGGAAATCTTCAAAACCAGTCTTTTAAATCATCTACTTGAAATAATTCGCATAGAGTGTTAAATTTACCGCTGTGGCGGCCCATTAGCTTCACAAGACAAGATACCATTCTCAACACTTTCTGATTCAACATGAGCTGCACTAATTGCTCGCTGAGCCTCTTCAACAGCAGTGTCAAAATCAAAGGATTTATCTATAACCTGTTACAAAAGAACCTGAACCATTAGTGAATAGGACTTACTTTTGTAATAAAACATCATGTACCAGTATGCATCAAAATATGATGGTATCTGCCTATTGTGCATGCTACATATGTACCGGTATATCATTATCGATGGTCTTTGGAATTCCCACGACTGCAACCTTCAGGCCACGCCTTCTAATCTCCTACATTAAGGTCGGAATATACCAACTAATCAAATCTAGCAACTATTTTCCATAAACATGAATCACAGCCTATTTATTCCAAGTTGAATCTTCAATAACAAAATCCGGATCAATCACCTCAAAAATCACAGAAGCCCCTTTCTGAGTTCCATTTCCGCCGATTATGTATACCTGAGATATATTGAGTTTCAAGGCTCAAATCCACATATGGAATTCATAGGCAAAGAAAAAGGAAGTATATATATACCTGATTAATACCGCGATCCTGAATGCTATCGACAATCTTTCTAGTATCATGTCCTCCTCTTGATGTTCCGAGGATGGTACCACCGCGTTTATCATTTCGTTCAGTTTGAATGTCATTGGGCGTTGGTGTGTTTCGAGCATAAAAACCTTTGTATCCTCCCTGTAATAACCAATTAGCATCAACAGTTAATCAAACCAATCAACCATCCCAAAACCAAAATGATGTTTCTGGTTTTGCATGCACTTACTTCTTCGATCCCAAGGACTCCAGTAACACCATACATGTGGTATAATCCACAAACGATTTCCCTAATCACAGTGTTTAGACCAGGGCATAGACCCCCACATGTTACAATACATGCATGAACTTCATCAGATTCAAAGTAAACCTGAAACCGCAAAATCAATGTTCAGTAAACAATCACAGTTTCTGAAATGGATTGAACCTCAAACAAGGATTTGATTTGCAAACCTTCTGGCGAGGCCCCGCTCGCCTAAAATGAGTTCCTCTCGGACTCTCTTTTGAAACAACAATCTATGCATATGAAGCAGCAAACCATATTCAGATTCAGAAACAATGAGTTCATTTTGTGGACTACCAAATAGCCTGATTCCCAATGTTTATTACAACCAATACCTTTTCGGCAACAGTATCATCAACATCAACGAAGTACTGCCTGGTGAAAACAGAACAATTATGTCATGTTCTAAAGAGGTTTAAAGAAATATATTAATAATCAGACAATTCCATTAAAAAAAAACATCTTACTACTTCACAACTGAATATGCAGGATTGTCTTGCAAAGGATTCGAATATGTCTGCTCCAGTTAAAAAAGTAAAATAAAGTGAGAAACATTAACACAGCATACTTTTTTGAATGCTTAAGGAATTTTTTTTTAATAATATAATTACAGGGAGGTCTTGAATATAATCAGACAAGTGAGGAACATCATCGAGAAGGTAGCCACAGTCGCCAGTGACGATTTTGGGGTCGGCGATAGTCGTTGAATTGCCCATAACATGGGTGCTGGCAGAGCCACCACCACCGCCCCTGGGAGTTTGGGAACAAGAAGAAGGCAAGGTGGAGTAGTAGCGGCGGTGATTGGTAGCGTCGAAGCAACTGAAACTGGGAAGTATGAGCGAAGTAGAACTGGAAGTGGAGTCCATTGAAACAGAAAGATGAATTACAATTGTATTAAGCAGGCAAGTTGGGAGAACAGGCGCCAACTATATGGTGGTATTTGTAGTCGTTAATATATGGGCTTATTGTCCGTTGGTCGGCAAATTTATGTAAAATTAATTTAAAATTAAATCATTTTAACATTAAATAATTGGATTTTATTTACAACAACAAAAATTATCTTAAGGATATTTTTTTTCGGCTTCGTCAATATAAAAATCATTCATGGTATTTCTTTTTTTTCTTTTTAATAGTAAATATATAATTACTTATATCAATTAAATTAAATTATCGCATAACCACGATTATGATGAAAAAATTTATATAATAAATTTATAAAAAGTTTAATGCAATATGAAATATTACTTTAGTTGAAATAGTAAAATTGATATAATAAAAATTATGATGTTTTGAGTTCATATTTAATGATTCTTGTAATTTTTATATATTTTTTTATATTTATCAAAATATTAAAAAACATTAATACTCGATAAAAATATAATGGAGGCCCATATACTAGAAGTAGAATTGTATTTTGCTCTCTCTACTAAAAAATGAGCAAGTTAGTCCCTACATATTAGAACAAAGTGCAAATTGATCATTGTATTAAAAATTCAATCCAATTTTACTATTAAAGACTAATCCTTACATCAGCATGAGGTACATGTAACATGCCACATGTCACTGTCTGGATATTCCGTAAATCACATCAATTTTTAACTGTATAAATAGATTAAATTTTAACAAAATTACCAATTTGCTCTTTGATTTACATACAATGACTAATTTGCCCATTAGTTGAGTACAGTAGACAAAATGCATCCTAATACATGGCTCTTCATGGTACTTTTTCCTAAATACCCTTAAAATATTATTTGTTACTTTATAAAAAGAATGGATTTTTGATAATTTCATAATTAAGTTAGAATTTAATTGATGGATGGCAGCAACTCAACCAAACACATTATAATAGTATATATCAAATTAAAAATAATCTTTTAAAAAAATCAACTTTTTTATTAAATGATTGCATAGTAGGCATAGACTATTTTAAATCAAATTATGGTAATGATCCCTCGATTATGTTTGAATTTAAAATTTATTATCTAAACTTTAATTTGATAGAATTGAATTTCTCTACATAATATCATTAATTCGTCAAAATACTTGACAACTTTAGTTATTTCTAAGGCCAAATATTTTTTTAAAATATTCATTCTAACTTATCATGCTGAAATAAGTTTTATTTAAATTGTATTTGTGTTAGTTTCATATTATTTAAGGTTGTTGATTGATTTTGAAACTATATTTTGAATGGTTTCATGTGTTTTGGCCTTGAAGCCATGATTGAATGATCAATTAACTTTGAGATGCATGCATGCTCTTTAACTATTTTGTATAATTTGGTCCATTAACATGTGGTATTTCAAGTGAATGGGTGATTTTTCAAAGATCTTTACAGCCTTAGAAATGTTGTGTAGTAATGTTTGGGGTGTGTTTTGATGTCTTAAGTTTTGGTTCCCTGCTCTTAAATCTCGAGACATGTCATTTATTTTTGGAGATAAACAAGTTTCAAAGCTCAATTCTTTTTTTAGGGGTCCAAAATTTCGAGACTTAAAAATTCGAAATCAATGTCTCAAGACATACACTTCTACATTTACATAATGTGAATTTTTCGTTATTTTGAGTTATCCAAAATCCATTTTATCTATTTCCCATGTCCTAACAACAAGAAAATGATTTCAAATTATTTTAAATTGTGTTCAAAGCTTTGAATATAATGGAAATGATTTTCAATGGATTTTACTAAATTAAATGGTGATTTTGGTTAAAAGAAAATTTGTAAATTCTTGGAACATGTTATTGTGACATTACTTTGTATTGGCCATCAGACTAGGTAAGAAGTGTTATAACATCCTTTTCTCTTTAATTTTTACTATTTAAAATTTATAAAAATACATTCTGATTTCCTTTTTTTTTTTATCTTATGTAACTTTGAATAATACCAAAATTCCTACCTGGCTAGCATATGTTTAGTATTTAAAAATTATATAAAATTTTTTATATAATTTATATTTATGGATTGGATGGACTTTAATCACACATAAAGTACTTTATCGAAGACATCATATTCCAATAGGTTTAGTTTTATATTTGGATAAGAATATTTAATTGTTTTTTTAAATTTGAATAAAACAAAAATATTTGATAGGTATTTAGTATTTAAAAATTATATAAAATTATGTTAATGTTGGATTAAAATTATGAGCATATATGTATAATGCATAATGCTATTATAAAGTGTAATATAAAATTAAGTGACCAAATATGTTATAAGTGTTATAGTTATTAAAGTATCATGGAAATAATGTGTAAATACTATAATTTATATTTATAATTTGATGAGGGTCCAAATTATAATATCTAAAACTAATTTAATAATCAGTTATTTAAAGAGGTAGTGATCCCAAGAAATAAATTTATCTCGTATATCTTTTCTATACCCATCAGAAAGTTATACAAATAGAAAAACTATTTTCTTGGAAGATCAAAACCTTTTGTATAATTTTCAACAATAGATTCAGATATATTTTCGCATACAATTTTATTCTTAATGACTTGACATGATATATAATAGTTTATTAAATTTTATATCATACCTTATTTTACTGTTTTAATAGTTAATATTTATATTTTGATTCGATCGACTTCAATCACATAAAAGCACTTTCTTCAAAACTTTATCAAAGGCTTTTGTGTGATTGAAAATTCAGAGAAGTAGAAAAGAATATGAAAATTAGGTTGTGTACTTGTTTCGTCAAAGATATTTCTGGAAAAATTATTTTTGAAAGATGAATTGTTGTTTTGGAAAAAATTAGTATTTTATAATGTTTGAATGGTTTTGCGTAAAGTATTTTATGTTGTTTGGTAATCTTCTTGAAATATTTTTTTATCGGAAATATTATAAAAGCATTTTCTTTTGATAACTGAAATTGAGTTTATAATAAGATAATATTTTGTAATAATTAATATATATATATATAATAATTAATGCCTAATCAAAACTTAATTTGAAGTTGCATATTTTACATACCATAAAAATATATTTATTATTAAAATAGTAATATAAACAGAACCTCGTATATTGGTTTAGTAGTCAATGGTATTTACTGTTTCAAATGTGATTTAAGTTCGAGTCGCGCTAATTATTGTTTATAATTCATTAAAAAAATAAATATAAATATGTTTAATAAAATATTAAAAATACTATTTAATTTTAAAACTATTAATGATAAAATTTGTTATTAAATATTTTTTCAAAAGATATTTATGTTTCTTTAATTTTTAGAAAAACAAAATTATTATTCATTGACTAATAAATTATTTTTCATTTATGAAATTATTTTATATGAAATAAATTGAGAAAAAATGCAAAAGAATATTTATTATAAATAAATTTATGGGAAACAAACACATCCATTAAAATTAATTCCCACGATTATTTATATTAATGATTTTGAATGGACTCAATAAGATTCCAAATTCCAAGTTCCAACACTGGAATATGCTATGCATTTCGTTTTATGGACTATAATAAGAAACAGCATGCGGTGACGTATGTCGTTGATAAATCAGTTTACTAAAATCCTTTTAAAATTAAATTTTAATGGTTAGAGAGCTCAACGAGTGACTCAGTAAAAAAGAAGGTGATATTAATTTTAAAATATTCGGATTCGAGCATTTGTGTATATAAGGTGTGTGTTGTCAAAAGATTCAAAAAGTATGAATAAATACTATTATATAATCACACCAATATATTTTGAATGATTAGAATGTTTATCAATTTAAATATAGTTTGAGTTTGAATTACGCTAATCGTCATATTATTAAGACTTTACTCTTTTCTTATAATTCAAAAAGAAAATCCTTTTAATTTAAAATATACAGGAATCCATTGTTTTCATTAAATAAAAAAACTATAAATCTAAATAATTTGGGAGTTGATGAGGCCAGCTACCTCATCTCTCTCTTGTCGTAGTGATTCATGCGAGCTGAACTTACTCCTTCGGCTTCATAAATATTTTATTAGTGATAGTGAGACCATTTTTTTTTAATTACAAATAACGATTAATACGATTCAAATTCAGATCACATTTAGAGCGATAAATAATCCTGACTATCAAGCTAATACATGAGGTTCATAATGAGACCATCTTTAAATTGATATAAGATTGTAAACCTTCTACTTAATTTATTTATTTGATTTATATAGCGAGTTTTAATAATTGATGGTTTCAATTCTAAAATTTAAAGGTGATTATAAAAATTAATATATATTAATATTTTTGTAACAACTTTTTTTTATGTAGTTCACTATGACTAAATTTGACGAGTAAATTCATATAATGAATGTTTAATTTTATGAGTCCATAATAATTTTTATATGGAATTTGGATGGTTGGTAATTTTAATTATTGAATTATAAAAGTTATTATAAGTGGTTTGGGTCAAAAGTCAGGTGGTTTTAGAAAATGAGGTATCGGAATCTCATTTCTGAAATTTAGGACCGTAAATATTTTTATTAAATATTTACAAAGTCTTATTATATGTGAATTGAAGTTTTGATTGGGTAATTTTGATGATTTATTTCTTAATTAAAAAAAAGAAAAAAGAGTAAATTGTAAAAGAGGTAAAAGTTAATTGCTATAGATTAAAAAATAGTATAATGGACCAAAATGGTTATTAAACAAACCATGGTCGAAAAGTCCAAGCGGTGGTGGATATGATTGAATCCACTAATTTTTGAGTTATTTATTCATTTATACTTACTTAGCTTAAATTTATCAAGTTTGTTAAAATTGTTAATTGAAGTTTATATATAATTGAAGGACCAATTGTGAAATTGGACCCTCCTTAAATGACCTAATAATAGAAATGATGGGGAAATTCTTTAGATTTTGATAAATTACAATTAAATCCTAATTAAATAAAGATTTACTAATTAATCTATTTTCAGTATGATTAGAAATGGTGGTTTTGAGGCCACCACTCCGATTGTCATAGATAGTAATATATTAATTAAGTAAAAATGACCAAATCGTAAAAAGGGTAGGAAATTGGTTTCATTAATTAAAGTTGTTAATTAATTAAAAGGACTTAAGTGTGAGGATCAATATGGTTAATAAACCATATAGTATAATGGTGGACTATTATGGAAAACTTTTGTGAATTATTATGTTAATTAATAAGGGTAAAATAGTAAAATGATAAAAAAAATAAACTTAAAAGAATGATAAAATTAAATTTTATCATCATCTTCAAGCCATAATCGGCTTAGTGAAGAAAACACCATTTTTGGTGAAGGGAAAGCTCGGCCAAGCTAGGTTTGAAGATTCTAGGTGACTTTCTCGCCCGTTTTTAGTAATTTTTATATTTTCGAGCCGTATTAGCTTAATCTAGCTAGCCCGAGGATTAATTTGTGAATCTTTCAAATGTTATAAAACTTTTCATTAATGAATGAGTTGTTTCTTGAAAGTTATGAAAGTTTTATAAGCTTGATTGTTAGATTTGATTATTTTGTAAAGTAGTTTTTGATGATTTTAATGTTTAAGGACTAAAATATTAAAGTGATAAATTTGCAAGGACTTAAGGTGAAATAACAACATGTATGGGCTGTAGAGAGCTATAGTATAACTCGGCTGAACTTTGTTGGCTGGACTTTGTTTGTTTGTGAAATGAATGTAAGTTTTTGAGCTTAGATTAAAAATTATTATGAGTAATTTTGTAAAAATTTCAAAAAAAACTCAACTACATAAAATAAATTTATTTTACTATTGGGATTAGTTAATTGAATGAAATTATTATTTTAGATCAAGAATGGGTTGAAAATCCAATGAATGAGAAAATTATGGAATAGTCTCTGTACTGTATACTACTGCAATTTAATCAGGTAAGTTCGTACTGTTAACTTTTCAATTTGATATTTGCAATTATATTTTTATCTTGAAGATATTCTTGATTGCGGATTGAGACTGAAGGCTTGAGGAGTAATCTGATTTTGGCTCGAAAGAGCGTTATTCTGATGCTAGCTCGGAGGGGCAATACTCTGAAATTCTGGCTCGAAAGAGCAATATTCCATACTCTGGCTCGATAAGAGAGTTATTCTGTTTCTGGCTCGTAAGAGTAAAATATGTTCTGGGCTCGTAAGAGCTAAACTCTATTCTAGGCTTGAAGGAGTTACATTTTGCGACGACCACAATTAATCGTATTTTATCATGATTGAATCAAATTTCATATTTATTGTTGGAAGATCGGATCCTCTTGAAGAATCACACTATCCCAAGAGCATTTTCAGTAGTTTTTACATCACCTACTGACTTATATGACATGTACTAGAATGAATGCTATTTTGAAATACTTTTGTGTGATAAAATAATGAATTACAGTAGCCAAATGACCAATTGAAATATACCAAGATTGGAAATGCTTGTATATGACTTAGTGGTTAGCATGTGTTGGAAAGAGAATAAATATCTCATGAGAAGTTTATGAAATGGTATTGTAAAATGTTTTGTTTGATACTTGAGAATAAATATCCCAATAGACAATATCCATGCAATTATTGATATTTGAAATTGCATACTTGTTTCGGTAGAACTCATGCATGTATCGGTAGAAGTACAGGGCATATTAAACTTTAGCTACTGACTTGTGTTGTATCGGTATAAGTTTTTCAAAGTATCGGTACTTTGATCATTTGTATCGGTAGAAGTTGCAAGGAAAATTTACCTAGTTCTCTATAACTCGTTATATCGGTAGAAGTGTAGGTTGTATCGGTAGTAACCATACTTGTATCGGTAAATCTTTAACTTCTACCGATAGGAAACTACAGTTATTTTCCAAAGCTTACTACTTGACTTCTACCGATATTTGTTCAACAAGTACCGATAAAAGTTTCTCAGGTTTTATAAAATGACAATTTTAGCTTGAATTAAATAGGAGTAATTCTAAAACTCGAAAATTACTTGCATAAATGTTTATATGACATCGTAATGTCATGATAGGAGAATATAATCTAAGGTAAAGTGTATTTCTTAATTGTAATGATTGTCTACTCAGATCCGAAGGTCGAACCGGAAAGTAGGTGTGATCGCGCTATAAACGTCACAGCAATAATGTGCAAGCGGACACTGCCGATGCAAGTATAATAGATAGATGTGAGTCTGTCGATGATATCCCCACGAGGATATTGTTCTTGTTGCTTAAATTTGTCGCAGCAAAAATAATTAAAATAAGAAGAATTGTCAAGAGTAATGTCAATGCAATTAAGTCAATACTGCACAAATAAAAACTATCAATGTAAATATCGTAAAACTGTAATACAGATTGTCAGAGCAATTTAATAGAAGATGAAATGAATGTTGAAGATGTTTTGTGAATGTAAATTAAGAAAATTAAAAAAGTAAAACAATTATAAAGGAGTGAGGGGGATCCCTGATTTGGCAAGTTGGCAAACACTAAATTGACTACAAGGTAACTGGTAGATAAATTATCGTCATAATTAAGTTCTATGAGATCTCACTACTTTCGACTTCTCTGTTTAGCAAAGATCCAAACACTCACATTAGTCACACCTTCCAGTGCTGGCAATGCTTTGTATTTGAGAACAAGGGGCCAGAATTCCTTCTTGCCTCAAGCAACTTCCGTTGTCTTGCTTGTTGATCTAACTTTGTCACTGCACCTTCTAGTGACTGTGACTGCAATCGCACTTCCATGGTCAAAACAATTAAATCCAAAGATAAACAAATAAGAATAATTGAGCAGAAATCAAAGTAAATCTAACATTAATAGGTACTTCCATACACAATTAAAGTCAACAGAATTTATCAACATTCAAGAGGAATTAAAGAAGAAATTGAAGCATTCTATTCTTAGCCTACTAGAATCCTTTCACAATTGCTCCTCTTGCATCGCACTTAGAGTGCTCCTCGTCAGAAGTAGTTACCTTCCCGTCGCATCAGATCACCCTCCAAGAAAGTTAAGCTTCCATGGCAACTTACTTAAGAAAGAATCAGAAAAATATGGAATTATTTCTTCACGAGCTTGAGGATGATCTTCTCTCTCTCCCCTCTATTTATCTTTAATTGGCAAGTACAAGTATCCTCCTTTTCTCAGATCTAACTTCCTTACAGCTGTACACTCACGTAGATCTGGTTTATGCATTAGGAAGTTACAGGTTGTCGCAATATTACTGGACGCAAATTTATATTTTTATTCGCTGCGAAACTTGACATTTTCATGTACTGGTGCTTCTGAATATGTTAGCAGCGTAAAGTCTCTGTTGCAATCTGGAAGTATTCATGCAGTGACATATTTAGGCACAGTTCTATATCGAACTTGTGGCTACAGCTCTGAACGCTTTCCTGCTTCGATCTTCTCAGATGGATTCCTGCGCTAACATCTTTAGAGGCAAAAACTTATACTAAATGCAACGAGATTAATAGCATAAATGGGATAAAATGAAAGAAAATAAGACCATATATACTGACTTGGAAAATGCAATTACTAAGTATAAAATGCTGAAAATGTATGCTAAATATGATACAAAGGTAACAAATTATACTCTAATTAGAGAGAATTTAATGGTCATTTCTAATGCTATTACACTCCCAAACTTGAGTTTTTACTTGCCCTCAAGTAAATAAAAACTAGCAAAGTCATATCAAAATTCTTGTCACCGCAATAATCATTCTAGCAACTTAAATTCTCTGGGATCCTAATGTATAAATTACAATTATATGATAGAAAATTGCACCGACAATTTATAGGTATGAATAATCAAAACTGCAACTTCACTAATGCTAGCATCGTGCTTTAAAACTTAAATCCTCTTAACCAATACATCATTTATTATTCTATACATATATATATATTCTTTTTATCAATTTTTTCTTTCTTTCTCTTTTTTTATGTGATTGAGAGATGTCATTGCATTACTATATCCTTGTTCCTAGGAAGTAACGATGGGGTGCAACAAACCTGTTGGAAGTATGTAATTGCGTCGACACACACTCTTGCAGTGACAGTTTTTCGCTAGATAATTTTTCTAACACTTGCATTGGAGTGTTTCTCCTTGATAAGTCACAATGCACCCACATTAGAGTGTCTTTTATTAGTAGATATAATTATATACATAGTTGCAAATGGTAAGTTAATTCAAGATTCAAATAATGATAAATAATGCAATTTCAACCATTCATCCAAAAATAGAAGAATACAACATTCAATCACATTCATCCAATTCACACATTAGCATATCAAATAATTCAAGAATTAAGCATCAAATGAAAAAAATTGTAGTCACATTTTTCATAATTTTGCATACTTTCATTCAACTAAAAAGACAAATAAATTCTTAAACTTGTTGGTGCAATTACATTTCCATGCCATACATATTTCCCCCCGAAACTTACTGTTCGCATTGTCCCCAATGCACTGACAATACAAATATTAATGGAAATGTAACAACAATGCAAATACGCTGACAAAAAAATGCAGAGACAATTAAAATGCAATAACAACTATATGAAATTCATGCAACTAAACTAAGTACTGAAAAGTAAAAACTAACTCAGTGTGTCACACCCAAGGATGTGGCTGCTTTGGACTTTTTCTTCTTTTTGGGGCGCTCCTCTTTGCGCTTCTTTTTGTCTTTGTGTTTGCGCTTTTTCTCCGATGGTTCAATTGGGGCGATGGATTACTCCTCCAAGTTCGGTTGGGTACTAGCTTCATCGACAGTAACATCCGAAGGATGCATTTCAACAAGTGGTGCCACATAAGGCACAATAGCCAGAGGATGAATTCCATAGGAGATAGGTGGTCTGCTACCTGGTTCTTCGATCCTTTTTTATCTTTAATCTCAACATCAAATTCTTGTAATAACAGGACCAATTTAATCAATCTGGGTTTGGCATATTTTTTGGCAAAGAGGTATCTCAAGGCAAAATAATCAGTATAAACTGTAATTTTTAAGCCGATATGATACGAGCGGAACTTGTCAAATGCAAAAAGTACTACCAACAACTCTTTCTCTATGGTTTTATAATTTACCTATGCTTCAGTTAGAGTTTTGCTAGCATAATATATTGTATGAATACCTTGTCATTGTGTTGTCCAAGTACAGCACCAACGGTATAGTCGCTCGCATCACACATTACTTCGAACTTCGACGGGTGACACCAATCTAGTGCGACGACAATAGTGTCTGCACTAACTATTGCTTAATTTTAACAAATACTTCCAAACAAGCATCATCGAACAAAAACTTTTTATTTTGTTCCAACATGGAGCAGAGAGGTTTTGCTATTTTGGAGAAATCTCAGATGAAACGACGATAAAATATGGCATGGCAGAGAAAACTCTTTATTCCCTTGACATTGGTAGGTGGGGGTAGCTTTTCAATAATCTCTACCTTTGCCTTATCAACTTTAATGCCCTGACAAGAGATATGATGCTCAAGGACAATGCCTTCAATTACCATGAAGTGGCATTTTTCTTAATTTAGTACCAAATTGGTATCCTCGCATCACTTCAACACTTTAGCTAAATTTCAGTGCACTTATTAAAATTGTGACCATAAACAGAGAAATCATCTATAAATACCTCCATCGAATCCTCAATCATATCAAAAAAAATGCCCATCATGCACCTCTGGAATGTGGCTGGTGCGTTGCATAAACCAAATGGCATTCGACGAAAAAAAGCAAAGATTCCAAACAAGCAGGTAAAGTTATTTTTGCTTGATCCTCCGGAGCTATTGCTATCTAGTTGTAGCCAGAGTATCCATCAAGAAAACAGTAATAGGCCTTACCAGCGAGCCTATCCAGCATTTGATCAACGAATGGAAGTGGAAAGTTATCTTTCTTTGTGGTAGCACTTAAACGACGGCAATCCATGCACACTCCCCAATCTGTAGCAATGCGTGTAGGGATTAGTTCATTTTTATAATTGCTTACCCCGTGATCCCGCTCTTCCTTGGCACACATTAAATCGGGCTCACCTATGTATTGTCCGAGATTGGGTAGATTATGCCTACATCCAGCTATTTGATGATTTCTTTCTTCACAATTTCCTTCATTTTCTCATTTAATCTACGTTGTTGATCAATTGACTGCTTTTCTTCATTTTTCAGCCAAATTTTATGCATGCAGAAAGGACTAATGCCTCTGATATTCTCGATACCATACCCCAAGCGATAGCTTTCTTGTGCTGCTATATTCCAATTAACTTCTCTTCTTGGCTTGCGTCGAGACTTGCGCTGACAATTACAAGCAATGTATAATTCTCACCAAGGAAAACATATTTCAGATGTGTTGGCAATGATTTTAACTCCAACTGTCGAAACCATTTTGAAAACGAAATTTCAAAAATTATTTTAATGTTAGAAAATAAGACTCACCACCAATCCTTTATTTGGTGTGATTGGATCACCACAAAATGTTTAAAAAATCGTTTTAAAAAACATGTAGGTCTTTGAAATCAAGAAAACAGGTTCGAGAGTCGATTACGCATGAGAAAGGATTAGCACCCTCATACACCTAAAATTGGTACCACATTGATTACTTTCGGGTATTGATTTGTGAAAACGTTAAAAACTCGAGTAAAATTTAAAATACGATCTGTCTTTAGAAAACTTTGCAAGATTTCAAGGGAAGCCCTTTGAGAAAATCTATCCCCGTGTTTTGAATCTCTATGAGAACTGAAAGTCGCACCCAATACGTTAGGGTACTACATTCTCGGATTTTTAAAATTAAAAGATGTTTTGAAAGATTTTGAAGGGGATATTCGATTGCATGAATTACGAAAATCACATCCCGCACGTTAGGACATGGTTTTTCGAAGCTTGCACACGAAAAGGACATTGTCTCGATTTTAAAATAATTTTGAAAACAAATGTAAAACGAAGTTTCCACACGAAAGTCACACCCCGCACGTTAGGGCATACTTTTTCGAGGTTTCCACACAAAAAGACATTGCCTCGTTTTGCTTCAAATTCATTTGTATATATGTATTTGAAAACTTGAAATTTCGTATTGAGTTCAAAATACGATCCTCGAATACATGAGTTAAAGGATTTGAAGATAGAATGCCCGTTTACTTTGATTTTCGTGAAGAGTTAAAGTCGTGACCAACACGTTCAAAGTAGACTTTATTGTTTTGAGCCTTTGGCAAAAAGGTAAAGCGATTTACTCTTCTATCGTGGGAATCATGTCTTCCTTTCTAAATGTGAAGTTATTAGAAGTTGGATTCCGATACTAAGTGAGAGGTCGAAATTGATGTCAACATATTCACGATTGGACATTTGCATTGTTTTGTCTTCCATACTTCATTCAACTCTTGCAAACTGTTAAGGCTTTCATGTACTTGGGTGTAACCCTCAGAATTCTGACATGTGCCCCTTTGATAAGCAATCACTTTTCGTTGTTATTTTTCTTTGACCACATATACGTACGACCACGTTGACTTCTACCCTATCAAGGAATCCATTTTCTTAAGAGCAATTCTCTATTTGGCAATAGAACATGAACCAACACCTTTTTATGAAAATGCAATGCAAACAGATTCGAAATATATTACAATTAAAAGAAAAAATATAACCGTGTTTCTTACCTTATTCGGGCAACCACTAAAGATTTGGCATAATTCCACTTATGGAATTAAATGCAAGTTAATAAAATGTGCAGCTTATGAATACATGTAAGCATAAGAAAAGGCATTGATTTTGAATTCAATCCCATTAGAACAACTTCTCTAGAAGACAAAATTCCCCACATAAAACGGATTACATACGGCTTTGCCTTACGGCCTAGAGCTTTGGTCTCTCAATTTCGTCCTCGCTCTGATCTTGATTCATATCAGCTTCGATGACTAATGCTCGCATGTGATCAACCGCTTTTTCATCGTTTGCATAATCTCTATCTCGAATGTCTCTGTGCTTATCGAAAGTGCCTCTGACTTGTTTCTTGATTCCTTTCAAGGATCTTAATCTGAATTTGCATAATCTTCCTTCAAGTCTTCTAAATCTTCTTTGACTTTTTGCTTTCCTTCGACCATAAACGCAAAGCCATGTTATCTTCCTCTTTATTAAGAAATCCATCCCTCATGATGAAACTACCTATTTGGTAATCGAATTTAAACCAACACCTTTTCTTGTATGATGATGCAAATGCACGCGAAAAAAAAGAGACAAAAAAGAAAGAGTTAGCAAAAATATCGATACAGGTATAGAACAAAGAACCTAAGCACTTGTCTTAGATGATTGCTAAAAGGTTCGCTCTAACTTCTTTTAAGGCAAGTACTTATGCTCATTACATGTGGTTCAATCACTAGAGAAAAAGGATACCCAAACCAGTAGAGTCCTCGATCCTCACCCATTACAGGCTCATATGGATGAGTTCGATTTAGAGGGACACATTTCCCACATGTTTGCACGGAAGTGAAAACTTCACGAAAACATGGGCACAGATGTAATCCCGAAAGTAATTCACTATCCTGCATGGAGGTAAAGACCTTACGAAGGAGTAGTTTTCCGTTTCCACTTAAAAGGATAGTAACAAAATGCATATGGATGCAAACTTACATTAGCAATAACACATAATATAATGTCACACAAAAGATACCGAGGATCGCATATTAAACAAAATCGAAGCTTTAAAAGTTTTCAAAAAAAAAACCCGAAAATAATCAATTTTGGCTTGACTGTCGTTCATTTTAAAAGTCCTCAATGGAGTCGCCAAGCTGTCGAAACCATTTTCAAAACGAAGTTTCAAAAATTATTTTAATGTTGAAAAATAGGAGTCCCCACCAATCCTTTATTTGGTGTGATTGGATCCCCACAAACGTTTAAAAAACCATTTTGAAAAACATGTAAGTCTTCGAAATCCAGAAAACAGGTTCGAGTATTGATTTGTGAAAACATTAAAAACTCGAGTAAAATTTAAAATACGATCTGTCTTTAAAAAACTTTGCAAGATTTCAAAGGAAACCCTTTTGAGGAAATTTGTCCTCGTGTTTCGAATCTCTATGAGAATTAGAAGTCGTACCTAACATGTGAGGGTACTATGTTCTCAGATTTTCAAAATTAAAAGACGTTTTGAAAGATTTTGAGAGGGATATCCGATTGCATGAATTACAAAATCACACCCTGCATGTTAAGGCATGGTTTTTCGAAGCTTTCATGCGAAAAGGGCATTGCCTCAGTTTTAAAACAATTTTGAAAACAAATGTAAAATTTTGAAGTTTTCACACGGAAATCACACCCCGCACGTTAGGTCATGGTTTTTCGAGGTTTTCACACAAAAAGACATTGCCTCATTTTGCTTTTAATTCATTTGTATATATGTATTTGAAAACTTGAAATTTTATATTGAGTTCAAAATACGATCCTCGGACACATGACTTAAAGTATTTGAAGATAGAATGCTCGTTTACTTTTATTTTTGCTAAGAATTGAAGTCGTGACCAACACGTTAAGGCACGACGTTCTCGGAGTCTCGAAGTTAAAAGGGATTTAAAAACTTGAAAAAGGATATTCAATTCGTGTGAGATATATGAAAAATCACACCCGACACGTTAGGACATGATTTCCCGAAGTTTCCACACGAAAAGAACATTGCCTCAATTTTAAATTTTGAGAACAAATGTGTAAATTTTAAATGCGAATGAACAGTTAATAACGAATATTAAATAACACGAAGTAAGATAATTAAGCAAATAAATGATATGCAAAAATCAAAAATGCAAAATACGAGTGCATAATACTTAAAATTAAATGCAAATATTGATGAGAAAGAAAAATAAAGCAATCAGAGTTGAAAATGAGACTTGTTGGATACTAGGGGCAAAATGGGAATTTTGGAATCTCGAGGGCAAATGGTAATTTTGGGAAAGTTTAGGGTTAAAATGGAATTTTAAACATTCGAGGGTAAAACGATAATTTTTAGAAAAATCGAGATCAAAAATGGAGTTTTTTTGGACATCCGGGGTAAATTGGTAATTTTTGAAAGTTTCAAGATCAAAAATGGAGTTTTTGGACATCCAAGGGGAAAATGGTAATTTTTGAAAGTTTTGGGGTTAAAAATTGAATTTTTGGGAGTTTGGGAGTAAAATGGTAATTTTTGGAAGCTTTAAGGTTAAAAATGAAGTTTTTGGAAGCTTAAGGGTAAAATGGTAACTTTTAAAAGTTTCAGGGTCAAAATTGAAATTTTTGGAAGTTCGGGGGTAAAAATATAATTTTCAAAAAGTTTAAGGTCAAAATGGAATTTTGAAGAAGTTTGGGGACCTCTAGGGTAATAAAACTAAAAAAAAGTGACACGTACAGCCCCTCAAGCATCCTGAAATCAAAAGACTAACTTGAAAACCATGAAAAATTTTTGGACCAACTTTGTAATTAAATAGAACTTAATTTAAGGATTAAATTAAAAAATTAAAAATAAGAGGAACTATTTGCATAAATAAGCCAAAATAATGACACGTGGCAACTCCTGATGCTTTCAAAAGGTCAAGGGATTAAATTAAAAAGCATCAAAAATTATTGGGCCAATTTAAAATTAATTTAAAGTACAAAAAAAACTAAATTGAAACAATCAAAAAATGCGGAAGGACCAAATGCAAAAATAGACCATTTTCCAAAAACACGCCGATCTTAAGATGGATCAGGTCAGATAGGGTCAGGGCATGGGTCATAGTTCAAAAAGGTACCGTTTTGGGGCTTAAAAGCTTGGACCAAAACGGCACTGTTTTGGTCCCTTATAAATACAAGTTTAAGTCATTTTTTCTTCATTTTCTTTCTTCATTTTTTTCAAAAATACCAAAAACCCCTCTCAGGGGAAATCCAAGTCTTTTCTTTTTATTTTCCTTGAAAACTCAGATCTGGATCTTCCAAATCTGGAGATTTTTAAAGCACTTTTTCATTTTTCTTTTAAAAAGCCCCTTTTTTGTGTTTAATAATCTATTTTATTAGAAAACCCAGATCTGTTCTTTGCCCTTTTTGTTTCATTTTTATTAAAGATTTGTGTTTGATTTTTTTTTAAAAACCCTTTATTCTCAAATTTGTTTTGTTTTTTGCAGATCATGATCTTTGTGAGCGTAACGACGACGGATTTGTGGGCTCCAGTGGCTACTCCGACGTCGACGCACCCAGGGAAGTGCCTCCCTAACCTTTCGTTTTTCTCTTTTTTAATTAATAAATGTTATTATTATTATTAAAAACTTATTAAATTTATTAATGAAATCATTTAATATACTTAGTATATATTTAATGGATGTTTTAGAAACGAATAAGTGCAATTAATATACCCAATAATGATTTAATGCATGTATATGTATATACATGTGGTCAAAATGTTTGAATTAATTAAAACATTAATTAACAGTATAGGTAGGTTTAATAAATGCATTAATGTATATTAAGAATATAAGGTACTTAGGAATTTAACTCATGCATGACAGTTATGTGCTTGTATTGAGACCGTACCTTAGTTACTTGATGCTTGAAACTTTGACTCTGACTTGAATTTTTTTCCTGTTATTTTCTTCCTCTATTCGAATGTAACCAAAATGGGCTCTATATATTGATTTTTCAAAAACGGTTCGTAACCCATTACAAGATTTTCATTCTGGTTTTATAGCCATTTTTACAATGATTGTCATTTGTTCTTTGTTATTTAAAGCTTGTCTCTTCTTTGCTTTTGCAGGTTCGGCTATGGCAGTGGCGATGGCAGTGGCAGAAGCAAGTTGAAGCTGGAGATGGCAACGCTGATGTGGTGCTCTCTGATTGGTTGAGGAGGAGGCAACAGCAGCAACACTTAGCAGATTAAGGTTTGGTCTAGTTTAGGTTGAATGTAATGGGTTTAAGCTTGAAATTGGCCCAATTGGATATTTATTTGGACTTGAAATTGGACATTTTATTATTTAAATTTACAATAATTTTTAATTTAAATATAAATTTAAACTGCATATTCTTCTAGCACTGCTGAACTACATTAATTAAATTCCTCCGTAATTAACTCCTCTACAACATCAATGTGGTGACATTGTTTCTTACTTCTTGAAGGAGTTGCTTCGAAAACACTAAAAGTAACATGTTCATCATTATGTAGCTTGATCAACTCGCCTTTGAAAACATTTATAAGCGTGCGTTCCATTGCAAGAAATGACCGTCCCAAAATAATGGGCACCTCCTTATCACAATCGAGTATGATAAAATCTGTTGGGAATAGAAACTTATCGACTTGGACGAGAATATCTTTCATTTGCCCTTCAGGTTGCACTAAAGATCTATCCGCAAGCTGCAATGTCACCGCAGTGGGTTTCATATGACCAATTTCTAATTTCCTGAATGTTGACAACGACATAATATTGATGTTAGCTCTTAGATCACATAGAGCTTTTCCTAAATAATGGTTTCCAATAGAGCATGAAATTGTGAAATTGGTAGGATCTTTTATTTTTTGTGTTATTTATTTGTTAGTACAATGCTGCACCCTTTTGTAAGCGCAATTGTCTCGATATCGGATAACTTCTTCTTTTATAATAGCTCATTCATAAATTTCCCATAACTGGGAATCTGCACAAGAGCATCAATAAGAGGTATATTAATATGTAATTGTTTCAAGGTAGTCACAAACTTTTGATAGTCTGTCATGTTCTTTCTCCTTGAATCGTTGTGGAAATGGCAAAGGTATATTAACAGTGGGCTATTGTGATACACCCGATTGTGTCGACATTAGCAGTTGTGTTAACAACCTCATAGGTCGATTGGTTGGCATGGGTGTGATTACTGGTTGTTCCTTCTTATTTATTTCGACTGCTTCTTCATATGCAACTTCTCCCTATTACTTTGTTACATTTGCGTCGACAAGTGCTAGATTGGAGCTGCTGCTTTGTTCGATAGTTTGCTTTCCACTGCACAAAGTAATAGCCTTGCAATGCTCCTTCACCTTCTGATTAAAATTTTAAAATTTTAAAATTTAACAATAAATTTAAATCTATTTAAACCCAATAAAAAGCTTAATCCAATCACTCGGGCGCGGTCAAAATTGGGCTTCGACACAGACCAACTTGAAAAAGGTCATTACCGAGAAAAAGTTCGAGAATTTATATCGATTAGAATGGGAAGAGCTTGATAAAAAGGCATTTTTTGCAATCCAGTTACGGGTCGTAAATAGGGTATTGCAGGAGGTATTGATGGACAATACATCTTCCGTCTTATGGAAAAGATTAGAAACTCTTTATGTGACTAATTATCTGGCTAACTGTTTAGTGTTGAAACGTCTATTTACATTTCGCATGAACAAATGTGAGCCTCTTAGAGATCACATCAGTCAATTCATTACTCTTTAGAATGATTTAAAGAATGTTGAGGTTAAAATTTACAATGAAGATCAGGCTATGCTATTATTGTGTTCTTTACCCCCTTTATACAAGTCTTTCAAGGAGACCTTGATTTATGACAGAGACAAACTCTCGTTTAAGGATGTGAAGAGTTATTTGTTGAGTAAAGACAAACTCGACAATGAGTTTTGTTTGGATAGCAAGGCAGATAGGTAAGCTTCCGTATTGGTAGCATCCAAGAAACAAGACAAAATGTGTCGTTATTGTAAGAAGTTAGGTTAAGTCAAAGTATATTGTTATAAACTACAAAATAAAAAGATTAATAAGAGTAACGAGGAGATGTATGTATCTGGCGCTAATTTGGCCAACGAAAGCGTTAGTGTTAACGAACGATAGCTTTGAGCTTATGTCTGAGTGGATCCTTGATTCAAAATGTTCTTTCCACATGTGTCCCAACAGAGATTGGTTCTTCACATACAAGTCGGTTGAAGGTGGAGTTGTGCGCATGGGAAATGATTTATCCAGTAAGGTAATAGGTATGTACCTGGGTTACAAAGAATCTCATCTCCTTAAGTATTTTAGACTCGAAGGTTGCAAAATCAACATTGAGTCGAATGGAATTAAGGTGTCTCGTGAGGCTCTAGTTTTGTTAAAAGGTAAAAGGACCGACAGTCTTTATATTTGTAAGATTCTACATGCCCGGTGAAATCGGACGTCCCTCGTCCATTACGGAGTTAAAGTCAACTCGTTTGGAGCAAAGACAACTTGATCGTACGAGGGAAAAAGGTATGACCATTTCGTTGAAGATAGGTTCTCTTTTGGATGTAGGTTTTGAAAAGTTGGGACACTATGTTCATGAAAATCAAACCTAGGTTTAGTTTTGATTTGGCAGTGCACAAGTAAAAGGCTAGACATCTTCCAACTTCTAAGCACAGATTCGACTCAATTAATTCCCTGCATAGTTCAAGATAAGCCCGTGACGGATTTGGCAAAGATAACGTTGTGAAAATACAAGTCAATGTAGATATTTGTTGAGTATGACTCATATTTCAGTCAAATTTGAGAAATAATCTTTCAGTTAAACTCTGTTTATTTGTTTCAATCAAACTCTAATTAGTCTAGATTATTTTATTATTATTTGACGTAGGAATTTAGCTTATAAAAAGGCTTTTTTATAACCTTAAAAAATACACCTATTTAAATATTAAAACTCATAACACTTTTGGAAAATTTTGTGTTAATATTTGATGGTTCTTTCTTTTCGAGTTTTGAGATTTAATTTTATCTCCATCTTTTGTGCTCTTCCTTCGTTTTCCATTATAGTAAAAATTATCTTTTCCCGTGATTTTTATCTGATTTTTTTATAAAAATAACCCAAGAAAATTAATTAATTATATAAATAACCAATTTTTGATAATAAAATACGTAAATGACCTAAAATCTACAGTGGAAGTTGGTGAAGCTAAATAATATAGTACCACCAACATCCCACATTAGCAATGCAGATAAAAAATCAATTTTTTGGTGGAACCATATAGAACGGCGTCACATATATAAATACCATGAAAATACTGAAATATCTGAAAAATAAAAGGACTTAAAACAATTTTCCTTTTTTTGATGGAGTCATTTTTAATGGCACCACCACTTTCAGATGTGTCAGCCTTTTTTTAATTATTTATTTTTTATTATTATATTTTATAATAAATAAAATAATATTATTTATTATTTAAAACTTTAAACGTTTTTCGTTTTGGCTCAAATAGGAACCTTAAATGTTTTTTTCTTTTGTGCTCCAAGTTTCCTAACCCTAAGTTTGAGCAGCAACGACGATTAGGGGAGCTTCTTCTTTTCTCCTGAAGACAAGTGAAGTCGACGATGATGCCGATGATGCCGAAGTCGACGATGATGCCGATGATGCCGAAGCCGACGCTAGTGACGACTCTGATGTTGTTACTGAGGTTAGTTTCTTCTTGTTTTTAATTGAATCTGCTCATCTATTATTCTATCTTGGTACGATTTGGGGAGGCTATTTAGAATATTATTGTTTATTCTTTGATGAAGTTATTTTCTTTGATGAATTTTAGGTTGAGTTACTACTAAGGTTAGTTAAAAAAGAAAAAAAGAATAAGAGAGCAACCAAGAGCATAAAAGGCATTGTGGTGGGGTAGATTTGTTGGTCCCTCAAGTAAAAATTTGAATTAAGAGAAGAAGAAAAGAGAAGGAAAGATGGTTGTTTTTTAAGGTATGTAAATATATTTTTATTTGAATTTATTATATTAATAGTAGTTTTGTAATATAATCTTAATAATTAATTATATTTAATTTATGTATTTGTTAAAATTATGCAAATATCAAAATGTGTTCTCAAGTAAATCTGTATACTTCGTCTAAGATCAACGAAACGGTAAAATTGTTCAATCACAATAATTTTCGTATTTTATATATGATATTTATTTATAAATGTTGTATACTTTTATTTGACTCATATTTTTATGTGTAAGTTATTACTACTATTACATATGTTTGTTATTCTTTAATGTTTGTTATTTCCATTATTTATTTTTTTATAATATTCCTTTCATTTTTTATTTTAATTTCCTTCTAATTTTGATTTATTTTTAAATATTTTAAGACCTAAACTTGTTCTTTATTCGGATTTTGTTCGATTTGTTTCAAAATATTTAATAATTTTACATTACATTAAAATTTTCCTTATTAAATTAAATACATATTAAAAATCTATTTTCAAATTTATTGTTAAAGCTAAGGATTTCCCTAATTAAAATATGTAAAATACGTTTTAAAATTAAAATATACTTAACAATTTTAAAACTTGAATTTTGTTTTTTTTAAATTTCTGTAAGATAAAAAAATATCTTTTTATTTAAACTTTTTTTTTGTGAATGTCCCCAACCATAATATATTTAACAAAATTATTTAAAAATAGTGGTTTTATTTCAAAATTTAAAATATGAATTTGAATTTTGTGTTATTTGGTGGTTTAGACAAGTTAGCTAATTGGAAATAGTAAATATGATTATGAAATTTTATGTGAAAGCAACATTATTTAATAGCGAAATAATCCAATATACATGTTATCCACACATTTCTGTTTGAAAATATTTGGAAAAAATGAAAATTTGTATTTTTATTAATGCCTCATACATTAATTTTATTTTAAAAATTAAAAAAAAATATAATATATTAGTTAAAATGAAAATTTTACCATACAGGATGGATATCAGGTTTTGAGGTCACGGTTCCATTTTCTCAAGTACGATGCGGACGAGCGAATGATGCTATACTTACAGTTGGCGGGATTTGGGAACGTCTTATTGATCTAGAAGTTCGACCTGAAGCCAAACCTAATATTTGCATTGGTTGAACGGTGGTGTCCGGAGACCCACACCTTCACTATGTCATGCGAGGAGTGCACGATCACATTACAAGACGTTGCTATGCAGCTTGGGTTGCGAGTTAGCGGTGATGTGGTCACAACCCAAAGCAAAGTGTTGGAACCTTCAGTAGTATGTCACTAACTGCTTGGACTGTCCCTTGGGGATGGGGAACGAAACTTGACATGCTTGACATTAGCATGGTTGAGAGCAAATTGCACAGAGCTATCGAGCACGGCCATTGAGTACGAGGTGATGTACGCTGCTCGAGCTTATATTATGCAGCTGATTGAGGGGTTCTTATGCCAAACAACACGTCTAATAGGGTCCACTTGAAGTACTTGCCTCTATTGAAGGATTTCAATTGTGCCGATACTTACAGTTGGGGATCAACAATGTTGGCTACATTGTACCATAAGCTTTGTCGAGCATCAAAACACGAGGCAAGTAACAAGGCTGGTTGTTTGGGGCTACTGCAGCCCTAAGCTCTGTACAGGATGCCGTTTCTGACGACTGTTAAACACCAACCATAAAGGTGACCACTTGTAATAGGTAAAGACAAAATTATACTTAACATTTAATAACTCATAAATGTGGATAATGTTTTCTTAAGTTTAAGTGCTAACGTGTTTGTTTCGAACACAGATAGATCACGTCTCCGGGAATTGGCATAAGAAAAACTTTTTCTTCCCTTAAAAGTAAAAATTAACATGACAAAAAATTATGATGAGGTCAACTAAACAAGATGAGCGAAGACGCTCAAAAAAATAATTTTTTCTTCTTCAACTGGATTTGATTTTTTTTTCTTACAACATGACAAATTTGATTATCAGATTTTTTTTAATTAAAGCATCTGACTACGTTTGATAATTTTGAATCAATTCGAGAGGTAATCTTATTTATTTCTAGTTCTAAGAGCAGTAATTCTTGTAGTTGACTCGCTTCTTTCATATTGTTTCTCACTATTAAGAAAGAATATCAAAGATATCACAAATAAATTATGTAAGTAACTAAATATTACCAGTTATAATTAATTTATCGCTAACTCATGTACTAAAGCATGTGAAAAAAAAATAATATTTTTATCAAACGTAATATAAATATAACAATCCATTTTAATTAGTTCAACTGATAGAATAATATACATCTTTTTTTATTAATTAAAAATTAAGTTTTTTAGAAAAAAAACCTAAAATAAAAATTTGAATGTTTTATATTTAATTTGAATAGTTTACTATTGAAATAAAAAAAGAAATATTAATGTTTTATTTTTTTACTTGAGCTGTTGAAGTTCTCGGAAAAGTGAAAGCCCAACTATTTCTGTTCACAAATAAAGCCAAAACCCTATATAGAGGAGCCTTTAATCCCAGACACAAAAATATGCAGCTGGGTTATGAAATGTTATTATTTATTTTTAGGGTACATTACAATTCAATTATAGAAAAAATCATTTTATGCACTTAAAATAAAAAATTGTAATTTAAACACTTATTGTTACATGGTTCGGCTAATTTAGTCACTCTCGTTAAAATCACAAATGATAAATTAACGTGACAGTTAAAAAATTGGTTAATAATAAATTTAACTCTCAACTTTTATATATTATATCAATTTAATTATAATTTTAAAAAATCAACCCTCAAAATTTATAAATGATCTCAATTTGATCTTAATTCTAAAAATTTAAACAAATATATAATAATACATAAATATTTTCAAAATATATATATAAAAATAAAAAATGTTGTTGACAAAAAATAACAATATATAAAAATTGAAAATATATAAAAATAAATAAATGTTTTCAAAAAGGGAAGGGATCTTTTATTGGTATAAAACTTCAATGGTTTTACACTCTCTCCTAACGTTTTATACGATTAATATTTTAATAATCAAACGATTAAATTTATCAAGCTACTTGCACCTGTAGTGCGTGTAAATTTTTTAATCGATGTGATATCTCTATCATATCGACTTAAAATATTGTATGAATTAATATATATTTAAGGGTTAAAGTTTTGTTACACAAAATGAATGACTAGAAATTTTTAATTTGTGCTAAAATTGAGATGTATAATCTACATGAATGGATTATAAAATATGACGGTTGAATTATTAAAATAATAATTGTATAAAAATTAGGAAAGAGTGTAAAATCACTTTAAGTTTTACATTTCTCATTTCAAAAAATAATAATAATAAATTTAAAATTTATATTAATAATAAATAAAATAAAAATCACCCCACTCTACTCTTGTCTAAGGATGTCAATTGGACGGGACGGGTGTGAGGGGAGCATCCTCGCCAAGAATTTTCATCTTCATCCCCGTCCCACAATCCACAAGATTAAAACCATCCCCGCCCCATCACCCACATGGGTCCCCAAACACACCTAATACTCGTTATAGCCGCTCCGTGATGCACTTCATATAATATATTTACAAGCTTCAGTTAAATAAATATAAATCAAATTTTTTATGAAAAAAGTATGAATGTTTCGACCAAATAGTCTTCTCTATTATCTTCAAGCTCATGTCTATCGAGTGTAGGCTCACTTCGAATTAAATTTTTTTCACAAAAATTATCAGTGGAATAATTTTGCAATTTCTCTCAACTTTTGGGCTAAGTTGTAAACAAGAAAAATATCTCTAGACTTTTTTGAAACAATCTCTTCAAAGAATTTTCTCTTTACACTTTCTCATTCATGTGTGAATAATGACTCAAGACTCTTTTATATACGGAGGGTTTAGAAAGTTCAATTATAATTAAACTTAATCAATTTAATATTAAATTAATATAATACTTATTAAGATAGATATTAGATTAAATTTAATATTATATCTTATTAAATTAATAGAAAAAAATTAAATTTTTATAAATGTTTATTTTTTAAATATGCTTATTATATTATGTCGGGCGGGCGGAGATGAGGCGAGGCAAGTGGAGATTAGACGGGTATAATGTCATATCCATGCATGCCCCACTACCCACGACGGGTCTAATTTTTGTCCCTATCTCCGTCCCACCACCCGCGAAATCTATATTCATCCTTGTCCAATCGGGTGGGGCAGAGCCCCGCGAAAGCCGCCCAACTGACATCCTTACACCTATCCCTCACCCTCACCCTCACCCTCACCCTCACCCTCTCCCTCTCTCCTGCCCCACCAGACATCCCCACCACTGTCTTACCTCCCTCCCCTATGATATCACCAACCAACTTAAGACACGAGAATTAACTTCAACGTCCGAATGGGTATTCACCAAAACCTTAAATTTAAATTTACTATTATGCTTATCAGGCAGAGATCCAACTATTAGATGATGTTATAAAAACAAGCCCTATCAAGGAAAAGTCTCATTGGTTACCCCCAACTGATGAGTATGTCAAAATCAATTTTGACACAGCATACAAATGCACAAACTAAGAAGGCAATAGCAAGGACAGTGATAAGGGATAATATGGGTTCATTCTGGGAGCAAGTACTTACCCTTTTAGAAATGTTGATGACCCAACAACTGCCGAGGCTTTCGCCTGTCGCCATGGTTTAATGTTTGCTGGTGAAATGGGCTTTACCCGAGTGATTATTGAAGGGGACTCAAGAACCATCATCAAAAAACTGTAAGATAAAACAGAAGATCGATCAGTTAGCAGAAACATTATTTTAGATATTATAGAACAAACAGGAAATTTTCGAGAGGTCCCGTTTAACTTCATACCTAGGGAGGCCAATGAAACGGCGCATACGATGGCAACTTGGGGACGACGTAGGGATGAACCAACCTACTGGATCGAAGAGGCTCCGCAAGAAGTTGAGAGCATTATTGAAAAAGATCGGTTAGGATTTGGATAAGGATTTTGTTTGGGTGAAAAGTACTGAGACAGAAGTAAGGAAAGAGGATTCTGGAGCTTCGATGTATCTCAGGGATAAAATGAGGCCTGGAGAGATTGGTTTCGTGGATGATTATTCACACCAGGGCCGTCATTGACATTTTTTGGTCGGGGCTTTGCGAAGGTTGAAGAAAGGGGAGAAATGTTTTTAGGGTTCTTTCATTTTTTATTTTTTATGTCGTTGCAGTTGTTTAGTCCATTCATTTGCTTAGCCTTCTTTTGTAAGGAAAAGCAGAGGATGGAGGGGCTCTAGGCACCGACTAGATTGAGTAATAGCAATAGGACAAGTGGTGCAATTGACTATGCCCATTTATTTAGGTTTTAAGATTCTGATTTTGTTTTTCCCCATTTCTTAATGAAGTGCTCGATTTTATTTTCAAAAAAAAAAAATTACTATTATGCTTTTTAAATAATTTTTATTTTTACATATTTCTCAAATTTATTATTATGTATTTTATCTATTATGTAGTTTTTCAAAAACCAAATAAGTGAATGCAATAAACCTTTTGTGGCATTGATTATAGGAAAATATAATATTATTTTGTGGTGGATGTAATAAATTTTTAGATGTTTTATTAATTTAACAGTTCATAAAAGATTTAATAAGCGTCTAATGTTCGTTGTTACGACTTTTATATGAATAATTATATACTGAAACTTTATAATAAAATTCTTGAAGGATTTAAAATGTTAGAAGAATATAAAAATTCCTTGGAAATTGTTCAATACCTTTGCATAAGTATTTATTGATTTGATTTGAACATATGTTATTATAGAAGAATCATGATCACAATTTACTATGATTACGGTTGAAATTCCTGAAGATGTCAAAAATATATTTCCTCAAAATTTTTCCTCACTTATGATTTCAAAAGAACGATGATATAAATTTTTAGCAAATATTTTCAAGTGATCATTTGATAAGCTAACATTTAAGATCGAATAAGTAGAATTTGAGATATCATGTGATATAATCATGAGGGAGAGCAAATACGCATTGTAACCTTTTTTCTTTAACCAAGGTTTTGTTCCTTTGATTTTTTCTAGTAAGGTTTTTAATGAGACATGTTATGCGTACTATAAATATATGTATTTTTTCCTTCACTTGGAATTTATTTTTCGCATAATAATAAAATTAGCCCCTAAAATTTGGGTGTTTGGTCACTTTGACCCTTATGGGTTTTTTTTTTTTTGCTCATTTTAATACATAACCTTTTTTTCTGGGTCAAATTGATCATTTTTTAACGGTCTTACTGACGTGATCGTTAAGGGACTAACGGTGCTGACGTGGCAGATTTTTTTTCCACGTGGACACTTCCAAGTATGCAGCTATTGACGTGGCACTATTTTGTCTTATATGCCATGTCAGCTAATGATTTTAAAATTATTTTTTAAAATATAAAATTATTAAAATCAATTTAAAATTATTTTTTAAAATATATAATTATTAAAATTATCATCTAATTATTAAAATTATCATCATCCTTAAATTTTTCTGGGTTCTTTTTTCTGTTCCCCTTCCCTTCTCTCCTCCTTATTTTGCCTTCATTTCTGTTGAATGGATGCATGGATGCATGGGACACCAGTGTATTAGTTGTTATTTTATTCTGTTAAATTCAACGAAAGTGAACCAACTTTGGATTATATTCTTAAGGATCAACTCTTATTTTGCAGGTAAGAGTTGGTGACAAAATCAAGACCTTTGATTCTTCCATTGTTACAAACGTGGAGTTGATCATGTGTTTTTGATCACCCAATGTTCCTCCAGAAGGTTTGGGGTAAAACTGAATAAAAAATTAGATGGGTTTAGTATTTTTTGAAAAACAAATAGAGTATTTTCCCGAGAAACAAACAAAGTATTTCCCCAAAATCAAGACATATTTTTGTCTTATATGCCACGTCAGCAGTTGCATAAGTGAAAGTGTCCACATGGAAAAAAAATTATCATGTCAGCACCATTAGTCTCTTAACGAACGGCCACGTCAGCATGACCATTAAAAAATGATCAAATTGACAAAAAAAGGTTATGTATGAAAATGAACAAAAAAAAAACCATAAGGGCCAAAGTGACTAAACACCTAAACGTTAGGGACTAATTTTGTCATTATGCCTTTATTTTTTCCACAAGGTTTTATTTTAGTAAAGTTTTAACAAGTCATATTATCTATGAAGGGCATTCAAGGGGAGTGATATAAATATTTTATTATTTAGTGAATGTCGTCAAGGACGAATCTAGGAAAAAATTTAGGGGACCGAAATTAAATTATTTATATCTTATAATTTTAAAGGATTTTAATTAAATCAAATTTTTATCATTTTAGGAGACCAAAGTGTAAATTTTCCTTTATTAATTTAAAAATTTTAAAAATTTAAAAGGCCAAAATGTCAAAATAACCATTTTAGGGGGGTCGAGGCCCTTGCCAACTCCCCTAAATTCGCCTCTGAATGCCGTTTAAAGATTAAGATAAATTTGATATACATTAGGACTCTAATATTTTTAGAAGTATAATTTTGTACTTCTTATATCTATAAATATAAACTCTGAAAAAATATTGAATCATCTCTATTCATTGAATAAAAAGTAATAGTTATCTTGCTTATTCTATTTCTTTTGTTCCTTGTTATATTTATATAACAATAATATTTATTATGGTAAAATAAGGCATATATGTCGTTTTTTTTAAAAAATTAGGGTTTTGCGTCGTTGTTAAAATATTTAAGAGAATGGTCGATTTCATGAAAAGCGCGTCTAGCTGAACGAGCTTTCCTTACATGGACTAACTTTCCTTATACGTGTCAGGAAAGCTCGCCTAGCTGGACGCACTTTCCCTTTAAGTTACAATTTTTTATTTTTTAATACAACTAATTTTTTATTTCATATTATTTTAAGCTTATTTTTTATTCAATCAATCATTTAATAAAAAAATATTTATCATAAAATACTAAATCCAATCAATCATATTTAATAAAAAATAATTTAGACAACTTTATTAAATATAATTGATTGAATTTAGTATTTTTTATGGTAAATATTTTTTTCTTAAATGATTGATTGAATAAATAATAAATTAATTTAGGTAACTTTATTAAATATCATTGATTGGATTTAGTGTTTTTATGGTAAATATTTTTTTAAAAATGATTAACTGAATAAAAAAAACTTCAAACAACCTGAAATAAAAAATGAGAGGATTCACAAAAAAAATGAGAGGAAAATCTAGAAAACGAGTTCAGTTGAGCGAGCTTTCCATGAAATCAGTCTAATCTTCTAATTAAAAACGATACAAAACCCTAATTTTTAAAAAAAATGATATATATACCTTATTTTACTTTATTATTTATTAATTTTAACATTTACCAATAATAATAATAATATATATACATTAAAATATATTTCAGAATGCAAATAAATATTATAAATTTACATTACATGATATATAAATAAAAAATTATCATAAATTTAATTTTTATATTATTTAATAAATTTTAAATAAAATTATTATCAGTTAATTGAAAATTGAATAATAATTTATAAACAACCCCTGCGGGGTTTAAGTTGTAGTTAATATTGCTTTAAATAAAGAAAATATATAGTTTTTTGATTTGAGGATTAAAAATGATGAGCTTCAATGGGCCTTTTGAACAAATCCGTGCATGATGACATGGCAAGAATCAGGAGCAACCACGTCACCTCCTCCCTCTTTTATTTCCTTTTTCTTTGGGTCCCACTTTTTCCATGTTCCTTTAAAACCACTAATCCCTCCTATTTATACTTACTCCTTCCTCTTTCCATTCCAATTCGATCGACGCTCAACAAATTTAAAACCTTCGGATTTGATTGATCAGAGAACAATGTCGTGGCAAACTTACGTTGATGATCACTTGATGTGTGAAATCGAGAACGGCCATCACTTATCCTCCGCTGCTATTCTCGGTCTCGATGGAAGTGTTTGGGCCAAGAGCTCCGCTTTTCCTTCGGTACATCTTGTTTCGGATCTTTGATCTCCTTACTTACTTTAGATCTATTTCTTTCTATGGTTGATTAATCCAGTTATTTCTCATCTTAATACGTTGATTTGATTATGATTTGTAAATCATATGTATCTGCTTATGATTTATTAATACAATGTTGTATTTGATTGTTCTGAGATCTTTATTTTTGTTTGATTTTATGTATAAAGAATTGATTTTTTTTTGTTGGCTCCATATTAACAGTATCTGTAACCTAATCGGTTTGATACGAGAAAAGAAAAGAAAATTGTAACATAATTTGTTGTTTTTTTATAAAATATAATTTGATAATGTAGTCTTTTATGATTTGTTTAGTAGGAATTAAATTATATTTATTAAAACATAAATTGATTTTTAGAATTTCTATATGTAGTTTTTGACTTTAGATAAAATAATTATAAAATAACTTTTGAAACTTATGAATTATTTGTTTTACTCAATAATTTTATAATAAACTATACGCTAATGAGATCATTAAGTTACTGAATTTGATCGTTAGCCTTGTCAAATTGGGATACAAGTATATTTTCTTGCAATCCTCATTTTTCTATTAATTTGGGATTTCCTTTTCTTTTCTTTTTTGGGTTTTTATTTGCAGTTTAAGCCTGAAGAGATTACTGCCATCATGAAAGATTTTGATGAACCTGGGTCTCTTGCACCAACTGGGGCTGCACCTTGGTGGCGCCAAGTACATGGTCATCCAGGGAGAGCCTGGAGCTGTGGTTCGTGGGAAGAAGGTCAATTATCACTCTTTTTCTTAATATTGATTGTCATTGATTCTCTGATCTATATATTTCATGTGTATTAAGCTAATATGGTTTAAAGTATTTATCGTATGTTGTGAGCATGCCTGCAATTTGGTGAATAGATTCAATGCATGCCTCTTAAGTTGGCACTAATAATCTCTACAAGGAGCTATATTTGTGTTTGACTCGTGCAGCATGTAAAGTTTGAAGTTTGTATTTAGTTAACTTGTACACATTCTTCCTAAAAGAGTCACATAATATGGCCTTACTCTACCAAAATTCCAGCATTCGGACTTTATGTTGACCTAAGTTTTTATTTTGCTTAAAGTACTTTTGTCCAACACATTTGGATATGTGTATGAGAATATGACCTCCAAATTCATGAAAAAACAAAATTAAATATACTTGTGTTAGATGTATATATATTCATATCCTACACTTATCTTAATCTAATTAAGCCTTTATTACTATATACTCAATTTCCTTTCGCGTAAATGGAAATAAGATTTGATAATATTTTAGTCTCTGGTTCAACACGTTTCTCCATGTCTCTTTTTTCAGAAGTCTCAGTAATGCATTGTTATGGACCTTAGGAAATGGCATGTAATAATCATAAAATCCCCTGGTCTCCTAAGTAGGGCCTTTTCCAGAACTCAATGATTTCATCCAACCTTAATATGCTAAGTCCCTTTCAATGAGTCTGCTGCTCACTAAACATCCTAAGCAGATGGATAAGATATTGCTTTTGGACTTACATTTTAGAAAGTTTTACTCGTAAGGGTTAATACACTATTGTGAGCTTGAATTTGGCTGAATTGTTTTTTGGCAAAAGTGAACCAACAAAAAGAAAAGATTAAGCCCCAATGAAGGAAAAATTGCCAAGCCTACAGACAAATTGTAAAAAAAGAAGAAGAAACAATTGCCCAATTCAAGACTCAATGGGATAACAATTCCCTAGTTTAGGGATTAACTTGAACCCAAAAAAATTCAAGTCTCGATGTGAGAATCATTACCAAGTTCAAGCCCCAAAAATAGATTAACCCTCTCCCTAAAGCATTTTTTGATTATTCACTGGGGTACATAACAAATGTCTAGCTATAGTAAACCAAAGTGTCCGTCATTTTCTTGTTTTAGTATGTGCAACAAACTCTTACCACCTTTTAAAAAGATTTTTTATAATAGAATTGCCGAGTACAAGCAAAATGACAGGGACCATCTCGTGAGGAAAAGTTATTTCAAGATTGTTATTCAAACTGTTATGTTTTTTTCTTTTAATATCTTTTAAATAATATTATGTTCTTTAGTTGAAATTCCCCAATCAATAGAATGAGATTTCCAAGTTATAGTTTAAGGTGGAGCTAAACAAAATCATGTATCCAAATTGGAGCAGGGCACGGGTGGTGTAACAGTGAAGAAAACAGGGCAAGCATTGATTTTCGGGATATATGATGAACCAGTGACTCCGGGACAGTGTAACATGTTGTTGAGAGGTTGGGTGATTACCTTGTTGATCAGGGTATGTAAGCCTCAAACATTCCTCTCCATGCTTTTTTCTTTTCAATTTTCTATTTTTTTACCTATCGGTTTTGAGCTTTCCATCTTTTTTCCATAGCCATCAGTTGGCTTTAAAGTTTTGTGGAGTTGATTGTTGATAATAAATCATGTGAAAGACAAAAATTATTTCTTGTTTGCTAGGGTTTTTTCTTTCTTCTCCCATTCCCTTCTTTTGTTTTTTTAAGAAATGAGTTTGCCCCCTTTTTAATTATGATATTGATGGAATTTGATTTGATATTAACTTCTTCTTTTTTGTGATGCTTGTTATATTGTGATTTTTTTGGAGAATAATGCCGGTTATTTTATTAAATAGAAAAAACAATAATGACTTGAAACCATATAAAAAGCGAAAATCATAAAAAAAATTGAAAGACAAACCAAACACGAAAGATGTTTTTCTCTTGGAAGAGATCCTAACGAGCGTTGAACCTTCAAGACAAAAATATTAAGAAAATTTCCAACTTGAAGCATGCTAAAACCTGGATTAGGGCGGATTGGATGGTTTACAAGCCTGGATGACCTAATTCATTTTGAGCTAGGTTCAGTTTTAATAATTATTCTTTTATTAAAAATTTGTAATGCCAATTTTAAAATAATGGTTTAAATGATGCCATATTATAAAGGGAAATTTTATCATCTAACTAATTACTATTTTAAATACATAAATAATTATTGGAAAAGAAAAAAAAGCTAAGAGATTACATAAGATTGCATGGGACACGTAGCTACAATATGAGGCCTCGGTCATTTTCCGATAAATCTCGGTTAAAATCTGTGTTTTTTAAAAATTTAGAATTTAATTTTTATATTTTTATTTTTTGGAAATTTTATTATTTTATTTTTTAAATTTTAAAGTTTAAATCTAATTATTAATATTGTTAAATTTTATTTTATAAAATTTATTATTGTAACATTTTGAATAACTTGAATTTAACAGGTTACACTTAGACTTAAATTTTAAAAAGTAAAAAAACTAAACTTTATCAACTAAAAGTACTCTAATTTTTGAAAAGTAAAAAACTTATAGCATATTTTAAACGCAAATTTCTCAGACCCTCTTTAATCTATCCATTTTTAATTTCTCTGAATAAATTTATTGAGAGCCAATAATAAACAAATATTATTATGTATCCATAAAAATAAAAACTTAATCAACGGTAATAGTTACAATTTTTATGGTAAAACCAATTAAACAATTTCCCTTTTTAAAATGTTTTAAGTAACAAATAACGACCAATGAGGAAATTACAAATAGCAAAAGCCCTGTAAAAAAAAAAAAAACACGAAAGTGTTTATGTTGCAATTAACTCCTATGGTTGTCATATATGGGATAGGATGACCTTTTCTTTCAGTTAATCTGATATCATGTTCAAAAAAAATCTCAATTTCTATTTTTTTCCATGTATAAAAATAAAAATTCAGTGTATTAATATTAAAAAAAAATTCGGTGTATTAGTTTTCAGAAATTCTTTTTAATGAAAAATTTTGATCATTAGAAATAATATAATGCAATATAGATTGACATTTTACATATGCACCAATTTAATGAAAATTGATTTTTAGGTAATGAAAGAAAATGAAAATTGAAAGTAAACCTTGTTATAATACTTATTATTATCGATCCGTAACTCAAATAGATTCGGGTCGGAATCCACATGATTCGCATATCGAGCTCATATGATATTGAGTATTCGCAAAATGGGTAATTGCATCCTCTTGCGAGATCACATGTGAGATCGCAAGAATAGGATACGTGTTGGTATGTATGAAATTTGCTCTAAGATGTTACATCAATAAACAGTAATTATATCATATAAATATATAATCTTATCATCCAAAGAAGATTAATTTATCTAAGTTTGCATGTTCATCTTTTACAACATAGTTTTGAAGTGAAATATCCATATACATCATGTTGTCATCATTGCTTAAAAATTAAAATGTAAAATAAAAGTATAGAGATAAATTGAAATATATCATGAAATAAAAAAAAACCTTGTATATTCTGAAAAAGAAATAAAAGTAGTGTTTCAACTTTCTTTATAATATTGTAATAAAAATTTAAATAAACAATAATAGAATTGAAATAAACACAAATAATAACAAATTCAAAAATATTATATTCTTCAAAGCTGCAGTTTGAATGAAGATGGTGTTTCAAAGTAGTGGCTTTTTGAATGGATATATTTATAGTCAGGTGAATGTAGATGTGGCAGGGACTTTCTGGTTTACCATTCAAGTAATAAAATTTCGAAAGTTTAAGGTCGATTCATTGGGAGTTGATTTGATTAGAGCTTATAAGATTACAAATATTATGCTAGAACAAATATTTAATATTTAACTTTGGAATGAATGTCGAAAATGAAAGTGAGAGCAAAAAAAACACTAAAACTAAAAATAAAAAATCAACAAAAGAAATTAACTAAAAATAATAAAAACAAATACTTGGAAGAAAATGTGTTGCGGCTAGAGGATCAACTCTTGGTGTCATAGTAAGATTAAATTTTATTACTCAATATTATTACTCAATTAGAATCCACACAAAATGGAGGTCCCAATCGGATAATCCAACAATGTACGTCCAACAATTAAGCATATGAATCCATGAGCAAAGGTATTTCCTTCAAAGGAGTGTCTGATATGATTGCCCAATAAGTCCAAGAGTTTAGCAAATGAATCTATAAGTAAAGGATGGTGCAATATGAAAGTTTAACTGTTTAAGTTCAGTCCAAAAATATAACATATGATATTATAATCACTTTATAATTTCAAAAGTTATAAAAAAGATTTCAAATATTTATTATGCCAATTTTGATGTCTACAACAAATCAAGGTTAATTTATCCAAGCTCCATTGTGCCATCTATTGTCTATAACGAATAAAAGATCTTACTTTACAAGTATGATTACAACAAGCAATTGATAATTAATTGTAGCTCAAATAATGAGTATGAAATTTACCTTAATATTTGCCAAGAGTTTCACCATTTCTGTAACAGCTCGATTTTCAGTGGTATCGGAAACTGTAATTTCGGAATCACAACTCTGACAAGTTGAGTCATAAAATTTATCATTTTAATATTTATGGTGTTATTAACGTCGTATTAAGATTTGGTTATGAAATTTTATCGTTAGGATAGTTAATTAGGAGAAAAGGGCTAAATTATAAAAGGTGCAAAAGTTGAATTGTTTAATTAGAAGGGTCAAATTGGTAAATTAACCAATAAAAATTAAGTAAGTGGGATTACATGGTTTCAAATGATTATGGGTAAGGTTAATTAGAGTTATAAAGGATTTATTAAGCTTAATGATGAAAGTCTCAAAATTAAAAAATTACCATTTAGTATGTAAGTTAAATTAATGAATTAAAATGAAAAATTTTCTCCAAATTTCAACCCATCTTCTTCATCCTCACAGCAAAACACAAGAGAAAGCTAAGGTTTTCTTTGCTAACTTTGAGCTTTGATTTAGGTAAGCAAACCTTGATCGTTTTTAGTAATTTTGTGTTTTTGAGTTCGTATCAGCTTAATCTAGCTTATATAAGGACTAATTTGTGAGTCTGTCAAATGCTATAAAACTTTCCATTGTTGAAAATGCTTGTTCTTGAAAGCTTATGATAGATTTGAATGTTTGATGCTTGGGTTAGATCTTTTTGTACTGTGATTTTAAATGAAATTAGAGTTTAAGGACTAAAATGCAAAAAGGGAAGAAGAGTTGTGTGTATTTGGTTGAAATAAATGGTTTGTAAGGATGAGTAGTTGGACCATGAATGTTCGGTTGGGATATGCTTAAAAGAAAATGAGGGCTTTGCATGCTTTGAGTGAAAAAGGACTAGATTGAATAAATGGAAAATAATAGGGGTAAAATTATGATTTTCCAAAAAGGACTAAATTGTGTGGAATATCCTGATTTTCTGATTTAATGTGAGAATTGGATGATTTGTGGATGTAGACTACGATCGTGTCTCAGATCGCGAAAAAGGGAAATTAGCGGAGTAGTACTTGAAGTCTAACTATAATTGCAAATTGGTTCGGTAAGTTCATAATGTAAATTTTTACTTAACATTTCTTTTTGGACATTATCATTGTTCAACAATTGGAAGCACTTGGAATTGAAGAGATTGAAGAAATGAAACGAAAGAGATACTAGGCTTTAAGCCGTTGAAAAGGTATCGAAGTAATGGCTGGGGTATTACATATGTTGTAAGTCCTCGATAGCTCGTGTGAGCAGCATCGTGATTCGAAAAAGAGATACGATTCTTAAATGGATTATAGGCCCTTCGATGGTTGGGACTTATGCTTTATGCATACTCTCGACAGCTCGTGCGAGTAGCATTGTTAGGGAACAATTTACATATTAACACCGTACCGATCGTTGGGGTACCGCATACGTTACGAGTCCTCGACAGCTCGAGTACTGGTAAAAGAAAAGTTATAGACAAGAAAGTGAATGTTTATAATTGACTCGAGGAAGCAATGGGACTAACTTGGCTCGGTTGAGTTGTAGCTGCTTTATACAAATGTTTGGTAATTCTTTAAAACTATCAAACTTACTAAGCTATGAAGCTTATCAAAGATGTTGTTATTGTTTGTAGATTGTTTATTGATTGAAGATCGGATCATCATCTCTCAGAAGTCACATTATCGCGGAGCTTGTTGGTAGTTTTGACATCACTTTGTCTTATGGCATGTACTAGGATAATGTTATCTTTTGCTTTATGTAATGTAGTAATGCATGTTGTGCAAGTTGGAGTATAGGCTTAAAAGTACTATGTAATAACTTGAAATCTATGTATTTTGTGTTAGCTTAATACATATTGAAGTCATGAATGTTTTGTGTTGATAAACTTGTGTTTTGGCATGATTATTGAGATTTTGCATACTTGTTTCGATAGAACCCATGCATGTATCAGTAGAAGTACAGGGTAAGAGAGAGGTTATTCACTGACTTGGGTTGTATCGGTAGTTGAATAACAAATATCGGTATATATGTGTTTAGAAGTATCGGTAGTTTTTATACTTGTATTGGTAGAAGTAGTAGGGTTAGACTTTTAGCTCTTTGGAGTTTTTAGAAGTAAGACTTGTTTCGGTAAAAGAGTCACTTGTATCGGTAGAAGCCTGCGTTAATCCTGAACCGTTTACTGACTTGAAACCTACCAATACTTGTCCAACAAGTACCGGCAAAAGTCTTTAAAAATGTTGAGAATAGCCTTTTTGCCCTTGTTGAATTGTGTTTATATTCAAATGACGATATATGAGTGTGTAGAGTGCAAACTCTTAAATAAAATAAAACTGAATAACATGATGTTAAAGATGAATAGTAAGATACTGGAACCCTAATCGACGACGATTTATTGGTATTGAATGTTAGATTTAGTGGTATCAGAGCTTATGATTTAGTCGTTTCTTGGATTGTAACGATTGTATTAAATGATCTAGTAGTACATGCCATATGAACCTGTGATAGTGTGATATAGATGAATTCAATATAACCACTGTTTTTACAGATAAAAGTAGAGATTCGTGATTCTGAAAGAGATAAGACCATCGAGGTAAACAATAATGACCTGACGAGTGATTCCAAGGCTAGTCATGGGGCACCTATCTTGCCAATGACAGAAAGTGAAGCCAAAAACATGTTCTTTGGCTTAATGGGACAGTGGTTCTCAGAATTCATGCAGAACAATCCTACGGCGCCACCTCCTCCATCTCCGATAACATAGCTTGCTGCCCGAACTGTTACACATTCGATAAAGCCTCCACCTCCGGTAAGGCCTTGACCTCCTCCTATGATAGAATAGAGGTGATTAATTCTGACGGTTGGAAAACACTCTGATGATACTGATTGAAATGGCTGGCTTGCTTGAAGACTATGTAAGGTGTGCTGTTTCATTGCTTGAGTAGGAGTCGATCAGGGCCATAAGAATCCAGATTTCAAAATCGGCTAGCTAATAACGTGGCTAGTGTTCGTAACGTGTCAAAACTAGTTTGTGAGCATTGTAAAAAAATCCATTCAGGTGAATGTCGGTTGATTAAGGGAACCTGTTTCCAATGTGGAGGTACTGATCACTTCATGCGAAATTGCCCGATGCATTTTGAAGCAAAGGAAGATCGAAGTGTGAACCCTCTAGTTACTTAACAAAAAAGCAGACACTCGGGGCAGAGCAGAGTAGTGCAGATGAGAATCGAAATGAAAATAGAGATAATGTAAGCAGGTCAAAAGCTCGAGCATCTGCATGGACTTATGCCATCAGAGCTAGAGAAGAAGTTACCGCTCCCGATGTTGTGACTGGTATATTCTATCTTTTAATGATATTATCTGTGCCTTGATTAACCCGAGATCAACTTATTCATATATTTATATTGCCTTAGCAACTGATAAGAAATTATTTGTTGAGTTGACCGAATTTGATGTTTAAGTCACGAACCCATTGGGTCATAGTGTCATTGTTAACCTAGTATGTCGTAAATGTCCACTAAAAGTCTAGGGCTATGAATTTCTTGCTGACCTAATGTTATTACAATTCACCGAGTTTGATGTGATTTTGGGTATATATTGGTTATTTGAGCATGATGCAGTGGTAACCTACAAACGAAGACAGATTAATCTGAAATGCCTGAAAGGTGAAGTGATCATAGTTGAGTCTGACAGATTGAGCAGTGAAAATAGAGTGATTTCTACAATACAAAAAATGGTCTGTAGAGGCTGTAAAGCCTTCCTGGCATACATACTAGACTCTAAAGGTACAAGGACAGAGTTAGAATAGGTACCGATTATTAATGAGTTTATAGATGTGTTTCTAAAAGAATTATCGGGTTTACCACCGATCAGAGAGGTAGAGCTTGGTATTGATTTGCTACCTAGCACTGCTTCGATCTTAATTCTATCATACAGAATGGCAACGATCGAGTTGAAAGAGTTGAAAGCTCAATTGCTAGAATTGATAGATAGAGGGTTCATAAGACCAAGTATATCACCTTGGGTGCGCCTGTGTTATTCATGAAAAAGAAAGATGGCTTGATGAGGATGTGTATAGATTACAAGAAGCTGAATAAGGTGACAATAAAAAATAAATACCCATTGCCTTGGATTGATGAATTATTTGATCAGTTAAAGGGTCTAACCGTATTCTCCAAGATAGATCTCCGTCAGGTTACTACCAAATGTGAGTGAAAGACCGTGATATAATGAAAACAACATTCATGACCTAGTATGGACCTTATAAGTTCTTGGTTATGCCGTTTGGGTTGAATAACGCTCCAATAACATTTTTGGATTTGATGAACAGAATATTACAGCCTTAGTTGGACAAGTTTGTAGTTGTTTTATTGATGATATACTGATCTATTCTAAGATAAAGTCGGAGCATACTAAACATTTGAGAGAAGTGTTACGGATTTTGCGAGAAAAATAGTTATTTGCAAAGTTCAGTAAATATGAATTTTGGCTTCGAGAGGTTGGATTTTTTAGGGCATGTAGCATCTTTGAAAGGGATACTAGTTGATCCGAGCAAAGTCTCAATTATTCTTAATTAGAAAGTATCAAAGAATGTCTTTGAGGTACGTAGTTTTTTGGGATTGGCAGGTTATTATCGTCGATTCATGAAAGATTTCTCTATCATAGCTTTGCCGATGACGAAGCTGCTACAGAAAAATATTCAGTTTGTTTGGTCTAACAAGTACCAACATTATCTCGATCAGTTGAAAAAGTTGTTAATAGAAGCTTCGATTTTGGCACAGCCCGAGTCAGGGAAAGAGTTTGTTGTTTATAGTGACGCATCTTTGAGTGGGTTGGGATGTGTTTTGATGCAAGATGGGAAAGTGATAGCTTATGCCTCCCGTTAGTTAAAGCCACATGAAAAGAACTATCTGACTCATGATCTAGAGTTAACTGCCATAATCTTTGTATTAAAGATTGGGTGTCACTATCTATATGGTAAGAGATGTTACGTATATACTGATCATAAAAGTTTAAGGTATCTGATGACTTAGAAGGAGTTGAATTTGTGATAGCGTCGATGGTTAGAGCTAATAAAATATTATGACCTTCTGATCGATTATCATCCGGGAAAGGCTAACATTATTACTGATGCCTTGAGTCGGAAGTCATTATTTCACTGAGAGCAATGAATGCTCAGTTGTCCCTAAAGAATGATGGTTTTGTCACTGCTGAACTCAAGACGAAACCATTATTTCTACAATGGATTTGGGAATTACAGGTAAATGATCTAAAGCTTATGACTAAAAAAGGGCAAATACAGAGTGATGCCATTACAGAGTTTACAGTGGATATAGAAGGTATGATGTATTATAGAGGCAGGGTGTGTATTTCGAATGATCCAGATTTAAGATGGGACATTCTGACGGAAGCTTATAGCAGCACTTACTCCATTCACTCGGGAAGTGTAAAGATGTACAATGACTTAAAGAAAATGTATTGGTGGCCAGGTATGAAACGAGAGATTTCAGAGTTTTGTGACTAGATGCCTAATATGTCAGCAAGTGAAAGCAGAGCACCAAGTACCATCTGGGTTACTACAGCTGATTTTCATCCCGAAATGAAAGTGGGAGCGGGTTACTATGGATTTTGTCACTGGACTTTTGGTAACATCGAGAAAGAAAGATTCGATCTGGGCAATTGTAGACAGGTTGACAAAGTCAACTCACTTCATTCCTATCCGGGTATATTATCCACTTGAGAGGTTGACTGAGTTATATGTGTCTGAATCGTATGAGTACACGGAGTGCTAGCGTCTATTATCTCTGACAAGGATCCACATTTTACCTCGAGGTTTTGGGGTAAGTTGCATGAAGCTTTAGAAACTAGATTAAATTTCAGTACTGTATATCATTCGCAAACGGATGATCAATCAAAGCAGGTAATACAAATTCTTAAAGATATGCTACGATGCTGTATACTTGAGTTTGAGGGAAGCTAAGAGAAATATCTACCGCTGGTAGAGTTTGCATATAACAATAGCTATCAGTCCATTATTAAAATGGCACCGTTTAAGGCATTATACGGTAGGAAATTCATAACTCCTTTTTATTGGTTAGAGTTGAGTGAGCCTAAGTTGGTTGGAACCAACTTGGTTCATGCGACTGAGGGCAAAGTACGGGTAATTCATGATTGCTTGAAAGTAGCGTCTGACCGACAAAAGTCGTATGCAAATTTTAAAAGGAAAGATATATAATTTGCAGTGAGAGACCGAGTTTTCTTGAGAGTTTCACCTTGGAAAAAGGTGCTGCGGTTTGGTAGAAAAGGAAAGTTGAGTCCATGGTTTATTGGACCGTATGTGATAGTTGAACGGGTTAGTCCTGTAGCTTATAAACTAACTTTGCCTCCGAAACTTGAAAAGATCCACAATGTGTTCCATGTTTCAACGTTGAGATGGTACAGATCAGATCCTTCTCATGTGATTACACCTTGTGAGGTTGAGATACAGCCGAATTTGTCTTATTCAGAAGAATCGATTAAGATTTTGGCTCGCGAGGTAAAAGAGCTGCGGAACAAAAGAGTACCGTTGGTGTAAGTATTGTGGAACCGTCACGGGTTAGAGGAAGCCATATGGGAGATAGAGGCTTCAATGAGATTACAATACCCTAACTTGTTCACTAGTAAGAAATTTTAGGACAAAATTTCCTTAAGAGGGAGAGAGTTGTAACACCTCGATTTTCAGTGGTGTCAAAAATAGTGATTTCGGGATCATAACTCTGACGAGTCGAGTCATAAAATTTATCATTTTAATATTTATGACATTATTAACTTCGTATGAAGATTTGATTATTAAATATTATCATTAGGATAGTTAATTAGGAGAAAAGGGCTAAATTGTAAAAGGTGCAAAAGTGGAATTTTTTAATTAGAAGGGTCAAATCGATAAATTAACTACTAGAAATTAAGTAAGTGGGATTACACGGTATCAAATGATTATGGGTAAGGTTAATTAGAGTTAAAAAGGATTTATTAAGCTTAATGATGAAAGTCTTAAAAATTACAAAATTGTCATTTAGTATATAAGTTAAATTAATGAATTAAAATGAAAAATTTTCACCAAATTTCAACCCATCTTCTTCATCCTCACGGCAAAACACAAGAGAAAGCTAGGGTTTTTTTGCTTACTTTGAGCTTTGATTTGGGTAAGCAAACCTTGATCATTTTTAGTAATTTTTGTGCTTTTGAGTTCATATCAACTTAATCTATCTTATATAAGGATTAATTTGTGAATCTTTCAAATTCTATAAAACTTGCCATTATTGAAAATGCTTGTTCTTAAAAGCTTATGATAGATTTGAATTTTTGATGCTTGGGTTAGATCTTTTTGTAAAGTGATTTTGAATGAAATTAGAATTTAAGGACTAAAATACAAAAAGGGAAGAAGTTGTGCGTATTTGGTTGAAATAAATGGTTTGTAAAGATGAGTAGTTGAACCATGAATGTTCGTTTGGGATATGCTTAAAAGAAAATGAGGGCTTTGCATGCTTTGAGTGAAAAGGACTAAATTGAATAAATGGAAAATAATAATGGTAAAATTATGATTTCCCCAAAAAGATTAAATTGTGTGGAATGACCTGATTGTGTGATTTAATGTGAGAATTGGATGATTTGTGGATGTAAACTACAATCGTGTCTCAGATCGTGAAAAAGGAAATTAGCGGAGTAGTCCCTGAAGTCTAGCTGTAACTGCAAATTGGCCCTGTAAGTTCTTAATGTAAATTTTTACTTTACATTTCTTGTTTGTACATTATCCTTGTTCAATAATTAAAAGCACTTGGAATTAAAGAGATCGAAGAAATGAAACGAAAGAGATAGTAGGCTTTAAGTCGTTGAAAAGGTATCGACGCAATGGTTGGGGTATCGCATATGTTACGAGTCCTCGACAGCTTGTGTGAGCAACATTGTGATTCGAAAAAGATATTTGAATCCTAAATGGATTGTAGGCCTTTCAATGGCTGGGACTTATGCTTTATGCATACTCCCGACAGCTCGTGCGAGCAGCATCATTAGGGAACAGTTTACAGACTGATACCGTATTGATGGTTGAGGTATCGCATACGTTGCGAGTCCTCGATAGCTCGTGTGAGCAGTATCGGGTACTGATAATAGAAAAGTTATAGACAGGAAAGTGAAAGTTTATAATTGACTCGAGGAAACAATGAGACTAACCTTGCTCAGTTGAGTTATAGCTGCTTTATACAAATGTTTGGTAATTCTTTAAAACTATCAAACTTACTAAGCTATGAAGCTTACCAAAGATGTTGTTGTTGTTTGTAGATTGTTTGTTGATTGAAGATCGGATTATCATATCTTAGAAGTCACACTATCGCGGAGCTCGTTGGTAGTTTTTACATCACTCGGTCTTATGGCATGTACTAGGATGATGTTATCTTTTGCTTTATGTAATTAAGATTGTGAAAACCTTGTTATGTTGATGAAATGATGAATGTAGTAATGCATGTTGTGCAAGTTGGAGTATAGACTTAAAAGTACTATGTAATAACTTGGAGTCTATGTATTTTGTGTTGGCTTAATGCATATTGAAGTCATGAATGTTTTGTGTTGTTAAACTTGTGCTTTGACATGATTCTTGAGATTTTGCATACTTGTTTCAATAGAACCCATGCATGTATCAGTAGAAGTACAGGGTAGGAGAGAGGTTGTTCATTGACTTGGGTTGTATTGGTAGTTGAATTGCAAATATCGATATATATGTGTTTAGAAGTATCGATAGTTTGTATACTTGTATTGGTAGAAGTAGCAGGGTTAGACTTTTAGCTCTTTGGAGTTTTAGTATCGATAGAAGTAAGACTGTTTGGTAAAAGAGTCACTTTTATCGATATAACTGTCACTTGTATCGGTAAAAGTCTAAACTAATCTGAACCGTTTATGACTGCAACTACCAATACTTGTCCAACAAGTACCGGTAGAAGTCTTAAAAATTGAGAATGACCTTTTTGCCTTGTTGAATTGAGTTTTTCACAACATACTCTAATTTAAAAAGTAGATGATGTTCATTATGATAAATGTGTAGAGCCTTGTTGCTTTTCTGTTTATATTGTTTATAAAATATTCGTATCACAATCATATAATTACACTATATGTAATTCTAAAATACACTAACTTACTGCTTAGCTTAGTAACTTCATTACTACACTATTTTAACATTGTACCTTAATGATAAATTTTGATGATACTTTCATTTGACTTTAGATTTGATCATGTCTGTTTATAGTCAAATACATGATGTGGAGGTCTTTAAATAAGATTGACAGATGTTAAAGATGAATAGTAGACACATTATCGCGGAGTCGTTAGTTTGACATCACTTTGTTGTATGGCATGTACTAGGTAATGTTATCTTTGCTTTATGTAAGTAGTAATGCATGTTGTTCAAGTTGGAGTATAGGCTAAAATATATGTAATGACTGAAGTCTATGTATTTTGTGTTGGCTTAATGCATATTTGAAGTCATGAATGTTTTGTGTTGATAAACTTATGTTTTGGCATGATTCTTGAGATTCTGCATACTTGTTTCGGTAAAACCCATGCATGTATCGGTAGAAGTACAAGGTAGGAGAGAGGTTGTTCACTGACTTGTGTTGTATTTGTAGTTGAATAGAAAATATCGGATAGAATGTGTTTAGAAGTATCGGTAGTTTGTATACTTGTATCGGTAGTTTGTATACTTGTATCGGTAGAAGTAGCAGTGTAAGATTTTCAGCTCTCTAGAGTTTTTAGTATCGATAGAAGTAAGACTTGTTTCAGTAGAAGAGTCACTTGTATTAGTAGAACTGTCACTTATGTCGGTAGAAGTTTGCACTAATCTTGAACTGTTTACCGACTTGACAACTACCGATACTTGTCAAACAAGTACCGGTTGAAGTCTCCAAAAATATCAAGAATGACCTTTTTGCCCTTATTGAATTGTGTTTTATAATCAAATGATGATATATGACGTGTGAAGTGCAAGTCCTTAAACAAAATAAGATTGAATAACATGATATTAAAATGAATAGTGATAAATGAATAGTAAGACATCTGAACCCTAACTGGGGACGATTTACGGGTTTTGGGTGTTACAATTTCACCTCAGCATTAAAAACTTAGAATAACATAACAAAATTAAACAACTCAAACTTATATGAAAAAGACATATTAGATATAAGAAACTTGAGATTTTGCACGAATAAAGAAAACAAACAAAAACTTGACAAGAAATTATCTTGATCTCAACTTCATGCCTCTTAGTCTGGAGCCAAAGGTTATTTATAGAGGTTGTGTGAAGAGGAAAATGGCAATGCAAAGGATTTGCTAGTAATAAATTGTTATGCCCACTTCTTTGTCATCTTTTGAGTCATTATTCACATGTTGATTGATGACTTCTTTTGTTCAATTTAACATCTCCCAATGGAAAAAGTCCAAGAAAGTTGATTGATGCTTACATCTTGTATATTCATGGTAGAGATTTTAGCTCCAAACTCCAAATATGTTAAGAGATATGATTCAAATACGAAAATACGTCAAAACTTTCCAACAATAAGAAACTTATAACTTTCTTTTTACTTTTGGATTTCTTCCTGATGCATTTTGATGTTGATGTTCCAATACTTGAATAGATATTCAATTATTAACTTTGATTCTGTAAAATTCATTTATCCAACTTATTTTCCAAATTTTTCATTGATCGGAATAGTACCATATGTCTAGCTTAGACATGTTCATAAGATGGGCTACTCCTCTAGGCCAAAAGGTCCACCTAAAATTTTGGAGGGTTTGGGTAAAAATATTAGGCCCGAAAATAGGCTCATTTAAAATATGGGTTGGGCTCGGGCTTGAACATTCAAGACCCGAACCCGGCTTGGCCTGTTTTAAGTTTATAATACTTTATATTATGTTATTTTTATATATTAATGTAATTTAAAACACATTAAAAGAATAAACCTATACTAAATATATAATAGTACTCTAATGTAAACATTAAAAAATATTAAGATGACTATATAAAAATTTTCAATAAATAAATATTTATAAAATTATTAAATATTAAAATAAAACAATATAAATATTTAAAAAAAACTAATAAGGGCGGGCCTAAATGAGTTTGGGTTAGTATTTTACAAAAATGTGCGGGTTTGGGAAAAATTTTAAGCTTAAATTTCAGATTGGGCTAGACTTGGATAAGCATAAAATATGTTAATATCATGCTTAGGTCCGATCCGATCCGGTCCATAAACTCCTTTAATGTCCAGCTAAAAATTTTGGGATGTAAAATCCTCATTAATATAGGGTTTATTGTGGTATATGGACGGATTTTTTGTTAAATATAAAATATTCTATTAAAAAACTTGGATAATTCACTAATTAATGTCCCCAAAAAAATGGATGAATGAAATGTTGGACCCAACAAATCACGTCAAGCATCTTACAATTTAGCATGAAACACGAAAACAAAACAAAATATTGAAATGGTGTTGGACTGAGGATGGAATTGGAAAAATTCATAATTAAGTCTAATTTCAATTCTGCTAATTACACTTAAGTCCCAAACATTTTCTTCATTTTATTTATTTATTTATTTATGTATCAATTGAATGCTCAATCTATTATTCATTTCACTCGCGTTGATAATTACTTTTTTTTTTAATTTGATTACCCCAAAATCCATCCTACTATATTTTGAATTGCATTTTAATCCCTCTAAGGAAAAATAAGTAAATTAATCCTTGTACATTAGATGAGTGAGTAAAACAGTCTCTCTATTAAAATTGCACAATTAAATATTTATTTTGGTGTTTATATATAATGTATGAACAAATTTAACCCTCAACCTTTACATATTTATTTAATTTGACTCCTACTCTTTTATTGGAAGTAAATTAAAAAAATTTTGAAACTAATAAGACTAAAAATTAAAAAGACCTTAGTAAAAATTAAAAAAAAAATTAATTAAGCCTTTTGAAATGTAAAAATTATTTAAAAATCATAAACCAAATTTAAAAAAAGAAATTTAAAAAAAAATTAAATTATAAATTTTTTATTAAAAATGATAGCACCGACCATTAAAATTTAATGATTATAAGATTTAAAAAAATGGCCCCGATCACTTTTTTATCAGGTAAATATTGTTTTTTTTAATAAAAAATTTATAAATTTATAATTTTTTTATAAATTTTAAATTTTAAAAGGTTTTTTTAACTCTTTAGTCTTATTAGTTTTAAATTTTTTTAATTTACTTCCTACAAAAAAATAAGGGTCAAATTAAATAAATGTGTAAAGATTGAAACTAAATTTATTATTATACCTTATATATAAACACTAAAATAAAAATTTAACGGTGTAATTTTAACGAAAAATTTATTTTTCTTTTTTATCTCATATGCATAATTAATTTATTATATTTTTAATAGAAAAACTAAAATGTAATCCGAATAAGGGGTTTTGTCGTGAAATGTTGTAGCCTATTTTAGGGCATGCTATACTTATAAAAGAACATATTATTGACATTGAAGTTGACATGATTTTGATAACAAAATGGAAAAAAGAAATTGAAAATAAATAAATTTGTGTGTGGTTAATGGTTATGAGACGGTGAGGATTGGGCTCTAAAATTGAAAGGTGACAAACTTATCCTCTTTTTATTATTTTTTACAAATTTAATTTAAAATTCAGATAAACTTTTTAAAAATAAAATAACAAGATAATGCCGAATCTATGGATATGGGCCATCCCCATAATTAAATAAATGTTATGCCACCATTACATTTTGACAATGACCTATCTAAGCAAACTAGCCAGGTGCATGCAAATTTTCATTATAATGGAATTATTATAATATCTTTAATTTTTTAAATTATAAAAAGAATTAAAAAAAAGATTAAGTACTTTGTAATTATGTAAAAATATTTGTCTTTTTAATTATAATAGATTTAATTTTTTTTCCTTTTGAATTCATTGAAAATAATATTTGAAATAAAAAAGTTACATATATAATATGTATTTGTTACATTTCCTTTCATATATTGCATTCTTTTAAGTGATATTTAAAAAGTAATAATAACTTCCAAAATAGAATGTAAGAGTGTGTCACATCTCAAGAGAGCATATTAAAGTTGCAGTTGGTAATTTAATTTTACAGCGGTTCGAATAATTTTTAATTTTAATATAAAATTTATTGTTTATTGATCGTACTATATTGGTGCCTATTTAATATTAACAAGTTGATGTAATTGCTTTATGCGATTTCTTCTAACCGAAAAATAATAATAATAGTTTTAGAATTAAATTATTTATGTGAAGAAAAAACCCTTTTCTGATAGAGAAAATTCTATCCATATTAAATGTATACTTCCACACGCAAAGCAATATGTTTCCCCTTAAACATCACGAATTGGCTGTCATGGAATCATTATCCTCAAAAAAAAAAAAAAAAGCCTAATCCATTTATTCTTTTATATACATATATAAATCTAAATCTTGTTCAGTTCTAGGCCTCATGCTTGTATATGAACCTGAAGCTTCCCTTAATTGAAAATTTTCTTCTTTGTTTCTAGAGTCATGAGGAATGGTGAAGAAGATGATCAGAAAGAAATGTTTGAGTACTCTCCAGGTTATGATGATGATGATGATGATGAGTGGGTGAACATGGAAAATGGTGATCAAACTGCAGCTTCTGAATCATCCATGGAAGACTATTCAAGAACCTGTTCTTCATCCTCAGACCTGGTAGATGATGCATCGTCCACCAATTGTAAAGGACCTTTATATGAATTATCACAACTCATGGCTCAACTTCCCATCAAGTTAGTACATATACATATCTATATATAACATGAAGAATAATGGGAAGATTTCAAAGTTTCTTAACCTTGAGTGGTTGGTTGCATGCAGGAGAGGACTTTCGATGTATTTCGAGGGAAAGTCTGAGTCGTTCACATGTCTGACAAGTGTTAAAAACATACAAGAATTTGCAAAGAAGGAAACTGGTTACAAGAAGAAAATGAAAGGATGTAAAAGGTATGGGGGTGGATTGTATACTCTTCCAAAGCCCACCATGTCAAAGAAAGTCTCGAGAAATTCTCTGTCAGCTGCCTTGCGTTTGGCAGCCAAAACAAGTTGCAGTAGGCCTCCTCTATCTCATCTACATTAACGTATCAACTTTTCATCTGTTTAGGGTTTTAAGGTCAAACTACATTATATTACACTTTTCCATTGTAGAAATTATGCACATGATTTGGTGATGATCAAAATCTATGGTGTATTTAGAAAACTAAGAAAAGGGAAAAAGATGGAATTTGTGGATCATAAAAGGACATGATTCCAGGAATTTGAACGGAATAAACAACTTGTATATTTGATAATTTGTTAGATAACATATTTTGTCATTAATAATTAATTATTTTGTTAACATAATATGTAATTTTAATAATTTTTCCAGAATTTTATTTGGGATAGCTATCATACACTTACTAACAAGTTGACAACTTGCTAGCTTCTATCAAAAGCTTTGAGATAGTCCGCCGATGGTTGTTCACCAAAATAGTTCGTTGGCGTCAACCATTTTTCTTATATTTTGGCTTGTCCGCCACTTTGGCTTGTAATTTGGGCCTATTCGTCAAATATGTGAGCTATTGCATGAATGACCATTTCACAATACTTCTTTTTGGTCTTCATGCAGCGAACACCAATTTCATTTCTCAACTTCTCAAACATCACTTTTCTAAGAGGCTTGGTCAAAATGTCCGTCAGTTGACTCTTTGTGCAAAAATGAACTTGAGTCATTGCTTCGCTCTGTTCGACTTCCCTCATAAAATGGTACTTGATCTTGAAATGTTTTGCTTTCCCATGGAAGATAGGGTTCTTCGCAATTGCAATGGTGGATTGATTATCGCAAAAAATTTACGTTGCTTCAACCTGCACAAAATTCAAGTCACTTAGAAGTTTTCTCAACCAAATTGCTTGGTTGACTGTTGCTACCGCAACTATATACTTTGCTTTAGCTTGGATTGAGCAACAATTGGTTGATTTTTCAAACTCAGGAGAATATGCTAGATCTAAGTCAAAAAAATATCCAGAGGTGCTTTGCATATCATCCATTGATCCAACCTAGTCACTGTTAGTGTACCCCACGAGTTTCATTGTGTTCACCTTTGCGAACCAAACCCCAAAGTTGATGGTTCCTTTGATATATCTTAGCACTCTCTTAGCAGCTTTAAAGTGTGACATATTGCAGCAGTGCATGAACCTTGACAGTAAACCTACTACATACATAATATTAGGTGGTGGTGTTGTCAAATACAGCAAGCAACCAATGAGACTTCTGTAATACCTCTCATCTACCCTCTCAAAATCTTCTTTGCTGCTAAGATTTTCACCAATTTCCACGGGTGTTCTTGTTAATTTGCACCTTTCCATGCAAAATCTGTAACAACCCGAATTTGAGGGTGTTGAAAAATGTGATTTTCAAGACTCCATATTTGTGAACTGGATCCGTAAATATTTAATAAAATATTTACGAAAATAGATTGTAGAATATTTGCCTATCAAATAAGTAATTTAATTGTGTGGTGTTAAATTAGGTATGAGGACTAAATTGCATAGGTGATAAAAGTATAATTTATAAAAGGATTTTAATTTGAAATTAATAGGAAGGACCAATAGGGCAAATTTCTCATTTTCACTCTTAGTGCCGTTAGGTATAAAGTTGTGGTTTAAAATTTGCTTTAACATTTTCTTTAATTAAAAGAAAGAAAAAAAATTAAAAGAAAAGTAAGGAAATGGCTTAAATTAGTGGAGTTGTTGAGAAAGAAAGAAAATATCTTTGTTTCTTCAGCAACATTCGAACAGTGAAGGGAGAAGAAAGGTTTGGTTTTGCTTAGGTTGAAGCTTCATTTTGATAAGCTTAATTTAGTCTTTTTCTCATAATTTTTATGTTTTAGAATCCAGTATCTTAAGTTAATTAATCTATGTCGTGTTTTTCGACATTGTCAAAGATATTAAATACTATCATTGTTGAGTAGATAAAATTTTAAGGATTAATTTGATATATAATTTGGTTTAGAAGAGAAAAGGGATTAAATGATGAAATTAATTATTAATTTCAAGTAGTGAGGACCAAATTCGAAATTTGGTGAATTAATGTAAAAATAAGAAATAGAGACTTAAATTTAATTATAGTAAAATTGTTTGTATATTAATGAATATGCGTATATTTAATTCCGTAGCTAACGTTGACCCGGACTCCTCGAAAAGGAAAGAAAAAGACAAAATCATCGACGAGTAGCTCAGAATTTACGGTTGATGTTTCTGTAATCTAAACTAATTTATGAATTTCCACGTATTTAATTAATTGCTTATGGTAAGTAATTAAGGTAAAATTTCTTACCTAATTGAGTTGGTTTGAGTAAATTGATGGTATGAGAATTAAATTTATACTCCTTTATGTATAAATGTATGAATTGAAATTATGATATGGAAAAAGTCATGGTTATTACTAAATTGAACATAAATATATTTATGTTGCGATCAAAGGCAAAAATTGAAAGATATTGATTGATATTAAATTGAAATGATTATCCTATTAACTGTTCGGATCGAGTCGGATATAGATAGCATGTCATAGGATAAAAAAAGTACAGGGTTACTTCGACCACGAGTCGATGAGGCATTGGATGTCAGGTTACTTCAGTTTAATCGATGAGACACTAGGTGTCAATTTTATTATAGCGTTGGGCGCGATTATTATTTTGAATTCACCCGATGAAACGCTGGGTGCCAAACAGGTGTGTTGATTGGATCTGTGTATCCATCAGAGTCCGAATCGTGTTAATAAAGAACTAAAAATGATGAACATTATGCATACTTGAGTTGGAAATATTATGAAATATGTGTTGTGAAGCAAATAAATGAGATATGATAATATGCATAATGGAAATGGAAATGTTGGAAATGGAATAAAAATGTTACGAAAAGTGTATTGAGAATTAAAAATGAAATGTGAACTTGTATAATGATATTATGATACATATATATTGATGAAACGTATAATGTAATTAAGGTCTTTATGATTATGACATATTAGAATATCACTTAGTTATACTCAGCGTGTAACAACTCATTTTTCAGTGGTGTTGAAAATAGTGGTTTCGAGACCATAAACTTGACACTTCAAATAATGAGTGTTTAAATTATATAAGTCAATAATAATTTTAGATGGAATTTTGAATTGAAGAATTTTATTCATTGAATTAAAAGTTAGTATAATTGGTTTGGTTCAAAAGTCAAGTGGTTTTAGAAAATGAGGTATCGAGACCTCGTTACTAAAATTTAGGGCCGTAAATATTTTTATTAAATATTTACAGACTCTTATTATATGTGAATTGAAGTTTGGTCAGGTAATTTTGATGATTTATTTCTTAATTAAGGAAAATGAGTAAATTGTAAAAGAAGCAAAAGTTAACAGCTATTGATTAAAATAGTAAAAGGACCAAAGTCGTAATTAAACCATGGCCAAAAAGTCCAAGGGGTGGTGGATATGATTACTTTTACTAACTTTTGGGATATTTGTTCATTAAGTCCTAATTAGTTTAAGGTTAAATTGAAATAAAGTTTGTTTAGTTGGAATTTAATATAATTGAAGGACCAATTGTGGAATTGGACCCTCCTTAAATGGCCTAAATTATATCCTAATTAAGTGAGGATTTACTAATTAGTCTATTTTTTTAATATGATCAGGAATAGTGGTTTCGAGGTCACAACTTTGATGCGTTAGACCGTAAATATTAATTATTTAATATTTATGAGGTCATTAATATTGAATTAAAATGTGGTTATGAAATTTTATTATTTAGATAGTTAATTATGTAAAAAGCACTAAATTATAATAGCTGCAAAATATTGATATCATTAATTAAATGTGTTGATTGGTAAAGAAAAAAATCTACTAAAGTCCTTAAAGGATAATTAGACCATTCATGGATGAGTGGACGGTTTTGACTACTTTTGGTTGGAAATTCATGGGAAATTATAAGGGTAAATATGTAATTACCTAAGAAAAACATAATTTAATTAAAACAAAAACGGTTAGAAATTTATTTTCTCTTTATTTCTTCTTCTTCCTCTAACCTAAACCTTAAGAAAACAAGGTATACATTCGGCCAAGCTTGTACCTTTGACTTGAGTAAGTAAATCTCATCCGTTTTTAGTAATTTTTATGTTTTTGAGTTCGTATTAGTTTAATCTAGCTAGCCTAGGGACTAATTTGTGAATCTGTCAAATGTTATAGATTTTTCCATTGATGAATGAGCTAGTTCTTGAAAACTTTTGGAAGTTTTATAAGCTTGGTTGTTAGATTTGATTATTTTGTAAAGTAGTTTTTGATGATTTTAATGTTTAAGGACTAAAATGTGTGATAAATTTACAATGACTTAAGGTGAAATAATAGCATGTATCGGTTGTAGGGAATTAAAGAATAATTTGGCTGAACTTGGTTTGCTTGAAATTGGTTAAATTGCAAGTTTTGAGCTTAGGGATTAAATTGCATAAAAGTAAAATATTAGAGGTAACTTTGTAAAAATGTAAAAAAGGACTCATTTGCATAAAATAAATTTATTTTACTATTGGAATTAGTTATTTGAATAAAATTATTATTTTAGATCAAGAATGGGTTGAAAATCGAGGCGAGGAGAAAATTATGGAATAATCTCTGTATTGTATATTGCTGCAATTTAATCAGGTAAGTTCGTGTTTATAACTTATTGAAATAATTTAAGTATATTGTATTTACATTTGTTTGCTTAGTAAATATTACATTGAGGAATTGAATTAAATTGAAATGAAATTGTATTAAGGAGCATGATTGAAAGTGACGAAAATGATATAGTTGAATTCAGGTGACAATGAAACGCTTAAATGATTATGTGTTGTGTTAGTTATTATTCATGTTACGAATGAATTAATTCAATTGATATATGAAAATTAGTAAATTGAACTAATGACATTATTAGTTAATTTGATATTATGTCTGATAAATAAAAATTATGTGAATGTGTGCTCGAAATGGTATAATGTGAAGGAAGTTAATTGAAATGGATATGGTATATGACACATATGAACTTCGTGAATAATTGGGACACAAAGGACATGACATTAGGGGCTATACAGTTTCGAGAGCTAGTCTTGAATATCTTACCAACGAGTAGTCCCTGTACTGGAGTCATTACTACAAATTAATCTTGTAAGTTCGCACTATTATTTATAAGTTTTGGTATTGTTAATTACATTTATCTCGAAAATTCTTTTGGACGATTTGATCAAGTGAAAGATTCATTGTCTACTTCAAACGGTGGCTCAGATAGAGCGATACTCTAATATAGCTCAAGTAGAGCTTTGATCTATTATAGCTCAAGTAGAGCTTTGAAGAGCTTCAATCTGTTTATAGCTCGGGTAGAGCTTTGGTCTACTTACGACTCAGTTAGAGCACAAATCCATTTCTGTAACACCCATATCCCGTGGCTATACTCGGAATAGGGATACGGTGAGTTACTATGCATACCAGAATATTCCTATCACTTTTGATGCACAAGAAAATCATTTAATATGCAAACAGACTTTAGAATGGACTCTCGAATTAATAAAACCAACCTTCAAATTAATCAATGACCAATTTGAATCATTTCTAAAAGTAAAAGTGTAAGTTGAGAAATTTGGGAAAACAGGGGTACATGGCCATGGGCCAGGCCGTGTGCTTGCTTGTGTGTAATTTAGAAAACAAGACACACAGTCGTGGGTCAGACCGTGTGTCTATTCGGACTTAAGCCACATGCCCATGTGTTTACCCGTGTGTCAGCCCGTGTATAGCTGCGAAAATGGGATACACAACCGTGTGCTAGGCCGTTTATGCCCTGCAGCAAGCACGCCCAAGTCCCACGCCCATGTATGCCCATAAAACCTAGAAAGGAAGTTCAAAACCTTCCCTATTGAAGAAAATGCTTAAACATAATCACATCACACCTTACCATAGCCTATAACATATTTAGAATGAATGCAATTATGTAATGAAGCACTAATTGATCTCATATAAATGTATATATGCAACCAATTACCCAAGAATTCACACATCAAAGAACGTGTACATGAACACGATATTCATTAAAATAATCCATTTCAAAACATCATCATACAACTTCCCAAAAGAACAAAAGAATTATTTGATAACCAAAGTAGATATGATTTACAAAAATTTAACTTTAGCTTAAATTATACTACCAAAATGAGACATCCTATATACGTGCCCTACTTAACCAAAATTGAGTATCAAGAACTACCGAAGATGGATGTGAGTAGATGTGATTGCTTTGACAATCCAATCTATGAAGAAATCAAAAGTTCAAATCTACAAAACAAACAAAATATTTAAGTTTAGTAAACAGATATTAGTATTCGAAGAAAATTTAGCACAACATTCATCTTGCGAAATAAATTTTTCCTCAACTAGTTGAATTTCTTTAAATCCAAGCTTGCATCTATGAAAAATTTCATCAACTTATCCTTAAAGACTCAATCCAAGCATTCATTACGTTTACACCCGTTCACTTATATGTATATATATATAAACATGCGTTTACACTCGTCAGCTTATACTTATGCGTTTACACTCGACAGCTTGCACACGTTTACACTCGTCAACTTATACATATGCATTTACGCTCGCCAGCTTGCACACGTTTACAATCATCAGCTTATACATATGCGCTTATGCTCACCAGCTTGCACACGTTTACGCTCGTCAGCTTATATATATGCGTTTACGCTCGCTAGCTTGCACACATTTACGCTCATCAACTTATACATATGCGTTTACGCTTGCCAGCTTACACACGTTTACGCTCGTCAGCTTATACATATGTGTTTAGGCTATTTAATAAATTCGTTATACCTTGAATTATATATGTATATATATACATACATACACATGCAACTATTTAATTTTCACAATAAACAACATTTAAACTCATTAATAAAATTAAAATGAGGTAAGTTCATAAGTAAACTTACTTGATTAGAATTTCCACCAACCGAGCCTAGTCGACAGCTTTACCCTTGCCTCATATATCCTCCACACGTCGCGATTCTTGATCTAAACAAAAATTTTATTTCTATTAGCATTTAAATCCCCATTACAAAAACTAATTCATTTATCATAGTTCTCTTTTGGGTAAACAACAAATCACCTTTCAAGACTTAACTTTTGCATAATTACTATGTTTACTCAACCCGCAATACATGAGAAAACTCAATGAATTCATGCTAATGAAATTTATATATGCACAACCATAACAAAAATTTCATCTTTTTCGACAATAACTCCTTTTGACTATCATATTCTTCTACTCTAGCCCTTAGATTTCATAATCACAACAAATCATTTTCATCTTACTCCTATCTAACTCATGGCAACCAAGAACTCTTTAAAACATAAATGGAAAAACCTCAATACCTTTAAAATCTTGCAAATAACCCTTGGGTCACCCAAATCAAACTTAATTAAACTAAAAATTAACAAAGTTACATAAAACAAATTCCAAAATCTTACCAATCAAAGGAGAATTTCGCTAGCTAAAATCTTCTTTCTTATAAAGGGTTTCATGTTTTTTTTTCTTTGATGGAGAAAAAGAAAGAATTTTTTTTCTATTTTCTTTTTCTCTCTTTCTTTTTTTTACCACTCATTATCCTCCACTAATTTACTTTATTTAATTTCTTAATATTATAAGCCACAAATATCTAAAGTTAATGGCTTAACCTATACTCTAACCATTGTTAGGGTAATATTGCCCCACTAGGCCCACAAATTTTATTTCTTTCGCTATCATTTAATTTGGACTATAACACTCAACCTTTGAAACTCCTACAAATTAGTCATATTAAAATTTATATTATCAGTCCCTATGTAATTTTAATTTTTATGACCCTATTATTATTATTATTATTATTATTTGTAGTTATTAAATTTCTATATTTTCTGACTTCTCATGCGGTGATGAGTGGCCCCAAACCATTATTTTCGACGGTACCAAAATCGAACTGTTACAATTTCATCTCAGGTAGAGCGATATTTTGAATCTTGCTCGGGTAGAGCATTATTCTATTCTGGGCACAAATGATCAATAGTCTGTTTGGGCTTGAATGAGCTATATTTCTGTAGGGCTTGAGGAGGCTTAGCTGGTTTGATTGAGATAGAAAAATGTTGATGTTCACTATGTTCTTCTCTAAAATTGAATATGTTATTTGGTGAGTAATCGTTCTTGCGAACTTACTAAGTTTTGTAAGCTTACCTATGTATCTGTCCATTGTTTTGTAGATTTCGATTTGTTGTTGGAAGATTGGATCCTCAAGAAGAATCACACTATCCCGATAGCATTTTCGATAGACCTAGTGTCACTTGACTTATATTACATGTACTATAATATTGTTTGAATTCTCTTTGGTATGTTAAGTTATATGAATCATGGTAGTTACAGTGTTGGAACAATTTTGATTCTAATGTTTAAAAGTGACTTGGAAATTATTATGTGTTGAAAGGGAAATGATTTAATTAGATGTTTGAATAGATTTGGAGTGGTAATTCAACTATATGTATGTTGAATGTATGATTTATGTTGTGTATCAATAGGGACAAAAGGGTTAAGTTATGTATGTATGATTTTGGGCTCTTTCAAAGGTACACACGGGCTAAGACACGACTGTGTGGCCTTAATTTGCATGGACATACGACCCAGCACACGGTTTCACACATGGGCGTGTGGGGTATTTGCACATGCTCACACGGCCTGTCACACGGTTTGTGACACGATCGTGAGTTGGTATTTCGGGTATGCACACGATTTGGCACACGATCTAAGGCACGATCATGTGACCCCTGTTCTTAAGAATTGATGTTTTCATATGATATTTCAATTGCATTTCAATTAGGTCCATGTTAATTTGAAATAATGTAAATGAGTATGAAATAATTAAATTGAGTTGTAATCTAGAGTGATGAGTGCATCCATTTGAAATGATGTCTAAGATCATATCTATTACTAGTCTTAAATGATTTGGATAACCTCGAGACCCTAATAGGCGACGGTGTTGGGTTTGGGTGTTACAGATCTTAAGTTCTTGTGTGGTTCAATTTGATCTCTGATTTGGTTGAAATGTTGAAAATGAATGTGTAAGATTAAATGCAGTTAGTATTTTGAATTGCTAGTTGTAATTATATAGATTTGTGATTGATTTGTATGTATAAAAAAAATTTAAGTTCTGAAAACCCAGAGACCTTAAACTGGTGATGGTTACGAATTTTGGGTGTTATATAGCGTATGTTCTGTTTACATGCGCAGGTTAGGTACTTTTTGATTGGTTCTCAATTCAGCATTCCAAGACAATCTCGTACTTAAGTGATAGTGAGTTTTGCTTTATTTTGAGTTGGCATGTACTTAGGAAGAGTCGGGAATGTATAGCGTAGAGTCATGATTAATAATGTTACATATTTTGTTAGTTTTGGTGTAATGAACCCTCTTGGTATTATTGGGAAGTTATTAATTGATGATTTGATGATGTATGCTTATTTTGTTATGCATATGTCATGAAATTGTTAGTTTTTTTGATAGATGTACTCTAGTATCGATAAAATTCTGATGGTCATTTTTGGTGTCGATAGACCCCATCAAAATATCGATAAAAGTACAGGTGAAAATATATTTTAACTACTGACTTGTTTTGTTTCGGTAGAAATCCTTTTTGTATCGGTAGTTCTACAGTAGTATCAATAGTTTAATTTCGAGTATCGGTAGAAGTCCTAGACCAAAATTACTTTGCTCTTTGTAATTGGTTGTATCAATAGAAGGATAAGTAGTATTGGTATAACCTAGAGTTGTACCGGTAGAAGCGGTAGGATTCTGCAGTTATTTTGGAGTCTTTATTGACTTGAGTTTTATCGATACATACTCACTCAAGTATCGATAGAAGTTCATTAGTTTTCAAAAGTTAAAATAATTCAAATTAATTTCAAAGATAAACATTACCAATGTTTTCAAAACAAAAATATAATAATAATAGGAAGAATTAAGATTTTTAATTAGTTTCGTATTATTTAAAATTCGTTGTAACCCTCACTTGTTCGAGTCTGACGATCAGATCGAATAAGGGGTGTTACGTTTAATGGTATCAGAGCTATAGGTTTAGCTATTTATCAAACTAAATCAAGTTCAAGATTGGGTATAGCGATACATGCCAAGTTGAGTCGAATATGAGTCGGGATTTGGATGATGATTATTATTTTATGTTTTGATATTATAGCATAAAAGATATGGGTAGAATCAAATAATAAAGTGAATTAAGAGGTCTATATTAGTGATAATTCTATTAAGAATCCTATCAGAGTGGAGTCGATGGCACCGTGCTTTTATCCTACATGTGTCCAATAACCTAACATGGATAGAGAGCTTGGCGAAGGTCAAGGTGACTCAAATTTACTTCGAGCTACAACTACTACCTTTCAGCGTGTTGCAGGAGCTACTCCTACTGTTGCACCTATACCCGACACTTAACGAGCTCCGATCAAGAAGTTACGGAGATACAGTGCTATAAACTTTTTGGGTCTAAAAGAGGTTGATCCCTCAACTGTTGAGGTTTGGTTAGAATCGACGAAGTGTGTTCTTCATCAGCTTGAATGCACCTCACGTGAATGTGTGATCTATGTTGTTTCTCCACTGCAAGGAGAAGCATACACGTGGTGGTTGTAACACCCTAATTTTATTCTTGAGATTAAATTGGTAAATTTTGTGAATTTAGGGGTTTATTACGTAAATTCAATAAAATTATGGTCGTAATTGTACTTCATATTTAACTTTGTGGCCAATTTGAAAATTTTGGGACCTAATTATGAAGAGTGTAAAGCTTTTGGGTCAAATTAGAAACCCTAGAACTATCTAAGGGCCTCCGAGTAAATGCCCACTTTGTTGGGTATAAAAGTCCCTTTTGCTTTTTTGACTGCCTCTTCTTCTCCCATTTGTTTCTTACTTTGTCGAATTCCTCTTCCTTCTCCCTTGAGTTTTTCGACGAGCTTCGTTCGAGCCGTTACCGTCGTCCATTCGTTGCACTGTTACCATCAAAATACTCCTTATTGTTTTGTTAAATCCCTTTCATCGATCACCGTTTGTGAGAAGCGGCAAGCGAACCCTCGGCTTTCGTTAGTTTCTTTGTGCTCCGATGTTTATTTCGTCGTCGTTTGTGAGGGTAAGTCTTTAAAATCGTGATATGGCTTCGAGTTTAGTTTGTTTGCGTGTTGGTTTCGTCGGTCGTGCATCGTGCACAGTGGTAGAGTGTTGACGGCGCTGTTGGGTTCTCAAAACCCTAGTTTTCCTTTGTGGCATCATGTTTGTTAAGATTAGGCTTGGAGAAAACCCAAAGAAAAGTGACCTATTAACTAAGTGAAGCCCAAACCTTAATAACCCAAGACCCAGACCCTTAAACCCATGAACCAACCCAAGCCTTAAGCCCATTTCGGATTGACCTAGACCCGTTGATCGAACCCGACCCGTCCGTTGACCGAACCTGACCCGCCCGTTGACCGAACCTGACTTGACTCATTGACTTTGATCGATCCGTTGATCGTTAACTTTTTTCGAAAAACCCTACTTTACTATTTTTTGACCTTTTGAGTCTATTTTCATTGTTCATTTCGTCAAATTCGAACTCGAAAGCCTCGTTTTAGATTTTTTTTCTTAATTTTGTACTTAGTGTTATTAAGAAGTTAAAATTGAGAATCTAATGTGAGATATTTGTGTTTATGTGATCACGACTCTGAGACCGACGATTTACCTCCTCCTCCGTCTGTACAACCTACTCTTACACCAATTTCGAGTGCTACACGTGAGTTATTTCGGTTTAGTGTGATAATTAGTTGGTGGCTTAAGAACATTTCTAATGTAAGATTTGTGTTCATAGGTTCTAATCCTGTTAGACCCGGTGCTAGATTAGTACGTGGTAGACGACCTCCACGTCATTAGAGCTTGAACTTTCTTAAGGTGTGTTTCTAACTGTGACACATCCTATTGCATGTGTTATTTTGTGTTGTGCTATTTTATGATGATATTGAGATATTATATCAATGTGATTATCTATACTGTGTTGTGTAAATGGTATGATTGCGTTTTGAGCTGTGTTAAAGCATGTTGATATTATCATGTATGTTCATCGAGATGTGATTAATTTGATAATGTGATTAAATACTGTAAACTTGAATATGTTTATATAATATTATGAGATTGTGATTGAGACTGATATATATATATATGATCATACCATTGTGTGCTTATGGGTTGGGTTGTACGGTGAAAGACGTGGTTATCACCCCTTCAAACGGTTGATAGTAAAACCACACTGCGATTGGTGATGATTGGTTGGGAAGAGGTTCTAGGGAACCTCTTCATTGTGTTGGTGTGCTGGTGTATGGGTGCATTACATTTTGCTTGTGGTTGTATCGTGCTTTGTGGTTACTTTACATGCTATGTTAATATTGTGATAATATAATAGGATGTATGTTCTTTAGAGACACACTGAGCTTTTTAGCTTATTTCCCTACAGTTTTCCTTACAAATACTTGAGATATAGGTGACTTGGTACCCGGAGGCACATCTATAGTTTTCCTTATGTTATTCTATTATTTTATATTAATTCGTATAAGCTACTTTGGGATTTTAGTTATTTTGTTAATATTATTTTATTGGGATGGTAAGATGTTTTAAATTTGGGATTTTGGTATTTGTTTCAGTATTTCTTGATTATATAGTTTAAATTATAAATTATGTTTATATATATATGAATGAATGTGAATGAATGTGGATTATAAGTTGCGTGAGGGTAAAATTACAATAGTGACATTCTAGATTCGATCATATCTTCTAGGTCGAGTAAAGTGAGTTACATTTAGTGGTATCAGAGTTGATTTCAACCCTCGGACTGTGAGGCTCTCCAAAAATGCTTTAGAAGGTTTTAAAAAGTTTTCGGGGTAAATGGGAATTTTTAAATAAATTAACATGTGATAGTATATTTTCGTATATGATATATTAAAGTTGAGATTTAATACAAACTCCGGTACCAGTTCTTACTTTAGTGATCTTTGCCCATGTAGATAGATAATATGCTATCACGTAGGAGTTCTAGACTTACGATTGGTCATAACCAAGGTTAAGATCGGGGCCGTACTACTAGGACCGTTAGTGATCCTACTCCTATAATTGAGCCTGAGGTGAATGTGGATGAGTTACCTCATGTTGAGGAGGATAAGTTACCCATTAGTGCTGAGGGTCAGCAAGCTACTGAGGGAGACTTACCTGTTGAGCAAACTCCTAGCAAGGATGTGCCTGATACTGGGGATAGTGAGAACGTAGAGTTGGATAGTGATTCGATTAATCATGAGTTGTTGAGATTGCTTCGTGGATCTACTGGGGGTTTGTGTGAGGATCCGAAGAGGCCCATATCTTATGATTTCATAGATGTTGGGATAAATAATTTGAAAGTAGGACTGGTATGGATCCTTCTTTTGCTGAGTACTGGTTGAAGGATCTTTAGAGGCTGTGGAAATGAATTACCCTACTGGCAAAAGGTGAGGGCTGTTGTTTCTTTACTGCTAGGTGAGGCACAGAATTGGTGGGCTACAGTGAAAGAGTCTATTCTTGCTGGTCAGTTGGCTTGGGATTATTTTAGAGAAGTCTTTCAGGATCATTATGTGGGAGAGGAGTTCCTCGATAAGTGTAGGGATAACTTCATGAATCTAAGGTAGGGTGGCTTATCTGTTAATGATTATGAGATTGAATTCCTGATGTTGGTTTGTTACGTATCTAGGTTAATGAAAAAGAGAAGTGTTATTGGTTTAGGAAGAAACTAGGACTCTCGCTCCAAGATTGGGTTTAAATGCACCATGATAGAGTGTTCAATGATTTGGTTAGTCGAGCTAGAACTAGTAAGAGTTTAGAGGCTCGTAAAGAGGCTCAGAGGGCTCAAGATAGAGAGTGTGGTAAAAAGTAAATAAGCACATCAGTTCAACCTGTTTCTGGTAGGCATTCTGCTAAGAGGCCTAGAGAGGAGGCTGTTCAGCATAATTATTTGAGGGTAAGGCCTGCGGTTTTGGCAGCTCCTGTGGGCAGTGTTGATGGGTTTACTGGTCTTCGCACTTTGCATCTCTATTCGTACTGCAATAAAAGACATGAAGGTGAGTGTTGAAAGAAGACTGAGGCATGTTTTAAGTGCAGTTCTCATGAGCACTTCTTTAGAGATTGTCCCCATCCTCCTACTACTTCATTTGTACAAAGTCAGTCTTCGGTTTCGGTTCATGCTCCTACTAAGGGTAGAGGACAGGTTAGACCTACTGTTTCAGGTTCAGCTACTAATGGTAGACCAGTTCAAAGGGTAGACAGGTTAGTGTATGCGAGTAAGAGGCATGAGGATTGTGATGAGCTTGACGTCATAGCAGGTACTTTTTCTATTCATTCTATCCCTTACTTTGCTTTACTTGATAATGGTTTGACGCATTCTTATGTAGCGAGTGCGGTATCTAGGGGTCTTGAGATTTTTATGAAAAATGATGAGGCTGCGGTTACTGTTCAAAGTCCCATGGGTAATTTTGTAGAGGTCAATAGGTAATATCGTAACTGTCCTCTTGAGATCTAAAGGGAAATATTTTTTACTAATTTATTAGAGTTAGCATTCAGTGAATTAGATCTTATCCTTGGAATGGATTGACTTTCTGAACACCGAGTTAATTTGGATTGTGAGAAAAAGAGGGTAACTCTGCAAACTTCTGATAACCGAGAGATAACTTTGTTTGGTAAATGTAAAGGGTTCCATGGATTTTATGGCTTACATTCTAGATCCAAGATAGTCAGATCTAGGATTAAAAGGATTCGTGTTGTGAAGGACATTCTTGATGTGTTCCTAGAAGAGTTACCTGGTGTGCCACCTAAACGTGATGAGGTTAAGTTTAGTATTGAGGTCTATATCGGTATGACTCATGTGTTTGTGGCACCTTATCGAATGGCACCTAAGGAACTTAAGGAATTAAAAATCCAGTTGTAAGAGTTGCTAGATAGGGGTTTTATTCGGCCTAGTGTTTCACCTTGGGGAGCTCCAGTTCTGTTTTTAAAGAAGAAAGATGGGACACTTCGGTTGTGCATTGGTTATCGAAAGTTGTATATGTAACAGCCCAATTTTCAGTGGTGTCGAAAACTGTGATTTCAGAATCATGACTTTGACGAGTCGAGTCTTTAATTTATTTATTTAAACATTTATGACTTCGTTAGCATCGTATTAAAAGTTGGTAATGAAATTTTAAATGTTTTGGTAGTGAATTGAGTAGAAAGGATTAAATTGTAATAGGTACAACAATATTGATGGATAGTTAAAATGACTAAGTGAGTAAATTAACTAAAAGATTGTTAGTGGATAGATTAGCATGATTTAAATTAAGTGTAAAAAGGTTTAATTAAGGTTAAGAGTGGTTAATTAAAGCTTAATGATGAAAGTCTTAAAAATTACAAAATTGTCATTAGTATATATATTAAATTAAAAAGGAATTAAGTGAAAATTTCCAACATTTTCACTTATCTATCTTGCACAGCTAACAGAGGAAAAAGGGGTTAGGGTTTCCATACTCAAACTTTGAGCTTTGATTTAGGTAAGAAAACATTGATCGTTTTAGTAATTTTTGTATTTTTTAGCCCGTATCAACTTAATCTAGCTTATGCAAGGACTAATTTGTGAATCTGACAAATGTTATGAAACTTGCCATTGTTGAAAATGCTTGTTCTTGAAAGCTTTTGATAGATTTTAATGTTTGATACTTGGGTTAGATCTTTTTGTAAAGAGATTTTTGATGAAATTAAGGTTTAGGGACTAAAATGTGAAAAATGAAAAATACATGTATTGTTGTGCAAATGAACGTTTAAAGGGTTTATGGATGTAGATTACGATCGTGCTTCAAATCGCAGAAAAAAGAAATTAGCGGAGTAGTCCCTAAAGTCTAACCGTAACATCAAGTAAATTCTGCAAGTTCGTAATATAAGTTTTTACTTAACACCTCTTGTATGTATATTATCTTTGTTCAACAATTGGAAGCACTTGGAATTAAAGAGATCGAAGAAGTGAAACGAAAGAGATAGTAGGCTTTAATGTCGTTGAAAAGGTGCTGACACGATGGTTGAGGTACAGCATATGTTGCGAGTCCTTGACAGCTCGTGTGAGCAGCATCGTGATTTGGAAAAGAGATGAATCCTAGATGGATTATAGGCCCTTCGATGGCTAGAACTTATGTTGTATGGATACTCCCGATAGCTCGTGTGAGTAGTATCGTTAGGGAACAATACAGATAGGCATTGTACCGATGGCTAGGGTATCACATATATTGCGAGTCCTCGACAGCTCGTGTGAGCAGCATCGGGTACTGAAAATAGAAAAGTTATGGACAGGAAAGTGAAAGTTTATGATTGACTCGGGAAAGCAATGCGATTATCTTGGCTCGTTTGGGTTATAACTGCCTATTACAAATGCTCTGTAATTCTTTAAAACTATCGAACTTACTAAGTTATGAAGCTTACCAAAAATGTTGTTGTTTTGTAAATTGTTTTGCTGATAGAAGATCGGATCATCATCTCTCAGAAGTCACATTTTATCTTTTGTTTTTGTAATAGGGATGGTGAGATCTTATTATGTTGATGAAATGTTGAATGTAGAAATGCATGTAGTGTAAATTGGAGTATAAACTTAAAATGCTATGTAATGACTTGGAAACCATGTATTTTGTGTGTTGGCTTAATGCATATTTGAAGTCATGAATGTTTTGTGGTGATAAACTTGTGTTCTGGCATGTATCGGTAGAAGTACAGGGTAGGAGAGAGGTTATCCTTTGACTTGGGTTGTATCAGTAGTTGAATAGCAAGTATCGATAGTTATGTATTTAGAGGTATCGATAGTCTGTATATTTTTATCGGTAAAAGTTATAGGGTGAGATTTTTAGCTCTCTGGAGTTTTAAGTATCGGTAGAAGTAAGATTTGTTTTAGTAGAAGAGTCACTTGTATCAGTAGAATTGTCACTTGTATTGGTAGAAGTCTACACTATTCTTAAACTGTTTACTGACTTGACAACTACCGATACTTATCCAATCAAATATCGGTATAAGTCTCCAAAACTATTACAAATGACCTTTTTGCCCTTGTTGAATTGTGTTCATAATTAAATGACGTTATATGATGTGTGGAATGCAGCTCTTTAATAAAATAAGACTGAATGACTTGATGTTAAAGTTAAACAGTGTTAAATGAATAATAAGATACCAAGACCCTAATCGATGATAGTTTTCGAGTTTTTAGGTGTTACATTTAGTGGTATCAAAGCTTACGATTTAACCGTTTCTTAGACTGTTATGACTATATTAAATGGTCTAGTAGTACATGTTATATGAACTTGTGATAGAGTGATATAGATGAATCCGTCCTAACCATAGTTTTTGCAGATAAAAGTAATGATGTCTGATTCTGAAAGAGACGAGGCTAACGAAGTAAACAGTAATAACCCGACAAGTGATTTCGAGGTTAGTCATGGGGTACCTATCTTGCCAATAACAGAAAGTGAAGCCAAAATCATGTTCTTCGGCTTGATGGGACAGTGGTTCTTAGAATTCATGCAAAATAATCCCATGGCGTCACCTCCTCCACCTCCAGTTACACAGCTTGCTGTCTGACCAATGGTACCTCCGGTAAAGCCTCCGCCTCCTGTAAGACCTCCACCTCCTCTTGTGATAAAATAAAGGAGTCGAATCCCGACGGATAGGGTAAGAAAGTATGGGGTGGAAGAATTCCGCAGAAATGCTGAGGATAATCCATCAAAGGCTGAGTATTGGTTAGAAAACACCCTGAAGGTACTAAATGAAATGGATTGCGCGGCTAAACACTATGTGAGGTGTGTTGTTTTGTTGCTAAAACACGAGGCTTATAATTGGTGGGTGATGATTGTAGTAGAGATGCTGGAAAATGAAGTTACTTAGGAATTTTTTCAAACAGAGTTCAAAAAGAAATAAGTCAGCAAGCGGTATTTGGATAAAAAGAAGAAAGAATTCCTGGAATTGAGACAAAGAAACAAGACTATGATAGAGTACGAACGGGAATTTGTATTTCTCAACAAATATGCACGGAAGATTGTACCTACAGACGAGACTATATGTGTTCGATTTGAGGACGGTCTAAACGATGTGATAAAGATGATGGTAAGTGGTTCAGAAATACGACCATTTGCTATCTTGGCAAACAGAGCACAGAAAATGAAAGAAGTATACAACCAGAAGAAATAGAGAGAAAAGAGATTTCGAGATTTTGGGAAGAAGAATCCTACTAGAATCTTCTCAATGCCACCACCGAAGAAATTTAGAGATAGTGAAGTCCGGGAAACAGTCTCTTCCGGCTTTCTAAGTAAGAGTCGATCAAGGCCATCAGAATCCAGATTTCAGAATCATCCAGCTGACAGTGTGGCTAGTTTTTGTAACGTGCCAAAACTAGTATACGAGCATTGCAAAAAAATTCATTCAGGTGAGTGTCGGTTGATTAAGGGAGCCTATTTTCGATGTGGCGGTATCGATCACTTCATGCAAAATTTCTCGATGAATTCTAAAGCAAAGGTAGATCGGAGTGTGAATCCTCTAGTTGCTCCACAGAAAGGCAAACGCTCAGGGCAGAGTAATAGTGCAGCTAGAAATCGAAATGGAAACAGAGATAATGTAAACAGGTCAGAAGCTCGAGCACCTGCACGGACTTATGTCATCAGAGCTAGAGAAGAGGCTACCGCTCCCGATGTTGTGTCTAGTATATTCTATCTTTTTAATGATATTGTGTATGCTTTGATTGGCACGGGATCGACTGATTCATATATTTGCACTGCCTTAGCAACTAATAAGAAATTGTTTGTTGAGTCGACTGAATTTGATGTGCAAGTCACAAACCCATTAGGTCATAGTGTCATTGTTAACCTGTTATGTTGTAAATGTCCACTGAAAGTCCGGGCTGTGAATTTCTTACTGATCTAATGTTATTGCCATTCACTGAGTTTGACGTGATCTTGGGTATAGAGTGGTTATCTGAGCACGATGCAGTAGTAAATTGCAAGCAAAGACAGATTAGTTTGAAATGTCCGACAGGTGAAGTGATTACAATTGAGTCCAGCATATTGAACAACGAAACCAGGGTGATTTCAACTATTTCAGCACAGAAAATGGTTCGTAGAGGCTGTAAAGCATTCCTGACATACATACTTTATACATGGAGCTTAGGGACGGAGTTGAAACAGGTATCGATAATACACATCTGGTAAGAAATTTCGGGACAAAATTTCCTTAAACGGGGAGTGTTGTAATGGCCCAATTTTCAATGGTAATGAAAACAGTGATTTCAAAATCACGACTCTAATGAGTCGAGTCATTAATTTATTTATTTAAATATTTATGACTTCGTTAGCATAGTATTAAAAGTTGGTAATGAAATTTTAAATGTTTAGATAGTGAATTGAGTAGAAAGGATTAAATTGTAAAATGTGCAAAAGTAATGATGGATAGTTAGAAGGACCAAGTGAGTAAATTAACCAAAGGATTGTTAGGGGATGAATTAGCATGATTTAAATTAAGTGTAAAAAGGTTTAATTAAGGTTAAGAATGGTTAATTAAAGCTTAATGATGAAAGTCTTAAAAAATTACAAAATTACCATTAATATATATATATATTAAATTAAAAGGGAATTAAGTGAAAATTTCCAGCATTTTCACTCATCTTCTATCTTGCACGGTTAAGAGAGGAAAAAGGGTTAGGGTTTCTATACTCAAACTTTGAGTTTTGGTTTAGGTAAGAAAACCTTTATCATTTTTAATAATTTTAGTGTTTTTGAGTCCGTATCAGCTTAATCTAGTTTATGCAAGGACTAATTTGTGAATCTGTCAAATGTTATGAAACTTGCCATTATTGAAAATGCTTGTTCTTTAAAGCTTTTGACAGATTTGAATGCTTGATACTTGGGTTAGATCTTTTTGTAAAGAGATCTTTATGAAATTAGGGTTTAGAGACTAAAATGTGAAAAATGATGAAAATACATGTATTATTGTACAAATGGATATGTGAAGGGGTTAGATAAACACCCTAGAGAATTCGGATAAGGTTGATTGTGTAAGAGAAGGATCACTTTTCATGTTTTATGTTGAATGAACTAGATTGAATAAAAGGAAAATATTAGGGGTAAAATTGTAATTTTTTAAAAAAGATTAAATTGTGTTAAATGACTTAATTATGTGATCTAATTTGAGAATTAGATAATTTATGGATGTAGACTACGATCGTACTTCAGGTCGAGAAAAAGGGAAATTAGCGGAGTAGTCTTTGAAGTTTAACTATAACTGCAAGTTAGTCCGGTAAGTTCGTAGTATAAGTTTTTACTTAACACCTCTTGTATGTATATTATCTTTGTTCAACAACTGGAAGCACTTGGAATTGAAGAGATCGAAGAAATGAAACAAAAGAGATAGTAGTCTTTAATGCCGTTGAATAGGTACCGACGCGATGGCTATGGTACCGCATATGTTGCGCGTCCTCGACAGCTCGTGTGAGCAGTATCGAGTACTAGTAACAGAAAAGTTATAAACAAGAAATTGAAAGTTTAAAATTGACTCGAGCAAGCAATGGGACTAACCTAGCTCGGTTGAGTTATAGCTGCTTTATACAAATGTTTGGTAATTCTTTAAAACTTACTAAGCTGTGAAGCTTATCAAAGATGTTGTTGTTGTTTGTAGATTGTTTGCTAATTGAAGATCGGATCATCATCTCTCAAAAGTCAAACTATCGCAAAGCTCGTTAGTAGTTTGTACATCACTCGGTCTTATGACATGCACTAGGATGATGTTATCTTTTGCTATATGTAATTGAGATTGTGAAAACCTTGTTATGTTGATGAAATGATGAATGTAGTAATGCATGTTGTGCAAGTTGGAGTATAGACTTAAAAGTACTATGTAATGACTTGGAGTCTATGCATTTTGTGTTGGCTTAATGCATATTGAAGTCATGAATGTTTTGTGTTGATAAACTTGTGTTTTAGCATGATTCTTAAGATTCTGTATATTTATTTCGGTAGAACCCATGCATGTATCGATAGAAGTACAGGGTAGGAGAGAGGTTGTCCTCTGACTTAGGTTGTACCGATAGTTAAATAGCAAGTATCGGTAGTTATGTGTTTAGAGGTATCGGTAGTCTGTATATTTGTATCGGTAAAAGCTGCAGGGTGAGATTTTTAGCTCTCTGGAGCTTTTAGTATCGATAGAAGTAAGATTTGTTTATGTAAAACTGTCATTTGTATCTGTAGAAGTCTGCGCTATTCTTGAACTATTTACTAACTTGACAATTACCGATACTTGTCCAATCAAATATTGGTAAAAGTCTCCAAAAATGTTAGAAATAACCTTTTTGTCCTTGTTAAATTGTGTTTATAATTAAATGACGTTATATGATGTGTGAAATGCAGCTCTTTAATAAAATAAGACTGAATGACTTGATAATAAAGTTAAATAGTGTTAAATGAATAGTAAGATACCAAGACCCTAATCGACGATGATTTTTGGGTTTTTAAGTGTTACAGAATAAGCTGACGATTAAAAATATATACCCTTTGCCTTGTATTGACGACCTATTTGATCAGATTCGAGGAGCTACTGTGTTCTCTAAGATAGACCTGAGATTTGGATATTATCAGCTTAAGGTTAAAGATTCTGATATGTTCAAGATAACTTTTCGAACTCATTATGAACACTATGAGTTTCTAATGATGCCTTTCAGTTTAACTAATGCTCTTGCTGCGTTTATGGACATGATGAATAGGGTGTTTCAACCCTACTTAAATTAATTTGTGATAGTGTTTATAGATGATATTTTGGTTTACTCTAAGTCTGAGGCTGAGCATGAAGAGCATCTTAGAATTGTTTTGCAAACTTTGAGGGAGAAACAGTTGTATGCTAAGTTCAACAAGTGTGAATTCTAGCTCGTGGAGGTTTTGTTTTGGGGGCATATAGTTTCTGTTAGGGGTATTCGTGTGGATCTCAAAAAGATTGATGCTATTTTGGGCTTAAAGCAACCTAAGAATGTCTCTGAAATTCGTAGTTTCTTGGTTTAGCCGACTATTGTCGGAGGTTTGTGGAAGGTTTCTCTATTATTACAGCTCTATTGACAAGTTTTTGAGGAAAAATGTTCCTTTTGTCTGGACTGAGACTCAAAAGTCTAGTTTTGAGAAGTTGAAGTCTATGTTGACTCAAGCATCAGTTCTGATCCAACTTGAGCCTTGAAAGGCTTATACTGTTTATAGTGATGCTTCTCACACGAGATTAGGATATGTGCTTATGCAAGAAGGAAAGGTTGTGGCTTATGCGTCTTGGCAGTTGAAACCGCATGAGTGTAACTATCCTACACATGACCTTGAACTTGCTATAGTAATCTTTTCTCTTAAAATCTGAAGACACTATTTATATGGGGAAAAGTGTTACATCTACACTGATTATAAGAGCTTGAAGTATCTGCTTACACAGAAAGAGCTTAATCTGAGCAGTGTCGCTGGCTGGAACTTCTTAAAGATTACGACTATGAAATTGAGTGTCACCCTAGTAAGGATAATGTGGTTGTCGACACCTTGAGTCATAATGCTGTAGCTGAGCTGAAGGCATTGTTTGCCAGAATGAATTTGTTTGAGGATGATAGTCTCTTAGCTGAACTTTGAGTTATTCCCACTTTAATCTCGGAGATTAAGGCTGAGCAGTCCAGTGATGCATATTTAGTGCACAATATGAGGGAGGTTGAAGAAGGTACTTCTGAGGACTTTTCAATGGATTAGAATGATATTCTATGCTTTTAAGGTCGGTACTGTGTTCCAAAATATTCTAGGTTAAAACAGACTATTCTTCATGAGGCGGATGATAGCCCTTATTCCATGCATTCTGGTGGGGATAAGATATATAAGAACCTTCGTGAGAGGTATTGGTGGAAGGATTTAAAAAGGGATGTTATTGACTTTGTGTCAAAGTGTCAGAAAGTCAAGGCCTAGCATCTGTGTCCTTCTGGGTTACTTCAATTGATTAAGATTCCACAATGGAAGTGAGAGCGTGTGATTATGGATTTTTTAAGTGATCTTCCTTTCACACCGTAAAAAAAAGATTCAGTTTGGGTGATTGTGGATCAACTCACTAAGTTTGCATACTTCATTTCGGTTAAAGTTGACTACCTCTTGATTAAATTAGCTCGACTCTACATTTTTGAGATAGTTTATCTCCATTGGGTGTCTTTGTCTATCATTTTCGATCGAGATCCGAGGTTTACTTCGAGATTTTGAGAGTCATTGCATCAAGCTTTGGGTACTCGGTTGAACTTCAGTACTACTTACCATCATCAAACTGATGGTCAATTCGAACGTGTGATTCGGGTTTTGAAAGACATGTTGAGAGGTTGTGTAATTGAGTATCAAGGTAGTTGGGAGGACTTTCTACCACTTGCTGAGCTCGCTTACAATAACAATTATCAGATCAGTATTAAGATGGCTCCGTATGAGGCTCTGTATGGGCGTAACTGTCGTACTTGTTTGTTGAGGCCAGATATTGTTCAGGGGTTTGAGGAGACTGTCAGGTTAATTCAAGAGAGTCATAAGGTTACTTTTGACTTGCAGAAGTCTTATGTCGATCTGAAGCGTCGAGATATCGAGTTTAATGTGGGTGATAAGGTCTTCTTGAAGGTACTTGTAAGAAGATGCATAGATTTGGTCGAAAAGGCAAGCTGAGTCATCACTTTATTGGCCATTATCGAGTACTTCGTCGAGTGGGACCAGTTGCCTATCAGCTTGAGTTACTATCTAAGCTTAAGCAAATTCATGATGTCATCCATGTCTCTATGTTGTGACAATATCATTCAAACCCGTCTCATTTTTTCCCTATTGAGGAGATCGAGGTTCGTCTATATTTGAGTTTTGGAAGGAACCGATTGAGATCCTGACTCAGGATGAGAAGGTTCTTCGTAAGAAGACCATTAAGATGTTTAAAGTCTTGTGGCGCAATCATGGTTATGAAGAGGCTACTTGGGAGCCCAAAGCCGTCATTAAGGCCCGGTATCCATATCTTTTTTGTCCAAGTAAATTTCGAGGCTGAAATTCCTTTAAGAGGGGAGAGTTATAACACCCTAATTTTATTCTTGGGACTAAATTGATAAATTTTATGAATTTTGGGGCTCTATTACTAAAATACAATAAATTTATGGTCTTAATTAAACTTCAGATGTAACTTTGTGACCAATTTGGAAATTTTGGGACCTAATTATGATGAGTGTAAAGCTTTCGGGTCAAATCAAAAACCTCAAAATTGTCTAAAACCTTCCGAGTAAATGCCGCACTTTGTTGGGTATAAAAGTCCCTTTTTCTCCTTTGAGTGCCTCTTCTCCCATTTGTTTCTTGCTTTGTCGAATTCCCCTTCCCTCTCCCTTGAGTTTTTCGACGAGCTCCTTTCAAGCCCTTGACGTCGTCCATTCATTGCACCGTTACCATCAAAATACTCCCATTATTTTATGAATCAAACCCACACCCCGAATCCCCTTCATTGATATTTATTATGAAAAATGGCAAGCGAACCCTCAGCTTCCGTTCTTTTCGTTATGCTCCGTTGTTCGTTTCATCGTCATTTGTGAGGGTAAGATTTTAAAATCGTGATGTGGCTTCGAGTTTGGTTTGTTTAGGTGTTGGTTCCATTGGTTATGCACCATGCGCGGTGGTGGAGTGTTAACGGCGTCGTTGGGTTGTCAAAACCCTAGTTTTCCTTTGTGGCATCTTGTTGGTTAACATTGGGCTTGAGCAAACACACAGACAAGTAAACTATTAAACAAGTGAAGCCTAAACCATAATGACCCAAGACCTAAACCCTTAAACCCATGAACCAACCCAAACCTTAAGCCCATTTCGGATTAACCCAAACCCGTTAACCGTTGACAGTTGACTTAACCGTTGGCCGTTGACTTTTTCCAAAAACCTTACCCTAATATTTTTCGACGTCCTGAGTTCGTTTTCGCTATCCGTTTTTTCAAATTCAAACCCAAAAGCCTCGTTTTAGTTGTTTTATTCTTAATTTTATATTTAGTGTTATTAAGAAGTTAAAATTGGAAATCTAATGTGAGATGTTTGTGTTTAGGTGATCACGAGTCCGAGGCTGATGATTTACCTCCTCCTCTGCTTGTGCAACTTGCTCTTGCACCAGTTCCGAGAGCTACATGTGAGTTATTTTGATTTATTGTAATAATAAGTTGATGGCTTGAGAATTGTTCTAATCTAGGATTTGTGTTCGTAGGTTCTAATCTCGTTAGACTCGATGCTTGATCAGTGTGTGGTAGATGGCCTCCACGTCATTAGAGCTTCAGCTTTCTAGATGTGTGTTTCTAACTGCGACACATCCTGTTGCATGTATTATTTCGTGTTGTGCTATTTTATGATGATATTGAGATATTATACCAATGTGATGATCTACACTGTGTTATGAAAAAGGTATGATTATGTTTTGAGCTGTGTTAAAGCATGTAGATATTGTCATGCAAGTTAATCAGAATGTGATTAATTTGATAATGTGATTAAATACTATTAACTCGGATATGTTTATATAATATCATGAGATTGAGACTAAGATATATGTGTGTGTGATCATACCATTGTGTGCTCATGGGTTTGGTTGTACGGTGTAAGACGTGGTTATCACCTCTTCAAACGGTTGATAGTAAAACCATACTGCAATTGGTGACGATTGATTGGGAAGGGGTTCTAGGGAACCACTTCACTGTGTTGGTGTGCTGGAGTATGGGTAAATTGCATTTTGCTTGTGGTTGTATCATGCTTTATGGTTACTTTACATGCTATGTTAATATTGCGATAATATAATAAAATGTATGTTCTTTAGAGACACACTAGGCTTTTTAGCTCATTTCCCTGTAGTTTTCCTTACAGATACTTGAGACATTGGTGACCTGGTACCTAGAGGCACATCTATAGTTTTCCTTATTTTATTCTATTATTTTATATTACTTCGTATAAGCTATTTTGGGATTTCAGTTATTTTGTTATTATTATTTTATTAAGATTTTAAGATGTTTTAAATTTAGGATTTTGGTATTTGTTTCAGTATTTCTTGATTATATAGTTTAAATTATAAATTATGTTTTTATATATATGTATGAATGTGAATGAATGTGGATTATAAGTTGCGTTAGGGTAAAATTACAGTAGTGACCTTCAAGATCCGATCATATCTTCTAGGCCGAATAAAAGGAGTTACAGTGGTAGATAGCTACGCGCCACGTACCTGTTGAGCTAGTGGATTGGGAGTTCTTTTAGAAAGAGTTAGAAAAGAAATATATAGGGGAATTATACCTTGAAGAAAGGAAACAAGAGTTTTTACTGTTAAAACAGGGCAAGATGCAATTGTGTACTACGAACGATAGTTTTTGTGACACAGTAAGTACGCTGTTGAATTACTTCCTTTCGAAGCTGAGAATTGTAAACTGTTTCTACGATTTGCTGACTTGATTGAGCGAATAAAGATGGTAGAACAAGCTTTGTGTTTTGACAAAAAGACTGAGACTACACGTGCTGTTGGGAAATGAATTGGCGCTGTTAGTTCGCATCCTCATCCAAAGCGAACCAAGGATACTCGTGGTACTTGGAAATCGACTTTTAAGTTTGATGGAAATAGAGATCGCTAACTGACTATGTCCTTGGGTAGTGTGTGAGGTCCGTCCCGAGTTGTTGAGATACTAGCTTGTGAGCATTGCGAGAAAAAGCATCGAGGTGAATGTTGGAAATTAACTCGAGCTTGTTTTCATTATGGATCATTGGACCATATCGCTCGAGATTGCTCGAGAGGTGGTGCTACTACTCTTGTTTCTATTTAAAAGTCTACATCTACAGTTAGGGGTCGTGGGATTAGTCGTGGTGGCTCCATCTTTAGAGGTGGTGCTAGATGAGGAAATGATGCGATTACTCGTCAATCAGAGGCTAGAGTATCGACTCGAGCTTATGTTGTACGTACTCGCGAGGAGGGTGATGCTACAAATATGGTTACATGCATCTTTTTATTATGTTCTACACCAGTTTATGCTTTGATAGATCCCAGATCATCTCATTCTTACATTAATTCTGAGTTGGTTAAATCAAGGAGTTTAAAATTTGAGATATCTAAGGTATCTATGGTCGTGTCAATTAGAGGTTCAGAATATATCCTTTCCTGTTGACTTATTGATTATGCCATTCGGTGATTTTAATTTAATTTTGGGTATGGATTAGCTTACTAAGCACGTGGTGATTTTGGATTGTCGTAAAATGAAGTTTGTGATTCAGAGTGTTTATGGAAGTTTGATTGAAGTCAATGGGGTAAGAACAAATGGTTCAACTCATGCCATTTCGAAGGTTCGAGCTAATAAGTTACTCAGTCAATGTTGTGAAGCCTTTTTGGCCTATGTGATTAACTTGGAAGTTGCTGATAGTCAGATTAGTAATATTCGAATTGTTTGTGAGTTTTCTGATGTGTTTCTCAATGAGTTATCGGGATTACCACTAGAGCGGAAAGTTGAGTTCACGATTGAGGTGTTTCTTGGTACGGCTCTAATATCCATATCTTTTTATCGTATGGCGCTAACGGATCTAAAAGAGTTAAAAATTTAGTTACAAGATTTATTGGACCGTGGATTTATTCGTCCTAGTATATCGCCTTTGAGAGCCCCAGTATTGTTCATTAAGAAGAAAGATTGTTCGATGTGACTTTGCATATATTATCGGTAATTGAATAAGTTAACGATCAAGAATAGATACCCTCTTCCACAAATCGACAATTTGTTTGATAAACTAAAACGAGCTTCTATTTTCTCCAAGATTGACTTGAGATTTGGTTACTATCAATTGAAAGTAAAAGATAGTGACATCCTCAAAATAGCATTTCGTACGCGTTATGGCCATTATGAATTTTTGGTGATGTCATTCAATTTGACAAATACTTTGGCAGCATTCATGGACCTGATGAATCGTATTTTTCAGCCTTATTTGGATCAATTTGTGGTAGTCTTCATCGTTGATATTTTGATATATTCAAAATCTGAAGCAGAGCATGAGCAGCATCTTCGAATTGTTTTACAAGTATTACGAGAGAAGCGGTTCTATGGGAAATTGAGCAAGTGCAGATTTTGGTTATCGAAAGTTGTATTTTTAGGACATGTTATTTCGACTAATGGAATTAGAGTTGATCCGAAGAAGATCGAGGTTGTTGTTCAGTGGAAAGCATCGAGAAATGTGTTAAAGGTTCGTAGTTTCCTTAGTTTAGATGCTTATTACCGAAGGTTCGTAAATGGATGTTCTAGGATAGCGATGCCTATGACGAAGTTATTATAGAAGAATGTTCCGTTTAGTAGGAATGATTGTTTCCAAGAGAGCTTTTAGCAACTAAAGTAGATGTTGACTGAAGTGTCAGTTCTAACCTTGCTTGAATCGTAAAAAGATTTTGTAGTTTATAGTGATGCTTCTTTGAATGGATTGGGCTATGTATTGATGCAAGATGGCAAGGTGATCGCGTATGCTTCATGCCAATTGAAAATTCATGAGCATAACTATCTGACGCACGATTTAGAGCTAGTTGTAGTGGTGTTTACTTTGAAGATCTAGAGACATTATTTATACGGTTAAAAGTGTCACATCTTTACCAATCAAAAAAGTCTTAAACACCTTCTAACTCAGAAGGAGTTGAATTTGAGATAGCATTGTTCGGTGGAACTTCTCAAGGATTATGATTGCGTCATCGATTACCACCCTGGAAAAGCTAACGTCGTAGCTGATACATTAAGTAGAAAGGCAGCAGTGAAGTTGCGAACAATGTTTACTCAACTTAGTATTTGTGATGATGGCAGCTTGTTGGCTGAAAGAATTAAACTGGTATTGTTTGATCAAATTAAAGAGGCGCAAGTTGCTAATGCAAAACTATTGAGAAAAAAAGAAATGGTTCAAAATGGATCAATAGAAAATTTTAGCATTGATGAATAAGATTGTTTGAGATTTTGCAATCGAATTGGTGTGCCTAATGTTACGGATTTGAAAGGATCGGCTTCACGAAGCTCATGATAGTCCTTTTTCTTTACACCTTGGCAGGACAAAAATGTATCGCGACTTGCGAGAGTTGTACTAGTGGCTTCGAATGAAAAGAGAGAGTTAAGTGTATGACTTGTTAACGAGATAAGGCGGGACATCAAGTTCCCACCGAATTACTTCAGCCCATTTCAATTCCTGAATGGAAATGGGAGTGCATTACGATGAATTTTATTTCGAGATTACTGTTATCTACAAGCAAGAAAAATACAATGTTGGTAATAGTTGATAGACTTACAAAATCAGCTCATTTTATAGTCATCAGAACTGATTGGCCACTTTCAAAACTTATCAAGGTCTACATTCGAGACATCATTAGATTGAATGGTATACCTGTGTTGATTATCTCTGATCAAGATCCTCGATTCACTTCGAGATTTTGGAAACAGTTGCATGAATCTCTTAGTATAAGACTCAACTTCAGCACAGCCTTTCACCTTCAGACAGATGGACAATTTTAACTTGTTATCCAAATTTTAGAAGATATGTTACAAGCTTGTGTGATTGAGAATCAGGTTGGGAACGCTATCCACCTTTAACTGAGTTTGTTTATAATAATAGTTTTTAGACGAGCATTCAGATGGCTCCATACGAAGCTTTATATGGTCGTAGATGCCAAACACCTGTTTGTTGGACAAAATTATGTGAAGGAAAAATAGTTGGTCTTGAGTTGATTTAAGAAACTAAGGGTACAATTAAGTTGATTTGGGAAAGATTGAAGACAACTTTTGATAGGTAGAAATCATACGTAGACTTGAAACAATGAGATATCGAGTATGCTATTAGTGACAAAGTGTTCTTGAAAGTTTCACCGTTTGAAGAAAGTCCTCAGATTTGGACAAAAAGGGAAACTAAGTCTACGTTTTATTGGACCGTATGAGATCACCGAAAGAGTGGGACCACTGGCTTATCGCTTGGCCTTACCAATAGAGCTGCAAAAGGTAGATGATATTTTCTATGTCTCAACGTTTAGGAGATATCGTCGGACGGACTCGTCGCATCGTTACCGACGGGAGAAGTTGAAATCCAACCCAATTTTTCCTATGAAGAAGAACCGGTAGAAATTTTAGCTCGTGAAGTGAAAGAGTTGCGTAACAAACGCATTTCACTGGTGAAAGTGTTATGGGGTAGCCATAAAGTTGAGGAAGCAACTTGAGAATCGAAGGAGGCGATGGGATCTCAATATCCCTACCTCTTTTCAAGTAAATTTTGAGAACAAAATTTCTTAAAAGGGGAGAGTTGTAACGACTTGAATTCAAGAGTGTCGAAAAATATATTTTTCGAGACTCCGTATTTGTGAACCGAACCCGTAAATATTTAATAAAAATATTTACAAAAATAAATTGTAGAATATTTGCCTATCGAATAAGTAATTTTAATTGTGTGGTGTTAAATTAGGTACGAAAATTAAATTGCATAGGTGGTAAAAGTGCAATTTATAAAAGATTTTAATTTGAAATTAATAGGAAGATTCAAGGAGGCAAATTTCTCATTTACACTCTTAGTGTGGTTAGGTATAAAGTTGTCGTTTAAAATTTGCTTAACATTTTCTTTAATTAAAACCAAAAAATAAAAGAAAAGTAAGGAAATGGGTTAAATTAGTGGAGTTGTTTCTTTGTTTCTTCAGCAACATTCGAGCAGAGAATGGAGAAGAAAAGTTTGGGTTTTGCTTAGGTTCAAGCTTCATTTTGGTAAGCTTAATCTAGTCTTTTTCTCATAATTTTTATGTTTTTGGAATCTCAGTACCTTAAGCTAGCTAACCCATGTCGTATTTTTCGACATTGTCAAATATATTAAATACCACCATTGTTGAGTAGATAAAATTTTAAGGATTAATTTGATATAGAAAAATAGATTAAATGATGAAATTAATTATTAATTTCAAGTAGTAAGGACCAAATTTGGAATTTGGTGAATTAATGTAAAAAAATGAAAAATAAGGAGTTAAATTTAATTAGAGTAAAATTATTTGTATATTGATGAATATGTGTATATTTAATTCCGTAGCTAACGTTGACTCAGACTCCTCGAAAGGAAGGGTAAAGACAAAATCGTCGACGAGTAGCTCGGAATTTACGGTTGGTATTTCTATAATCTAAACTAATTTATGAATTGTCACATATTTAATTAATTGCTCATGATAAGTAATTAAGGTAAGATTTCTTCCCTAATTGAATTGGTTTGAGTAAATTGATGGCATGAGGATTAAATTTATAAAGGTAAATTGATGGCATGAGGATTAAATTTATACTCCTTTATGTATAAATGTATGAATTGAAATTATGATATGGAAAAAGTCATAATTATTACTAAATTAAATAAAAATATATTTATGTTGCAATCAAAGGCAAAAATTGAAATATATTGATTGGTATTAAATTGAAATGATTATCCTATTAACTGTTCAGGCCGAATTGGATATATATGGCATACCATAAGATAGGAAGAGTACAAGGTTTGGAGGAAAAAATAAAGAGTTTTAAGGGTTTTTGGAAAGTAAAATTTTGGGAGTATATAAATGGGGAGGGTAAAATTTTGGAGGGAAAATATTAAAAAAAATATTATGGGGAAATGTGTTTGGGGTAGATTAGGGGTGGGATGAAAAAGGAGTAAAAGTTTTGAGGGAAAAGTGGGGAGGAATAAAAGTTTTAGGAGAAAAGTAAAAATGTTTGGGGGTTTGGGGTAAAAATGTAAAATATTATAGTTTGATATTCTATTTATTCGAATTATTCGAATTCGAAAACTCAATTTGATTCAAACTCGAAATTCTAAGAAAAAAATTCGAGTTGACTCGAATAATTCGAATAACTCAATTCATTTAACTCGAAATTCATAGTTTTTTTTTAATTTTTTTGAGTTGAATCGAGTCTTGCTCACCCTTAATAATGCATATATTCTAAACATGTATGAAGTCCTCTACTTTCATGTTTTTTTAAATAAAACACTAGTCAATTTGCTATAAATTTAACTTTACTATTCAAATACATGTCAAGATTGATTAGTCAATGAAACAAAGAAAATAAAGAGAGATTTGCACACTTTCTTTTATTAACACAGTTGAGAAATAATCCTATTCTGAGGAGTCTCGCTCAGTGAAAGGTTTCATTTCACAATTGATCCAACCACCTATTGACTAATTTACCCTTACATAAAGATGTAATTTAAGTACAATAGCTAGTATCAATTTGTTACAACCATTCACCCGAAGCCTCACATACAAATGTTCAATCTCTCACAAAGAAAACTTAATAATAGAGTGTGAAAATAAAAGGGAAAATAATAAATATAACTTAATTAAATCAGCACAGTATTCCCTTAAATCGATGCATCTTCCATGCATATTGGTTGCTTATTTATAGGCTAAATGCGACAGTCTTTTTTATCAACAGAGTCTAAGATAAACCCTCTTCTTTTAATATAATAATCAGGAAAAATAACTTCTAATTTTATCTCAAGATAAAAAAAAAAGATTAATCTCATTAAAATCAACCCATAAATATGTCAGGATAAGTGCAAAGGGTAAGCACAAGCCTTATCCACAAAGTTAAGTGAACCTCAATTTCTTTAAAACTCAAAATTCGACCATAACTATTGAGGCACAATAAATCACGTCCATAAAACATGTCTTGGAAACCAGAGGTGTATTTAGGGGGGCTAGCAGGGATCCTGATTCCCCTTAAAGTAGTTATTTTGTCATTCTGACCCTTTAAATCTTTAAAATTTTAAATTAATAAAGGGAAAATTGTACTTTGACCCCCTTAAAATGATAAAAAACTGATTTAATCCTTTGAAAATTATAAATATATAGATAATTTAATTTCGGCCCCCCTTAAATATTTTTTCCTGGCTTCACCCCTGTTGAAAACTCATTTGCTTATGGAAACATAAAATACCTAGGTTTGTCCCAACGTCTTGACTAATCAAGTGACTCATTAGACATCGAGTCTTCAATTCTTGACTAATCAGATGACTAATCAAATATCGAGTCTTTAATGTTGGACAGCTTTGGACCTAACATTTTTCAATAAATATAATAAGAGATTATTAATATAATATTTAAATTGATAAAAAATAATTATATATTATTAATAATATTAATTAAAACAACATATTAATAATTACTTTAGATAAGACTTTACCAAAGAAAAAAAAATTATGTCTTTTACCTATCTTGATTACTTATATTAATTATATACAATTAAAAGTTTTTTTGTTAAAAATAAAAACAAAAAATACATATAATTAGGTGCGGGGACCCAGCCTTCTATAAACTATAATGCCCCATTGAATAAAAGCCCAAAATGGTTAACCTTATCCTCAGACCCAAAATGAAGTTGCGATTAAATAAA